>CM056825.1:14897500-16117500 GCA_029853015.1 Chelidonichthys spinosus | reverse complement strand
AAGCTTTAACATGAACTAGTAAAATAAAACATTACTATTAATAATAAATCTACTAGAACAGTTAGCAGTTCTACTCTTTTATGTATATTCATATTTGACACATGCTCTTCTTATTACATATTATGGTGGAGGATATTACAATCTACATGTCGGCCCTGTGATAGACTGGCGTCCTGTCCAGGGTGTACCCTGCCTTCGCCCAATGACAGCTGGGATCGGCTCCAGCCCCCCCGCGACCCTGAATACTGGATAAGCGGTAGAAAATGGATGGATGGATGGATATTACAATCTTCCACCAAAAAAATCAAATATTAATGGAAAACATTAGCAGCCTTTCTGTCTTCACCCTTCACACACAAGCAACCTCTCATCCACCAAAATGAAAAGACCAAAACAGCAACACACATATCATGCCGCCCTCGAAACACAGACACACACACTCTGTCTTTGCGTTTTTTTGCCATTCACCACTCGGCACGTCCCCTCCCCTCCCTCCTGTCGGCCCACTCCAGATGTGCGAGGACAGAGGAAGCCCAGTCATATTCAGTCAGTCAGTCACTTTCTCCTCGGGGTGAGAGTGAAACACCACCTGTGTCTCTGTCATACGTTTAAATAGCCAGAGCCGTATCCCTCTACCTCACCACCGGCCAGCCAGGAAGCCTCGCTGATGGCTTCCCAAGCTGGGTGGACAGCGAGGAGGGGGTTTTGTTTACCGTTGAGTTTCTACATTTTTATAGTTATGTTTTTAAAATCACAGATAGTGTTTGTGATGCTTTCTACATCTTATTTCTTGGATAAGACAAGATAATGAATGAAAACAAACCTGATCAATTGGGCTGAAAGTGTTGTGTAATTTGAAAAGTTTTAACTTCACTTTAAATCCGCAATTTAAATCAGCTTGAACTTGAGTCATAATGAACAATATTTCCCAATACCTACGGTAAATACCTCTGTGAACATCGGAATAGGTCGTTTGCCAAGGATCGCACCAGTGGAAGGTGCAAATTGTAAACTTCTGATAAAATAAGTGTGTTTGTTATGTAACTTTGGTGATGTGATACAATTTAAGTATACTACAGATGTTAACTTATGTCCGCAAGTTAAAACAATTCAGTGTTGACTTTTGGTTTAACGCGGAGGACACAGCGGCCTCCTGGGTGAATGTTGTTGGTTTGACTCACCCATCCACCCCGCACTCCTCCCTACGCGGACGTCACCTGGGTTCCTCCTTTGATCCCGTCATAATTACTATGACCACTAGAAGTCACTGCCTCTCTATAAACGCAAATGTGGCCCGTAATAAGCTGTTAAATAAGCTCTGAGCTAAGACGTTTTTCCGTTTGTAATGAAGAGTCAGAAAGTGAAGGAAATAAATGCTTTAATGAAAAACAATTGGTAATAAACAATAAAAATCAGGGAGAGCCTTTTGAGTAAAGAGACAAATTAGCTCATCTACACGCAAAGAGGTGTGAAGAAAGTTGAGGGGGAAAAACAACACACTCCTGGTGCTGTCTCTCTGAGTATCCCTCCTCTCCCCATCTACGCTCAGCCCTCCAGGCCCCAGCAGAGCGGTGACCCAACACCCTGCTTTATAGCCCAGAGGGACCAGGCCTGAATCTCATATGGCACCTCTTAACACACACATGAAATCAGCACATCCCTCAGCCTGGTGAAAACAGTCCATATTCCCTCACCTTTACAACCAATGGTGACTTCATATGAAGAATATTTGAGTAGGTCAGACATGACAAAGAGCGTTGATGTAAATGAGCTGCCCAGTCTGATGTACATTCACTTACACCGATGAACAACTCAACAAGCTGTACGTCATTTTGCTGATTCAGTCATAAAGGTTTTTGTGTAACGCGAAATCTATTTTGGTTGCAAAAACGGTGAAAGGGTTTAGCTACATAACGAGAAGGGTCTTCCTCTTTAAACACTTAATATAACAACAACAGAGAGTGATATTTACCATTACCCCCACGCTTTGGATGAGTGACATACCTTCAGTAACGACCCATAGTAAACCGTTTTGCTGTCATCACAGGTTTCAGTTGCTTTCTCCAATTTGAGTATTGCACCTAAACGAGGTTGGAGAGGATGGTGGATACAGCCACCATGAATATGACCAACTCACCACAACAGGTTAAGCATTCCATCAACTATCATGCCATCACGGCGCTCTGCTAACGGCTGAGCTAACTCACTAACTCCACAACAAATCCCAGAGTTTGCCGCCACAAAGCCCAGGTCAAGAGGCCAGTGAGACAAACAAACCTTTGTCCGTCTTTCTGTTTGGACAAGGATTTGTTCCGGAAAAAGCCTTCACTCTGCCTTCCTTCCTGAGGTGTTTATTTGCACTTGGGCTCCCACCAGCACCTCAGCTGTTTACAGTGTTTGTTTGAATCGTTTTTATTTTATTTAAAGGGGGAAAAAATGTTTGGGACAATACTGGTTTGTTTCTTGACCTATAAATATTTCTAGACGGGCAGCCGGATAGACATCCTTCCTATCATTGGAGGTCAACCAATTAGCTGAAGGAAGCCATTGGTCGAGTGGGTGTTTTTATTTGCATCATAGCCATGTTTCTTTTGCTAATAACTGTGGTTTTATGCCTGACCTCACTGGGCAGAAGAAGTGTAAAAATATTATTGCCACTTGTACGTTCCATGAAATAGAGTAGTCTACACATTCATTCTTCGTCTGTGCTTATGACTGTTATTTCTTAGGTTTTAAATATATCTGACTGCTACTAACAACTGTTTTCTTGATTATCATTGTATAATTTTCTGATTAGTAGACATTGTATCTAAGGTATAAAAAATATCCAATTTCTCAATGACCAAGCTGACTGCATGCAGTAGTTGGATGAGACCTGGATAAGAGCTGGTGTAATTCATGAAAGTAAAAATGCAAATGAACAAGAGAAGGTAGTGTTAAATGGAGCGACTCATCTCTGAGTCAGCTATGTCTGTCCTCTCTCCTTTGTTTCTCAAGTTCCTGTTTGAAACCTGCCTATTTCTCCTTTAATCAAAGAGCATTAGGGATGTCAATTTAAGGAAATGAAGACATTACATAATTATAGGTTTCAGTGTTGACCGACCATTGGTTTTCTTTCAGAATGTAAATGCAGATTGTGGTATGATTTAGTTCATTGTCAGTGTTTTCCATTCTGATTCATGCTTCCTTCAGGTGTTTTTCACAGAGATCCCACCATAATCACAGAAAGAAGAACCCTAAATATGCCGCAATTGGACCATTTACACTGAATTTTGGTTTGCGGCATGACGCCGCAACGGTGTCTCCTTTTCCACAAGCATCCCGACATTACGGAACCAGAGAAGACGTGGCATGTAACACAACGGTGTTGGCGGTAGTGTGAAGTATTATAAAAGTGTCAGAAACACTATAACCCCTCGCATACCAAACCAACAATGGCAGGTGAAGTTGAGTTTATTTTACTAGTGCTGCACATTTACCTGACGCCTCAAGCACTAAGTAGCTGTGCATCATACATATATATATATATATATTTAGAAGAAGAAAAAAATGTGCCAAAAAAATGCGATTAATTTGCGATTAATCGCGAGTTAACTATGGACAAAATGCGATTAATCGCGATTAAAAAAATCAATCTTTTGACAGCCCTAATATATATATATATATGTAATATGCATATATGATGCATATATATAACCTCACCTTCTGTTCCGGCTTCCCGGCTCTTCCCATTCAAACTGAGGTCGTCTCACCTCGTTTCGCCTCTGTAACCACTCTGACACCCCGTTCTTTCTCTGTACCTTTTACACAACAACGTTGCGGAAAAAAGGAGTGATATTTTCACAATGAAAAGGCAGTGAACAAAAGGTTGCTATTGACTCAAATAGTGATTGTTAGGGGTTGGCTACAGAGAGGTTGATCAGGATCAGAGCTCAGAACCTCTGGCCTTGTTCAGAACCAGCAAAGCATACAGCTCTCTGTTTTCACAATACACCCTCGCCGCCATTAGTGCTGTGTCATCAGACAAGGCCTTGTATGTTTGTGTGACAGTATGTGCGTGTGTCAGGAGTTTCAGGAATCAGGAACCTCCATACACGCACCTACATGTCACCCACATACATGGGTTGAGGGGGGTGACTCTCATCTCCTGACTCGGGGTATTTTGAGGAAGTAGGGGCCAGTTGACCCCTGCTTACTCATGCCAGGCGGAGACAAAACGTTACTGGCCTACTCAGATTAACAATAACAGACAATTATGTTTGAAGTATGTACACATCTAAAACTTGCTTCAAAGTTGATCCCAAAGCATTTTAGTTTGTTAACTTTCAATCAATCAATCTGAATTTAATGTCAATTTAAAGGCCAGTACTCCCCACTGCTCCTATTTCCAGTTCAAAGCTGTCAACTGGCAAATCACTTGGATTTTTCTCTCGTGAAGCAGAACCGGGAAATTATCATATTTACCAGTAAAGCTGCTACATTCTGCTAGTGTTTGCTACAGCTTGGTACACCCAACAAGAAATGGACATTTGCAGCACCTTTCATATTTCCATCAGTTTTACATATCATGGGCAGGAATGGTAAAAAGATTAAATAATAATCAAGCGTTTTTTTAAAGCTGCAGGCGACGGGCTTACCGCATTCAGGAATATCCGGTATACCTCTAACATGTGATACAAGTAAACCAGGCCTTTTACTGTGCCGCGCTGTTGAATGGAAAAGCACAATGTCGCTGTGTATGCGCATCACAAAGTCAGATGGTTCTTGCTTGTGGCGTGGCACACCGTGGGTGTCCCAACCCTATGGAAAAAGGCTGTTATTACCTGTTGCCAGAGATTTGCTCCTTTTTCCGTATTGTATATATACTGTAGCCACTGACGTTTGAAGTTGTTTCCTCTAGTGTGGTTTCGGGAGGTGAGAGTCTTTCATTTTGTCCTGTGCCTTTCAGTTTCACCTTGACCAAACGTGACTCTTAAAAAAAAAGAATTTGGCTTACATATGCAAGAGCTGCGCGGCTTCAATACCAGCATGCTGAGGTGGGTCTGATCTAGCAGAGATCACAGTGGAATACATTGGCCCCGCGCTGCTGGCTTTGTCTGAGTCATGTTGCCTGGGGTGGCATGATAATGTGACCTCAAGTGGCGTGATGTGACACGGAGCTATTCCCTCTATTATAAACCACAATCTGTGAAGAGGAGTGGCAGCCAGCCACCATTGCCCAACTTGGGTGGCTTCCCCTCCCTTCTCATGTGCTCACCCGGGAGAAAATTGCACAACATCGACTTAGTCTTCTTTTTTTCCACTTAAAGTGATGAACACTCAGCCATAGATGTGGAAGTTTAATTTTCCTCTTACTCTTTTTTTTTCTTCTTGCATTTACCCACAAACCCTTTTTTTTTTACTATTTACTGAACCCAAAATAGACTCAGTTGGGGGCAAAGAGGTATAACACACACACACACACACACACACACTGTATATTTCCAGCATATCCTGTAGTAGCCGTGGCAGCAGCGGAGCATGCCTCTATGTCTTTCACTCTCGCTGGCAGACAGTGGGCACAGTGTGCCACAGTGGTGTGGTCGTTAAAAATAGAAAGATTTTGCTACCTGCAGACATTTCCTACACAGGGGCCACATATCCTCCCTTCTTCTAGATCAACAGTCATCTAAATGAGGACCGTGATCCGTCTTGACTGTTTCCTTTGAGGGGGGAGGACAGTGACGGAGGAGATCGTGCGAGATGCACAACAGAGAGCAAGAGAGGAGGGCAGGGGGTTGTGTTTGATGAAAGCCTGCCTCTCTGTTTACTACAAGCTAAAAATACCACTCATCCTGGTTTGCAGCAGGCATGAGGAGGGGTGGTGGGGGGCTGGGCTGTGTACATATGTGCGTCTGTCGCCCCAAACCCAACAGCTGGAGGCTAGAAGGCTGAAGGAGGGTTCCACATCACTGCGGGGGAAACAACAGGTGGACGGGGAGGCGTGTGGTTCAGTGTTTGTACTGTGCATATGTCTGAGTGTGTGTGCGCTGGCTTAAGGGTGTGTGTGTGTATGATCGGGCTTGTGGTCGAGCATGTGCAGAAAACTGTGCATACATGTACACAAACTTTACACACCCTTGTAAAAAAAAAAGAAGAAAAAAACGGTGCCGCACAGAGCCTGTGTCTCTGGCTAAACCAGGCCTGAATTGTCTTATTCATGCTGTCCGTTCTATTTAAATCCCAACTGAGGCAATGCTATGAATCAAAATTAATGACTGTGTTGTTGATGCTGATGTTAAAGCTCTGGTATGAGCACTGTATTGGCCATTCACAGCAGCGGCTCACTCACTAGACCTCTATTTTTGTGTGTGTGTGTGTGTGTGTGTGTGTGTGTAGGGGCGAGCATGTGTGTCTTTCCCCACTACTCCCTTTTACCCTGATGACAAGAGGCAATTGGCCTTCTCATATGACAGTGACTAGGTACTGTGAGGGCAATTGTACCGAGGCAGCTGTGCATCCTCTCTCTCTCTCTCTCTCTCTCTCTCTCTCTCTCTCTCTCTCCCTCCATATAGCTAAAATGAAATAGTTACTGATTCTGTGATTAAATACCTTCCTGTTTGTGCGGGGACGATCAGATAAAAACTTACCACGTACGGAATGCGAGGGCTAAAAACGAGGTAAAGTGGGCGGCCGAAACACGTCCCTTGGTCATTATTGGCATACCTGAGGTTCTGAAAACACACAGGATGGCTGCACTGAAGCAGGACATTTCTTGTGGACGGCAACAAATGAGCAGCAGTGAATGAGTCACCACATCAACCACACTATCTTGTATTTTCCATGGTATGTTATGGTTGACAAGTTAATTCCCCATTCACCATTTTGATCCCACTTAAAGGATCCCTGTGGATTTCTTTTTTTTTTTAAACCTCTGGTAGGTGCTATGGAGCTGTTTTTCTATTGGCTAAGAAGGTCAGCCAATGAGTTGCTGCAATGTGCTAGCAAGTAAAACTACATTCAAGACATTTGTCATTTCGTGTGTGTTTGTCATCCCAAGGATACTTGAAATGTGTTTTAGCTTTACCTCTGATGTCCTTTGTGGATGAATATCCATTATTTTTAATTATTTTTAATCATCATCGTCAGACTTTGTCTCCATCCAGTCAAAAACAAGAACGCACTTTTCACTTGTGAAAATGTAAAAGAATTTGAAGGAGGTTGAGTTGATGTTCACCATCATCATAAACCAATTACAAATACAGTAGCAGGTATGTAGTGAGGATCTTAGACAGGCTGCAGTGACCGGCCAAATGCGTGGAATAGTTTCATCTGGCCTTATCAGTTTAATGTCTTGTTTTGTCTGCCGAGGCCTGGCAGGCCCAGTGTTGGTCTACGGGAAAGAATGTTGGGTCATCAAGCAGAGTCGATGGAGTTCTGATGATATTTGGCTCTGGAATAACACCAGACATCCCTGACGTCCACTGTAAACGGGAAACAATCGGCCCAGCTCTCATTCCAGCTGCATTCGGTAATGCCACGAGGAAGCTGTTTCATTCACATATTCTAACATTCTGCTCTTTAGAATCCGTCATAAAATGAGCCCATTCCTGAGAGCTCCCTAGACCCGGTGACCTCTCGGCAGTTTCCCCCCCCCGAACCCTGTCCAATGGCATGTTTCTAAGCAGTGTAACCAGCCAACCAGACGTCTCCGGTCTGCGTCATCGTCCTCCTCGGCTTCCCACCGACATTTGCAGACGGCATCAAAACATCACTCCTCAAAAAGCCAAACAAACGTCTCTACCGAGTGAGGCTCCCGGCCGACACTTCTCATGTCCACATCTTTGATGATGAAAAACAGCACCATAACAAAAACAAGAGGCCGAGTGGGACGGTGTGGGGGGGGTATGCTATATTTGGAAACAGACGAGTGGGCGACAAGATGTCTCTTCTCGTTCTCGCTCCGTCTCTTTCTGCTTCACGATGCTGTTTCCTCCTCGCCGCCAGTCTGTGTGTCAGGCCTGCTGTGGTCACGTAGTATAATATGCTCTCTATCTGAAATAATGGCTTTAATGGCGGTTAAAAGGGGAACAGGGGGTTGGTTGGGGTCAGGCTGACTCCTGCGCCCAAGGATCAGCTGGCACGGCGTCGGGGCCGTGGCACCAGGCACAGGGCCACTGTCTGGGCAGGGCAGACAGCTGGTGGGGGGAGGGGCATGGAGGATACTCTCTCTGTCTGGGATACACACACACACACATCATCTTTCATTCCCTCCACTGTACCCAGACAACTCTTGTTTACATCGCGTGTGTTGCATCGTGTCTCCCTCACGTCCAAGGAGCCGGGTGGTTTACAGTTTGGATCATTTTTGGGAAAATGAAATGCGTAATACCTGCGTGGATGATTGCTGTAGAAATTATGCACACTGCTTGTCCTGTCTGTTAATGCTGCTTGTAAACACGGAGCTCAAACATGCCATCATTATCAACACTTTTAGATATTAAACAGTGTTTTACTTTTTTGCCTAGAATGAAGCTTCCAAAGGATGCCATGACCTGGATAACTGAGAATCGTTCCTCTCTTTGTAAAATCATTGATTGCAATAAAACCAAAGTAACTAATGAATAATAAATGTCGTTGAGTAGTGAAGTGTGAGGATTTGATGCTTTCTTCTTTTGTTAAAATTCCAAATTAAAAGTCTTTATGGTAATATAAAGGCCTCCGTTTAAGTCCACAGAGCCTGTGATAGCTACATTCCACTACTGGGTAAAAAAACCCTCAGATTAATATATAATGAAAATGATTATTGGCCGCTGTGCTACTATCTTTATATATACCATACGTAAATGTTTTAGTTCCTCAAAAAAACAGCACCATCTGTGTTGTTGAGGCCAAGTTTGTTCCGTGCATAAGCCCTGATGCCATTAGTATCCATTTCAATAGTCGCCCTAAACCTAGACCAAAGTGCTGGCACGCCTCTTGTCATTTATAATATCAGGCTGACTGGCCTATTGATGATGAGAACAAAGCCACAGTGTGGCCGACCTACAGCAGTGGCCGTAGTAACATGGCACCTCCCCGGTGACTGACGATGCCACGCTGGCTGCCACCGCAGCCTGGCACGGGGGGGGGGGGGGGGGGGGGGGGGGGGAGGCGTGCATGTGTGTGTGTGTGTGTGTGTTTGAGGGTTTGGGGGGCATTTGGTGGTTGTGGCAGCTGGCAGTGAGAAAACCAGGAATGGGGGGGGCTACTTATTTTATAAAGACTCCCCTGTGTGAACCCCATGTGAGGCCACACCCTGCAAACTAAATATCGCTTGCCGACGTGCGCGCACACACACACACATGCGCGCGCTGTAGTGTGGACTGACAAATTACCTGTAGAGACACAAACCCTGCTCTGGCGCTTCCTGTGTCCCTGCCTTCTCATAATTGTGGAGGTGCAATCTAGTATTTGTGTTTTTTCTGTTCAGTGAATGACATTCAAAGGCAGAACATGTTTGTCCCGTTGAGTCATCGCTGCCTCGCTGATGCACCAGTGATGTCACGTCGCTGTCCTGTTTGTCAGCTCGGAGGAGATGGGGAAATGCAACCAAACTGTCCTGATCGAGTCATGTGACATTTATTCATCTTCCCACATTAGAGCTCACGCTGAAGAAATGTATGTGTTTGGCTTCTTTGGGTTTGGCCTTAAATAAAACTAGACGTGGATACAAGCGCACATTTTTTTGTTTGGATGTGCGCAGATGTCACCATTTGGTTTCTGTATTCATGTGTATGTGTGCTCGGAAACATGACAACAATTCTCAAGTGGCAAACGGATTTATTTGTGTTGATAACAGTTCATGTTCTATTTTTTGGGAACATAAATTGGAGACTGTGACCGACGCAGTGTTCTGTCCTCATGAGGGCCACCACACTGGGGACATGTTAGGAGCAGATCACGTCCAGCTGTCTCTGAGGACCAGCAGGCAACTGCTTCTTCCCTCCACCCTCTTCTCTCACCCCTCACCCCGTCTTCCCCCCTCTCTCTCATCATCCCCCAGCATGTTTACTTGACTTATGCGGGGGAAAACACATTTTGAGTGCTTTTATCGTTTTGGTCACAGGACCTGTAAAACTGTGTGACAGCTTCCTGGAAAAAGGTCAAACTTTGACCCCACTCTGGCCTTTTCTTACAGGTGAAACTTAACATTTAGCTAATTCTGATGGAGGATTGAATTTAATGGAATAATGATCATTTTTTTCTATCCAGTTTTTTCCAGCAGATAAAAAAAAACATTCTTTCTGTTCTATTCTATATAAATGCTCATGTATGATATTCATGTAACATATATACTTTTGTATCAACCAATTTATTCTTATGGTACTTACAAATATATATATATTCCTTTTCTTGGTAGAGCCGAACCTAAAAGCGTTCCCTCACCACAGCCGTGTTCCTCTGAGCTGACGGCAGCCTCTCTATTGGCTTGTTTATGCTGCACATTTATTTTGTTTGCGGTCACATTTCCCGAGCCTCACATCTAATGTTCCTCCGACGCGACATCAAATCCTCTCCCGCTCTCAACAGTCTCTCTAGCTGCTTCGATTTACGCCTCTTTTGTATTTACCTTCTTACAACATGAAAGACCATCAGTGTTTTCCCCCCCAAAAAAACGTATGTACGTGCACGGCCACATGGGGGATGCAGCCTTTCTCTCCCTCACAGTTATGTCCAAACATGAATGATCAGTAAAAAAACCCCGCCGTGTTTGAGAGAGAAGAAGTGTGCTCTGAACAACGGAGAGATACAAAAAAAAAAAAACGTGGAGGAGAAGGGGAGGAGTGGAGTGGACGCGCGGGGATTGTACGTCCTTGTGAAAGTAGCCCTCAGAAACAAAAGCAGCTTTGAGTGCGCGCCCACTCAGAAGAGAGATTAGCTGGTACACACCCCCCTTCAGCACACCGCCGCCGCCCCTACAGAAAAGAGCTTTGGCTGCAGTTTAGCGGCACGCGGCGCAGCTCTTGATACTTATCATGTGCGTCAGGTGCTCTCGCTCGGTTTCCTGTTCTTTAAAACATAACCACCATTTCCCTCTTTGGCTCCCTCCTCCTCCTCCTCTCCGCTCAGAACCAATCCCTCCACACCGTGATTCAGCCTTACTCCTCAGCTCTACTTATTGTCTTTCCATCTCTCCCTCTCTCCGTCCATCTCTTCCTCCTGCTTTTACAAATACAAAGAACATATTGTGTGTGCCAGCGTTAAAGTGAATCCATTCTCCTTGGCAGCGGCCCGGCCGGTGGTGAATCCGAGCCGGGGCTCGCTGCGTTTTCCAGCTGGCAGCGCGGCCGCTGCTGGAGCGGGTCGGCTGCTTGTCGGCTTGGTGAATTTGAGTCCAGTTGACACGTTGCTTTAGGATTCATTCACGCACTCCAGCCATCCTCGCTCTCCCCATGTACTCGTTCTCACTTCCAACTTGTGAGGAATGACCCCGACTCACCTCATATGAGAGTACACAGGCCGGTTTACAGCTTAGGTGTTACGACACCGAAGGAATCCTGAGAGGCGCACTCGTGAAGGGATAAATTCCAGGATATTAATAAATGATCTGGGGAAGTTTTACAAATGGGTTACACAAATATATCAGACTGACATTTTCACACATTCATTGTATTAGTTGGTGGTTTCCAGCTTCTCTTACGGAAACCAGACTGTTGAGCCCTTTAGAACCGGAGAGGAAGAACAGTTTCAGGTCGTGGTGGTGCTCGGGGTTTAGCTGTCTTGGAAAAAGTCGGGGGAATTTTACAGCAGGAAGCCTGAATTTCAAACACCACAAGGATACAGTCGCAAGCAAAATGGAATATACAACCTCGCGACTAATAATTTCCTTCAATAAGCCCCAAAAAGTCTCACTTAAATCACACACATAACCCAAAACACATTATCCGCAGTCTTTCATGAGCACACAGTGACACAAACGCATGAATAATGAGATCACGTTTCGTAATCATGGTTCAGGCCCAGGAACTGAGCACCCCCCCTCCAAGAGCCCATAGGATGTCTCAGCACACTCACATGCAGCACAAACAAACTTCACTGATAATGAAGGCCACCAGAGTCTTTTGAAGTTGGCTGACGGTCTTCCTCTCCTCCATCTTTTCTTTCGTCCTTTGGCCTCTCTTAATAAATCTCATCATTAAACGATCATACATCCCTTCCTCTTATTTTCGTGTTTGTCTTTACAGTTGTATATATCTGTGTGTGTTCTGTTTTTCTTCTGTGTTTATGATTTTACAAGGTTTTTTTGAAGCAGCTTTTTATGTTTTTAAGGCTTTAATGCAAATCCAGTTAATCTAACAAGAGCTTCATTTGCAAATATACACTGCACTACTGTCAAGTAGCTAAGTGGTACTAACATGACTCACCGACGAGACTTTTAAAAGCATAAACAAGTTCCATTGAATGATGCACCTGCAAATCCTTTGCCTTCAATTTATTTTAAAATTGGTAACAATTTAAGGGAAATTAAATGCCGTTTCCAGAACAGCTGCCATGTTTTCCTAATGTGAAAGTCAGAAGCAACGACGAGTGCAGTATTTATCCAATTAGCTGTGGGAATAGTTCTGTGTTCATGTGTCAGTGAAGGAGAGGCAGTCTACCTAAAATGGAGCCCACCCAAAACAAATTCCTATCCAGCTGACTTTAAAACCCAAAAGCAATTTCGCCGAATGCCGCAAACTTCCCATAGAGTCCAGTGGAGGTGGTGTGTGTGTGTGTGTGTGTGTGTGTGTGTGTGTGTACTGGTCTGAAAATAAAACTAGGTGCAGCTGTGTGGAATGTATGTTGTTTTGATGACACCCTTGAGGTACAGCTTGTTGCCTGCTATCAATGCAGTTTTTTTCATGTTTTTTTCATGTTTTTTTTTTCATGTTTAGTGTGTGTGTGTGTGTGTGTGTGTGTGTGTGTGTGTTAGTGATAACCTCTCTCCCGGAGACAAAAGCCACCAGTGTCCGTTTTTTCCTGCTTTCAAATTTATTTTCCTTTTGCTTTTTAATTTTCCTTTTCTCTCTCTTACTGACCTCCCCCTTCCTCTCCCTTCCTCCCCCTCCCTCTGCCTTCCTCCCCTCCCTCCCTCCCTCCCCTCATCCCCATTCTCCATTCATGCAGGCCTGTCACAGCGATGATAATGATGACCTCCGTGTAATACTAGCTTGTTATTGGCCCACCGGCGAGGCCAGTGTGTACACCCTCTGTTGCTCTCGCTGCATTGATCATTGTGTTTGGAGCAAAACGGATCGTGCGCGCGTGTATGAGTGTGTATGAGTGTGTATGAGTGTGTATGAGTGTGTATGAGTGTGTGTGAGTGCGAGTGTTGGTGAAATACAAAGAGCAGGCAGCCCGTCTGGGTGAGATGCACAGGAGATCTATGGAGAAATTCACCTGAAGTGACCCCATGCTGTTCCCGTTGGTATTATACTGTTACAGGAAAAGGGGTGGGGCATAACTGGAAATGACCACTCGCTCTTTGTTTTACTGGAATATTATAAACTTATTCGGGAGAAATAATTAAATGACAGCTGTGTGTCAGGGCAAGACAGGCCAACACAAATAAGTGTGGCTTACGTTACAAAGCATGTATGAATATACGGCACACATTTTACCACATAATTACAACATGAATAGTTTCAAGTACCAAATTCTTGATCTCACAACTGTGCACATCCAACATCTCAGTTTAAAGGTCCCATATTATGAAAAACAGGTTTTCTCTGGTCTCTACACCGATAAACTGGTCCTCCCTGAGCTTGTCAACTCCCAGAATGAGGGAAACAAGTGACTCCTGCATGGTCTCTGCAGCCCACCCACTGGTACAACGGCACTCCTATGGGCTGTTCAGATTCAGCTCCTGTTGTTACGTAACGAAGGGAGACATTTGCGTAGGCCGAACTCCTCTGCACGATGATAGGAGATATCTGACAGGGGGCGTTCATCACCGAGTCGAAGTTCGGTGTGTCGGTGAGACAGCAGTGAGATAGCAGTGTTTCACAATGTCGTCGCTCACAGCTAGACACGCAAATTGCTCTTTTGCTGGTTGTACAAATCAACATAAGTGCTTATATTCTGTCCCAGCTACAGAAGAACAGAAGAGACGGTGGTTGTGTTTCATTTTTAATGACAATGTGCCGGCTACGGTCCGTGTTAGCTTGCATGCGTGTGCTAACTACTTCACATCGGACTGCTTCAGTAATGAGGGTCAGTACAAAGCTGGCTTTGCCTCGACACTGACCTTCGTAAAAGGATCTGTCCAAACAATACGGGACCCAGCAACTTCACCTGAGCCACATAGGCGAGCCATGGCAACACATCCACCGTAAACATTGGCGCATGCTGCCGCTAGCGTTAGCAGCATCCTCTCCGTGGCTCTCCAAGTAGGCGATGACAGACAGAGCTCATTAGCATTTAAAGGTGCAGGTACAGAACCAGCATGTTCTCAATACAGCTCATTTGAGCGACTTTTAGACAGCTGGAATTCAGGACCATGGGGGTTTGGGGCAATGCATATCAAAAAACAGTGTTGTTTGACCTCTGACAGCTGTGTGGAATTGAGGGAAAACAGTATAATAGGGTACCTTTAAATACTTATTACGTATTAATAGATTTTTTTCGGTCACTTGGACAAGCTTTAAACACAACATTCACACACACACACGCGCATCTTGGCTCAGTCCCAGTCTGGTGATGGGCAGGTGATGAAAGGGGTTAATAAAAGTGTGATATCTGCTCGCAAAAGAAAGGAGAATGTATAAATCTGACATCTGACACAATACAATATTCCTCTATTTTGCTTTGTGAAAATTATTTTTGAAAAATGAAATTGACTTTAATATACAACATAATGTGAAAGTGAAGGACACTTTATATATCCTTGTTCTACTCTGATAGCATTTAAAGCCTTGCTTTGTCATCTAAAAGTCCCCCAGTGGGATACCAAAGAATTCCTTTCCAGTTGGAATGGACAGAATATGAGTCATGCTAATGCCATGTAAGTAGACCCAGCCATAACAAAGAAAGAATGACACTGTAAAACTGCCTGGTGTTACACAGGTCGGAGCAGCGGCCCTTTGAGGTCACAGTGGTGGGAAAACACGTAACACGTTGACCTCGGCGTGCGTTTGTCTTATCTCTCTTTCTGTCCCAGATCTGTCTCCATTGTCTCTTGCAATTTAGAGCATTTCAATGACAGGAATCTTGTTTGTTTTTTTTTTAATAGTCGGGCCTGGTCGTACACAGATGCCAAGACATTCCTGGAGCTGGTAGTCTTTCCTTTTGGCAGCCCCGCACCTCCGTCTCCTCTCCTCTACTCTCCTTTCCTCTGGTTTCACTCCTCTTCCCTCCTCTTCGTCCTCCTCAAGGTGACTGTCAAGCAGAGCGAGATCGCGACGTAGCCGCTGTGTTTTTGTTTGTGCATCGATTGTTCCAAGGAAAGCCGTCCGCGGGCAGTACTGCACTATTCATTTCATGCGCCGACCTTGTTTCCCCTTCTGAACAAGCCTCGCTCCTTCACAACCCCTATTTAGCATTCATGACATGTCAGGAATCTCGACTCCTCCGTCTACCTCATCCAGTATCTCACATCTCACTCGCACGTCACCATACCACGTCCATTCGTCGGCAATCATGTAGTACGGCAGTGATGTTGCTCAGATCAAGAGAATGCAGCGATAGCAGCTCCAAGCTTTCCTCCAGCCTTTATGACTCTCCAACAGATGGCACTGTGAATCGCCCTATCGGCACAGGCCGGCTCGGGTTAACTGTGTGGGAATTAATGACATTCATAGAAAAGAAGATGACGGTTACATTATTGAGCTCTGTAGCTCTGAATTTCCTTTTTAAACTTCTGCCTTAGTCTTACCTTACATTACGTTACACAGCTATATTATATATACGTGTGTATAAACTGTATATATGACATGCTTTATGCTCTATACATGACGTGAAACATCCAAACCCAAGTCACTATACACTATATTCCAGTTGTACTTTTTAAACATTTCTCAAACCTACGTGTGCATCTTCAGTGGAATACATTTCTAAACATTTTGTAGCGAGTCTCCAGTCAGGTTTAGGAAGTGAACCCATGTCAAATCTGGACGTGTGACACAACTTATGTGTGACGTGTGCTGCAGCGTTAGTGTCCATCAAAACGTGTCCTGCAGGCATCATAAAGTGGTTCTTATCTGTCTTATTTCATCTTATCTTACCACTAATCTGGTTTGAGTCCATTTAACTAATGTGACCAATTTGGGTCCATTCTATTTCTGAGCACCAGAAAAAGATGACCACACCAGCTGTTACCGTGATACATTTAGTGTACTTTGCAGGACAAACTGACTATTTGGCTAATGGCTGTTCTCACTTTTTTAGTTTGCCTCTGTTACACTCTCCCCTGCAGCCCCCTGGCTGCATTTAATCCCCTGAGGAGGTGGTCCCTCAATTCGGTCCTTGGTTATTTGTTATTTGTTACATGACTATCACAAACAAGTCAGTGTACACACTGTACGCATGTTTGTTTGTCTACTTGTGTTTGTTGCAGTTTAGCAGTTAAACAGGTGGAGGGCAGGAAGGGTGGAAATACTGTTCAAACACCAAATATACTGTGGATAAAGTGCTTGTTCAAGCTGCATGGTCATTTCAATTTGTATGCAATGTCCCTTTTTGTTCTCACAGACCATCTCATCCATTTCATATTTTCATACTTTTTGATATCATTAATATCAGCCTCCCAAAATGTGTGTATTTCCCCCATCTCTCTATTATAAATGTAATATCTTTGGTTTCTGGATTTTTCACTCCGGACAATTGATCTTTTAAACATAAATTGATTCATGTAAAAAGCTTCTAGATACAGCACAAATAAAGAAAATCATCAGTTGCAGCATTATGTAATGTATTTAAAAGTTTTTGAGGACACGTCCAAGAAAGACTTTAAATGGTTGTATGCCTGTTTATTAACATACAGTATATGTGTGCTGTAACACATCTTTTGTATTCAGTTTGTGATTTCAGGTTTCAGGGGGAAAATAAAGTATATATACCAGTACAATATACCTACCTGGACTAGGGTTAGTTCTTATTGGATCTAGTTAGTTCATGAATTGGGGAGAAAAAAAGGGGATCTCACATGAACAGATTTAAAATATCCTGTGCATTTCCAATTAACAAAAGTAAAAAAAAAAAAAACATAACTCAGATAAAGCAAGCCACTTGCTGCCTGGTGCTTGTGACTGTGTCAGCCCTGCCTGTGACTGTCACATGTGTTGTCTGTGGTCGGAGGGAGGGTCGGGGACAGCTGGAGCATCACCTGTCGCTGAATCACATGCGTTTATACGACACAGCAGTGGTGACACCCAACTCCAGCATTTCCTACGCAGCCGTCCTTATACGATGCTCCTTCAGCAAATACCACTTAAGATAATCGTATGTAAATTACAACAAATCCACACAAGGCAACCATGTTGATTTTAATACAAAATAACTGACTAATTACCATTTGATATGCCATTTTCAGCATATAGAGGTGATATTATAGGCTGGGTGAACCCTGCCTGAACTTCCGGGAAATTTGGATTTCGCTCGGCAGTTTAGGCTGGACACCCTCAGGCTTACTTTCGCTGTTACATTGCCAGAATCTTTGGCTCCAATCAGAAACGGCCATTCTCTCCTGGCACGCTATTGGCCTGCTCTGATTGGTTGTAGGACTATCCAATTGCGTACGGAGTCATTTGAACAATGCCCATTGATCCCGCCTCTTGAGCAGTAGAAACAAAGCGCAGCTTCCCCAGACTAATGTTCAATCTTAAAAGATTGACCTTAGTATGGTGAAAACCAGACTAGTGATATTATATAATGTGGCAAAAAGAAAAAGTCTCACAGATTATGACAAGCACAGTGAGAAAGTGTGTTAGACGGTCATCCATACTGACTGTAGGACTCATAAAGTGATATTTGCATAACAGACAGCACAACCTGCAGCCTTAACAAATAATCAAATCTATGTTCCACGAAGTGAACATGTTGTTTTCCTCTCTTACTTCACCCTCTACCACCTGCCTTTGCTGCCCTTATTTGTAATCACGCCACCTCTTTCACCTCCACCCAAGAAACACATCCACCACAGCCGTCGACGCATCCATACTCATGCATTTGCACAATCACTCCCTCCCTCCCTCCCTCCCACATCCATACGCACACAGAACACATACACTCACAATCAGTGGCGATAAATAAGCGCTGTGTGTTTGCAACACGCCCGTCTAATAATGTTTTTCCTGCCTCTCATTTGGGTCCCCTGGGCCGCTCCTTTCAGAAAGCACAGCAGGAGGAATTCCTGATCCATTTTAAGCTCCAACGAGAATGCTGATAAGTCTGTAGATTACTGCCCAACATGTTTATGATAGCCTATTATTCTCTAAGCTTTATCCGGGCCCAGCGCGTGCTTCGTCTACTTAGCGCAACTATTTAGGTCATGGTACAATCTCAGAGGAAAGCGCTGTGGATGGTGAAATATCAGGGAACCTCAGCAATGGTGTCAAAATGAAGCAATTCCTGCTCTATCACACTGTATATTTCTGGGAAAAACTGGTTCCGTTATAGCAGAGTTTGATGAAAGTAGTCTTTCAGTGTTATCTATTACTGTAGTTGCACAGCGCTCTACAAAACTATACAAATATTTCAGTATTGAAATCTAGAAACTCGACTCAACTAAAAACTTTCCTCCCACATTTTGACGTTTATTATTCTTTTCTGTGACCCATTGTGATATTTCAGATGCATGCTTGCTATTACATGTACAGCCCTGCCATAAAAGTGTCCAGCAGGCCATCAGGAACACACACTAAAAGATGGGGCCCTACCCTTAAGCCGATGAAAATGCCATAGATGATAGCTATCTGGCTGTGCCCTTCCAGAAATACTGCAGACCGGTCCGAGTTGTTCGCTATCAGCGGTCTCGTGGAGACAGGAGTCTGAATCTGTCTGTTCTGCCCGGTGCGTGAGAAGTTATGGCTCTTTGATGTGCTCTGCTGTTCAGGCTTTGATTTAATCATCGCCAACTTTATCATTTTCCCTGGTTTCCTGAAGCCATTGGAGCCATCAGGGGCCATTGATTTGTGCGTGAGCGTGCTGAGTAAGTACTTAAGGAGGAAAACATAAATAAATCCCAGCCAAGTCTGTAAAGACATAGATAATCTCTTTGAAGTAACAAAAGTGTGTGTGTGTGTGTGTGTGTGTGCGTGTGTGTGTGTGTGTGTGTGTGTGTGCGTGCGCGTGTGTGTGTGTGTGTGTGTGCATGTGTGTGTGTGTGTCTGTATTTGAACGTCACCAGACAGTCTGCTGTCTGATCAGGTGGGGACGTTCATGCGTATTACACCATTGTTAGGCTGATTGTTAGGCTGAGATGTCTCTGTTGGGTGACACACCTGTATTTACAGTTAGGAAAGCATGTAAACAACAGCAGCCGGTGTGTGTGTGTGTGTGTGTGTGTGTGTGTGTGATGAGAGAGAGAGAGAGAGAGAGAGAGAGAGAGAGTGTCTGTCTGCCCATTCCAGGATCATTTGGCCCGACAGCTTTTGTAATGAGTGGCTTTAGCAGGTAGACGGCGACTGGCAGACTACCGTGTCATTAAACCTTGCTCTGCTCTGTCATTGGGATTGCACCTGCGGT
Source organism: Chelidonichthys spinosus (assembly GCA_029853015.1). Taxonomy (NCBI): domain Eukaryota; kingdom Metazoa; phylum Chordata; class Actinopteri; order Perciformes; family Triglidae; genus Chelidonichthys; species Chelidonichthys spinosus. Next base: position 16,097,817 of record CM056825.1, on the reverse strand, counting down.
ACATTAAAGAGGCAGATGGATGTGAAACAAAGGCACAAACGTGCTTTGTTTGTTTCATAACGCAGGTCTATACTGTACTTATGTTCAGAGCGTTCAGCTGACTTAACCTGTTTGTCTCTTGTCATCGTGTTGAAATCCAGGTCCATCAGATGGATCACAAAATGGACTCAGTGCTGCGCGTCCTGTTGGAGCAGTTTCCCCCCAAGCCAGAGTTGACGTCCAAGCCCTCCATACGGAGGGTGACCATCCAGAAACGCATGGGTGGCAGCATCGACGATGACCTCTGATGTCGCCGCTCCACTGGAATGGTGTCATCATCATCATCATCATCATCATCATCAACAAAGAAGAATTAAAGGACCAGGAGTTCACAAAAACAGCCGAGCCCTCAACATGGTGGGCCAGCCTGCAAATAATACAGAGACTCAGTCTTTCCCAAATCCGCCTCCCTCTCTTCCATTTGCAATCCCAAAATGTTCTCATCGACTTTTGACCACTGAGAAGAGAACTTTTAATTGTCCACTTAACGCTGCATTACTCTGGGACATGAGGACAAGAGCACCACTGAGGGTGAAGAAAGACCTCTTCCTTCTGAAGATTGTTGGCCCTGTTTGGCTCTTTTTCTTTTCTTTTCTTTCAAGCAGCGACACACGACATGAATTTCTATCCTTACATTAGGATCACAATCACACTGCTGAGATAATGTTCATTGATGTGCTGCCTGGTCACTGAGCTGCATTCGTCTAACTCCAAATATTATTCCAAAGCTTACTAACCCAGTAATGAAGTCATAATGCAACCAAAGCACTCAAGTTCCACTAAGACGAGGAGAAAATCTGAGTCCAGCCGTGGCATTCCTCAAATCCTTCTGATTATCTTGGCACCATCGGCACCAAGTACACAACAGGGTTATTTCCACAGCCACAGATCCACCTAGACTAACTGTGCTTAGGCTGCCATGGGTGTTTGTTAGCAGTGATCGAATAACACAAGGTGGGAGGGCAGGGTATCTGTTGACTTTGCCCTGCGTTGGGGACTGGAGAAGAAAAAAAAAAATGGTGAGTAGCTAACAAGGTGCTGATTTTCAGCTACACTGAAGCTCATGCAAATAGACAAACGTGATAGTGACAAGGTTGCGTTACAGGAATACAGTACAAAGTCAAGGCATGGACTCCCACTAAGTTTTCACTGTGAGATTTCATGCGTATATCGATCAAACCCTTTCAGCAGCACCACTACTCACTCCTACTCACTAAATATCCTATTACTCTCTTCAGGGGGCTCACAGTGCTGTGTGCAATGTGAAATAGATTTGCCCCCATTAAAGCTCTGATTATTTATTTTTGTCTCTGCAGAGCTAATTAAGGGCAGAATTCCTGGTAAGGGGAGATCGCTCGCTGCGAGCGTCTAATGAAAAGAAACGCTTGTAAAATGTGCAGGATTTTAACAGTAAGCTTTGAGGAGCAGGTGTGCTAATTCTGTGTGAAAGCTTTGGAAATAGCAGCGTACCACCGAGAGCACGTTTGAAAATAAAGAAAGACAATGCTCTCATTTTGTTCCCATACTTGTAGTATTTATCTGACAGGACGCCGAGGCATGTAGGAAGTAGAAAATAGAAAATAACTCAACTATGTAGCTACTGTATGAGAGGCCTCCCGTAATTATAGCATGCACATTCCCAAAGAGACGGACACACACACAAAAGAGGGGTGAACAAGGGAATGGGAAGGAGGAGAGGCCTTCTCCCTGCACCAGTGTATATTTTCATATTTTTGCAGTGGTTAAAATAGATATTATTTATCTTACATTAAATAAAGTGGTTGTATTTTAAAGGCACTCTAATTTCTTTGTGGCAGACCTTGATAAATATCTGCAGATCTATTCTCCTGTACAGTTTTATAAGAGATATAAATAAGAACTTTGCCTTATTGTGCTGTATTTATTACATTGCGGAAAGATCAACCATGTCTGCTTGCTGGAGCGATGCGAAAGGACGAGAGTATAAGGCTCCTGTTGTACAGATAAATGGAAATGATTGCAAATGATAAACGCTCACACCCCTCTGCACTGTAGCCCTGCTGTAAATAATAAAACTTCATTTCATTATGCTCTGGCCTGCTCTCTTGGCTTAGGAGGAATTTGATTACCAGCATATATTTCATAATTTGCTTTCGTTGGACGGTGGAACCTGTCATATAGATTTTCAGGGGGGCTGCCTGTTTGAAGCGCGAGCCGAGCTGAGTCAAGGTAAGCCACGACTTTCCATCCAACTAAAATCTCCTCCTCATTTCACTAAATTCCTTTCACACTGCAATCGCCACAAGGGGGGGAAGAGAAAGTCAAATTAACACGTTCACTGCACTTACTTTGAACCTCAGTATTCCATAACCCATTGAACGAGGCACGCAGAGGGAAAAAGAGAATACTGATGCTCATATTACCACTCAATTATATATTTGCCTTCAAAGGCCAAAAAACACTGGGGATGTCCCAAGATCAGCACGGTCCAGCACCAAGAGAGGCAGAGGCGGGGGGGGGGGGGGGGGGGGGGGGGTTGTCTCCGGGGAGGAGTGGACAGGCTGGAGAGTAAGAGAGAAGGAGGAGAGGCAGGAGGAGGACAGCGGGAGCATAAGTGAGCTTGGGGAGGAGAGCAAAGAGCAGAGCAAAGCCATTTTCAATTAGCCAGAGAGACCACATGGGCCGGAGGGCCACAGTGCTCTGCTGCCTTTTGTCCTCTGGTTTCTATCACGGCTAGGGGATTTTGGCAGGGAGAGAGAGGGATGGGGGGGGGGGGGGGAGAAAGAGAGACCCCATGGCTACCTCCATCTGTAGAGGCCACTCTCTGTCACCCTGTGCTCCCCTTTCATCTCAAGACTAGACAGAGAGAAGAGAGAGACTCCCACTTCAAAAGGCAGTTTGATCTCGGTAGCACACAGGATCACAACCTAAAAGAGGATCTGAGGAGGCAGTTAAAAGGAGAATATAAGGGACACACTGTCACAGATGCCGGACGGCGAAATCTGGCAATCCCAGCGACTGTACAGAGGAGGAACTCCTGCTAAGTCATGAAACGCCGGCGTCTCTGAGCTCCGTCCATCGTCTGTGTCATCTTTGATCCGAATCCCCGCTCAGAATAGAACAGGACTTCATTATGCAGCTGGAAATAGGCTAGTAGAGCATTAAGATCCCAGATCTAACAAAACAGACTCATGGTACTTTTACATCTTGCACATTCAGTTATGAAAATTATAACATTAAGTTTTAGTATTGGTTGTTTTCAATAACATTTGGCAGAATAAAGGCAATGTGCATTTCTATAGAATGCTGTTTTGTCCCAGTTTGGTTCACCAAACCCTCAGTCTCTTCCGTGTCTTTACCAGTTACTTGTGTGGTGAATTCAATACCTTATGTGATTTTTTGGGGTTTTTTTTGCCCGCAGGCTCTATAATTTAATGTTACTCGTCATTGGTTTGGTTTATTGTTTTGTTTTGTAAAGCAAAGTAAAGACCTGCATCCTGACTAAGGGGACATTTTAAAGTAGGAATAGCAGCCTTTTCACATTACAGACAAAAAATAAAAACACAAATAAAAAAAACAAAACACTGTAAACTTACCAACACAAACAAACTTAACAACTTGCTGGTGAACATAATGGAGCAACTGGTAGCTGAAGAGCCAGATTTTTTTCCTTCAGGAGTTGGTGGAGACCAAACCAAAGCAACGAGTAGAGTGAATATTGCACTTGATACATCAACTCTCCAAATGAATGCTAATGTGTGTCTGTTTGATGTGTTGTTAAGCTAATGTCTGCCATCAAGTTTATAAGGTCGTTATGTCAGTGCTGGGATTGTTGCACTGACCCCAAAAGTCAAGTTCATTTCTATTGTTGATGACATCATCTTTTAAATTGATGGAGTAATATCTGTGTTTGATATGATTTCTACTTCTTTTACACATTTTCAGTTGGCCGATACATGTGAGTGCTTTTACGTTTTGCTAGAGTGGAACGCTTGCTGTCTTGATAAAGGCAAAAGAGAGTTTTTAGGAAATCAATTAAAAAGTTGTTAAAGGCTACTGTAGCCTTCATTTAATTGACTTGTAAAAAGTTTGGACTGCAGTATAACGGTAAATGTTAAATTAACCCTGATGTTCAAAATAGTGGATGACCCATGGGTGGTTAAGTTAGTATTTGTGTGGGGAAGATGAATGGTAAGATTTATGGCTGAACAGAAGTTTCATTTTTCCACCTTTGATGAAGAGCAGAACCACTTACCTAAAGTCTGTCTCACCCAGAGTCCCAAACAGAATACTGTTTTTGTCAGATGGTCTGAAGAGGATACAGAGCAAAAACGTAATGAAGATTAGACTATATGTCTCGTAGATTCTTTTCTTTAAATATTATGATTTATTTTTGTTAAAAAATGAAATAAAAAAAGTATAGTAAGCTACAAAATTCAAATGTAATATATAAAAAAGGGCTGCACGGTGGTGTAGTGGGTAGCACTCTCGCCTCACAGCAAGAGGGTCCTGGGTTCGATTCCCGGGTCGGCCCGGGTTCCTTCTGTGTGGAGTTTGCATGTTCTCCCCGTGTAAGCGTGGGTTCTCTCCGGGTTCTCCGGCTTCCTCCCACACAGTCCAAAGACATGCAGGATGGGGATAGGTTAATTGATGACTCTAAGTTGCCCGTAGGTGTGAATGTGAGCGTGAATGGTTGTCTGTCTCTACATGTCGGCCCTGCGATAGACTGGCGACCTGTCCAGGGTGTACCCTGCCTTCGCCCAATGACAGCTGGGATCGGCTCCAGCCCCCCCGCGACCCTGAATACAGGATAAGCGGTAGAAAATGGATGGATGGATGGATGGAATATATAAAAAAGGGATAGCATGGCATGGCCACAAAAATATCATCATCAGTAATAAGCCATTAAATAAAGTCATAGTATAGCATGTCAGAAACAGCCATGAACATCATAGTAAGGTATGTTATCAAAAGTCATAGTATAGTAGCATGGATATGTCATAACAGGCATAGTATTGTATACCATCAGAAAGTCATAGTATATCATATCATACAAAATTCATAGTATAGTATGTCATAAAATATCACAGGAGGCTATACTATACTATGTTTAGTATGCTATAATTCAAAATTCATCAATCATTGTGTTGCATTATATTGCATTTTAAAAAAGAGTCAAAGTAAAGTTTGATATGTTGTCAAAAACATTCATAGTACAATGTGTCCTTGTATAGCATGCTGTAAAAAAAAAGTGAAAGTATACTAAACCTTAAGTCATTGTATTGTATTTACAGGTCATAAAAAAGTCATAGTTTAGTGTCTTAACAGTCATGGTATAATGCACGATAAAAAACAATTGTAATGTATGTCATGATAATAGTATAGTTAGTAATAAAATAATATAGTATGCCATGAATAAGTAATAGTATAGTATGCCTCAAAAGTCATAGTATAGTAAGTCCTTAAAACATGGTATAGTATGCACTAAAAGGTCACAGTGCAGTATGTCATAAACATGCATATTATTTCCTGAAAAAGTCATAGTCTCCGCTGGGTTTGACCCACTGAGGCAGAATGTAAGGCATAGTGGACAGCTGCACCACGGAGCTACTGTAAGACAGAAAGGGGGGCTGTTACTTCAAAACAACACAACACACAAGCTTTGGATGTCCGTCCGGTGATATGTTTTGAATTGTAAACGTTTTTTGATTTAAAAACAGGAAATGGAAACAGAACATGGACAAAAGGTCTGAGGATGACTAGAATAGAAGTATAACGCGTAACTTTTTTTGTATGTGTGCCATAAAAAAAGTCAAAGTATATTTTGTTGTTAAAAAGGAAATATTTTTACAAAATGGGGGCAATGCAGAAAACTGCTGAATTATTATTAATATTAATTGATTGATTAATAGGTACATTCAAAGAGGTTACTTCCCTAAACAGAAGACACACAGGAGGATGGAAGAATCAACCATGACTACATGCGTGTGTTTACTCAGCATGAAAAACATAAAATACGATAAAATAAATATATTTAGAAGATGATCAACAGGAGAATTAATATTTTAAAGCAAAACTGATTTTCTGAGAGTTGTACTGCACTATATTCCAGTATAGATTTATATTTTGAATCGTCACCTGATTTCTGTTTTCCACCATAAATGAGTAGAAAAAAATAATCAAATAATAAATAATGAGGATCCACAGACCTGCTGCCTATTGTGTCACCCCAATGATGAAATAAAATCAACACCCTTACACTCAAGCAAGACACAAAAACTAAGACAAATCATAACAATTTGGATTGTAGCCTTCCTGAAATGACCCAGAAATGCCATATGTGTCTTTCTTTAATAGTGGATATGTAGCATGTTTAAAGTTCAAGCCATGAAAAGAAGTAATATCAGAGGAGCTGTGTTGAGTCTGTAGATGAACAAAGCCATGTGTGGCATGAGTGTTGGTAGGCAGCAGATCCACGAAACCAATCGTTCTTGTTGCCCCCCACAAAAAAAAGTCATATGTAAAAAGAAACTGCCAAACAGGCTCAGCTGGGAGGCCGTGGCTGGTGAGCGGGTGGTAGCTGTCAGGCTGTGAGGCCGTGCCTGCCCACCGTGGGGGTGCTTGGAGGCCACCTGTCTAGAGAGGCCCAGGCATAGAGGCCCAGCAGTGCTATATGAAAGCAGATATGGGTCAACAGGTGTGTGTGTGTGTGTGTGTGTGTGTGTGTGTGTGTGTGTGTACAGCATCAACCAAGATTGTCACAAACAATGTCAGCAGCAGCTGATGCCAGCCACTCTGTCAGGAGGTGTCCCTAAATAGTTGAGGCCGGCAGTTGTCTGGAGGACAGTTGGTGCAGCTCCTCGTCCTCCCCCACACCTCTTCACCATAGAATTTGTAACATTCCCATTTTTGGTGTCCAAGCATAAATTAGACTCTTCCAGTTTATTCAGATTTGATGGCTCAAAACCATCATGAAACACCTGTGATCCTACTAGTCTCAAGTCGTTATGTGCTACCAAAAAAAAAAAAAAAACCCAGCTAGAACTGAAGGAGAGTTGCTTGGCACAGTAACATTCAGTTTGTGTTATAGAATTATTGTTGGCTTATGATCACATCATTTACATCCTTCATGATTGTGGTGTGAAGGCCGTTTGGTATGAAAGGCAGGTCTACCAAGGTCAACAACAAGAGACGTGAGCCGGAGCTTTTCATGTCGCCTAACAGCACCTCTTCCATGTCAAAATAGATGTTAAGCCCTCTCATTACTTCAGCATTGACGTGGTTTCCATGGTTGTGGGAAATACAGCAGCGGTTAACTTCCTCATCTTTAAAGGAACTACAGTAGTTGAGGAATCATTTAAAGGGCCACTCACCCCCCATGCAGACTTTCCCAACAGCGACAGATACAGTACGCCCTTTGACCCCTTCTTTGTTTTGTCGGAGCGGGGCGACATCACCCCATGGGATAACAAATCATCCAGAGGCCAGGAGGTTAGAGTGACCCCTCGTGACCTTTGGCCTGAGAAGGTTACCCTCGGACATATGGCCGTGGCTCGCGATGCTCCATCGCTGTCCGTGACCAGAGGAAAGCTCAGCATCCAGGGGCACAAACCGGCACTGATCACATCCAAATATCCATCTGAGCTGCTCTGTTTCACATCCCGGTTCCCGATCATGGAATGCCAGGGCTGGCCGGGGGGTTGTACAAGGTGCAGTGCAGTGAGCAGTCAAAAGCTGGAGGCTTCCTATATAGGTCATATTATTGGGGACTTTTCCCCCCAGACAGGGAGAGAATTCCTTGCTAGGAATTGGAAGGACTTCAGTGGTGCGCTGGGGTTTGGCCCGCCGAGGCAGAATGTTAGGCATGGTGGACAGCTGCACCACGGAGCTACTGTAAGACAGAAAGGGGGGGCTGTTATTTCAAAACAACACAACACACAAGCTTTGGAAGTCAGTCCGATGATATGTTTAGAATTGTAAAAGTATTTTTATTTTGAAAAAGGAAGTGAAAACAGAACATAAAAAAAGGCCTAAGGATTACTAGAAAAGAAGTTCTGTCCAAACTGGTTTCACTATTACACGGGACTTAATACACATCACACAAATTCTCAGAAGTGAATAAAGAATTGGGTTTCAGTGGGTATTATAGTTATTTAAAGTATTTTTTTTAATAAGTCATATGCACAGTATTTTTTTTTTAATAAGTCATATGCACAGCAAGGCAACTCAAAATCCACAAAAGAGCAACAGCGTAATATGCAGGGAGTCAAAATTGAAAACGAAGTGACAAATTGAATAGTGGGAAGCCAATGGACCAAATCCACTGCTGTCCAAAAGCAGAGGTAGTTTTTTTTTTTTTTTTTATGGTGAAGAGTCTGCTTTTCTCATCAAGCCCTGTATTGGAGAACATGTTCACTCATTCTTATGGCAGGAATCTTTTCAACACCAGAACTGAAGATCCTGCAGCGCAGAGGCCCCATGAGCCTCCTGATGAGGGCAGCAGAAGCAGGACAGAAAAAACCCCTCCAAACGACACGTTAGAGAGAAGTCAGGGTATACTCATATGAAACGTTGACGCCTTTATTGCTCATGAAGAGTGGAAAGTTGATGCATTTCTGGTAGCGATCCAAAAAACAGCTGAAGACAATTTTCCATTCTGTGTCATTTGAAGCCACAGTGTTCTCCTTGTCATTGGCTTCGACATTAGGGCAGGCCGGCTCCGTGGATGGGATGTAATTTGATGTGTACTGTGGTCAGTGTTGTAAGATGTATTTTGACTGACTGGAATCATTACCACATACACTTCTGCAGATGTTACAAAGAGTTGCATCATATGGAAATATTTAGCTTCACGTGAAATTCTCATCGCATCCGAACACACCCATGCTGTCATCATCATCTGTGTGAAAAAGCTCCTCTGCCATTTCACACACAGTTACTGAACATTGTTTATACGGTTATACCACGCAATTAATGGAGTTGGAAATGACTGAAGAGAGAACAATATTTGGTCACACATTTATGTGGAAATGATGGATATGCATATAAGTCTACAGAGGACTGAAACACAACATTTCAACACACTGCTATGAACTGCTATGTAACACCACAGTTATCCACACACACACACACACGCACACACACACACACACACACACACACACAAACACACACTATTGTATGAGCCCAGCCCAATTTATTATAAAGCTGAAATGATTGGTCAATTAATTAATAAAATTAACTGATAATATACAGTATATATTAAAAAGTATACAAATAATTTTATTAATACAAATATTAAAATGATTACAATATTATATATATATATATATATATAATATTGTAATCATTTTAATCATTTATTGTGCAAATAATTTCAGACAGTTACAACCTTCTGACTTCCTGCTTATATTGCACACTGACTTTTGAGTTTGGTCTGAAAAAACAAACAATTTTAGGACATTTTGGGCGATGAACTCGAAATATTTTTGGACAATTTTCAGATATTCTATAAAGTAAACACAAGAAAAAAATATATATATCTAAATTCAGAATGAAAAATAATGGTTATTTGCAGTTACATGTATTATTCTAATCTTTTATTTAAACAAGTAGTCTCATTGAGATCAGAATCCATTTACGTAAGAGAATATAATCATTCACAGAATTAACATTAAACAAACAAAATAGCCTATAACAACATTACAATTTCCATTTTACACATTACAAACATTACAAATAAATAAATAAATAGCAGTGCTTGGGTGCGATATTCTAAAAACTTTAAATGAGAGCTTTTCTCTGCAATCATTTTAGGATTTATTCCATTTGTAGGGAAAAAAGTAGTCCTATAACACAATGGAATATAATTTTAAACCAGTTTGTCCACGTTTTAGAGATGGGTATAGAAGTTAAACATCCTGCGGCCCGTTTACAAAATGACTGTATTTCTATGTGAGCCGAGAGCAGATAGTATTTGCAGTAGTCATTTATGGATAAATAATCTCCAGTGTGACTCCATTCTGTTGGCTAAGGATGTTGACTTTGTATGCATTAATGACATTTAGTGAAGGAGGAGATCACAGAGAGACCGACAGTCCTCGCCAGTCTTTAGTCTATCTTCCCCGCACAGATGTTCCAGCTGGATCTCTGCCTTTACTTCTCGGTCGAATGCATCCAAACACATCCTGGAGCATTCCTGCGGGATCACTGGGCCAGGTACCGTCCGCTGCTCGGGAGCGATAACGAGGAGAAGAGACTGCGAGTGCTCGCGACCACGTCTCGCGCTGCGTGCTCGAGCTGATTTGCCTCGATAAAAAAAAAAAAAGAAAAAGATAAAGGCTCTTTGATAGGCTGCAGGTGCGCTGCTCTAATAAGCATCACCGCCCCCTCGACTTCCCTGCGAAAACGCAGACGCACATCTGCACATCTGTCATTCGATGCCCCCCCTCCCCCCTCCCCCCCGCCTGTCACTCAGCCCGCAGCTCCCTCTCTCTCGCTCGCGCGCGCGCGCGCTCCGCACATCACACACTGCAGCATTTTGAGAGAAACCGAAGCGACGTCAGAGATCCGCTATTCAATGAAATAGCTTCGCTGTATTGAAACAGCTTCTCCCAATCCATTTGAGCTGTCCAAAAAAACATCCAAACCCCACCCACTTGGGGTATTCCGGGCAGGCTAAACAAACACTCAGAGAAACTGGGAAATCAAAAAAATACAATAATTGAGATGATTTGGCCTGCTCACTGACTGTTAAAGGGGACATTAGAGAAAGAAGGAAACAGAGAGAGAGAGAGAGAGAGAGAGAGAGAGAGAGAGAGAGAGAGAGAGAGAGGGAGGGAGGGAGGGAGGGAGGGATGTAAGTGTTTGTTTGTGGGCACTTGCTTTCCCCTCATTCAGAACCTGAGGTGCCAAGGGAATGACTCGATGACGTCAGGTTGTGGCTTGGGCAGGAAGCACGGGGAGGAACTTGTGACTTTATATTAAGTGCCGGGGCGGTTAACAGGAAAAGATAACCTGTTTCTGTTGATATAGCAAGGAAGTGTGAATTCTTGGCACATGCGCGATGTCGCAGAGAGGAACAGGCCGACGATGCTGCCTCCTGCGTCTCTGATTGACCGGCTCCCTGGAATTTCCTCAAGTTTACTGTGGTTTTGTTCGGGTGGCTGTGATGCAGTGTTAAAGGAATGCTTTCAGGGACATCGCTGCTCTAACAGAGAAAGGTGTTTCTGAGCATAGAGGTGTTGTTGCATCACAGTGGTCATAGTGGTATCCGTTCTCTTGAATGACTAACCTTGTTATCTGTGGTCGTGTTTGTGATGCTTACAGGTTTTAGTTGAAGCAGAGTCTACAACAAGTAAGGACTCAGTGCTGATGAGCCTCCTGGAGAGAAATAAAATGGAATGATGGTCTGTCAGTGGGTCATAGCTTTGCATGTCACATGTAGGACAGAAATATATGGGATAAAAACCTTTACATTTCTATAACTCAGCAAATGTTCTAGCATTTAGGGACTGTGTCGAAGTTGCACTGCTTTTCAGAAAGAAAAAAAAAAACATTTAATGAGACATTTGTCAGACTTGTTACAAACCATATTCTGCAGTCCCTGTGTGTGTCACTGTTACATCAGTGTGGTTTGACTTCTACCACATGAAGAAATGAGAAAATACCCATGTTGCACTTGAGTAATACCAGTCTGTTGTCACCACCTATTGCTGCATGTGCTCACTGTATAGATTAAACACACACACACACACACACACACACACACACACACACGACCTTAAAGTATTTTTAATTGTGAAAACCCCAATAATTATTATACTTACATGCAAACATACTACATTTAAATTAAAATGTGCATTGAGTGCTTCTTATTCACATAGTTAACACTGCTATATTGGCCGAAACACACACTTCCTCCTCTTCTGCCTGCATGCAATCAATCTCTCAACTAAACAGACACCTAGTCAGCCATTCAGCCAGTTAGTCAGCCAGTGAGCCACCGAGTCAAGCAGTCAGTCAGAAACCCAGACATCCAGTCAGTCAGTCTTCTGTTTGGGCAGGGTGGAGGCTCCTAGACGGGCTCTTTGTCTGGGCAGAGAAGCCCCAGACACAACAGTGGCCGGCCCGGGCCCCTCACAATGGCCTTCCACACAAAAGCCCACACACTGGGACAATGGGCCGGGCTCAGAGTGGGGGTGGACGGCTGAGCTGAGGTTACCCACCTGCACACTTCAGGACCAGATATACCAAAAAATAATTCAAGTTGCAGTATTTTACCGATGATCGTATTCTGAGCTCAAAGTTACTGAATGTGAGTGGCTGCAACACGTGGTCTGCTTTCCACACTCCTTTTCATTGAATGACCAAAACATCAGCCTGCTCAAAACACCGGTGGATTCGGGAGTGTCAATGCACCAGGATGCCACCATGCACGCACAGACTCACACTCACACAGCTGCAGCTCACGATCTGCACTTCCAAATTAAAACAACAGATAGATTTCATTTTCTTTCTTAACATATTACCACATTACAAAATGCACATCAAAAACATTTTATCAGGCTCAGTTTGATAATAAAAAAAAAAAACGATGAAATTTGCATCTACAAAATAAAATAATTATAATAAAGAAAAAAAACCTCATCAAAAATGTTAAGAAATAAATGTTCATAAATACATTTGTATAATTTTTGTGTTTTTAGAACATGTAGATATATTGCAAAGATTTACACAAACACACATGGTGACTGCATTTCTGAGACAAGCTCTCTCCCCCTCTCCATCCAGGTGTACACTCGTCTCTTTGAATATAACCCACACTTTAGGCAAATAAAGGGACACTTTTAGATGCTCACATTTGCATCTTCAGCAGGCTAACAACATTCGTGAAACCTATCTGGGTTATCACAATAAAATGTGAAGTCATTCACAGTCATTATGTCAACGGAACAGAAGCCCACAGCTCAAAGCTTTATCCTTTGTCTGCTCACAAATGTAATTTCTGTTAAAGTGGAATCTTTATAAGCAATTCCTTTTTAACAGATTGCGTCCCCCCCTCCCCCCACCTACCACACACACACACACACACACACACACAGACACACACACACACATGCAGAGCCCCCACTCATTCAGCTTTAAACAGATGCTGCAGGTGTCTTCCTGTGGTGGTGCATGAGGAGGACGCAGAGAGATGCTGTGCAGTGAAAGCATCAAGTTGGGTTTTACAGAAGAACATGCAAAACCGAGACACGTGTAATAAAATATCTATCCACAGATCAGGGCTCTGCTGTTTGCATACGTCACTCACACTGACAACACATGGGTATTCAAAATAAAATTAAAACAATATTACAAGTCCCATGAGAATAAACTACGTGAGTAGGTTGAATTTATATTAATACACATTTTTTTTCAGTTTTATAATATCTATAGCAGGATCCCATCACTAAATATTAGAAACAAAATAAGAAATTTAAGATGTTTTTATGTGCATGTTTTTTCATCATGACTTCCTAATTTTAGATTTAAGATGTAAAATATAAATATATATAAATACACTTCCCATGTTCACCACTAAGGAAAGCACAATTTCCAAAAAAAAATTCCTCAATAATTAATAATTTAAAATAATGTGAAAAATCATATTAGTGTTGAAAACCATTTTCAGATAAAAATATAATATCCCTCACACTCCTAAAGCAAAAACACTCTTCTCTCCCTCACACACACACACACACACACACACACACACACACACAGATACAGAAATACAGATGCTGAACACTAAATAGTAAAAAATAATTCAAACTCTTTTACTTTACAGTTGATGATCGTATTCTGAGCTCAAAGTACTTACATTTTCCACGAAAGCGATTCCCATGATAAGTTACTGAATATTACTGGCTGCAACAAGTGGTCTGCTTTCCACACTCCTTTTCATTGGATGACAACAATGTCAATCATCAGCTGGCTCAAAACGCTGTGGATTCATATCGGGAGCGTCACTACATTGTACCAGGATGTCACCATGCATGCACAGTATCACACTCACAGCTGCAGGAAACAAGGCACCAACTGTTTATGTGGACTTTTTTTTTAAATTTTAATTATGCAATATTTTTATTGCAATTATTTCCCCAGAATTAGCTTGGCAAAAATGTAACGGATAAAACCAAACAATATATTCTGCTGAATTTTTACCAAGTGTAAAAAGCAACCACAAGTCACATGAGATTTAATTTTCTTTTTTAATTGATTGCAACACATTTTATAACCACACATTACAAAATGCACATCAAAATTATCAGGCTCAGTTTGCAACCTTATTGATAAGAGAAAAAAAAAACTACCAAAAATATGCTTTTACAAAATAAGACAATTATAATAAAGTAAATGCCACTTTGGATAACCGTAATCAAAAACCCATTTTTTATTCTACATAAAAAAAAGCTTGACATAAATAAGTTAGTATAATTTCTCAGTGTTTTTACAAAATTATGTACAGACGTACATTGCAAAGATTTACACAAATACACAGGCATGGTGACTGCATTTCTGAGACAAGCTGTTCTCTCTCTCGCTCTCTCCCCCCCTCTCCATCCAGGTGTACACTGGTCTCTTTGAATATAACCCACACTTTAGGCAAATAAAGGGACGCTTTTAGATGCTCACATTTGCATCTTCAGCAGGCTAACAACATTGGTGAAACACAAACATAAAATGGAAATTTAAGTCTAGGTTATCACAAAAAAATGTGAAGTCAATTAAGGAGCACAGGCGGTGCTGGCAACTGAAGCAACCATGTATTTGGTATTGTAGGAAACTCAACCCCTTTTCAGAAAAACCTCTCTTTAGAGCGTTACGGCTGATGAAACAAAAAGGAATATAGTCACGGAGAGGATGACTTTACAACCTGTGCAGTTTGTATGGTCTTTGTCCTTCAATATCTGAGTACCTCCACAACTCCAAATCAAACACACCACTACAATGTGGCTGAGGTGTGCTGGAGAACTTGAGAGAGAAAGGAAAAAAAACAAAAACAAAAACAAAAAACAAAGATCATATTCCAGGATTCAACTGATGCTAAAAGCACCTATCACAAAATAAATATTGGGTGACATAAAGGAAGGTTAGGGTTAGGGTTAACAGAAATATTAATTTTTTTTTGATTTCCTGGGGAAATTGATCTTATAGGAGAACCTGCACTTGGCGACACTGAAGTGACCAGAAAAAGAAAAAAAAAAACACAAAAATAACAAATAGACACAACAATAGATGAGCTACATTTGTACCGTTCTTCACTGCTGAGTTAGGAAGATGACGGAGTGAAGATACACTGTTAAGAAACTGTAAGAAGCCATAATTTTGCTTTTGTTTTAGCATTTAGGGACCGTGTCAAAGTCGCACTGCTTTTCAGGAAATAATAATAATAAAAAAAAAAAACAGAACAGCATTTTGGAAACATGTATCAAACTACACTGCAATTCTTCAAGTCAAATCAAAATTCACACCTTTTTACATAAAGGATTTGTGTTCAAATCATAATATTTTCTTATGTGCTACATATGGAGAGAAATATAATATAATATGAATATTTATTTACACGCACACACACACACACGGACACACACACACACACACGCACACGACACACACACACGGACACACACACACACACACACACACACACACACACACACACACACACAGGTAGTAAAAAAAAAAAAAGGAGCAAAAAAGGAAATCAAACCTAATTGCACACTGCTACATTGACTGCTTTGAGAGGCAGTAACTTTTTAATTGAGTGCCACAACTTTAGTGTTTCTATTCAGTGCTTCAACAGCGTCCTCCCCCGTCTTCAGGAGAGCTGATATGTTTCTGATGCTGTGTAGTTCCTCTTCTAAAATCGGCCAACACTGTGGTTTCCCCGAGAAAAAAGGGGAAATCTTCGGCTCTGTGGGAAAAATGAGATGAAAAGGCAAAAAAAAAAAAAAAAAATAAGAGGCTGCATGTTTGAGACCAACTTATGACAGAGAGCTTCATTCATCACTCGCAGAAAAACGTTAAATGAGTGATCATCAAGACAGTACCCACAACAGTGTGAGAAACATAAATGCACTGCAATTTCCACAGTTATTGAACTGATGCACGAATGATTTACTCGCTCATTGACATGACATTCTGGAAAATATTAAACGTGTAATAAATAACAGGTGTGATTATGGGTCAGCACTTGAGTTTTTGAGAGGTGGCTATCATAAGGCAACGACTAATACATATGTTAATAATAATATTTTTCTTAGAACTTAAACTCCTGTTTCTTCATTAGAAACACTGTTTTGTATATTTTAACTGAAGTAAAAAAAAAAATAAAAAAAAAACACCCCCAAAAATAATTCAGAAGCTTTCACAAATAAAAAAGAGATACAAAAAAATATATTGCATAAAAACGTGTAGGTTTCTTTTTTAATATATTTCCTTTACTGACGCAATGACAGTTCACGTCCTGCCTGCCAGACAATTCGGATTTCACGCCTATTCTCCCTCCGCCGTGGCCAACAAGCGCACTTGATTTCAGAGCTGCACATCAGCAGACACAGATGTGTGTCACGCGCACACACAGCGCGAGCGAGCGAGAGGGAGAGCGAGAGAGAGACCAGCCCCTTCCCGTCCCTCGTCTGCTCCGCGCGGAGGGCAGTGGCTGCTGACGTGTTACTACTACGCTGTTGTTCAGCACACTTGTTGTTTACAGTTTCGTCGGAAACGCAGGCTCGCCGTGGCAGCCAGCGGTTGTTGTAAAAAAAAAAAAAAAAATGCGCAGACACGTTTTTCTTTTTCTGTCTTCCTGGTTTTACTCACAGTCATTACACAGTGAATGAAAACACGTTCGAGTGCAAAATAAAAGTACAACTAAAAAAAGGTTTGGCGAACCAGCTGTACTCACACGACCTCCATTACTATACTCTATTCAATGAATGGGGCAGCCTGACAACACAGTCGGCGCTATGGGTATTATTTTAATCTGAACAGTAAATGGGGTTGCGTGATAGTATAGAACTAATATAATTAAGTTTTTGAATTGCGTTTTGTTGAAGATTCATCTGTCCGAGGCGAACGACAGAGAAGGGGACGCTGTCTTATGTAAGAAACCAACTGTAGTTACACCATGCACAAATACACAATACATAAATACATACATAAAACAGTTGCTTACCGTTTGACCTCACGTTTGCCTCTTGGGGCTGGTCTTTCTAGGTGTGTGTTCTGTAGAGTGGCTCAGGCTTGGACAAGTAACCTCATCTGAGCTGCTGTGCGACCTCTTATTTTGGCCCGAAGGGTCTGCAAAAGCAAAGCGAACAGTAAGTTAATAAATATCATTCGGAGGGGGAAAAAGATACAAAATTATATCAAATGTATCCGTCGTGCTGCTTCCGAGTAGACCCTTTAAAATGCGAAATGTTCATGCCCCGATGACTTCCACCGCCTGATACTGCAACTGTGATGCGAAATGTTGCAATGAGCGCCGGCCGGGATGCAGCGACACAGCCGGTGGTAATACGTGGTAATTTTGTTGCAAGAGCTGGAAACTCACCGTGACGCGCAGATCTTTTCCTCAGCCCGGTGCACTGCTCCGTGCATTCCATCTGTCCGTCAGACCTGTCGCTGTCTTCGCTCGGAGCCACCATAACGCAATTATGATTCCCATTTAGATCCACGTTGTTGTTCCCAGCCGAGCAGACGCCCTTCTCCCTCCGCGGCTGCTTGTTGTAGAAATGCGGGACGTCTCTGCAATCCACTAATTCCCACTCGAGTCTGCTGTTGGCCAGCGGCGTGTGACTGGCGAAGTCGAAGCCCCACTTGGCGGAGGCAGCCTCTTCCATCTCCCGTAAATGTCCCTTTAAATCCCTCTTTAACTCTTCGTGATCCACCGAGCCGAAGAGGCTTCTGCACGCCGACGGTTTCGGGTGATCCGACACCCGGGAGTCCGTCCGCTCCAAAGTCGGGCTCCCGTTTGATAGTCGAACATCTGACATTTTCTCACCCAAAGAAAGACAAAATTTTGCACGGAGCCGGGAGCGTCCAGTTTTCACGAGAAAAAAAAAAACAAACAACCCACACTGCTCTAAAAACAACGGGTATCCTCGTCGCTGAGCAAGATCCAAAACAAGCGTAAAACGACTTATGCCATGCATACAGCGGGCTGGAAACGGGAACGGCCGCGGTGCTTTTGAAGCCGAAGGTAGTCTCCGCGGTTCATCAAAACAATGCGCTCGGGAACCGAAGCCGCTCTGTCAAAATCGTCCCGTAGTGATAGGAACTGCGGACGAACCTTCTCAGTACCCAATATGGCGATTGAGAAATGTACTTGGGATTGAGAGTGGAGCTTGGCTAGCGGGAGGGGGAGGAAATGATTGACACACAGAGCTATTTAAATGCAAAGGAAGCCGCTTATTGGTCAAGGTGCTTACGCCCGCCCACTTTTCTTAAGGGGGACCGACCAGTTGCAGCAGATTTACATCCAGCACGTCTGCATGTTACACCAAACCAAGGGTTTTCTTCAAACTATAACATTAAATAAAAGTTCCAGTGGTGTTGTGTTATTCTCAATTCAACATCACGTTGGTTATTGTTTGACAGTCTTTTTAAAAATAAAAAAGGTGCATTTTAGTTTTGTCCAAGGAGAAATGTTCTCATTACACTTATTTTAAAATATCAGTTGTCAAATTAATAACACACAGTAGTATGGTTAACATTTGAATAATCATTGGTAATGCGATTTTAAAAAATGCATCCTTATAGGATAAACTAGGCTAAGCTTTAGGGTAGAGTTTGAGACATTTCAAGTCTATGTTAAAATGTAAGAGACCACTTTCAAAAATATACTTTTAAACCTGAACCAGTGGAGGCAGTTTACAGTCATAATGTGTTTTCATGGAATTGCTTATATACATTCCACCTTAACAGAAATTACATTTTTGAAAAGCCATAGGATACAGTTTCAAGGTGTGGGCCCTCTGTTGACATAGGTAATGTCAAAGCTATCCAACAATGGCCAAAAAAGAAAAAGAAAACTGCAAACTGGGTAAATGTGTGTCCTTATGACATGGCATTTCCACCAATTCTCTAGAGCTGAGAGGTGTAAGTCAAGGTCAGCACACACTAAACCCTGTCCTCATCTCAACTTGCCCCTGGAAAAAAGAGAACAACAAATTAAAGAACTAGAGTGACAGGCTCATCTCTATGATACACTTTTGGAAAATTTCCAAAAGAAAAAAACTAAACAAAGATTGATAAGCGAAGGCCCTGCATGCTGAAAGTTATTAATTGTTATTAACACCACAGTGAAAACCTTGTACTGTCGGGGAAATCTAATGCCAATATCGAAAAAAAATCTACAACGGGAAATACTGCATTTATGGAATCCAAAAAATAAACTACAAAGAAGATGTGTGTATTTTGAAATGCATCCAAAACCTCGTTCCCTTCTTTCTCCACAGTTTACACCTCTACCTACTAAGACAGAAAACCAGCCACAGTAAGACAGATCAAATAGAAAAAACAAAAACAAAAAAAACAAACAAACATGATTTGCTTGAAATAGAACCACAACTTGCTTGTGCGAAATGACAATTTCATTTTAGTGTGAGTCATTATTTACTTATGGGGTCACAGCAGGGTATGTGCTGTGCGGCTGTGGGTGCCTGCAGCATTACCTTTATGATTTGGACAATGCTGCCACCTAGTGTTCACTTTCAAAGATATCTTCAGCAGTATAAAGTCAGAAGGCAACAATCTGTATGTCAAAACAACTTTTAATACCAAAGCTTTAGATAAATGTCACATCTGTACACATATACATTTACATGACAACCACAGGCAGTCATTAGGGGTTTAAGCCACACCAAAAACAAAGTATGTTCCCTCCACGTCCCCTCTGGTCGCCTACCTTCCCAGTTAGTCCAGCATAGCTCAAACCGGTCCCTTGCGAGAGCAGACATCCTTAGAGACTGAGCCACTTGATGATGTAGAAGTTCTTCTTGCCCACTCTGAGCAAGGTAAGTCCATTCGATAGTATGTGGACTTTGGGGATCAGTACCTGCTCTGGATTGTCTGTCCGCCTGTGGTTGATCCACACGGCTCCCTCTGAAACCATTTGATACCTGCACACAAACATTTTAATGGTCAGTTAGTACAGGGGTTCCTCTTAAAAGTCTTTGTCTTGCATTGCCCGAAAACATCATGAACGTGCATCTTTACACCCTTTGTCTTCTAAACTATACATTTACACTAAAATATGGATGTAAATGAGGAAAATTCCATCCAGCATCACTGATCTGGCAGATTATGTCGGGTTTGCACTAGAGACAGGGTAGCTGCACATCATCCATTTCAAAATGTCATTCTTTGGCAGACTTCTCGGTGGATTTTTCAGACCATACTTTGTGACTCTGGATGCAGAGGATGCTGTGACAAACTAGGCTGCCTTTGCACCTGCACATGGCTTATGATTGCCGTCTCCCCATATTGCAGATGTGGAACGATTTGAAACAAATTTTCCAGCCACCCTTCTTTTCCATTTGGAATTCTTAGCCAACCAGGCTTCATATTTGGGATTGGCAAACCAGCTCCCTTGAATACTTGCTTTTACCCATTGTGGTCATTCAGCCCACTTTGATTTATGCGATAGGTGTGGTTTAATAGTTCCTTATGAATTTGGCTCAACACAATTCCATGTCTGGAAAAAAATATGGAAGAGCTGGATGATGACGAGGAGCTCTTGTGTCAAGAATTAATAACGTTGTTATAGTTATTGTTATAACAGGATGTGGGGTTATGAGGTACTACTCCAGAAATCCCATCTCCCGGCTCTGATGTCCAATCAAACATCTGCGGTGCTTAGTGTGTCGTCATATTTTGGCTCGGTGTGCTTTTGCAGCTCCCTGCAAGCTCTCTGAAAGCTCCCCAACCATCTCTATAGCTCTGCAGAAGCTCTGTGCAAGCTTTTCTGCAGAAGTGTCAATTCGGCAATAGGCTACTTCTTTGTACTTCTTTTAACAACATCAAACTCAGTGTGGCTCATGCGCTCTCACACTCTGGGTGCCTGCTCCAAACCCATGAAAAACACTCTGCTTCTGTTATTGTATATTTATTATTTTTAATTTATAATTAAAATAGTTTATTTTTAAAACTGGGAATGTTATATTGAAAAAAAAAAAACACTTATCCAGAGCTGGAAATGACCAAAATCAAATTCCATACTTTTCGACATAGTAGAACAATCCAGCAATGCATGTGCAATATCTCGACTATCTTACACAGCTCACAGCATACAACGTGATTAGTATGGCATATAAAAATCATTAGGTCATAGTATGTCGTAAAAAAGTCTAAACAAGTCATAGTATCATGTCATAAAAATGTAATTAAAGGGTCATATTATAGTATATAGTTAAAAAGTCACAGTATAGTATGTCAACTAAATGTCAAAGTTGTGATACTGTAGTACATCATACAAATGTCATAGAAAAATGAATAAAAAAAGTCATAGCGTAGTATATGATAGGTCACAAGAAGTCATAGTCTCATATCCATTAAAATCTAATATAAATTATGTAATAAAAAAAAAAGGCAAAGTTTGCATCTTGCTTGCCTTTTCCATTTGGAATTCTCAGCCAATCAGGCTTCATGTTTGGGATTGTCAACAACTCCTCAATAACTTGCATTGTCAAACATCAGGTACTTAGGGTGGAGCTGTTTTGTGGGTGTGACAAACAGGCGTAGCGGCAGCTGTGTGTAGTGCAGTAGAGTGTGTAATCAGTTGCACGCCATGCTTCTTCCCTCAAGTTCAACTCCAACAAATAAAAACATTTCTAGTCGACTAACGCCAATAGAATTTTGAGTAATCAATTAGCCGATTGAACTGAGGGGTCTGTAAAAGTGAGTTTCTCTACCGACAATCGTGTAAATGCTCCACTTTAAATCTTGTGTTTACCAGAGATGTAAACATACGTTTCGAGTAAATAAGTCATTCATTTGAACTTGTGATTTAACCGGGAGCACCTACCCTCTGGGGCCCTGTGGGATGGCGTTGACTCTGCGGCAGGCATCGATCAAAGTGGTCCCGGGCTCCAACAGCAGCTCGTGGAAGGGAGCCTCCTGAAGAGCTCCTGAAGCTCCTCGTCGCTCATTTCCTCCAAAGCCTGCACGCTGCTGTGGTACAGCGCGTTGGTACATCTGCAGCAATAAAAGATAATATGGCTTTCCTTGTCTGGATAGGTGGGTTTACCCCTCTGCATAGAGGTCAGAGGTCACGGGCAGCTACACAACAATGACCCTAATGGAGTCATTAATTCTCCAACAGAATTCATTCCTGCTGCCTTTAACCCACGTTTTTAAAAAGCATGTAGAAAAAGCATTATATCTACTATTAAAAGCATTTAATACCACATACAGTGCAAAAACAAGCGGCATGTTCTGACCTCTTTGCACTCTCCAGGCCCTCCTTTCCGTGCACCAGCTTCGTCACCTCCGCCGCCAGTCGTTTATGTGCAAGGCGTTTACCGGGATCCTCTCTCTGCTGCTCCATCAGCCTCTCCACCTCCGCCAGAGGCAGGAAGGTGAACAGCTTCAGGTACCTGCCACGGGGCCACAAGATACAAAGGGTTTCTAACCTCAACCAGCCAGATGAGATGACAGGTCAAAACCTCAGGCCTCGTCTTCACCTACCCTTCCACACTGGCGTCGGGCTGCCTGAGGAAGAATTGGTAGAGTTCAAAGGGAGACGTCTTGTCTCTGTTGAGCCACACTGCGTTGCCTGCCGTCTTCCCCAGCTTGTCCCCGGCAGAACTGGTCACCAGCGGGATGGTCAGGCCGTACACCTCCTCGCCACTGACTCTGCAGAGCAATCACTATTTTATGAACAACGTGTCCGGTGTAGCTTTTCCAAATGGTGGTGAATTGCGGGAAACTGTCTCATTTTTAACTCTGCATTCATTTTTTTTACAAAATGTTGTTTGATTTTGTAATCTTGTCACTTCACTTTAGGTTCAGGTGGTAGAAATCACAAGCTATTTGCTGATTAACAGAAGATCACCCCCAGTTTGATGTCTACACTGAGCTCCAGGCGTGAGTCAGAGCAGGTGTCCACTCTGCAGTTAGGCAGGTGTCCACAAATATTAAACTGTTTAAGAGAGAAGAAGAACTGCTTGGTATGCCTTTAGTCACATCTGTGTCTATACAATTAGATATATATTAAATTAACAGAATGTTTGAAACAATACTTTCCAACCATGACCAGAGATACTTGACCTTTTATTTAATTGTATAAATGTATAAATAGGATGGACATTTACTTGTGAATGTATTCATGGCCAGACATCAAATTGCCCAGCTGGTCGGTGCCTCCCAGCTGGATTTTGCAGCCGTACACTTGGTTCAGGTGGTGGAAGTCAAACGCTTGGAACACCTGGTAGGTGAACTCTGTCAGGCTCATACCGTCTGCGCTCTTCAGCCTCGACTGCACGCTGCTGCGGCTGAGCATGGTGCCCATCCGGAAGTGCCTCCCGGCCTCCGACAGGAACCCCACGACGCCCCAGTTCTTGTACCAGCTCAGGTTGTTCAGCACGGTGACGGCGCCCAGTCTCCTGGAGGCGTCGTGGAAGTGCAGCTCGTGGTTGGCGAAGATCCTTTGCAGACTCTCCCGGATGCTGCGCGTGTTCAACTCCGCGGCGTCCGCCGACATCCGCTCCCTCTCGCTCGTTTTCCCGCTCGGGTCTCCGATCTGCGCCGTGGCGCCTCCGAGCACGGCGAGGACGTTGTGGCCGGCGCCGCGGAAGTGCAGCAGGCCGATGACAGCGAGCAGGTTGCCCACATGGAGGCTGTCGGCCGTGGGGTCAAAGCCGCAGTAGACGGTCTGAGCGCAGGACTGGAGCAGCCGGGGGAGCCGGTCCTGCGCCGCGTCTTCTGGGAAAGAATCCTTCACAATGCCGCGTTTATTCAGAGCGAACAGCAGCCCGTTGTGTGCCGGTGGGGAACAGTGCAGTCTGGACCCGACCGCGAGGCAAAGACGCGGCCGTCGAGGCAGAACACAGGATGCGTGCCGCGATATAGAAGAGCAGGTCTTCGCCATGGACGCAGCCATGTTGGACGAAATGCGTCAAGAACGCGGAGGAGGAGCAGCGGAGAATCACCGAGTTTGTTAGGAGTATAGCGCCTTCAGTGCTCGGGCTCCGAAGCACTGGGAACGGAGAGAAGCGGGGTCAACGCGGTGTTACTGGGTGTCATTTAGACACTGGCTATTAGTATGTACTGTAAACAAATCATTTAAAAGTAATGTTTATAGGAATTTGCCCCATATAAGTATTTCAACTAGTCTATATGCCTTTGGTTCATTCTAAAGCACAGACGTACCAGGCTCTTTTATTTATTGTATTAAAGGTGTAGTGCCTATTTAATAGTATTTCCCCAGATTATACAGACATTGAATTTGGAGCATGTTGCAGCATGCTGTAGTGTTACCTTTGCACACACGCACATTTATTTTCATGGTTGATTTCTACTCTCCGTGGACGTTGAAGTCAGTATGAGCACATTGTAATTTACTCGGTTGTAGAAAAGCAGTAGCCTACACTGTAGTTTGCCTGTAGACCAATAGAGGGCGAACTTTCATCAGGTCCAGCTGACCGGCCCAGTGTTCCAGCCTGAAGATGACCGTGGATTTAAATATGCATTTTCCACCTGGTTTAGTTGTAAGAGGAAAAGAGGGTGAGCTAGTTATATCAAAGTGCAAAATGTGCTGGATTTAAAAATGATTTTATTTTGAAATCCATTCAATGTCAACTCGTTCCATTGTTTAAATGACTAGATATACATTCATCAAACATTTACAGCATCGTTACCAAGCCACAGTACACATTAACAACACATCCAAAGACAGCCTCTGATGTCTCTTCACATGACACTATAGCCAAAAAAAAAAAAAAAAAAAACCCTCCTATGACTGCTTCCCCCCTGGTAACATTGTTCTGTCAGTTTTGTAAAACAAAATATAAATGTCATATCAATATTCCCATAATCAAGATTATTGTTGGGGGTTGTGTGCTGTAAGGCAGAGCACTATAAACTCCTTCCAGAGAGAAAAAAGAGAGACAGGCAAGGAAGAATAGTATCTTTCTATGTCCTGAGCTAGTTCAACAAAGGAAGACTAGGTTTCCCTGATACAAGTTAAAAAGTCCCTTGTCATTTCAACACAAAACAGACTTTCCTAAGGGTAAACAGACACCACACATTTACACGACTTCTCCTCAGGGCTCTAGTGTTTCAACCATTTTGTGTTTGGTTTTTAAAAATCTGTCCTTTTTTTGTTTCGTAAAATGAATCTTCAATAGCACTTCCTCCGTCTTTCCACACAAACAGTAGGATAGTTTCCTAAATCTGCTGTTACACAATTTCCTGTCTGCGTGGCCCTGTTGTGTCTTAAACAAGTCTAAAAAGTCTGTGTGCACGAGTCAAGTATTTTTGTTTTTTCGAAATCTCTAGTGTTTTATGGCATGGGCACACGCTAAGGCACAGGTCGTTTGTGGTTACTCCCAGAGCGTGCCTGGGAACTACAAGTCCCAGGAATCTTGCAAAGGGAAAAAAACCAAGCTGCGTTGTATGCATTGTGAATGTGGGACTGACACTCTGAGAAGATCGAATAAAGTAAGCGGAGGCAGCTTGTAGGTCAGTAATCTACTCTTGGCATAAGAAATGTTTGGTGAGTTAGTACAATATAGCAGCAAGTGATGAGAGGAAAGTCTGACGAAAAGCGTGACAAAACAAAAAACGGATTATAAAACGGTACATACTGCATTTTCATTACTGCATCTTCTTTCCTATACTAGCATGTGATGTCATGCAAATTATGTATACAATTTCTCCATTTAGTCAACAGAGACTTGATGTGTAGTAAAAATGAAAATACAAGTCGGTTTGTTCAACAACAGGAGGCAACTATGGAGGATTTCTGATGATAGTGATGAAATTCTGAGCATAAATTACCCATTTGTTTTCAATATATGCAACCTGAGAACAGAGTATAAAAAGAGGAGACATATATTGTGTGATCAGTGCTGGGCTGTAGCTTGATTTGTTTTCTTTTTTAAATGATAAAGGTCATAGAGGTCAAGTTTTAATCAACTGCTCAAAGTTGTGAGCCCCCCACAGCCCACGTATGCTTTGAATTTAAATCACAAGAGCTTAATTTAAGAAATAAATGAAAAAAGTGTTGAAATTAACTGAATGCACTCCATCTAAAAAAATAGCAATTAACAAAAGGAATGTCCCCAATGGGATTCATATCTACGGGTATTCATATTACCAGTTGCCCTGTTACCCTTAAGTCTATTTACACTGCACTCTTCAATCGTACCATTTCAAATACACAATTATTTGATTTAGTCATACATATATACTTTAGTATAAAAATATGATCCAATTCAATTAAAACACAAGTGTGTGGCATTTAAGCAAAAAGAACATACAGTACATAACTACATTTAGTGTAAAATCTCAAACACTATTTACCAAACGCAGGAATACAAAAGGCGGCGATCATTAGTACCTTGTATACCTCACGAGTTAAACGTTGGGGCAAGCAGTCAATGTGATCCTTTCAGCTATGTACAGTACACACTGTTTATACAATGTGATGCAATCATTAAACACAAGGTCCACTGCTTGTGACTGCATTTCAATTAATTTGTGATGATTTTTGGAGATTTTGGTTTGATAAGGAAATAGTGGGAAATGCATTTGGTCTTCGTCCATCACTTGTCTCATTATATATACTGTATATATTAATAAAATCTCATCTTTAATTGTGTACGTCTGACACGTTTACTTACTGCATGCTTGTGTTTGCCCTGGTCTTTTGATTTTTGGGCAATCTTTAATCTCTAACTGTCAAAGTATCGGTTAAATCTATGAGACCATCACTTTATGACTTTCTTCTATGTAAAAGTACAATGCTTTTCATTTGCCATCATATAAAATGGAAACATAAGACCCCTGAATCTTAATCCGCTACATGTGTCATCAGGACCAAACAAAGCCTGTGAAATATGATGGAAGGCAGGCAGACGGACACTCGAAGGACTAGAGACACAGCTAGACTAACTGAAGGAAACAAACTAATGAGATGTATGGAGGAAGTTAAGAAACAGATTAATTCGTTTCTGGCAAATCCCCTTTAAGTCTGCCTGTATTAAGGTTGCAGTGAGGTTCAACGCGGTGTTAGATCTTAAAAACACGGGACACTAAACCGGATGGAGTGCCAAATGTTTGTGCATGTGTTTCGTGAAAAAGGCATTTATCAGAGGTCCAGTATAAAATAGTGTCATATTCATGTATTACAGGCGTGTTGGGGCTCCGGACGTGCATTGAGGCATATGTACACAGTGGATCTGTGCCTGTGATCATTTCAGTCTTGAAAAACAACATTTCTTCTGATGTCGTGTAAAAAAATACTATTGCCTGTGCAGTTTGTATACAACTAGAGTAGTAAGTGATGATTATCCATACCAACTCTTGATTGATCTTGTTTGGTAGAGAAAAGAATATGAAAGAAATGTATCATTTCCAGTATCATTACAAACACAGTATGGCTTAGAAGACTCCCAGTACAAATACATGATTACGTCCTGGAGCACCACTGTTGCATGCTGGGGAGCTGGTGCACCGTTGTTGTTGACAGCCAGAAGCTGCCATGCTTGGAAACTGAATGATCAAAGTCTTAATGTTGCTGCCCACTGAAGTCATTTGGGTGTTGTTAGCAGTGAAGGTATATGGCTCTTTGCTCTTTGACATCAGTATAAACATTGACTTTCAAGCATACTGCTGGAGTGGTGACGATCAAGTTCACTTTCTTTCCTCATTTTAGGGCTTGTTGAGTGTCGGGATGGAGATAACCATGGAGATCACCTAAGATAGCATGTAGCGTTTGTACCCACGAAGTGTTGGGTCGGATTGCATACACTGGGATCTAGACAGGGGCTCAATCAGCTCTTCATCATGTCTTTGCATACATGACTTTTTTTTTTTTTGCCAATAAAGGTTCATGCAATGGAGAGCACTGCATCAGACCAAGAACCAGGGTGGTTGGGGGGGGGGGGTTAAGTGGTTCAACCTAGTTTATGGCGGACGTCTTCTTCTGTCCCTGTAAAAAAAAAGGAGATGACTTCTCGAGGGGCCTCTCTTTCCTGGTCATTCCTCCGGGCCCCTCAGTACATGTCTCTGTAGATCTCCTGCAGGAGTGGATGCAGCGACGTGTCCTCAGTCTTTTTGATCTCCTGCACCAGCTGTGCGTGCTCAGTGACGAGCTGCCGGAGGTCAGCTAGTTTCTGCAGCAGCTTGGGGAAGAGGAACGCGTTGTCGGGGTGATTGGCCAGCAGATGGAGCTGCAGCACCTGCACAATGTTCTCCTGCATGCGCTCGATGCGCGCCACATTCACCAGGCCCGGGCGGTCTGCTCACAGAGGAAGCAGAAATAAACTGGAGTTAGATGCCATTCGTGTAATATGGAAGCATCTGCTTTGAGATTAAAAGTCGCCAAAGGAAAAGGAACATATAATATCAAATGCAGCAAATCAATCATTTCATTATGGACATTGGTTTTCCTGCATCCTCACCTCCACAGCAGATGATAGCGGCCACAAACAGAGCCAGGTCACTGTCATCCAGCTCCATCGCGTTGAACTTCATTGCGAACTGGAACTTGGGCTCCATCATGTCGCTGAAGGGCCGCCGCAGGCTCTTGAGGAATTCCCGGGTAATGAAGCCCGAACCGTACGCTACAAGAAGCCCGTCCTTGTTCATACTGGAGGCGAGCATGGCAAACAGGGCCTCGTACACGCCATATTTCAAAAGCGTCACCTGGTCGTTGAGGTCCAGGCTCGAGAATCCGGGGACGGACTTCGCAAACTCGGTGAGCTCGGTGACGGTTTCCACTGACGTGCACTGGCAGCAGTGGAAAATCCGAACTTCCGCCTCCCTGTCCTTCAGCGTTCCTGCTGAGCCCACCATCTTGGCCACCAGCGTCTGCTCTGCCAGCTGGAGGGTGTCCATGTCGTGGATGACGAAAGGCTGTGGACAGTGGAGAGAAAAGAGTCACACTATAAGAGGCACACGTGTGAGGTATGGCTAAAATGGGTTTCCAGATTTGGAGTAAGTTACATAAATAAACCAGACCTGGCTACATGAATAAATGTACTTATGGTTCACTGACAGGAGAGTCTTTTGAATATTTCTACAATGACAGGATTACACTCCTTGACTGGACAGCTATTGCATTATGGGTCATTTAGCCCTCAAAAGAGGTTTGAGATGCAAATAATGTCTCTAGAAATATAAGAACAGAGTCGAGAACAATGTGTTGAGACATTATGAGCCAAAGTAGTTAAGGTCAAAGACTGCTGATGTGTTCCTTTGATTTTCTTTGTATTCATTCTGGACTGGCAGTTTGGACTTTAATGAACTCATTAACTTATTAGATACATATTTTTTACATTTTAATGTAATCAAATATTATTAATCCCACATTGGTTTTGTGGCATAGTTTTTTTCCCACCACATCTGCTGTCCCTATTATTATAAAATATATTTGCCTCACTTTTGGAGTGCCTCAGTACCAATCCAGTCACTTATTTTCCATCAAGTCTCCACTAAATACCTTGGTTTCTTCCAAGAAGACAACCTGTCTTTTAAACATCAAGATGAGTGATGAAGATGAGTTTTTTGTTGTTGAAATTGAAGCAAACTCTTCTGTCAGCAATTGATGACGGTGATATTCTACATGCATGCGACTTCATCTTCTGTTCCCTTAGCTTCATCATGTGGTAATAGTGCCGTTTGTATGAGAGAGTTGGTTTTTCTTCATATAGAAGAGAACACATTTTTCTGCATATGGCCATGTTGCATGAATTATCTCCTTGTCCATATTTTCTACTCATGGCAAAAATTATCAGCAGCTGCAACTCAAATTAGGTACGCTATTCTTAGACCCTGCACTGTTTTTTTCATCTTGGTGTGACCCACAGAGACATTTTATAAGCAGTATTTTAAAAACAGGATTGAGGGGAATTTGAGCACTGAATGTACTCGTCTTGACACAGAATGACAATTCTTTGATGCAATCTGTTGGTTTGTTTGGTCTCTATTGATGTGAAATAGTTTATGCTATTTTTAACTTGTTGCTGATTCCTTAAGTCTTTGTTTTTGTGGGAACCTTTTACGCTGCCATCTTGGCCAGGACCCCCCTTGTAAATGAGATTTCAGAATCTAAATGGGATTATCCGGGCTAAATAAAGAAACAATAAAGCTAAGCGGCGTCAGAGCAAAGATGGCTCACCAGGGCAAACTCGAAATGTAAAAAAAAGCTCACCGTTGACAAATGACCCTTCATAAAGATGCCTACACGGGTATGTAAACTCATTGATGCCAGCATGAGCTTACATACGAGTTGACCGAGTGTTTTTCAGCTGTGTCATGGTTCCCAAAGTTACACCGTCAGATGAAGAGCACCTGCTGCACCACATCAGAGCTCTGACTCAGTGTTGTGCCAAATGTGGCCTGAGAGAGTATGAGGGTCACCAGCTAAGTTGTAACAGTTAATATAACAACCACATTGTCCTTCTGTCAGCATCTTCTTGTTCATGTCTATTTTAGTAATCTCAAAAAAAGTCTAGTAATATTGCACCCCTGGCTTAATTTAATTCATTAATTAATTAATTTTTACCTATAAAAGTAAAGCTGCTTGTTTTTTTTGTTTTTTTTAGGACATCCGATCAAGACTGTATGAAGTGAGATGAGACGGATGAGCCACACCTGGTGGGACATTTCCGACAACAATCCATATATGGTCACGATGGAGGATCCAGTTCTTGCAACAAGACCATCAAATATAACAATTGAGTTGAATATTTTCTAGCTGTCAGCTGTCTTCTATCATATTTATCTTATTTTACTTAAAGGTTGAGTGGGTGATTCTATTTAGAAACACTTTGTGTTACATTACTTGAAATCCTTCCGACATAGATAACAATGAATATATTAAATGCTCTGACATAAAAAAATAAAGAAAAATGTCAACAGTGGCTGTGGCAGGACTGTAAAAACCCCGTCCAATCAATCAAGTCGGGCAGGAGAATATAATTGGACGGCCTGCCTGTCTGTCAATGCTTACTTCCTGATTGTGTGCCCTCTGCCAATCTCGAGCACCCGTTGGGGCGTTCTGGGGGCTTTGAACAGGGGTCTGAGCGAAGCAAACCCCAGACTACCCCTGACTCTAAATGGACACTTATCCTAGAAGCTTTGATCTCCAGAAGCAGTGTATGTGGGTGGGGGGGGGCGGGGACGACGGCTTGCACTTGGACTGACCTGTCCCTCTTGAACCTATTTCACACCTCCATCTATGGAATTCCCCAGACTCCCACTCGCCAGCACCCTTCTTTCTGATGAAAAGAAATCAAACGAAATGGGGCTGCGAGGGTGGATGTGTTCGGTGACATTGGGTGAAGGGGGGGGTTATGAAAAGAGTGCAGGCGTAGAGGGAAAAGAGGTGGTGGAGAAGTGATAGCCTCATACACTGGCTCTTTATCCAGATCCAGATGTTTCCTTGTCCAGCTCGTGTGTTGGCTTGCACTACTGATTAAGCAAGTTATTTCTGTCATTGGCTGACTGCACATAATCCCTGAGGTGCAGGCTGCCAGGTCGTATTGAGACATCAGTCTGACAGAATTAGATTGAAATCACTCCAATGGGGAAGAAATAAATTAAAAGTTGCAAGACAGCATTGGCCTTGACCTGTGAGGAAATCCTGGCAACGAGAAGAGCCACAAAACACGCAATCCACACACACAGCACCTTTCACTCACCAACCCACTACTCTTAATCAACGTACAGGGGTGCTGGTCTTGCCGGTGAGAACGGTTCGAGCCTTGGCCTTGTTCATGTTGAAGTTCTTGAGGTAGGCCTCATAAATTTGCCGGGCCAGCGTCTTCTGGTCGGCTACCTGGGGGTCTTCCACCTCCCTGTCCCCCGTTACCATCTCCGCCTTCAGCTTTAGCTTCTCTGACTGGGGCATCCGACCAAAACGGATGGCTGTAAGCAAAGTAGACAGAAAGTCAGGCTAAGATTACAGAATTTGTGCCAATGTAAATCTTTCAAGTCACACATTAAAGTTACAGTGTAATACATATTGCAGAACATGCAATAAATGCAATGGAAGTATTATGTTAAATATTATCATTATGTGGCCCATTCAATAAAACACAGAGAAAAGGAGAGGACACAGAGTTCTTTATAGCAAACCCAGCTTTGGAAAAATATAAAATAGCTTGAGCTCCACAAAACCACAATAATCAATTATTCAAGATGCTGACATCTCAAAATCCATACTCCTGAAATGAATTCAAAGTCAACACATCAGCAGATATGAAAAAACATTTAATGTATCCAGATGTTGAATCCATCCAAACAAAGCTTGTGGCACAGTAGCAATAAAATGTTCAAAAATAGCACCGCTGGAAATGTAGAAAGCTGCACTATTTAACATCTTACTGTACTCACTGTTTTCCTGACATTTGGTGCCAAAGGCTTATTTCACTATGGATCTGAACACAATACTCACATTATAATATGTAATTTGCTTGACAAACATGTCACAATCGGTAAAAGTCTAACTGGCTTTACTACTGAACACTGGACCACACACTCCCAAGATGGAAAGATGCAAAGACATGTCCCAAACTCGATCAAAGACTTGATGTCCACCAGTGATGCTTCTTGAATCTGGCATTTCTTAATGCCAATATCAATTAATTACTGCTAAACCAAAGTGCAGGCCTTCAAGTCCATAAGTTCAATTCTTTATTTAAAGACTATGCTTTTATTCTGTCTATACCCCACACCACACACACACCACACACCACACACACACACACACACACACACACACACACACACACACACACACACACACACACACACACACACACACACATCTAATGAAAAGACTCTGCCAAAGTCCAAAAGGTCAGAAAAACAGAGAGAAGTTTGCCATATTTCAAATACAAAAACATCACCTGACTACTTCAGTTTCCCAGATGCATGCATCCAAAATTAGTACCAAGTCATCTGTGGAATAAAAACAACACTCGGGGTGGGGTGGCCTAAAGGGGAGCCATGACCAGGTGAAAGTCTGTGGTTGCTTCATTTACCGTCAGCACTGCTCTAACACAACACAAGTTCCTTCTGCTGCAAAAGTGCAGGAATTTCATGACGCCAGTATTGAGAATGGGGAGCTTTTTGTTTTTGTTTGGGGTGCACACTGGCCTCCACCTTGCCACCATAGAGATGTTAAATGCAGGGTGGTGAAGTATTCAGGTCCCTGAAAAAAATAGTGGACCTATCAAAGTTCTATACTTCAAAGCCCCAAAGACTCTTTGAATAAGAATGAAAACAGAGTCAATGTCTATTCAATTATTCTAGTCTCTTCAAGGACTTTCCTTTTGATGCCTAACAGCAGTAGTAAAATTCTGAAGGAACACAGAAGGTTACCACATATTAGAAGGTTGTTTCTCTACGAGAGGATGCCGACATCGCTCAGACGGCTTGATCCCATTTGACTAATGTGATTAGAAGTGAACTGCTTTTAACCCCTCCTCGCCAATTTGAAGTTGATGCGCGAGCGTGCACACACACGCAAAAAAAACACACACCGCTCTCTGAGATATCCAGCTGCACCTCCCGAGTGAATTTACAAGACAATGAAAGCATAAAAGTAGATCTGATTTCCCTGATTCCCAACGAGCTGAGGCCAGCGGACCAGGAGGGAGGAGGGATGAGATACTGATCTAGCAGACAATATGAGGGCCCATTAGATTACTGCTCACAAAGTGGACGGATCATCTAAAGCCGATAAAGCTCTGCAGCAGGCGCTTGGGCGGGAGCCAAGTCTAATTAAGATGAGAAGAAGTGAGTGATGTTAAGCTGAGCATAAGTCCATTTCCTAAGATCTAGTGTGAAGGGATGAGGCTGTGATTCGAGTGGGAAGGGGGCTAAAAAGGTGGGAGGTGGACAGTCTGTCATTCCATTATATCATCCGTTGGAACGGCCCGTTAGTGGAAGGAGCTTCCAGTCGTTAAACACCTTCTTCACCACTGTGAGGCGGGTTATCGCTGCTATTTGCTCAGTTGCTGGAGTTGTTAAGAAACATTTAATCACATACAAGTTGTGTTATCAATCAACCTGGGTCTCCAGGGGTGTAAAAGAGGCAAGGGAATTGCAGTGTGGCATCCTGTTGATACACTGTATATTAACTAAAATTGAATGTGAACACTGTGTTTTACTTATATATACTGTACACTTTAATTATTTTTATGGGCAAATTTCATAAAAAACAAAGAAAACGTTGCAAATTGTCCCTGTGCTGAATGTCTGAACATCTGCTGATCCATTTCAATAAAAGAAATAATCAGAACTGCTGAACCATTTTAGTATGGATCATCCAGTATCTCCGTATGGAACTGTGAAATCAATTTTCAATTGTTGATACAAACGGAGGGACAAAGCTCCAAAATTAGCAGTGCTGTCGTCTCTTAGATCAGGTTGCACTAGTTTCAAATCTCTTTCCTCTCCTTCTACGGTTACATTTAAGGTCATGAAACCCAATACCCAGATAGACTTATACTATAAGAGGAAGTAGAGCTGACATAAAATACAACAAAGTTAACGTATCATCATGAACATCTGGGCTATGAAATAAGGAAGCCGCTTAAGTCGATAACCTGATGGGGTAAAATAAAGGCCTCGGGAACCACTCGTTCACCCGTGTGGAATATCAGCAAAGTGTGCACAAGCCATAAGTAAACCCATCGATTGCATTGACCTTTTTGATCCTTCTACTAAAAATAGCCCGACAGATCATTTGAGACACCTGCACACCCACACAAGCACACACGTCATCTCCAAAATCGGTTCCAGAGCTCGTTTCGACCTTGAGCAAGGGTCAGCGTGCTGTGTTGTATGTTGACACAAAGTAAACAACATTCACCAGAATTGCAAACTTTGACCTCAATCTTCCCATATTTCCAAACAAAGATAAGCAGCACTCGGGTCAACTTCGGATGGAAGGTTTTGAAGACAAGAGATCATTCTGTGTGACAGTCAAAACTCAAACGCATTAATAATCGCAAAATATTTGGATTTTTTGTCTTACTACTGATTATTAAAATAAACTATTGTTGCAATATTATGGGAATAGAATGTTTTGTCAAAATAAACAAAAATACCCAAATATTACAAAAAGTTAAGTTATGTTTGTTTTTAACCGTCTCTCAAAATGATGACATTTTCTTAGTATTACATATGTATGTTTGAAAATATTATTGCTATGAAACACAATGCAGGCTGTCTTTCAGCCACAAAATATATAAAAATTCAACGTGTTGCAGGTTTAAGTTATTGGATGACATCACAATATTCACAGGTGATTCATTAGCATTCAACCCTTAGAATGTGCTTTCTTGATTTGTCAGGTCTGTGCAGCAAAGCCAACTGTGAATGTGCTATTAGGGGTTTCTGTGACTCTCTTAACCAAAATAGGGCTCAGTGGGTTCAACACTCACAATACGACAGACAGGAATGAGTTTGTCGTAACCGACCTGGGGCCGACCTGCCCTGCAGGACTCACCGTTGTGGGACATGCCCACTGACAGGCACTTCTGGAAGCGGCAGTATTGGCACTTGTTGCGGTTCTTTTTTTGGATCTTGCAGCGACGCTGACACTTGTCATACTCCAGCTTCAGACGGATAGTCCGCCGAAAGAAACCCTGAGGAGAGAGTGGAAAAACACTGTTGAATCGTGAATACTGCTCACGCGGAGCAAACATTTAATTACAGTTGCATACGTTGACAAATATATTTTCACATGTACGATTGAGACGTGAACACCACATAACAGATGAGCCCTAAAACAAGTGAAAGAAAACAAATAAAACCGAAAATGTAACAGAAACAAGAAAAATGACCTTAATTAACTCTGCTGTCACCCCAGTTTCCCCCTGGGGATCAATAAAGGCTCATGTTCATGTATCGTGTCTGTTATGAAATCGGTTTCAGGATCCAGAACGATTTGTGTTGTTTATTCCCAGATGATTGGTGGATGACAATATCAGACACATAGTTACAACATCAGCTTCTCCTTGCTTACACAACCTTGACAAAAATGAAACTTTTGGCAAGGAACAGATGGACAAAGTGGCACGTCTGTTGGGTGGAGGACGGGAGACGGCCTGGGGAGTTGCTTCATAACAGATTTTGCCATACTTAATAGCAGAAACTGACATTTTATTCCAGACTGTCAGCGCGTGTGCCAAAACCCAAACACACTCAGGGAGTATGAAAGACATTGTCATAAAATAGAACATGTGACACAGACATAAGAACATGTTATGCAACTCCGGCTGCCTCTCACCCACGATCCTCATCAGATACATACTGTATATACACTCATAAAACAGGGGTGACATGAAGCTCAGGCTAAACAGGCTTCATGCCCGACGCGGCTCGTGTCAACTGTCGTAAAGGATCAGTGTATCGACAACAAAGAGGTCAGCCGCATCCTATTACTGTGATCAAATAACAGGGAGGACATGATGCACATGAGAGAGTAAATACTGTATGTATGCGTGTGTGAAGTATTTTCTGCAAGATCGGTAAAAATTCTGGTCATTTTAAGGGTGAGATTCCACTTTCAAATAAGGCTTGGAATCAAAAATGTCATTGCAGTCCTGATGAAGCTGTTTTTTTTTTTATAAATGTTTATGATATAATAATCAATGATGTTTTTTCCCCTTACATAAATGTGGATTGCTGCTTGTTTAGTCATAAATATTTGAATATTGTACAGGTATAACCTTGTTTTCAGAGTTCTTTAAAGGATCCGTTTGTGTCTATAATGTATTCTCCTTTACTGTCCATCATTCACACTCACTCTGCAAATGGTAAATACAGGTGGTCACATGGTCATGTGATATTTCGACTTCACGAGTAGCAGACAACAACCCCCGAAAGGTACATTACAAATATTTACAGGTGCGCAGCAGACTACGGGCTGGAGAGGACATGGAAAACGTTTGCTTTGTGGCGTTGCAGTGGCCCCACATGTTAAAAAGCATACCATTCAACGGAACTTGAATTTCGAGCGTGTGACCTACATTGCGTTTCCCCTCTCTCTCCTCATTCCCCGTCACCGCTCTAACCTCTCTGTCAACCTTGGAATAGTGGCTTAAAATGAAAGAAAATCAATTCTGGAGTGGCTCATTACGGTGACCCATTATGACAGACTTAAATCGGAAAAATGCTGACCTCAGCTAATTTAGCTAACGCTGCAAAAAGGGGCTTCACCGTGACTTCGAGGGTCACTTCTGATAGATGCAATTCTAATGACCCCCTCCTAACGTTAAACAAAAGCTTCTTGACTTTGGTGATAACCTGTTGTTTTACAGCCGTATGACTTCAACCTGCAAAGGTCACATTGCTTTGGCTCCTGCCCTGTGGACCCGGCAGGGCCTTTTGTCCAGCGACACACAATCACATGACATAATCATTCAGCCACTGCATAGACTCACACAGTGAGTTCCTGCTCCGATGTGAATGTTTAGCATGCTAATGTGATGACGTTTTTGAATATACTGGTATGCATCACTGCCTGACATTCACCCACCCACTGCCGTCTTGGTCGATACATTTAGCTGCACCCCACCCCACAGCTACTTTCCCTACTTTCCCTGCAGTGAGCCTATCTTTGTCCCCACGGTGCCTCTTAAAACATAGCCTTGAGTTGCTCTTCAACATAACTTGGTAAACAATTAACTGAAAGATTATTGAGCAACCAGTAATAAAAGGCTGAGCCTTCTAGTTTGGATGCTTTGAGAAGTTATTATTAATCACTAGACACGCCGTCTCTGGATTTCTGGCTCGGCATGCCCTACTTTTTCTCTTAAAATTGCTTAATGTGTAGTTAGGGGGCACTTTGTGATGATTGACTTGTCTATGCTAGAATGTGGGTGACTTTGGGGAGGAAGAGAATGGATACTGACAGACATATTGGCAGAGGGAGAGAACGCAGCAGGATGTTAAACACAGTATGGCAAGAAGACGCAGAAAGACCAGCATTGTGACATGAGATTCAATCCTCACAATAATGTCCATCAACAAGACCTAGACGCTGGTCTAGTCTTCACCAACGGTGAATGTGAAATAGAAAGATAGAACCACTTTGTTATTCATTACTGGTGGGACAATATATGGAAATATCAATATATCGTGATACTCCCTGCTGTGATACGTTATCGATGCACTGGTGCCAAATATCAATATTTGCCTTTTCACTCATATTTTTTCTCCTTCAGATACACAGATATCATGATGCATATCGTAGATGATTGCATGCAATATATATCGCAGTATCGTGATATCACCATTATCGTGGGCATAATATTGTGGTATTATTGTATCGTGAGTTACTCTGTGATTCCCACCCCTATTATTCATGTGTCTTCATCTCACCTTGCAGCCCTCGCAGGCGTGGACCCCGTAGTGGTAGCCCGAAGCGCGGTCAGCACAAACTCGACACTCCAGATTGAGTGATGACGAGGCAGATAAGAAGTCCTCCTGGCCCGCCGCCACCCCGTAAACGACCGACGACGGGCTGGATGCTGGCGTCAGGGCATCTACAAAACACAAGCACATGGGTGGTCAGACGTATCATCACACAATCACCCAATAAACACAACTGTACTGCACCAATAAGAGACTTAGTCTGCTGATATCCCACAATCCCAAATACACCATCTCACTGCCGCAAATACTCATGAGAGCCCCAAAGCTGAAGGCAAGCTTTTGCAATTTCTGTGATGAAATCCACAAACAAATCCACATGTGCTTAGCTGTGCACAAGGGAGATCTTAATGGAGGAGAAAAAAAAGCACTAGTTTGTTTTACAGGAAAGGCTCATTCCTCTTTCTCACGTTCACGATATCGCCACGGGCAACTGCACAATCAGTCATGAGATAATGGCTCTTATTGGCCGACACACACGGTGTGAGTGGGCGTGCACACAGACTTCAGCGCCGCCGCATGTATCATCTCCGTTGTTGTTGTCGACCTGTCGACCATCAGTCTCATGATCACTCCGAGAATGTATCCACACTAATGTTTGCATCATGTATGGAAATTGCACTCAAAATCCTGATAACATCAACATTTTGAAATGTAATTATGAATGTTTGGTAAGGATTTTGCACAGTTTCTTTATGAATACTGCCTGTAAACCTTTCCCATCACACCATTCCAATATTTGGGGAACTGCATTCAACCATTTTTGTAGTTTTTCAAAATCGGATAAGCATGCCCACTTCACACACTGAAAAAATGGGCCTCTACCTCTGTCTTAAAGGGGCCATATCATGCAAAATCGACTTTTTCATTCCTAAATTGGGTCCCGGCGGTGTCAATAGGCCGCCACAGAATCAGAACTTTTGGTCACACAGGGTGAAACTGAGGGGTATTGAGACACGCTGAAATGAATGTTCTGATTATTTGTCCAGATGAGTGATTTAAAGACCAGGTTTGGAGACATCAATAACAGATATCAACTTGTTGAAGAGGGAGCATTATATGGCCCCTTTAAAGGATGCATCTCTACTGTCTCACCCCCTCTGGCAAAGAACTAAAAGTACAGCTGGAGTATGTTCCATCACAGCAACTATTTATTCAGAGATATTAGCATGCGGTCTGCAGGCTTGTCACCAGCGTAACTGTGTTGAAGTAGTTTTACTGAGCCTTCTCACATGTCATCAACAGTTTTCCGTTTCCACCACGTCAAGCCATCGCGACCGGTAGAACTTGCGTGGTACACAAATAGCAAAGACGAAAGGGGTCTCAAACAATGGCACTAAGTCAAGCCACATGAGGTGGTTGAGAGATGCCAGAACGGGGGTAAGCGACATTTGGCTGCGGACCTGGAGCCGTTTTCCTGCCCGGTGTACATGTTTCGACTGGACGAGAGAAGCATGCCAGTGTTTTCTTCTGCCTCTCACCATTACAGCAGCACACCAAAACCACCCATAAATACTAAACACCCTCTCACTGACTTTTCCATGACATCATCAAATGTTTCCCCAATGCATTCTCCCCACACTTCCCTCTCCCTTCCCCCCCTTTACTTCCTTCACCCTCAAACACACACCCTCTCCTCTATTCTTCCATTAAATGTTTAATTTCTGGACTATTCAATGGCTTCTTCGCTCGTTACATAATTTGGTAGGAGCATACATTTTCCGGACAGGGGGGGAAAACAGCAGCAACATGGATGTTTCCTGAGAGGTGGTGCATGATGGCTGAGGAATGTGCGAATTCCTCATTGGATATGGGGCGAGGAAGAAGGGCTTGTGGTAGAAAGAGGGGTAAAAGAAGGGAGTATAGAGAATAAAAGGGGGGAGAGAGGTGCAGAAATAGGGCAATTAAATGGTCAGGAAATCAGAGGCAAATAGTTTGTTCATTTTGAACATTCAGACGAAGCAAATGAGCGAGTAGTAAGAGGGTATATTGAGGGTCACATGCTCTGGCAACAACAACAATGGCAAGGAGAGCACACAGATCTGCTGAAAATGGTCATTTTTGATATGAATAGTGATTAATCGTGATTAATCCACAGCTACCTTGCGATTAACCAGATTAAAATGTTTAATCAATTGACAGCCCTAATCTGAATAGATCATTTGAATTCAGTTATAATAGGACTTCACCTAGAACAGTGGAACCTTCTGAGCCATTGCTGGAGGACTGGTATTCGGGGACATCAAAGGAGCTGAGGGCCTCGTTGTCGATGGACTGGGAGATGTCCTGGAGCTCCTCCATGCCACCCATGAAGTCGTCATTGGCACACAGGGGGCTGCCCAGCACCGAGTCCTCCAGGGGAGAAGGGGGATGGTAGTGGCTCTCCATGTCGACCATCGCGGTGGAGGAGCGGACTGGCGGCACTCTCACTCATCAGACTATAGACAGAGGATGGGGGGGAGGGGGGGGGTATGGAAACAGATAGGCGGACAAAGGACAAGATAATTCATTATGTCTGAATTTCAAAAGGCTCAGCTCGCTAACAATGACAATGCTAACATGCCGCTGTTTAGCAGGTGTAATGTTCACCATCATAGTTTAGCAGGTTAGAATGTGAATATTTGGTAATTAGTGATAAATACATAGTTGACATGGGACAATATGTCATTTCATATAATAATCATTCTGGCCAAAAAATTTGTGATTCACGATAATATCCAGATAATCATCAAAATGTGCTTAAAAACCCTTTAAATGGCACTTTAACATACTGGAATCTCTCTACACTTAAGAAGCAAATATTACATACAGTAAGTGAAGATCATTTTTAGTGAAAGACAATAAAATAATCTTAAATAAGTCAACCATGAAGCAAACATAAATAATAAAAAAAAAGGATTGTGTATTTCTTAAATCAGGCTCTATTGTTTCATGTCTACCATGATAGCAAGCTAGACAGGTTTTTTTTTTTTTTAGAAGAAAATTGGATGATTCAAACTTTGCCCTAATGATCATGCATATCATACAAGTCAGGGAATCACCAAAGTGTTTATCATTCATCTGGATCATTACATCTACATCATTGTATCACTATAGATTTGAGGGATCTACTCAGGAACCATACATAATACATCATGTGGGATCACAAAAGTCCACAGGATACATTCTCTGGGCCAAATAAATGTCCATTACAATCATAAACGTCTAAATCTGAAAATATCATTAT
Organism: Chelidonichthys spinosus; assembly: GCA_029853015.1. Classification (NCBI taxonomy): domain Eukaryota; kingdom Metazoa; phylum Chordata; class Actinopteri; order Perciformes; family Triglidae; genus Chelidonichthys; species Chelidonichthys spinosus. The sequence continues at coordinate 16,055,909 of CM056825.1, read as the reverse complement.
CACCACAGAAACATTTTGCAGCTTTTTCAGATTTTTTTTCATGATTCAACACAACATCAATAATACACAATACATCCAGGCCTAACAAGTAGTGCAGATGCAGAGTGCAGCCATCCACACTTACAGGTGCTGCATCTTGCTATAGTGGGTCAGCAGGCAGCGAGGGAACGGAGGATGCGGGGTATCTCATGACATAACACAGGCCCCTTCCCTCCAGAGCGATTCACTCTAAACACAGTAACCTTATCCATGTAAACCTCATAGTGCTGCAGAAAGAGAAAGACAGAGGACAGAGAGTGAAGCACGGGGAGATGTGTGATGAATGTAGGTTACTAGGTTGGCATAGGCTGTGCTGAGATAGGCTAGATCTGGGTAGACTGGCTTGTACGGTATGGGTGAGATTTTGCTGAATTGCACGGTGGTAAGTGGGAGGAGCTTTGCTGGCTAAGCTTAAGACCAGCAGAGGGAATGCACCTTACATCACATATTAGAACTTCATAGATCCGCATGTAAACTGGGTCAATCTTCAGTAAGCCTTTTCCATCAGGCCAGACTAAGAACATCAAAACGGGGGGGGGGGGGGGGAGGCGGTTGTCGGCTATATGGTCACAAAACAACAGCTGCTGGTTGTCCTCAGCCAGTCCGCACCTTTACACATGACTGCCTTTTGTTTAACCTTAACTTATCCCTGAACTGTGTAATGCACGACTGGCTATATGAAGGTTTTTGCCCTCAGTGCCCCCCTATGAGTCTATGTAAAAGATCTAACAACAGACATGAATAGTATTCCATTGATGCAGTGCAGTAGGCAAATCAAATGAAGTTAACGTGATTCTATGCATCATGTGGTTGTTACCGGTGCAATATCCAGCATTCACAGCATTAATGTTACAGCGAACAACTATTTGTAATGTAAAATAGAGAAATGTCTACCAGAGGAGAGAATGATGTCACTCTGTGTGTGCCGTGAGCTGCTCCTTGCTTTGTTGAGATAGCCGTATGCTTTTAGTGCATGTTCGTGCATGCACTAAAATGCTCACCCTCCGGTTCCCCCTCAGATAGCCATCGTTAGCTCTTGCCATAGTTTGCACCATTAGTGCCGTTAGCACCGTTAGCTGCGACCCGCCGGTTTAGCAGTCACAATTGAGAGGCAATCAAACTTCTCCCAACCTCGTATGAAGCATTTATAATATTATCAATAATAACAGTTAACTGAAATATAACCGATATATAATATAACTGAAAATTAAAAAAGTCCCAGCCTAAACCCAATCATCTGGTTTACTATGGAGTGATATGGATGGGCCAAAAGCCATCCTTTAGAACACACTTTCTAATACGACTCTGGTTTTGTTGTTTACCATTTACATGGCATACAACATCCTTAAGGTTGAGGGCCAGAGCCAGTGTCTGCACTTTTTTTACTGAAGTAGTCAATGTTTTCATATTAAATTCAAAACAATGCAATAAACAAAATTGTAAACAACAAGCAACGTAAATGAATTTAACAGTAAAGACCCCAAAATTCCCTCTTGAGAGAAGAGTAAAGAAGCCTGTTGTTTGAGTGGCCAACTTTACTGAGCTATACTCACTCATCAGTACACTTGGCACTGTGAATGCAGGCCCTGTTTGCCCAGTCAACCTCTTGCTCCAGACCCTCAGGTCTTCCTTTAGAGGACATCATGTTTCATACTCTCACTTCTCTCAGCACTGTCTCATTACAATACTGTTTCAAGGGGGTACATTTTTAAGAAGAAGAAATTTGGATTAACAGACTATCAACTTTTTTCTGCATCAACACCTACCCACTGCATGCATGACTTTCTATTTAAATAACATAGATGACACGAGGTCCTTTCTGAACACATGACCCCTTACCAGCAGCTACGAAGTAGACCAAACTAACCTCATGTTGCCACCAACATACAACATGACAGTGTAAACACACAGAGCCGCTTAGCAGATCTAAGCCTTGTGGATTGAGACAGAGGAAGAGAGAGAGAGAGACGCGGGGAGGTGGAGGTGAATGTCAGTTAAGTGGCATTACAGGGTTTTTATCAGCAACGTGCGAGACAGAATGAGCGAGTGAGGAAGACGGAGAAAACAGTGGAAACTACGCTAACAGCGAGCCTTTGTCTTTTAGTTCAAGACCTCTCTTGTGCTCGGTCAACCAAGCCTGCTGAGGGCACCGTGTACACCGAGGGAAAGATGAGCAAGGTCATCATGTGTTTGTGTGGGTTAGACTAGGGTTGGAGGGCCAAAAGGGGAGGCGGTGGGGGAGGTTGCACTGACAAAAGACTACTAACCAAGAGCCAGGAGGTCACCATGACGATGCCATAGCAATGCAGGCCCGCAGACCGCGCTTTGAAACCAGCGGCGGAGGGTGGACAGCTACAACCAACAGCTACAACCAACTACCACTGGAATTCAGTCTCTCGTCATCAAACTCATTATATCCCAGTACAGGCTTAAGTATTAGCAAATCTGTACCAGTGATCACAGATGTGGAAGGGCATACATCCATACTGTCCGATGGATTTCTGCACGGTTGCTTAGCATGTTGTCCCCAGCCCCCCACGTTAACGCTCATCCATCACAGAGAAGACCCACATTAGACAGACAGGCCATGGAACTACTTGTAAGCTTCGGCAGAGATGGATAAACAAGCTCTGAATGAGACCTAGGCATGTTCTGCTCTCCCAACTGGAGAGGACATAGAACAGCATGAAGTTAGCCTGCGTGGTTGTCTGAGATTTTCGAGAAAACGATCTATCCATCCCCTGAACTGTTGAGCTGACAATCTTAGCGCTGATATCCATCCTTTGAGGACTAGTGTGCTTCATGTTATCTGATCCCGCGGCATCTCTACATTCAAACACTGCCGATAACTTAAAGCTACACATCCTCCATTACCAACTATTGTCTCTGGGGTATCCAATGAAGCTCCATGCTTTCCGAACCCATCAACGGCAAGGACAACAGGCAGCGAAGAGTGTGATGACAAGAAACACAGATACAGTTGGCCGCAGACCAACACATGAGAGGTGTGTACGGGCTTGTCTCGCCAAAGTATGGAGAGAGAAAAAAACACTACTGAAAAAAACACTGTCCTCCTTTCTCCTGTCCACAGTATGTGAAAGGAGAGTGTGTGTGTGTGTGTGTGTGTGTGTGTGTGTGTGTGTGTGTGTGTGTGTGGGGGGGGGGGGGGGGGTCACTCTGATCCCTGACAATATGACATCCATCTCTTCCCATGAGTTTGCATGACCATTCAGTGTGTGTGTGTGTGTGTGTGTGTGTGTGTGTGCAGACCTCATGTTAATGTTTAATCCACCCACCCTGTGGCCTGAGTGCTAACAGGCCTGTCAGAAGAAGGGCCCCAGGGGACATAACGGTGGTCTTAGAGCAGGAATATGGGCTGATGGGCCGATCCGCCAGCTCCGCCTGTCCATTTGCTTGAAGAGTTCTCTCCGTGAGCCGTGTCTGGACTGTGCCCGCAGTGTAAACACTCAACTGAACCCTTATCACTCAGGGCTGATACCTTGGTCGGCGCCCTCTTATCGTTATGGAGATTGACCAAAGTACAAGGGAAGTGATTGACATTGGATTTTAGCTGTAGTCTGCGACAGATGAGCCGTATAATGGCTAACAGTTCAGTGGTTATGTTATCAACTCACTTAGCTCGTCATTTCAGGGTCAATGACAGCACATGGCACATTCTGCCTGCCGTTTTTAGACTTGAAAAGGTCCAAGCTGTTGTGTTTACAAAGTTATTCCATAATGTCAATCATGCACACTTTACATGTGCACGCTATAAAAAGGTTTGATATTTTTGGATGCACTGTATTAATCTCACATTTTCCAGACTTCAATAGGTTCCCACTCATTTTTGTACATAATGAAAAACTATAAGGAAGCTTGCTGGAGTTGTTCCATCCATCACTTTAAACATTCAACCTGCATTAGGTTTTGACATCAGTATGTAATTATTTGAGTTAATGCTGTTTAAGTGCAGATTCATTTAAAACGTATACATGCATATATAAGCTAATTTTGACAAAAACTTGATGTGTGAAGGATTACACAAATCAAGCCAGTTTCAGGGGTTTGCTCATAGATCCCACATCATGAAAATGGCTGCTTGGAACAGGAAGTTGTTGTTTTACTCAATAGGTCATATTTCTTCTAACTACTTGAGTTATTTATTCCACTCAAAGGGGATACTTGCACGTTTTTCAACAAATTCATTTTTAATTGGAGAGAACTTGAGATTTTTATGAATGTTACTCAAGATGAGTGCTTCATTTGGCATTTTAAATACCCACCGCTGCATCAAGTTGAGAAATAAAACAGCAGGTTGCATAAGCCCCAGTAGACTGACCTCTGCATTGACAGTGTATCCATTGTGAAAAGTAATAATTAAATATGTGCACACGCACACAGGACCGAGCCAATCAAATCTGACCATAAAACACAGCGGAAGGTGCAAAGTGACAGTGTATTGTGGAAAGTGTGCCTGTGTGTCTGTGCGTGTGTGTGTGTGTGTGTGTGTGTGTGTGTGCATGTGTGTGGACTCAAAACAGGCAAATGAAAATGCATGGTGAAAGTCTCCACTTTGTGCAGTGAGTCATTAAACGTGGTTGTCAGTTTGGGAGAACATAGAATACGGCAAATATCTGAATTTAGTCAAATGGCCTGTTGTTGGGACCATTAATATAGATAGCCATTTCATGATAAGTGTTTAATCTTTCATCTATATTTTGTGACATGTTTTCTTTGAGCACGTTTTACTTCTAAGTACTTGCATTTCTGTACGTCCACAGCATGTTTAATTTGACCAGCTGCCATTCTCTCCAAATGTTTTGTTTCTCACAAGGTTGCACACATTGTGCTGTTGTCCTCTGATCGTAAGATCGGCGGTTCGAATCCGGGCTCCTCTTGCTATATGAATGAGTTAGATAATATAACATCCTGATGTGATATATTAAATATATATTTACCTGTGTTTTCTAATTTTGATTGAGTCTGATGTGTCAGCAACAGTGAGCTCATGTGGAGGAACAACACAGCTGCTGTGTAACCTTGGCCTGCACTATAGCTCCAGCTTAACTAACTTCCCCAGTGTGTTAGATGTATTTACAGCTGGACAAATGGCAGACTCGACCCTCACTGTTCGCAGCTGCTAAAAGCCGCCCATTGCTAAAAAACACTGTCCTTAAGCAACACCTCCATTGGCTGCCAAACGCTGGCTCCTGGCTGTCACTTTTGTGCTCATTTCCAAATCAGTCACAAGGATCAGGCAGGCCACCATTACAAAGTCCCCTGCAGTACATCCAAATGCACATTTCAGCGGGTGACAGATGTAGAGCTGGGGTGACAGCAAGCAGCACTTAGATATATTTTAATGGGCCAACAACTACATAAAGTACCTTTAAAGTGTCTGTATTGTCTGTACGAGTATCCTTTTTTCACGATCTATGCCCTTTTTGCTCTGGGTGTATTGTGCAGAATTGTACAATATTGTAGAACAGAGGTGTAACGTTCAGTGAGACTAAGTACTCCCAAAATGGCACTGCACAACAGTCCAATAATAATGGTTAGTGCAGCTTATAGTGCCATGTAGCTATAAAAGTACTTTGTAATGGATGTATATGTACATTATGTCATCATATATGTACAGAACATGTTTTAATTCTATATTGGCATTTCTAAATCCCAATTTCACAACATAACATTGAATAAAAAGGAAGATTTATATTTGCTTATTATAGTTTGTATTGCTGTTAATGTGTATTTTTGGACATATTTCAATTTTTAGAAGAAATATAGCTTGGGATCAAATCATTTCAGGGACCCCCTGCAGAAACTCTGCAGACCCCCTAGGAGTCACGGACCCCCTGTTGAAGATCTGGGTTTAGAATATAAGAAGACTGCAATGTTTAGCATTTTCCATTGATGCAATGCATCTGATGTGTCTCCATAACTTATATGCAAGCGCTTGCAATCAGAGTGGAGGAAATTCCAGTGCGCGGACGTTTCTTGGCTTGAATACAAGTGGGCTCCACACACCATCAGTGCAGTCGTATTTAAGGAGGTGCACGTTGCCCGCCAGGAATAAAAAGAAATGGTTCACGTGATCGGCACAATCTACACATATCCCGGCTATTACCAACGAGAAGGGAATGTTCAAGTGACTGCACTGTTCTACCAGTTGCTATGTCCACTGAGGCTCTGCCAAGATTAAACCCCCGACCCGACGCGACCCCCACACACGCACGTGCACACACACATGCACACACACACACACACGGTCACACAGGGTCACCAGGACTGCCAACAAAGCTCTGTAAACTTCCACTGACCACCTTGAGCAAAGTGCTGCCAAGAAATGTAAAACATGTTAAATGCTGGGAGTTGATCGAAGAGGAGTGTGCACAGTATTACAGAGGGCTCTTTTAATGCTTAGCTAGGTGTAGCTAGGGTTTGAAATGATCAAGTCCTTCACAAAACCCTTGCTGGCTCCAGCTTATACTGTACAATTAACATGTTTGGATTGTGGACTGCGGGGTGGACAAAAAAACAACAAGAATTTGACATCTGGCAAGTTCTGATGGGCATTTTTCTCTATTTTCTGAAATGAAAACAACTTAACATAACAACCTACAGATTCATTCACAAGGAAAAAATCAATATATATTCTCTCCTAATAAAGCTGCAGAAAGGGCAGTCAACGTTCTTCAAACCTTCATCTTTGCCAAAAACAATCGTGCCTGTGGCATCTTCAAGAACCCCCCCAACAAAAGAAAAACAAATGTGTTCAGAGAGTTACTGCATTACTGGAAAACAATATAATGTTTTGTGCCAGAGTGCAGAAATCACCAAATTTGAGATGAGAACAATATGACGCTGGAAGCATTTCTCTCTGCTCAGACAGCTGTGTGTATCTTATTACATTTTCCAGCGTGACATGGAGTCCTGAGTTCCCCCTTTCTGACTGCCAAGACAGCATACGTGTTTGTGGGGAGGCACGCGGCACACAGGCCTGGTGACGGAGCAAAAACTAGTTTGCTACCGTATCACAGAATATAACAAAACACACACACACACACATGGTTATGTTGCTCGCCCTATCATGTCACTATCCATTTCCATGCTAGTGTTAACGACCTGTGTTACCCCAAAACCAACACCAGATCAGACAAATAGACAAGGATTAAGGTGTTTTTGTCTTAAAGAGAGATTCCTTGGTAATAGAATCAGAGTGGGAGAGTAGATAAGAGCAGGTCTTCGATGAGGCTCTCTAGTCTGTCTTAGACAAACAGGAAGAGATGTGACACAGGATTTGCGAAGGTTAAGGTTGGGAGGGTGGGGGAGAAAGACATTTTTTCAAGAGACCTGTTAAATCCTCCTGTCCATTCGTCTGGTGGTTCAACATACAGCTTACATACAGAAACCTTCGCCAGTCAATCTCCCGTCCAGAGCTGCTTATTGTAAGTCTGGCTGGAAGGCATCAATCCTATTCCACCCAGAGGGACTTTACCTAAATGAAGGCTCAAAGGGGACTAGATCTGGCTCAGATGAAGGAGAAACCTGGGTGATAGAGGACACAAGATGCAACCCCCCCACCAAAAACAAAACAGACCATCTGACTGATGACAAACAGCCAGAAAGACCAGGCATGGACTGAATTTTAAAGTAAAAAAAATTTTCTGACAAAGAGGGTGGAATCGGATCCGGGGAGGTCTTGTATAAACCAACACATTCATGAGTTCTTTGGCTTGTCAAACACCAAAACACAAGTCAGCTGGGGGATTTTACAACGGTAGAACGTCATCACAGCAGCAATCGTTTTATCCTCCAATGACTCTCAAGCAAAACAGTTGAATTACATTGTTGCCGATACAAAAAGCATCTACAAATGTGTTTGCATGGATTTAATTGTTATTGACAGTTGGATACAGTGGGACGTGGCCTAAGTTTAGCAATGTTTAACTCTATTTCAGGGAGCCATCCCCTGTTGTGTGTGAATGCAGGTCTGAATGCAGCCGTGCAACGTCAAAAAAAAGGCCTGTCGGATACTCAGGAGTGTCTGAAACACCTCGTTCCACACCATGTGCCTGACTGAGGGGAGACCGCCTGAGACGGTACCCTGCTATTCACATTGAGTATTTATTGCCTCACTTTGTTGTATGTTAGCAGGTTTTTCAGTTAACTTTCGAGCCAAACGGGACAACCATTCACACATTTGAGTTTTAAATGTAGCTGGAAGACACTCGCTAAAACCTGCCGACTTATTTCTTCAGGGTTCTGACGGATGAGAAATACCAGAAGAGCCCTTGAATCCTAAGAGCAGATAACAAGCAGTGGTGCCATTGATCCTTCCCAGCGAGTGTCTACAAGAGGTGGAAGAGGCTTCTGGAATTACATTTGTCTAAAAATATTTTCAATGTATACATAACATATGCTGTCAGTATCTAAGACCATGGCTCGTCTTACACTTGCACTCAGAAGTATGCCCAATGCTAACATTTTGCCACCGTTCTTTGGGCTGCTAAACATATTTAGAATACATCTCTGAGGGACAAAGAGACAAAACCCTTCAAGACCGTGTTGAGAGGAGAACCGGAAAGTCCTGTTTGAGGAGGAGAGAGGAGAAAACTCTGCATTTCACTCTGCTGTTGTTCAAACTCTCTCACTCCAGGCTGTGAATGCCACCGGGCAGAAGGTGATTACAGGTCTCAGGTTCTCAAAGACAAAACTGACAGGGGTGCAGGGGCACGGTTGACAGAAAGCTATGGCTAAAACAAAACCAACAACTACGGGGAAAGTTCCCTAAAAGCAGAAACACAAACACTTGTTTGAGCGCAGTTCAGTGAGGTCGGTTCTTGAGACATGCACGCATTGTGCATGAGAGATAAGGGTATCTTAAATGCATTGTGTCTGTCTGATTACAATAGTGAAGTTTGAAGATTAATTACAAGCACTGAAAGACTCACCACACCTTTAGAAAAAAATACGCACACGCACCCTTGTTAAAAATTAGAGTAAGTGAGATCCACATCCTCCTATTCCACACAGTGTGGAATTAATTAAGCATGGATGGAACTCATCATCAAGGTTTGTAAAACCACAGGAAAGTTTTCACTGATATCTCATTGTCCTGATGCAGAAACCCCGCCCATCTGAAATTCAATGTTATCACGATGTTATCACTATCTGATCACGGTTTGGCATTCGTATTTCAATATTAAGGCTTGGAATATTTTTAGCCTATGAAGTGATTTATGCCTCACAGGCCTTTACACTGGGAGCGTGATGAATAAACTACATGAAAATAGAAATACTCGCTTGTAAATATTTTCCATCAAAACTATTCAAACCTGCAACTATTCAAACAGTTGCAACACTTCCATAAAAGTTTTGAATAGATTACCACAGACGACCCAGCAGCATCTGGAAGTCTATTTAAGGTAAATTGTGGTATAGAGTGAATTTGAGTTCCCTCTGGTAAACAGTTACACAGTGTGTATTTCTAGGACTTTTACTTTGATGGGTAATAATGGAAGGTGTGGATCTGGTATATTCTGTCTTTGTTAAGGTTGAAAGGAGTAGCCTAATAATGTTTGGTTTGAATTACAGAGCTTTGTTGTAGTAGCCTCTGTATTGTTGTACACTATAGTGTACATTTGAATATGCCCATTTCACATGACATGATTGGCCGATGTCTTTATTTGCAGTGCAAATGGGGTGTTTCTTTTTTTAACTGTTGTTGGACTTTACACACTGGTCCTCTGGTGAGTTCCTCTGCCTGAGCAAATCTATTCAAACCGTTCAAACTGTCACAAACTCACATTGCTGCCAGTATGAATATTTCTGATGGAATACATTCACAGGCAAGTATTATGCATTTCCGTGTTGTTTATTGCTGACGTCTGAAGGCATTTAGGGGAAAAGCACTTCAACTTCCTTGACCGGGTTAACATAAATGAAAAACACGTTGGGGCAGCGTCGAACATGACGTGATGATCAATGGATTTGTGACCAAACTCACCGGAATGATAAGGTGGTTCTGAGTGAAGACCTTTGATCCCAAGGTAAATGCCACGTCATTGTTGCGACTGGCTGTAAGCATTAGCAAAACAGAGGGGGACTTGTGAAAAGCATCCGTCTCCAGATCACCTCCAAAGTCTCACTTTTAGGAGACACGTCAGCAAAGAGCTTGACCTCCAGATGCAACATTCCAACCATAACAAAAGAAGAGATGTCTCTCCTAACCATGAACATATAAATAACATGAGCACACCTTCAGGGGTCAAGATTGACTTTGCTATCGTACCTTTACAAAATCAAATGTAAGAAATAAATATGTAGATGAATTGTCATTATTGAAATATTAAAAATGAACAGGAATTCAAGGAACATTTTGAAATGCAATAAATTGGTCAGAATTTAAACAGAACTCAAAACATTCCACTATATAATGCATATAGTATACACATAGAATTGAACTGAATAGATCTGCCCCATTGTCTGGTACCCAATGCAGCTATTTGAGTCAGTATCGGTCCGATATCCAATATTGATATTGATGCTACCATCTACCACAACATGAGTGGTCACTGTGGCATCCAGTGTGTCCTATTGCCTTTTTACAATCAAGGCAACAAAAGAAAGCATTACTTCAGGCAAAGTGAGAAGATTTATGTTGCCCTATTTTAGGCATTTTAACCTAAAACAAATACGCAAGGGATGGTTAAAAGAGTAAACAACAACTGAAATCACACACGGGACCTTTCTACGTGCGGAAAGGAAGGCTACATCTCTACACTGCTTATGGGAATAGAACAGGTACAGCAGGATTTGCTGTTTGCTATTTGTTGCGCTCCAGAAGCTCATAGAGTATTCACACTTTCACGGAAAACAAAGTCATGTACAAACGAGGATGTGTGGAACTCTCAACTCAAATGGGCAAAAATCACAAACGTGAACTAGAGTCTTGAGAGGCATTCATTAATGAATAACTGTGTGGAGGAGTGCTTGTGACACTTCTGTGAGCTATGAATGATCACACACAAGGAGAGAAGTAGTCGCTGAGGCGGAGAGTGTTTTAATCCTTCACGGCACCTGCAGCTATACTTCCTCCATTTCAAAATTTACAGTTAAGCGTTGTTGCTGCAAACGTGCTGATAATTGGCCTTAAGCAATCATGAAAAAAAATCATTAATCAATGTTACCAGGAAATATTTCATGTCTGACCTGAAAGTTTGGTTCAAGTCCACCTGGAGATCTTTGTTGCATGACGTTCCCTGTCTGCCTCCCCTAATTTCTTCTTAACCATAAGACAAACTATAAACAGAGACCTGAATTAAAACATTGCAACAATCCCAAATTAAATTCAGTTATACGAATCACATTTGCACACTGTGAAAGCAACATCTACACTGGAGAAGTCAGATGCAAGGTCTTGTGCAGGTGCTTCACTGCGTCTCCAGTCCTTCAGATCTGAAACAGCATGTGCATCAAGTCTTGTCAGTGTCACCGGTGGATCGACCAGAGGCCTCCCAGGACGAGCAACAAGCAGACCCGCAGCTTCTTCTTCATACCCGCTATCAGAGGAGCAGGGCGTGCCTGCGAGCCAATAAAAAGCCTTTGTGTTGAGTGCATGGTTACTGATGAATAGAGATGTTGCCTATTGATGAGCGAGCGCCACTCGAGCTGCGCAGGCGTGCGAACCAAAATCAGATTAGCCTGTCTCCATACAATAACAATGGTGCCCATAATCCCGGAAGAATGCATTAATGTGCTCCAGTATCGCGTTAACAATCGCGTGCAGGTGTCGCCCTGCGAACCGTAAATATTGTAAAACTGCTCAGCAGTTTCTAGGCTACAAACGTCCCCGCGCGTTCTGCAACATTCCCTTACATATGGTTGCTGCTCCAAGAGGGTGCATTTCTTGGTTAAACAACAACAAAAAAAGGCCAAATGAAGACATATACCTTACAAGGGACAGCCATGTCCGAAGCCGCCATGTCCTGGGAAACCCCGGGTTGAGAAGCGCTCGGGATGAGATCGAGAAGAGGAGCGCGGAGGGGGAAAACGTAGTCCCCGACCCCGACTAACGTCCTTGTTTGTTTCCTCGCAGCGCCACCGCTGTCAAAAATCCCCCCACCGTGTCCATACAAAGCAGAGCCATGTATTCACACCCGCAGGAAATGACATCATGAGTGACAGCTGGAGGGGAGAAGGCGCACACCCCCCTGACACACCTATAGTTTCAGCGAATAGAGAGCGCGCAACGGTTTCCTTTGAGACGGACGCCCCCTAACCATGGTGACAGCAAGGAGGAGAAGAGAATCAGCTCTTCTCTGAACGCGCTCTGCACACTTTGCTGCAGGAAACGCTGAAACCAAAATACAGATGCACTCACTGCAAAAGTAGAGGGCCAGTGTGTAGGACTGATAATGTGTTGCAGTGTGATAATCAGATACGATGACGCTGAAGTGAATGAATGCAGGCTGGAGACATTTGCATACCCGTGACACTGTCCCCGCGTGACCCCCCCAGTCCCCACCAAGTGTTTCCCTCTCTCTTCCTCTCCGTTCAGTTAGTCTAATGCATTTCTTTCACGGGACCAAAGCGTCAACATAAAAACAATATTGTGCCAAAGATGGTTGCATGAAAGTTTCACACACATTCATTTATATAAATAACAGACAGCAAATCAGCAAATTGCAACGACCAAAGAATTGTCATTCAGTGTCGAGACAAGGAACATTTAGTGCTCAAACTAATTAAAGTCTTGTATGTTTATAAAATAATTTAGTTTAAAATGTCTCAAAACAAAGCCAAAAGAAATACTGCACAAAACTCGGGGTTAGAGAAAAAAGAAGAAGAATAAAACAGTAAAAAAAAAATCATAGAAAGAGGTAAATTAAAAGTTCCACATTAATATATGTATTTCTTTATGGCAATTCGTGTAAAGGAGTTTGACTCCATGGACATGTTTTACTAAAGTAAAAGTAACCCTGCACTCTATAAAAATACTCCATTGCAAGTAAGAATTTTACTTAGCAAAAATAGTTACGCACTTCACACTATTATCAGCCAAATGTACATAGATGATCAAAAGTAAAAGAACTACAGAACATACTGCCAAAACTGCATCACTGTAGGGAGAATTTCTATTCTATTTTCTATCTGCATATTAAGTCTGGAAACTGACCTCTGTCTCATCATGCTGATGAACAACCATCAACAATATATTCATTAAATATCCCCTCCATACACGTTTGAAGACATATAAAAATGCTGATTTGACAGTTCTCTATTTCAAAACAATTCAGTCCATTTACTGCTTTGCTCTGATTGAGAAAGACAGTATGGAAACATGGCTGGACACAAGATGTCTCCGACTTCACTGGTAAGTCAGTCATCTGTGAACATCGTCACACTTCTGTCAATCGCATTTGAATCTTGGCCTGAGATTGGCTTCCAAGCTCTGCACATGTATCAACCCATACAATGAAGCACAACCATCAAAATGAAGTTACAAGGGGGAAAAAAACTACAGCACTGAAGGAGTTTTAGTTGACCACACGATTCTCTCCCATCTGAGCAGAATGGCGTCTTGGAGTTTCCAGATGCCTTCGCAGCACGTTGGAGTTTATGGGACGTTGACCAGTGCATGTTCCAGCTAATTGCACACCAGAAAACCTATATGAACTTTTTCAGGAGAATCACGTGGCAGCTGGAGAAATCATCGTGTTCCCCACTGACAGCGGGCCAACTTGTGAGGGTTTGCAGTCAAACTGTTGCAATAAACTGCCCATTAATGACGGAGCTCTGTTTTCGCCACTCGTGCCAGATGCTGAGTGTGCGACCCCGTTTTGCAGATTGCATCTCTCCACTCTCTTGTTTCCTCATCCAGCTCCCCGTCCCAGCTCCCTATCACATTCTGTCCACGTCTCTGGCAAAAGCCGTGTGGGCGTCGCTCTACAGCTTGGCACGAGGCCTGGAAGCAGAGACTGGCTGTTCTGTAAGAGTCCTGGGATCACAGTGGACCCCCACACGACCTCCAGGCACGCTCAGTACTCGCATGCCCAGTGGTGGAAGAATGATTCAGATCGTTTTTATTAAGTAGGAGATGAAATACCACTATATTAAAACAAATAGTAATGGGAAATGTATCTGATGTCTCATCGTGTCAGTGGCACTTTAACGTTGCAGTTGTTTGAGGTAAAGCGGATTTGAACATGACACTGGATCTATAACATATTTTAGATAAAATCTAAAATCTTAAACAAGAAGTCATTAACCTTCCAAAAAATGAAGTGTGTAAAAAGTTCCTTCTGAAGTGTTGAGCAGCAAAAACTACCAAAATCCACAAGTGAGATGCATGAACGTACGGCACAGAGAGAATCAGAAATGTCTATCCAATGTGCTTTCTGGATTCTGGAGCATCCAACTGGAAAATCAAGACCATTTCAGCCAGCATCCCTGCTGAAGTACCTTGATGGAAGGTGCAGATGTGTCTGTAGTCAGAGGTGTAGTTAGAGGTTTCTGGAGGTCACTGTCCCCCAACTCAGACCTTCTCCCTCCTCACACAGCAATGACATTCATCACCACAATTGTCTGATGTTGTCCCTTTATGTATTGTGCAGACGGTAACATACTGTAGCAGAAACAAAATCCACCGGGCCGGGGTCATGTGGCTCCGAAGCAATCTATTCGACAAACACCAGTTCTGATATATCTAAGATTATCTTTGGTCTGCAGTTTAATTTGTAACAATTTCTTAATGTGACAACAACATGAAGAAACGTTAGACTTCAGATCATTTTTATGAATAAAAGCTACCACGCCACGAGTAAAATGCCCCGTGTGAGTATTATATGTTATGTTATCGGTACATTTATGTGTTAGTAGCATTTCAATGTAGTTAAAGACTGTGATGATTAACTACTTTATGTACTAACATGAATTCTTGACCTTGGACATATTCATTGGACTAAACAATCTCAAGTAACGTACTAGCTCTCTCTGGTGCTTTCAGCCATAATCCATGATTTTCATCAGCAGATGGAGTTTGCTCAGTTGTCATGGAGATGGATCCGATGACACACAGGCTGATTTCAACCATATACTTAGGATTTTCTGAGTTGGGATAGAAGTTTACATTTAATATACAGTTGGGTGATAAAATCTACCACAATGGCATTTTTTTATAGGCTGAATGTTTTTGAATCCAAATTTTTTATCTGCTGAGTAGCTAGTAGCGTGTAATCGCCAAATAAACATAGTGGAGTAGAAGTAATTGGGGAGGTCATTAAAATACAGTAAAAGTATAGCAGTAAAAGAATGGGTACCACTTAACTGCGGAACAAACGCATTTATATTCAACCACTGCAGTGGAGTTACTGCTACCAGAGCATCAGGCAGAAACACAGTCCAGCTCTGCATTCTATATCAAATCAGTCGATGCAAAGCAAAATGAGGTGAATCGCAAACACACAGATGTTGACTGCAGTGCACTGGGCTCCTCTACGGCCACTGGTGATTTCTTATGCCTTCGTGTGAGGAGGACATGGGGAAACATCAGACTCATAAGGCTGGTTGCAACACGACTCAAGAGAGCAGGCAGAAACAGTAATAGCCTGCATGGTCAAGACATTCTGTCTGGACTACAGCTGCTTTCCCAATTAATGGGGGACTCAGAATGCTTTCCACATCTACATCATTTAATGACAACTGCATTTGCTTGCAACATGTCTGTCCTTCAACTGAACCTGGATGTAATAAAACGGACTATGAAGAAGCAAAAACGTGTGAAAATGATTTATGGTGATCCGTAGAATTATGGTTTAGTGGAAGACTTACTGCCCACTGTCAAGCTTAATAAGATGGATTTGCCTGTTTTTTAAATTGTTGCTTTAAATGGAATCATACCGTAAAAATATGCATTTTTCGTTGTAACGAAATGAAAAAGACTGCAAATATGCTTATGCCTTTGTTTATAATACTTCTCTGTGTTAATGCTTGAATGCACTTTAATAGTTTATGACATTCATTCCTATAATGTTTTATAAATTGCACTTTTACTGTTTTTATTACATTTTTTTCTGTCATTGCTAGAAACATTTCTCTGCCTTGTCTACAATTTATCCAGAACATGAGTCACATGATTGTATTTTCAACAGAAGTAATACTTTGTGTTTCAGTCATATATAAAGTTGTTGCTTTACATAAAATAAGTTGGGGGGGAATTTGGAACATCATGTACTTTTTTGGGGTTACTATGATGACCCACTGAGGTACAGTAAGTGGGTCAATGTTGCAACCAGAGCTCTGCTGCCACCTGCTGCTAAGAAACTGCAGATGTTGTTTTTAGGCACACCACGACTTTGGAGTTTCATAAAAAAAATAGTAATAGTGTAAATTAACTATTTCATTAAATACTGACAAAAAAGACATTTGATCTTTTCATTAATCTTGCCTTTTTCAGGCAAGTCCGACCTATTTTCTAAATCAAAAATTTGCCCCACATGCCTTTATAACACCCTCCAGCCGTAGACACTTGTTTCTTTCAATGGGGATGAAAGTATAAACCTCTAGAAGAGCAGTTCAGGAGGAATCCCACCTCCAGGATGAAGGACAGACAGCCACTGTCATAATGTAGGTAGAGATGCATGATTAGTGATCGACAAGTTATCAATTTGTTAATGATGGAACAATAAGCAGCAACTATGATTACAATGTATTGTTAATGTCATCCTTTTTTAACCAGAAATGCCAAAAATCCAAGTTATCAAATGTAAAATTTACATTTTTGGGGGGGTCTTAAATTAGAAAATATCTTTGGATTTTGGACTGTTCATTTCATGTAAGGTAATTGCGAAGGGCATTTTTTCACGAACAAACGACTAATCTAAAAAAAAACTATCGACAATTAAAATTGTCATTGGTTGCAGCTTAAGGAGTGGGCAGACATGTGGAGAAAAGAACACAATTGTAGTTAAATGTGGTGAAAAGTAAAAATATTATATATCAAGAATGTTGAATGAGCCTCCACCAGGTGGCGCCTTTGCCATATCTGTTAATGAGTGAGGCCTGGTAACTCCTGTTACTGGAGGTGCATTGGTGATTAACTCTATTATCACAGTTCACTATGTGCAGAACATCAAAATGAGTATGTACAAAAATATTGCAACAGAGACGCTTCCATCTTCAATCTCCTTGCCCTACTTTTTAGACTGAATAATACATTTTTATAATCACGGTGGCACAGATTAATGTGGCTGACTCCATTTAGAGCCTTCAATCCTATCCACTTACATTCGATCAATAACACTATTCCATTTATACAGCCATGACATCATATGGAGGCTTAGAAAAGCAGCGCTGCCAGTGTTATTCTTGTCAAATTCCTGGCAACTTTGGATGAAACAACAGTATATTATTGAATTCTGACATGTTTCAGAGAAGATTCTCAAAAGCTTTTCATTAGTTCATGTTCTCATGGGGAAAGAATATCCCAGGGCGGACGTTAAAGCATTTTGCAATGTTTTTTCAGCAAAGTGGGAGGAGATGAAGGGGAGCACATGGCCTTTAGAGATGCAACCCCAGAGACAGGATGCAAACAGAGCCATCGTCTCATCGGGCTTAGCATTCAGCTTACTTTGCTCTTTCACCATGGCCAAGGCTCAAATCGATTCAATATGGTGGCTGGTGGGGGGACAGCCACACAGCCGGCACAGCTCACATGGAACTACATCCTACACTGGTCTAGATACACAGGATACTGTACAGTGGTAATTTCCCACGCTGCAATGTTACCTACTTCAGTGATACACTGTCACATAATCCTCCTCGCTGCCCTGGATACATCTAGTGAATGTGTAATTAGCTCAGCATGTTACATACGACTGGAGTGTGTACAGGGGGAGTTATGCGTCTGTGCATGTCTATTTATAGGGAAATGCATATTAAGGAGGTAGTTACCACACAAAGTTGATCACTGGTTATGCGACTGTAAAATAAAGACACAGGGGTGAGCGAGGGGTTTCACTGTGAATGACGACTCCTAGAGTCTGACCTTGATATGATATGAGATCCAGGTCTGCAGTCTCAGACAGCGAGGCATGTCAGATGCCCAAAATGGCATGATACCAGCTGACACTCACCCCGTCATCCATCTGTGTGTGTGTGTGTGTGTTTATTAATGTGTGCTCTTGGCCGGGGGAGGTACTGCAACCATCATCTGTTGCCATATGAATCATGCTGTAGTGCAGGAGGTGAGACTGTGCCATGACTCTTCTTTCCATCTGCTTTGCTCTCGTCTGCTGGCTGATCCCGGGAAACAATGAAGGTAGTCAAGTCAGGTTCCAGAGATATTTCCAAATATTTCTCAACCGTTCGGGCAGAGGATGATAAAAATGTTGGGCCACGTCCAACGTTCGGATTAGCATTAACTGATGATTTACTCGATTTTGGTAGTTGATGACTGGTCGGCTGATGTTTGGTTCTGGCTTTCATCAGACGGGAGCATGCGAAACTTCAACATCTGCATGTCAACTTCATCACAGGGACGGCGTTGCCACGGAAACTTTTTTGCACCAATGCATTCGTTCAACCCGCAAACTGCCTCGAAAGTTTGAAACATTTAAATGGACCCTTGGATGTCAAATGACAGAAAATAAAATAAAAGCCAAAGACAAAACTGATTTATTGATTGATTCTTTATTAAAGTCTGAAACAGAATAAACAAATCAAAGACAAAATCCCATAGTGAACAACCCTTACCTGCTGGTCCAGGTAAGAATGCTGTGAACAAGACGCCCCCTGTTGTCTGTACGGTGAAGTATTGCTGCCCTTCAGGGAAGGCAGTAGGTTGTATAGTTATCTCCTGATTGGGCAAAATCACTACCCTGAAACCACACAACCTACTACCTCACCCTGTTCGAACATCACAAAGGTCGTACAGGTTGGCGAGCGTTGGTGTAGCTTGTAGTGGAGAGCATCACGGTGGAGTGACAGACAAACCCTGTACATATTCCTACAGAACAAAGAATCCTCATCGATTTTCACATTTTTTAAAACTGACACATCATATCTCAAGTGACTTACAATGACAGACCATGGCCGTGTAGAGTTTTCATTTCTAAAAGACTTACATTACTTGCAGTGAGAACTTAAAGGTTGAGTAGGTCATTCTAGTCAGAAAGCCTTTCTGTTATATTACTTTAATCCTCGGGACACACCGATTGCGATGAAAAAATTATATGCTTTGATATTAAAAATAAGGTGACCTGCCTGTCTGTCAATGCTACGTCCTGATTGCCGCACTCTGCCGATCTCACGCACTCGTTGGGGCGTTCTGAGGGAGCGGCTTTGAAAAGGGGTGTGAACGAAGGGGGCGGGACTTCATCGGTTCAGAGATGCGTTCAAAGTCAAAATCTCTGTGGTTTTTCCAAATAACCTACTCTACCTTTAACAGTGTGAATATATAACCAGAGAGCTTTGTCAAAAATCCTAAAATCTTGTGATTGTAAAGGAGAATAAAAAAAAGATGAAGGAAAGACGATGAGAGCAGGTTTGACCAGCAAAACATAACAGATATAACGCCTCGCATAACAAATACATAAAATGTTTTCATTTTATTGAGCTTAAATTCTTTGCAACATTGAAAAGTCACAGGAAAACAACGTAAAGCAACTTGAATCCTAAATGACCTACCACTATCAGATGCTATACATGCGATATGTTCTAAGCAGGGGGTAAACATGCACATTCCAGTCTTGATCCAGGTCCAAAGGCTCCAACAATAGCATCTGATGACATCACAGCCACTTCAGGAAAGACAGTAAGTTGTATAGTTATCTGACAGGAAGGGTGTGACCCTAAAACTATACAACCTACTACCTCACCCCAAAGGACAGTCTTATAAAACAAAGTCATTGCAGGTCCCCCGCTCATGCAGGTAATCCGCTTTAACACACCTTGATGAAAGCAAAACAGCAGTTTTCAGCACACATGCCACTCTCCCGTGGGACGCCTCACCGGTGTGACCGGAGACTGTGTGAGAACACAATGTGACGACCGGGTCACCCGGTTCATTCCTGCAGCCCGAGGGGAATTCAAATGATCCCACAACATTTATGCCTGAAACAAATTGTACGGCAGAGATATTTAAATATTCAAATGTCATCAGCAAATGACTTAAAGGTTCCTGTGACATCTACAACAAGGATTTTACGGATAAAACATGTTTTTTTTTTGTGAAATACTTGAAGAGTGTACTCTAAATGGATTCAAATTAAACAAAATTTGAATGAAAAAAAAATCCCTCTTTGGTTCAACTGTCGAAATTAATACGAAATATAACTGTAAAAAAAAAAAAAGAACCACTGTTCTGAAGCTAAGCATTACGGCACACACAATTGTAATAAAGAAGACAAAACTGTTTTATTTGCATAACAATCTGCAGAGATTATTCCGTGGCGTTATTCTTTTGTTCTCAGTGCAGTGTTTGTGCTTGGCAGAGGAGCGTGTAAACGGGAGTGACCACTATGGACAGTGGGTGAGCTCAAGTACAGCTCATATCTTTGCCCACATGTGTGGAGCAGAGGGCCGCAGCTGCTGCCGCTGTTAATGTTTCTCACCTGCTCTGTAACACGCAGCTCCCTCCATCACAGCTCCAGCAGTATGTCAGGTAGCCTCCGTCTGGAAGTCTGTTCCTCCTGCAACAAAGGAAATGGAGAAACGGCTCAACACAAGGTCTTTGAGATTTGCATTTTGTGAGGTCAATCGCAAACACCCAAGTGGCTCTTTTTTAAAAATCAAGTGAAAACATTTTTAGGGTTTTGCTTGCAATTTCTTTACAATATGCTTGTATTAAACTCATCTTTCATGTGAGAAAAGCGACACAACACCTGAAAAGAAAGTCACATCAGAGTAATCCTTGTCAGCGCGTACCTCTACGGTCACGTTGTTCTGTCTGTGAAGGCCCGAACGTACAGCGCAGCGGAATACAGCCCGGTATGTCTTGAGCTGAGGGGCCCCATTGTGTCTGCTCGGTGTTGAGTCTGAGGCTCTTTGCATTATTCAACACTGCCGTACTTACAGCATCGCGCTGGATGAGTGGATTCTAAGTATGCGCAAGTGCACACCGTTACAGTGTGAACAAATAAGACGCGGGGAGAACGCGTTGCAGGCGGGAGAAAAGATACAGTACGGCGACCTATAGTCGCACACACACACACACACACACACACACACACACACACACACTGTGAGTGGATTATCTTTGCAGAACACTTACACTTCAAGTCAAGTTGCACATTACAGAACTTTTCCTCAACATATCCACAGCAACTAAGCGATGTGTGGGTTTTACTCTTGACACTAAATACACACAGAAAACTGTCTGGACCTCCATTCCTACCACGTTCTATTCTCATTGTGCAACCCTGCAAAACGCTCAGCGGTGTGGGGTCCGCACTTCATAAGGTAAGGTCAAGGCACGCCGTCCTCTCAGTCTGCTGACTGGACATATTTCAAGCTAATATAGTAGATGGGTCTGGGACCCTGACCAACGGAGTGCATGTGCAGGAAAGCTATTGCTTTCAAGTGAAGCCAGTTGCTATCATCCAGTGACAGGGAGATATTCACACTCGCGCCCGCACACAATGCACTGCAGAGGAGCGATATGCAAGTACACGCACACACGCACACACGCACACACGCACACACGCACACACACACACACACACACACACGTACACTTGTTTAGGGCTCTTTACACAGTTATGCAACACACTTTCGAAGCGCCCTCCTTTATGGCGAGCTTGTCCTCCAGCAAAGTCAGCCGTCTCAAAAGTGTGCAAACTCAGCAACAGTCCTTCACGTGGAAGCGTCTGTAACCGAGACGCCGCTCCGGGCCTTGTGCCTTCCATGAGCTGTTTAGAAGGGCCAGGGTGCAAAGTCCTCTTTTCAACACCTCATCGCTTCATAATGTCACTCAAACACATGCCAGCGCTGTGGGACATGTGAACGCATGAATACACACAAACGCACACTGTTTTGAATAAACACGCGTTCACACACACACACAAACATGTAAACGTAGCCTTTAGACTTTGAGGGGAAAAAGGCAAAACCTGATATTCATTTACCTCATCGCATGTTCACAGCGTTCGCAGCGAAAGGCACACACACACTGCTTAAAAAGCCACTTTAATTCAATCACACGTCAGTCTAAGTGCTACAGTGCTCATCGATCGATACTGACGCCGGGTTTCACTGCAGCGATAGAACGATGGAGTGCCGTAACCTTGTAAACTGATCTTTGGGGTCCTGGTGGTTTGTGGTCAGATGGTGCGGCGAGTAATTAGGAAAACGAAGCTGGACGTTCACACAATGTGAATCCCCAAGCTTCGTTGTTTTCTGCCAATTTCCATGCATCCAGCACGCCATGGTTAATATTTCATTTAAGTATGTGGCTCTACTATTCCAGATTCTCTAAGGTTGTGGGTTTTTTTTATGCATTCAACATTCTTAATTAAATCTTTATTTTATCACGATAGAATCGAATATCTCTTCGGTCAGGGAGTGTTGGCCAGAATGGCACCACAGAGTTTACATTTCACAAATAATGTCATCATCCACTGACCTTCTAGGCAAGTGCAGAACCCATAAATAGGACTTCGTATCAAACCCCAACACCTTTTAGGTAGACAGAAATATGACTGTTGCATTACAGAGAGTATTACAGAGAGGCAGCATCAAAATGCCTTTTAAGGTTCCTCATCTCGTTCACTTATTTGATCATGAAAAAATATGAACTTATATTATGTCAAATTGAGATCATTTTGTTTGGGGTATAGTTTAATATTGGCACCAATATGGAAATGATTGCAATAATATCCAAGTTTAGACAGTCTGCTTACTGTAGCTCACTCTTCTTCTTTATTTAAGAACTTAGGTCGGTGAGTTTGGGGACGTGACACTCAGAGTACTCGGATTTACCCTTGTCGTCAGCCTAGCTTTGGAAATGCCATTTGGCACCACAAGATTATTTGAGCGCTTATGGTTGAGTGAGAAGTATGCACGGTGTATGTGCTCATTAGTCCTAGTGTTTATACACGTGTGGCTTCCCTTCTATCGGGGAAGTGGTCAGGAATAATCAGACGCTTGTGTGCATGCATCGTCTTGTTTACATCTACGTATATGTGTGTGCGCCCTGGTACAAGTGAAGTGATGTCTAGGCGCAGACAGGAGGAATCCAGATAGACATGATGGAGCATTGCTCCCCCCCCGACCAACCACCACAGGCCCCCTCTGGGTAGCACAGCAGGCATGACCCATCTATTTATACCAGGGCCAGTTGGGAGGCAGCGGGAGGAGGGGGAGGACAGGAGCAGGGGAAGAGGAGAGGTTGCATGGGCAGGTCCTGTTACACATGCCAGGGGGGATGGCTGGGGCAAGCCACGGGGGGATTCTGCTCAAAGTCAGACAGGCTGACCTCCCCGTCACCTCTGCATGAGGGCGATATCGAGCTTGCAAACCTTATGCGAGTGTGTGTGTGGAGAGTGAAAGAAGAGCGAGTTTATGGGTGTGTGTGTGGAACTACAGGTATGCATTAGTGGATGCATATGTGGTGTTTGTGTGTGCGGATCAACATATATACACGTGTGATGGAGCGTGTATGTACTCACGCCTACGTGCATAATATGTGTGTCTGCCTGTCAGGCCGTGAGACGAACTGGCCCCAGTGACTTACCCCCCCCCGCCCCCTGCCCCCTTCTCCAGCCCCCCTTCCCCCAGCCATAAACATGCCAGGCGAAGAGGGCTGGATTAGGCAGAGTTAGCTGATCCCAGTGCAGCCCCCGGCCCCATCTTTAGAGTTAAAAAACGGCCCCAATCATTGTAATGACAGGGCACGCAGCAGGGTTCGTCCAGACCACTCGGTTCAACCTTGCCAGCTGCTTCTCATCTCTCATACACAGTATACAGTCACATGTACTGTAGAGAAACACACACACACACACACACACACACACACACACAGAGCTTGTACTAATAGGAAAACATCAAATATCGTCAGTGTTTGCCCATGTAAAGACTCAGGCTCCGTCTCCGTGGCTCCATGCTAATGGAAGCCGGTGAAACGTGCGTTGCCATGTGGCTGCTGGTGACCTGCAGGGCCCCGGTCTATTAGGAGAAGTCTTTGGTCCTGACACGTCTGCATGCCCGGCTCTGCTCTGGCCTGCCTGCAGGGCCCCTTTCAGCTTGGGCAGTGCCCCATCGAGCTGCATCTGTCGCCGGCTATATTTAGAGGGTGGGACAAATACCTTTCTCCCTGGATATGAACTTCAGCTGACGGACAGAGGGCCAGAGTGGGCAGACAGCGGATCTGTACAGTTTGTAACCTTGAAGAACTCGTTACCCCCGGGCTACAGCTGGCAGCAGTCAGACCCACGACAGTGGTTAGCAGTTACAGCTAAAAGCTAAGGCTGTAAATACAGCACAGTTAACCACAGTTAGCATTGAAAAGCTTGATTTGGCAGCATGTATTGCCGCCAGATCCTATAGTTCCAGGACTGCTGCCAACATGAAGGAGAATATATTGCGAATGCACTCTGATAAAGAGATTTAATACTTCTGTGGGTTTGAATCCCCTTCAAATAGTCCTACATTTCTGCCTATAAGCATTTGGTGTGTGTGTGTGTGTGTGTGTGTGTGTGTGTGGCAGTGCCAGCGAGGCAGCCAGTGTGTGATATGTGACCATGTTGCATGGCCATCTGCTCTATATAACCATAAACAAACGCAGACAGGATAGCTTCGCAGTATCATTTCCAAGAGGTGTAGGCCGGGTAAATGTATTCACGCTTTTGTCTCTGGGTAGAGGCTGTAGAGAAATGCCCTAGAAACAGACCACGGTTATGCAATAGCGCTCATAATTAATTCCACAAACACAATATGGAGGCCACTCTGTCCCATATGCAAACACATGGCCAGATTAAGGACCCGGAAGCCAATGGGGTCAGAGTGCATTCTGGACTGTATGGACAGCCATTGACTGTATGTCCGTCTCAATGAGTGCTTGTCCCTGACGGGCTGAAATAGGCCAGGTCTTACTGCTGGAGGGTCTCTGCTATAATCTAAATCAGTTGCATGCCAACACGGACAGATACAGGACATACGGCATCCAGCAGCCACTATATACACTTGGGTGCTGCATTTATACAAAGATCTTCGACATCTCTTAAGGAGAACAACAAATGTTCGAAGAGGTTGGCACACTGGTCACCTTAGCTGTTAAGTTACAAAAAAAAAATCAAACAAATCCTGTATGTGTCCTTAGTTAGGATGCTTCCATTAGCTAAAAACGAAAAAAAAAAAAAAAAAACAAACCCCATTTAGACGTGATTCCATAAAGCATGAATGTGGTGTGGGAGTGGAATAACTGCGCAACAGATGAATATTGAGGCTGTTAAAATGAAATCTGCAGTAAATTATTACATTTTTATGGAGGTCAAATAATAACAAAAACCACTAGCTGAAATGCCGGCCCTCTTTCCACTAATTTTCCCGCCGCCACTCAACAAGAGTGTAAGCTAAAACGCTGGATGGATTGATGTGACTTCGTCAGGTGAGTTGTGCAACGGGCCCGTCGTATAAAAGCAGCGGCGGACACCAAACAAAACTTAATATTGTGTCTGTGGTCTTGGGGCCAGATGAGAGGCGGATTTTTAATAACATCTGCACATGCAATCAAACGCCTGGCACGTACAGGATTCCAGAGCCGCTGGCGGCGAGCTACCGAGGTTGCAGGGTGGGGTGCAGGGTTGCTAAGTGAGATGCAGACACAGTCGGGGGTTGAGGCGAACAGTGTGCTGTGGTTAGGGTGGAAACAGGTACACAAGCAGAGGGAAAGCTTTACCGTGGACTCTATAAGCAGGCAGGTTGTGTTACTATGGGGGGGGCGGGCTGCTGTGGACTCAGGGGTTGGAGTGGACTGATGGGTGGAAGGGGGTAATGCAGCCGTGCGCCCTGCCAGTGGAAAAGAACCGTTTATGGCGCCCACCTGAGGTCAGCTCTTTGAGAAAAAAAGCCGGGAAAGAGTCTGTTTGTTTGTATGCAGTCAGTCGGCAACAGCTAAAAAAAAAACCCTCTCTCTGTCAGAAAAAGTCATATTGAATCTTCTATTGTCGGATAACCTCTTTCCTCCAACTCCTGCCACTCCTCTCTGTTTATTTTAATTTGCTCCTAAACCCAGAATCCGATTGCACCCGCTATTTCTCTTCCGCTTTCCTCTCCTCCTGCTACCTGACTACTTTGGCAGCGACACACAAAATGGCGGCGCGTAGATGAGAGCTGGGAGGCAGAGAGTGGAAGCCATTTTCTAACCGATCCAGGCCCCAGCTAACAGCAAGAGTCGAGACTTCCTATGGCTCACGGACAATTAAGGTTACACCCCGAGTGTTTACTGTGCATGTGCAAGAAAGATTGGTTCTGCTATTGTTTTTTTGTACTGCACTAACAGGCCATTGGGAGCATTTAAAAAGGGGATATGCAGCTATTACCATTGAATCTAATGCAGGCTCGTGTTATAAAAAAAGGGGGGGAAAGCGATGTAGACAGAGCCGCTCATGCCACAAAAATAACAAAAGAAACTTATGCAGCGTCTCATCACGGCCTCTATCTCATTAAATGAAATGCAAGAACAATGCCGGCCCATTACAATACATCATTAAAAAAAAGGGCATATTCAATTTACAATAGATTATGGTACTTACCATGATCGCCAGTCTGTCTGTCCGGGATTTCATTTGTCGGGCCAAATTGTTTGTGCCTGTGGCTGAAGTCGAAGCCTGTCTCACTGCCTACAAAGAGGGAGGGAGAGGGAGAGACAGATAGATGAGGGACAGTTTGTGGTGATAGGAAGGGAGAGGAAGAGGAAACAATAGAGAGAAGCAGAAAGGGAGAGTGATCAGTTGGAGAGGCAGCAGCAGCAGAGGGCTCCTCTCTGTAGCCTGTTTACTAATAAGCTCGCCCCACGGTCTTGCCTGGCCAAGGAAACTCATTAGTGGAACATGTAACACGCCGCACCCTCTCTGCCGGCCTGAACGCTGGCCAACTCGCGCTGCCGCATGCTCACCCAACACCAACACACAAGCTCCGCCGTGGCCTCGGCCTTGCCCAGTAGCACCCACTCGCTGCATACGTGCACAAACTTTGGCACGCGGTCTCCCTGAAAGCCTACGGTCTCAATGTGCGTGGGTGAAGTGGCGGCGCATACTCGTGTACTTGTGAGCATAACAAGTGTTTTTTTCCCTTTCTGCACACGCGGTGCAGTATGTTCCCGTTCACACACGCGAGGCCGCGCGGCGTTAATGTACGCGGCGGCTCTCGATACGCGCTGCCGCGTTATCCCACGCCTATGGTTTGCCAGGGCCATCGGGCGGAGGTGAAACGGGACAAAAGGGAAAATGGAGGCATTTAGTCATCATTAGTCAAAGTCTCAGATTGCGGAAAAATAAAGAGGGCGATAGAGCTAAAGAGACGGGAGGCTTGTCCTCTAGCAGGCCAAGGAGGACACCGCCAATTACAGGGCCTCCACTCAGTGTGGCGGCGGCTGCTGAAGGGTGATAATTCTGTACAAGGACTCTAATTGCAGCGCGGGACGCGGCCTTGCCGGGGAAGGGTCCTTTATACATTGTTTCGAATGTTTCGTAATTACAGCGTAGTGCCTTGGACCAACGCCAGCATATGTTTATGGGCTCGTGAGTAACCCAACTCAGCCGAGCTCATGGAGGGAGATTCATGCCCAAGCCGTGCACTCGCTGCACTCTGTGTGTGCTGTTTGTGTGTGTATGCATGGTGATGACTCATGGAGCATGGGCGGGTGTGAGCAGGGACAGTATATCAGTATGGATGGCTCCAACAAAATGTTGTGTTACAGTGTGAAACTGATCCCTATGACAAAATGTTTTCTTTTCATACTTAAAGCTCACATTTTGAAGTCTTCCTTTAAATAAGGAGACTCGTTTTTTAACTCTGGAAGATTTTTGATCACTACCATCACGTAGCAGCGTAAACAAGGAAACCTGAACATATAAACATTACCGGAGTGCTGAATTACATCGTACACGTCAGTACGAGGCTCATAGAAACAAAGGTCAACTCATTATACAACAATATAGGTAATTACATAGTATGTTCCAAATTATTTTTCATTCCGCTGTATTTCTTTCTATCACTATACTCAACGGGCATAATTCATATAAGAAAGTGATAAAGTGGAGGTGAAGGGAGGGAAGGGAATTTACAGTATTTTGATAGTCTGCGAGTTGCAGGCGAGGCCTTTCAACACTTCCAACTCTACCTCCAAGTGGAACGGCTTTGCTGAATCTGCAGTTTTTTCTCTGACTAAATTGCCTTGGCGACAGCAGAGGCCAAAAATTGGGAGAAATATATGAGCGTTGGAAAAAGAAATGTTGAGTGGGCGCAGCTCAGCGTTATCTGGAATATCGCTTTGCCTGGCAGGTACATAAAACAAAGTATCACAATGAGCGCAGAGAGACGCTCACACGTGATGCTGTGGACCTAAAACACGAACTGTATACAATGAGTGTCAGGGGCAGCAAAGATATTGAGTTTTATTTGAATGTTTTTAAATATGAATCTGGGGGGGATTAACTGCTCTGCCTGTCAAATCGCTGAAAAATAGCCCTGAATGAAGTACGCTTAGCAATCAACAGCAGGAATCTGGCACGCAAGAAAATGATTCTTTGATAAATACACAGGAAAAAACAAAACACCTTGACCTCAGCCAATGGGCCAGGATGTAAAGGTGAAAGTTGCACAGGTCTCATTGCAGAACGTCTGTAGGGAAAGAGGGGGAGTTACAGGGGAGGAAAATCTACATCATCTGTCACCCCCCCCTCCAAAAAAAAAACCTCTCCACCAGTCCAATATGTCATTATGACTGTGCTCACCATCTCTGTAGAGTCGCTGTGGTTTTGTGGATAAATTACATGTGACACTCCCAGCTGACATCCTGATTAACACAGGGAGAATAAAATGGCCCCCAATCCTCGGTAGTCAGCGGGGTAATGGACTAATGGCTTCCATGTATGGCGAGAGGAGCGAGGAAAAGCAGGTTTGGAGACGGTGTGTGTATGTGCAGAGAGTGTGTATGTGCAGAGTGTGTATGTGCAGAGAGTGTGTATGTGCAGAGAGTGTGTATGTGCAGAGAGTGTGACGTGCGTGAGTGCATCAGCATACTTGTCTGTAATTACGTTGTTTATTGAGCCTTGAACTTTGGGCTTTTGTGCAATCATTTTTGCACACACACACAACACCAACCCCAAAAATGCCTGTGTGTGTGTGTGTGTGTGTGTGTGTGTGTCGGGTTTTTTGTCCAGCCTCTCTCCTCTCTTTTCAGGTCTGGCCTACTTTTCTACTGTACTGCTCATTCTGTATGAGTGTGTCACAGCCTGTAGTGGCCACTGTAGATCCACTCATTTGCTCTCCCACATTCACACTTTAGGAGGGCAACAGAGCACCCGGCCAGCTCCAAAACCACAGAGACCCGATCTCCGACTACACTGCCGTTCACCTGGAGGAGATTTCAGCAGTTTTTCCCCACTGATGGACAACTGCTAAATGAAAGCGTGTAGCAGATGTTACTCTGATTGGCAGAACCACTGCAACATTAAAGCAATTGTCTTTTTTTTTTTGTAGGATGGACCGTGACCTTCTGTAGTGCTCGGCTACCAGAGTGGGAAATTTAAATCCAGCTCCGTTCCCACAAGCAGTGACCTGCTTGTACTAACCCTGCAGCATGGCGTTAGCTACTTTGCACCACTGCACCAGTAAGAATACTGGACCTAAAGCTAAGGTGGAACTGCAAAGTCGTCATATTGATACCCTAATATAGACATATTTTCAACATGCATAATATGATCAGATTTTATTTTCCACATTCTTCGTATTATGAATAAGTAAATACAGTCGATATGTATTTACTTCAACTGGGAAAATAAAATATCAAATGTAATATAACAATCTACTATCATATAGCTAACAATTAATACATATTGTATCATTTTTGAATAAATATATAGAAAAGAAAATGACTTGAATTGGTGAAGACCTTGAAATCCTCGTACAGAGCTCCAAACATCTATTTAGAGTCCAGGCAGCCCAGGCAGTACAGTATGTCAATCAGCTTCCCTAACCCTGACATCTCCTCCAGGGAGCTCACACATACAATAGGACCTCCATTATGCTGGGTTCCTCAGGTTTTATTGTACTAAAAAACAGCATACCAAAACCGTTTTAGCAGGAGAAGTAAAAGGGGCTTCATTATTATGGGAGAAAAAATACATTTATTGTGAGTGCTCACACTCACTTGGCCCCAATTCACCACTCCAATCTGGGTTTCATATTAGCCAGGAGGAAATTGGATGGAATTCACAACATCACAGCAAGCTCATAAATGAAACAAAATCACATAATCTTAAATACCAATTTATCCACTTAACAAATGAAGCAGTGTATTGGTGGCTTATTGCTGTATTGTACGGGTGAGTGACTCATTTTCACTGTGTGTTGCACTCGTAACAACACACTGAGCACTGGCACATAATCTAAACCGCACAGTCGACACTTCAAAAGAATTTAGCAGAAATACTGGAGTCATACAGGAGCATTTACATGACCATTACATTCTCCAACAGGAAAAATCGTATTCAAAAGTTTTCTAAGGAGCAAAAACATTGGTCATTTCTGTTTAGATTACATAACTACATCATAATATAACACCACTGAATTGTATTGTTCTCATCTGTTCATTCCATGCATTAATGTTGTCAGAAATATGATTTTTAATGTTAGATGTGCTTAATGTGGCAATGCCTCGGGCTGGCAGACTGTTTTTTTTATCTACATCGACACACACACACACACACACACCACACACACACACACACACACACACACACACACACACACTTATAAAATTATTGAAAATAACAAATAATGCATTGTTTTGGAGAAATGATGATCATATCAAATTAAAAAAACTCAACGGATGCCTTGACATACTTTTTTTTACTCTAGTGTAAGGGCTTAACTAGTAACAGAGTATAAGGGAAAAACTACATTTAATTTTGAATAAATCAATAAATTAAAAAAGTGATTGCTCTTCAGAAGTCACAACAATTCTGAGACACTTTGTGGTTTTGAGACAAAAAAACAATAGCAATATTGCAATAATCTCAATTTTATAAAAAAAATAAAAATACAAAAGCGATTTACAATAAGTAGCAAGAAAATAAGTACACCCACCCCACACACACACACACCCTGAGCAAAATATGCTGATGCTGTGTATTCGTGTACTATTTTTTTTATTGTAAAAGGAACGCTGTAAAAGCAGTAATTATATCATATAATAAATACATATTTTGGTTTATGCTCTCTGGTATATTTTCTTCTATATAGACATATGCTTATTTAAATAATGTATTTTTCTCTGCAAATATTCCCTCTTCTGAACTTGATGAAAAAACTTTTTAAATGTGTAAAGAGTTTATTCTTAAAAAAAGGGGGGGGGGGGGGGGGTACGCCATTTTGGAACATTTTATCTTTTTCTCTGGAAATATGACAAAATATTTTAATGTGAAACTGAAATATGTCTAAATCAATAGCAAATTTAACAAAACACATTAAAAATAAACCATGAATACATTTTTTTTTTAAAGGCTTGAATTACATAAGTATTATTTTGTTACACTTCTACATGCGAAATTTCTCGCATCTTTTCAAAAAACATACAATACTAAGCAGTTACTATTATTTTTAATGAAGCAAATACTGAATACAATTTATTTTTTAAAAGAAAATCCAGGATTTCAGTCATTTCAGTTCAAGGCCACGGTCAAGTTCAAGTTTGCGAACCTCTTGTTTTAGCAATGGCCTGCAGTTTCCCTCAGCTCTGCTTCTGCAGTATGTCCGTGAAACATTGTTACTTGTATTGATACTGGTTTTAAAAAAAAACTCTAAAAAATAAAGAGTTTGAAAATACATGAAATGTCAGCTGAAAAAAATCTACAAAAATGGCACATTTGACTGTTGTACAGATTTAACAGAATTAACAAGTTGAACTAATAATATCACACCAAAAGGGAGAAAAATCTGATGACATAAACTATTTTTAGAAAGTATTTATATCTGACAATTGGCACAAAGAAACATTGTTAAATCATGCGTGCCAATGTCGGTGTGATTGTGTTCTTGTGTTTGCATTCGTGTGTGTCCCATTATTGGCTTTGCTGCATTTGATGTGTTGCTGCAGTAAAGCTGAGTTTGCACAGAGTGCTTCATTGTGGTCGGTACCAGGCTGTTGGATTGGCCAGGTATACTTTTAAAGAAAGCGAAAATAGTACAAACCCTCACCACCCTGCCATCTGCCTCCCAACATGCAACCTTCTCCTGGACTCCTGCCATCCATTGCCAAAAAGGCCTTAGGGGTGGAGTAGTGCGATCCTCTCCCAGCCAAAACCATGTGTCCAGTGCTAGTTAAGCAGAGCTTATAGCCATATGAATGAACATAATCACCAATGTATGGGAGAGCTGAATTTATGTCAAACTTAATAAGCAGATGGATATCTGAGCATATACACAACAAAACCACAGCAAAGAAAAATCAAGACTTCCATGAATGAACTGCTAATATGTCAGGTCAAAAGAAATATATCCAAAAACAGTGATTACTATAATTTTGGCTCCCTTTACAGGTAATACCACAAATTAAATGTTATAAATAGGCCGAGGATTGTAAATTGCCATTTAAATGTCTCATTGACTAATGCATTTTCCATTCATTTGATGAAGTTAACTAATAAGTATCTGAAAGAAGCCAAAGGAGCCAAGGTTGATTAACAATTTGTCCAAAGTAACTTCATCAAAGTCAAGTTCATAATTTCATAATCACTTTGTGGAATTGTTTTATGACTGCATATACAAGTTTATTGCTCATTCAGGTCTGTCCTTTCTTCAAATGAAAACTGGGGAATGTTTTCCTATGAACCAACAGAATTAAAAAGAGATTTTTGAGAGGAATCTGTGTGTTCACTTGCCTCAAAATGTTGCTGTGCAAAGCACAAATCTTGTGTTCGAAAAATAAAGCATACACACAAACAAAATAACTATGCGATGAACATTAAAATTCGGCGTATACAGGCAAGTACCCTGCAAATGGAAAAGTGATGAACTATTTCCCATTTATTCTTTCTTCTCAGACCCAAGCTTGGCAAATACTATCCGCAAAACTTCAAATTCCAAAAAATGCAAAGTATCCTCATTGAAATTTATCAGAGTCAAGTTTTTGAGAGCATTATATCGATCAAAATGATCAGTACACCATGTACTTCTCTTCAAACACTACATACTAAGCCCAGACCACATCACTCATATGAAATACCTCCAACACCGTGGCCTTCCGCTCATCCACTGATTATGATGTAGGACTAACCTGCAGCAATCAAAGTGCTATTAATGATTTTTTTTTTTTTTTTTTTTTTGCATTACTAAATTCCGACTATGTTTTGTGGAGGGCTGGGACAACTTATAGGAAATCATTCTCAAAGTTATAGGGATGTGTGTGCATGTAGGTTTTTACATTCATATACATGCGCACTCAATAAAAAGAAACTTTGCCTGCTTTTTGAAAGCCTAAGACGAGTCAACACATGGACGAACTTCCATCGGAACCGCGCAATCATTAAAAAATATATTACTCACCGATTTGCAAAGCAGAGATGGTAAACGTCCGGTCGGGACGCGAGATTCCACAGCTTTTCCCGCTTTGATCCACATCTCTGTCAAGAAGAGGAGAAAAGCCATAAGTTCCGTGTTTCTTGCTAGACCCAGTGATTTCCCTTAAGGCTGCCCCCCCCCCCCCCCCTTCGCAGCCGTGCCTCAGCACCAGCTCCAGCCGGAGCCCCAGCCTCACTCCCCCTCTCCCATCCGCAGACTGAGCCCCGAGCTGCACGGCTCGCCTGCCACTGGCTGGGTGCAGGCCTGGCGAGGCCTAAAACAATAGGAGGCCATGAGGCTGTCTGCAAGTCTCAGCTAAGTCTGCCTGCTGGTTAACAAGCCTTTGAATGAGGAATGTTAGCAAACAGACAAACAGCATGTCTCATGCATGCAAATACCACAACCCGTCCAGTCACAGCCTTGGCTGGACACATGAATAATTCAGCAGTCTATATGCTGCTCTCCCACGTTACTCCCTCCCTCTCCCCGAATGAAATGCCTTCACTAAGTGTGGCAAAGTATTCAAACCTCTGCTTCGCCAGCAGCCGTGGTCGCAGAAAAAAAACAATCAGTTTTAAGACTTCACACAAAACATGCAATAATAGCGCAAAGTGACACGTCCAACATTTCCCTGCAACAATTTCAAATTTTGCAATTACTACATTTTCTTTTCCTCTGCCTTTTAATGTCTTTTGTTTGCAGTTGGCACCTGTCCCAGAAAGTGCTCCGGCTCAGCACACCACTCATTCTCCCGTTAGGAGAGCGAGTCAGTGTGAAAGAGAGAGAACAAGGGGGAGCGAGAGACGGACAGAAAAACGGAGAGGACACGGGAAGGAAATAGAAGGAGACAAGAGAGCAAAGACGAAGGAGGCACATCGAGCCAGTCGCCAAAGAAGAGACACGTCTTTAAAACGCAGACGTGCCCCACGCTCAGACGCTGGTCACATTCTCTGCTTGTCATCCGCAGTGGTCAACCCTGACCACGAGCCCACCGCAAACAGGTCACCCCGTCAGAAATGGCGCCCCGACACTCCAGGTAGAACGAGGCCCATCGCGTAGCGAGAACACCACCTTGGTGAATTTCCAATCCGAAAAGAGAGAAACTAAATAAATCATGCTAGAAACCATCAGCAGAGGTGGAAAAAATAGGAAGATGTGATGCATTTTTAGAGAATGAAACACAAACGAACAGAAGAAACAGCACCCCAAATCCAAAGTGATGCAAAAATCAATGCGCCAAAAGTGATAAAAGGCCCCTAAAAAGCAACTTGTTGCCAGGTTTTTGCAGAGCTGCTGTGCAGCTAGTTGGAGGCAGAGGGTTAAAATCCAGCTAGTAGTGAGTGAAAAAAAGAGAGCTCCGTCTATGGAAGGGCGGGCTGTGGGGAGGCCCTGACTGTAGAAATAGCAGCAGACTTTTTTTTTTCCTCTTTTTTTTCTCTCCTCCCCTCGCAGAGCTTAAGTCTCCCCCTCGCGTGTGGCTGGAACCGAAAGAGGGGAGCAAGCGAAACAGAGAGAGAAAAAGAAGAGAGAGAGAGGGAGAGGGAGAGAGAGAGAGAGAGAGAGAGAGAGAGGAGGAGACAGCGAGCGCACAGTGAAGGGGAGAAAATGCTCCGCTGATGATGAAATAGGAGGTGCGGCGGAGCGCGCGAACCAGTCACTTTTTCATCACATGTCCAACACGGCAAGGAACTGTATTTGCACCGGAGACGGGGGGAGAGAGGGGGGGTGGGTGGGTGGGTTCGAGGTAGTGAGCATAAGATGGGTGGGAGACAGAGACACAGAAGGAAAGAGAGTGAGGGGAAGAGTGGGAGGGTGGAAAGCGCTGAATGTGGGAGGGGTGGAGGAGGAAGAATGACACAGAAATCCACTCCTCCAGCAGTGCGCAGTCGCAGTCGGCGCCATACTGGGATACACTATACAGTACCTCATATCAACTGGTGAAAAGAAAAAGCAAAGAAAAAGAGAATACACAGGCATTCAAAGGGGACTTCCCCCACTGAAGGATCCTTGAAATATGCTTATGAGAGCCGGGTTAAATTATTAACCTTATCTCTTACTGTAGTGGGGCTCTCGTCTTGGGAGCTCTCTCTCTCGTAGTGCATTAACTCTTTAGCATGCCACAATGACTAGCGTGAATGCACAGAATAGACCAGATGCACAGACACACACACTCGCACACACACACATACATACAGGGAAGATAAGCTTCCACAGTGTTTATTTCAGTAACATGTGGCAAAGAACGCGGGGCTAGGACCCTCCGCCTTGCCCCGGCTCTGTCACAAAGCGAGGTTGAACGCTGCAGCTGAACCCTCGCAGCTATTTTGGCACAAAGTCAAAAGGCTGATAAGCATTTTTGGGTGAGACTTTGCTGCTTTTTCCTCGAGGAAAAACAGCTGCCACTCGCCCGGTAAAAATGCATTCAACAGTTCGGAGAATATTTCGAGAAATCCCCCCCCCCCCCAGACATGAGGATTTGTCTTGTTTCAAACAGAGGAGGGGTAAAACAGAAAACAATTTGTCCTAACCGAACCCATGCACTGATCTACATGAAGAGTCAGCACGTCAGAGAGTTACCGAGAGGGAGAGACCTAGACAGCATGGCCGCTTCCACCATCTTAGATTGTATTGATTATTCCTTGCTGTAACGTCCGTCTCTCTCTCACACACACACACGTTCTTTCTCTCCCCTTCTGTCCCTCCCTCCCTCCCTCTTTTCTGTCTCTGTTCTGCCACCTTCCCTACGATCAGCATTTGGCTTTTTCCATTTGTGGCAGATTACTGTAACGCTATTGTACAACAACTTCCTGCCTCTTTTGGCTCCGGTTCTGAAAACTGCAAAAGCAGAGCTCGTGGCTCCAACTTTTCTTTTCTTATTTTTTTTCCTCCCCTCGGCTTTGAACTACAGGAGCTCTATAAGGGAAGAAAAGAAGGAAGGAGATATGTAATGTGTGTCTGTTACTGAGGAACTATTTTGTTTGAATTTCTGCTTTATAATCTGCCTGAGATTTAAAGAGGGGACTACATGCCTAGCAGACACAATGAGAGAGGAAAAAAAAAGGTGGGGGTTAAACTTTTCTTACTTTTTTTAACTCTGTGAAAACTTTCTGTTGGTTTTGGGGGCTTAAGTTCACACAGATTTGGTCTAACATGGCTGCTACAGCGTTCAGTCTGCAGAGTTTGTGAGGGGGCTGCTTTCATAGCACGGCCACCACCCCGCTCCTCGCCGGCTCTCTTCCTCACAACAGCAGCACAGAAACTGGATTCCCCACAAAAAAACTAATTCTCCCCTCTCCGCACTTCTTCTCTGCTCCACGGATCTCAATAAAAACACAGGTGGCTAAACACAGACGGCGTGCCGACAGGAAAAAGGCTCGCATTATTGACACTAACTCGGTGCAGGAAAGGCTGGACGCTCACTTGATTTATTCGCCGTTCCCTCTCCCCTAAATGAGATACGCGCTTCGGTTCAGGCATCCACATTGGCATGAGCTATACAATCCTATTAGAAGGGGCTGCAGCTGTACGTCACATCTCGCCATGCATTCTAACCAATTGAGAAAAGCCATGACTTCTTTATGGCTTGGATGTATGAAGATGTAATGCGTATATGTGTGCAGAGTCTGTATTTGGGGAATAATGTGCAGCATAAAACAGAATGTGTTAGAGGTAGAAGTATTAAACGTGGCTGCTTAAGAGAGGCACACTTTGTGCATTTGTCTTGAGTGTGCGATAAACTGCACTTTGCATGGCATGAAGTTCATTTGAGGATACAGTTTTGGTTTTGGGTCACCTGCCAGCTCTCACCACAGTGCTCCTCCACGTTGCTCCTCTGTTGCCTTTTGAAATTATTGATCGTCTTTCCAGTAATAATTTACAACATTTTAGCAACTTAGATGCTTTGTAGACACGTTTCCAATTAAATGCATTATTAAAAAAGATGCAAACCTTTACGCTTTTACTACTAGTAAAAACAAATGTTCAGATTAAATGATCAAATAAATTAGTTTTAGAATCTTAACAATGAGACATTTAGAACTTCTCTTTCATTTACATGTTAGTTTGTTAGGAGAGAAAAAGCAACAGCTTTTCATCTGCGGTACATGACTGCAATATCTGTGTGATACATCGGTAGATCAGCAAAATTGATAATCCAATGTGAAACAAAATGGCAGATGGCGCCATGTTATGTACTCTGCCCCGAAATAATTTGGATAGTTTTCAGAAACAACAACAAAAAATCCTTGCACATATATATATATATATATATATATATATATGTGTGTGTGTGTGTGTGTGTGTGAGAAGCATCAGACAACTATTCAAATGTGTTCTATTCAATTTTCAATGTTTTCTATCTCATAAAAAGATCTGAAAAAAAACATTCACAATATTTACACAGTGGAATAAAACATTTTAAAAAATGGTTCAAGGACAAACAATTAAAAAGCAATATAAATGTTGCGCAGTTAATGCTTCTGTAAAAATAATAATGACATTTTATATCACAAAATGAGCATGTGGGTGTTAGGACCTTGAATGTACCTTCAGTCTCTGCTTAAGCTCTCAGCCTTAAACAGTACAGTAGAGTGTGTTGGTCTGCTGCCGTCAGGAAAACACACTAAACACGCACACAAGCGTCACTCACGGGAAAACACTCTCCAACAGAGAGTTCAGACGAGGGCGCAGGACAAGGTCACGTCATTAAGACAATGTGTTTCTATAGCTTTCCTTCTACGGCCGCAGGGAGCAGTGGGAGAGCTGGAGGAACATGAAATCGCAGTGGGCAGGCGATCTAAGACAAACAATATTTGCACTTAGTCATTTGCAAACATCAAGGAGGAATTATGAGGGCAGGAGGGTGAGAGAGGAGTGATTCTCTGCTTGGTCAGCAACCGCTACTACATCCACGTACGAGACGTGATATGTGGCACATGAAAAGACATATGTATTCTAATGGAATCATTCAAGGGGATAAAAAGTGAACCACAAAAGTCTCCCTAGTAACCCTAACCCTACATTACTAGGGAAGACTTAATACTCTCCAGGAGCAGGAGCAGAGTCTATGAGGTGGTCTTGCTTAAGCCGCGCACGTGTCTAAACAACTTCTCTATTACACCCGAGACCTTTGAGGGCACTCTCTGTCGAGCGGGGAACAAAGGCCATGACCCCGAGGTCAAAAGCGTTACACGGGAGGCCAAGCGGGCCCATTGAATGCAGCACTGCTGTTTGCTTTAAGAAGGTAAAGATTACTAACACATTAACTAATGCCGATTAGGGGGTTATCCCTCATGGGACCGAGGTCCCAGGGCAGCACATCACGTCTTATTAACACAACCCGAACTTTGACCCCACTAGTCACCTCAGGCGGCGGACTGTGACCACCACTTTCTGCTGCCTGCACACACACACACACACACACACACACATGAAACGAAGAGTATCGCAGCAAGGTGCAGCACAGCTTGAAAAAATAAATGTCTGGACAAGTATGAATAAATGATACAATATTATCACTGCGCAGTTCTTACCCTCCTTTTCGTGAGACGTCTGACTTGCATTAGAAGCATCTGTGTATCTGAAACCAATCGTTATAATCGTTCCAATAAGTAGGAATTCCTAATTAATCCTAATCGGATACATTTCTTTTTCTAAAAGCATGAATTTGAAGCACGTGCTCTGCTGTAATGAAAGAAAATGCGAAAAGTTCCCGATCACAAAATGGAGGACACGACACATGCGCAGTATTGATCTTCGAGATCGTATGATGAAAAGCGAGAAAAGGGACGATTTCTTCACAAACCCACTCTGCCGTGTTATTCAGACATTATTTTTACATCAGCAGGGAGGTGGGTGGGAGTAAAACGGGTGCTGAGCTTATTTAACCCTGCCCGTCTAGGAAGAGCAAGCCTAATACTATCTAATGAGACAAAATTAAATCTCACCATCTCTGAAAATTACTCCTCGTGATCATATTGTTTTGCGATTGTCTCTCCTAATATAGATTCGCATTGGGATATTAATTCAATGGAATCAGAACAATATCAGAAGTGAGGGATTTCCCGAGGTCAAGCCCATGTGTGTGCAGGGAATGTAAAACAATATTTTTAAAATACACAATATAATATTTTGAAAACAAAACATCCACGTATTACATGTTTTTATTATTTAATTCATCTGATGAATATATAAACTCATTTTGAATATGCTATTGGGGTTAAAAAGCCGATGAAGACAACAGACTGCTGTCTGTTAGATTTCGCTGTGAGTGGTGCCATTAGAAAAGAACCGCATTAGATTCAATGCTGAATGATTTATTATTTAATTTATTTGAAGTACATAACGAGGAAAGAAATGTGAGTTTATTTAATACACCAAAAATGTATTTATTTATTTTTATTTTTAGATTTATTGTAAGGGGGAATTATTCTATAAAAATATATACAAAAAAAGTATACTGATGTTGTTTTGGCAAATATTCAATAACATATGACATGACATGTATGGGTTTAATGTACATAACCCTCTTATTTCTTACCATCTTCTTGAATTGAATTTCTGCAACAACTAAAAAGTGATTAACTGGAGCACATGTAAAACATATGATCTTCCCAAATAACTGGTTCTAATAAAACACTTTATTTCTGTTCCCTGGGCAGATACACTTTGGAAATGTATAAGAATTCTGGTAATTTGAGCTTCACAAAAGGGTGTTTGTATTGACTTTCTAAAACGTGCTGCTAGAACAATACTAAACGGGATTTGTATACTGTGGGAAATAACGTTTGCATCTGTAAGTTAACCATTACCATTCTGATTTGGATATAAATTAATTGTTTGTCATAATTTATAATAGTTTGTAGTATGACACTAATAACCAAAGGCAACCAGCCAAAATAAATACATTTGAAGATTTTATGGCACATTTTAAAACTTGGCATGTTCAAAAATAACACGTGCTTGCTTGTACATGTATGAATTTGTTGCAACTCTGCCTGAAATATGTGACAACGTACCCTGCTGTATTCTTCTAATCTTAAAGCGCAAAGCCGAGCATCGATTAAAATGTTTTTATTTGCATCAGTTAGCTTTTAATCTGCTGCTTTCTTTCGGTAATAAATCAAACCCATAAAATCAAAAGAAACATGATACGAGCCGCCATTTACATATGTTTTAAAGACATTTTGTAAAGAGACTATTTGTCGGAAGGTCATGTCCACTGCAGCATCGTAACAAGTAACAGAATAAGCAGACATTAACTCACCTTGCTGTTTCTCACAGGAAAGAAGAAGAGGAGGACGAGAGACACACAGAGAAAAAGAGCAGAGGAGAGTTTCTCCTGGGAAGAAGCTGGAAATGATGGACCTATTCTGTATCAGACCTCAGTGTGGATAACCTATCCAAAGAGGGACGCGCCCTAACTGTAACTAACAACTACTTCTGGCAGCCCTTCAACAGTCAAGCGTATTGTCCTGGATCAGGGCAGCTTTTCCATGGCAGCATCGAACTAGGGCAGTCAGAAAATCCACATCAAACTACAGTATCCTTACCGTTATTAAAAGGTTGATAATGATGCATTAAACGTAGATGAATGTGCTTTTAATGAGATATTAAGCTGTAAACTACCTTCATAAAGATTGTGCTCATCAAACTGTGTTACAGTGATGCAGACTATTATTCAAGTACCTTGGAAAAGTACCTTGGATCTGTTTTATTATTATTACATATTATACATGCTATTATTAGTTAGGCCTGTTAGATCAAAGTTTACACTTGTTACAATTTTACAAAACCAGACCCCTGATACAACATGGTAGACTGATCTTACTGTCGAAGTCTGAAGATCAACATTTTGAAACTTTATTATATAACAAAAGTACGCACATGAGTGTTTCACATTAACACGTGTGATGAGATTAATTATCATAAAGAATCATTTGATATTCAAATATACTTTTTCTTCCCACAAGTTTCTTCATACTAATCTAACTCATTTAAGCAGTTACTATAGTAATTCAAATTGATCAATATATTTAGAAATTTTAATACCCATGTTATTAAAGTCATCGTGACAAGCTAATAATGTCAGCAGCATAAATAAAAGGGTGTTAAGTGATGCGCTGTAAAAGCACTGGTCTAAGGCACTACATTAGGTGGGAATACATTTTCAGAAGTCAATGACGCACATTGTTAAAAAAAAAAAAAATCTCCTTTTCTGTCCACTTGTCTAGCCTGTGCCAGGCTTCTAGTAGTTTCACTTTTCAACCCGGGGCAGCTAACAGCTCACTTTAAACAGCCCTGGCCATTTTGTGTTAGCCTCAACACCAAGCCAGCAGTGCACAGGCCTGGCATTTAGGGGCCACGTCACAACACCGGTGTCTGCGCTGCAGGGCTGCAAGGAGTCCAAGAGCCAAGGTATACGCTCTCAGCCGTTCCCTGCCTCAACAAACACAGTCCACGCACGTTTTGTTATCTCACACGCTCTCTCTAGCATCCTCGCCCCACCAATAACAGCAAAAACATGCACCTAATATTCTTTATCCATTTTATAAACGCGCCCTCCTCCAGGTGCCTTCTTCAGCACAGAGGCACCGACCTTCAGCCCCACCCCCCCCCAATCCCTCCACAGCACTTTCTGCCTTCTGAGTGCCACAGCAACGTTAGCTCAGTCACCAAATAGATGGGCTCCGATTCAATTCTGCCATTTCAGGAGCTTCTAAGTCGCTGCACAGAAAAAGAAAAACAAATCTGAGATGTCCTTTTAAAGGACACATAGCACTGAAATGGATACGGGCAATTCCACTCAGGCTGACAGAAATGAAACGTGAATTAATGTTATTAGGTAAATTATCTTCATAGGACGGCATCGTAAACAGAGGTTTATTGCTCTGCAAATGTTTTAATTCCATTATGTTATTTCTAAGGGAAGCAAATGACATAGCACCCAATATATTTTAAATATGCAGCAACAGTGTGTAAAAATCTGCATTTCACATATTTTTTATCTTATTATATTGATGATAAATCGAAATTATTGTAAATATTCTCCTTGATACAGTACTTATATTGTTACCTGCTTTTTGAGATGTCTGAAAGTGGACAAATGATTTTGTCTAGATGCAACGTGGCACTGAGGAGCTTGGTTCTCGGAGGACATTCACTGTTCTACAAACACTTTATTTCTGTTTACAACTGGTTGGTCTTTGTGCTTCATACTGGTGTTTTTCTCTGTTGTTGTTTTCTCCCACAGGTATACTAGATAATGGTGGTCTCCTGGATACAGAAACTGAATATGCAGTTT
This sequence comes from Chelidonichthys spinosus, assembly GCA_029853015.1. Lineage (NCBI taxonomy): Eukaryota > Metazoa > Chordata > Actinopteri > Perciformes > Triglidae > Chelidonichthys > Chelidonichthys spinosus. Next base: position 16,012,786 of record CM056825.1, on the reverse strand, counting down.
AATTAATTTAAATATTTAAAGTTGTCTCTTTTCATTCTTATGTAAATGTGAATTAAGATTTTGCCTGTAAATGTTTTAGGTTATCTTTTTTTCACATAGTCATTTGAGTAATAATAATAATACATATTTATTATTATTAATAATAATATTTTCATTGTCATTTTTATTCTTATTGTTGTCATTGTTACTAATACAATTTTATTATTATTATCATCACGTGTGTAGGAGCAAGTTGCCTTTTCCTCCTGATTATAGCTACAGACAAGAAGGCTCAGGGAAAACAGAGTTGATTGGTGCTGAATTGTTAATTTATTTCTTCTTCAGTGTCCCTTCATGTAAATCATGTGCACTCCTTATGCTGAGCTGTCCTGACTACATAATGTGTAATAACTCCCTGCTCATCATCGTCGTCAACAAGGTAAAGGTGTGGACTGCAATATGAAAGCCGCTGACCTCTCACACCAGCTTAGAGAGGGAGTGGGTCACGCAGAGGACATGGCAGTGGAGGGAGAAGTCAATCTTATCCTTCCGTTCCACCACAGGCCTGTGTGCAGCGACAGCAAGATGAGCTACAGGGCTTTCCAAAATCCACACTCGTTTGGCAGGGAGCAAGGCATCAGGGCCGTGTGTATTTCAAAGGAAACGCTGAGGAAAGCGTTTTTTTGTGGCAGCAACACCATGCACTTGACAATGTGTATTAGCCTGCCTCTGTCTTTGCTCCGTCCCCACCCTTGCTCAATATCTCTCAACACCAATATCTGTCACCTTTAGTATAGAATCGAACGCAGGCCAATCCGTCTCACAATAGTGGAGAATTCAACCTCATCTCATCTAAATGCGGTTGGCACGCATACGTACGGTGTATTTCTTTGTCGTTATCTCGATACAACGCCTCCAGCTAGCAGTGTGGTGGCCGAGAGGTTAAAAGGTAGGAGGAACCGTAGTGAGTGCGAGAGCGAAGCATCAGCTGGGGGGGGGGGGGGGGGGGGTAATCTGGCACAGAACCAAGCACTAATGCCCCTTAAATGTCAGAGACGGCAGCAGAAAGGAAGGGAGACAGCAAAAACGAGAGCACATTCATATTTCAGTATGGCAGATGCTATAATGTGTTGGTGCCTCACACTGAGTGCACACAAGGACACCAGGAGAGAGAAAAAGAGGCCGCGGACATGAAAACGGCGAAATGAAAAGGGGGGTGGACTTTGCAGCAGTGATGGAAGCAGCCCCACCTGATGGTTGTCTCTACTCAACAAAGTTGAGAATGGATCTCTCTCTCTCTCTCTCTCTCTCTCTCTCTCTCTCTCTCTCTCTCTCTCTCTCTCTCTCTCTCTCTCTCTCTCTCTCTCTCTCTCTCTCTCTCTCTCTCTCTCTCTCTCTCTCTCTCTCCAGACGAAAAACTGGCGGGGTGGGGGTCGGGGGTTGAGTCTGGTGTTGGGGGTGGGGTTGGATTGCTGGAGAGATCTTTTTTTTTTTCAGCGGGGTGAAAGGCGGACGGTCATGTGTGCAGAGCTCATGACAAAAGGCCCTTTTATGTGCAGAGTATGCAGATAGAGGAGGCTCCTTTGTGCACAGATGGAGATCCCATGCCTGGGTCTGCCTGCGGCGGAGAGGGAAGGGAGGGAGGAAAGGAGAGGAGAGAAGAGTGTTGGTGAAGGGAAGGGAGGGGAGGGAAGGGGGTGTCTCTGGCACTGAGTGCCATCACTGTGTCTCGTGGGGGGAGGGGGCACGGAAAAGGAGAAACCAAGCCATCCTGGTCCTGCCAGGTTCATACAGTAGGGAGGGGCCACGAGGCTGGATATCAAAACTGGTAACCCCATAGTGGGATCGCCATAGACTGTCTAACAAGTGGACCTGGGCCAATTATTATTTGCAAATAATCAGTAGAATCCAAATAATGGTTTGCCATTTATAGTGCCAGAGACTTTATACAATCAACTTATCCAATACTAAACTAAGGATTATTGGGTTAGAGAAGCTTAACCTACTTTGTAATGCCAACTATCGTTCCTAACAGGTTAAACAACCAAACAAACAGACAGGATCACTCAACTACCACTGTGCTTTTGAGCTAAAAAGGTAGTGCAGGTACTGAAAACATAACAAACAACACCAAGTTCATGCTTGGAATAGATTCACTCAAAGATAGCTCTGCCAGGGGTCTGCTATATTATTATCTTGAAGATGTTGCTTTGACCCTCATACAGTTTCTCGTACGCCTGTAATCTACCGATCTCAGGAGAAGTCTGTCGGCTAAATGTTGAAAGTGTCTCTTTTTAATCCGGATGCCATCCACTCCCCCGAGAGACGAGGTGACTCCCACTGACATCCCGTCTGCTGAGAAGGCATCACATCCTTTAAGCGGCCTCCTCCCACGGACCGGGACGTCTTAACACCGCAGCCAGACAAATTCCTATCCTGCCAGAGCACCAAGTCATATGGCCCTTTTCACCAGTAGACAGATGGACAACACCCCCCCACACTGACAATCACGTTAACCCCAACACGTAAAGCTGAAGCTGCTGATACACTTGCACTAAGCTGAGTTGTTAATATTCAACTGTAGGCTATTTGCTCAGAGAGATCCCCCTCCAATAATATTGTTTTGTTGCCTTCAAAATGAAACTCATAAGTATGTGGTTTTTGACATCTGTGGTCAAGTACAAGGTGGTCAAGGTTAAACCCATGAGATCACCACTGATCAACCCATGAGATCACCACTGATCAACCCATGAGATCACCACTGATCAAAAATAACCTTGTTTTGTGTTTTCCCATGACAGATCAAGGAACAAAGGGCTGCACGGTGGTGTCATGGGTGGCACAGTTTGTTTAAACAAAGAATGCATAAATCTTGAATTCGGATCTATCAGTCCACAACCGCGGGCCTGTTTTGACTGTGCTGATGTTAATTAGCTACCAACACTTGTTAGCCCTCTGGCTAAGTGTGTGTATTCCCTCTAACGTCTAAATAACTATTAAATATTAGAAGTTGTTGCCAATGTTGCCAATGGTATGTTGACCATGCCTGTGACTACAAAGTAAAACCTTTTTGATTGTCTTGCCTGACATTAACATTTAATCATATGAATGTAAAAAGGCTGCAAGTACTTTATACCACAGACAGATTAATGCTTAGTCATGCCAAGCTTCGGACATGTTATTTGTTTTGTTATCCCAACTGTCAGAATCAAACGAATGCCGCTTTGCCACTCCTAATAAAGCACAGGCTAACTGTAAGCTAACATTACCTGCCCAGCGGGAATTGTGACATGACAGAGCCAAAGATTTTAAGCAGCAGTGAATAATGCTTCCAGGTTTTTTTGCCCCCCCTGGTGCACAAAAGCCTTTAAACACATTAAACTCCCAGTGGTATCTAACCATGATAGTTGCATTTGTCTGCAGGTGTGGACGATTATAAATTCCAATAATATCTCTCTAAAATATAGGCTATATATATTGTGTATTGTATTGTTTGCTTATGTCTCTTGAATTAACTATATTGTCAAGTTTGACTCTAACTGAACAACCTAAGACTGGACGAGGTTGTGTCATGAACATCTCTACTATGCTGACACACACACACACACACACACACACACACACACACACACACACACACACACACACACACACACACACACACACACACACACACACACACACACACACACACACACAAGCAAAACTGGTTGCAAACCCAACAAGGTAGGCTCAGGCTAATTAAAGTGATTAGGTGTTTTTGTCCAAGTGCTGCCTTGGTTTGCCGGCTCTGGCCGAACCTGTGCCCAACCCGCCTGCAGTCTGCCTGCCAGGAGGCCAGGAATGAAAGGCTGGCACTATCACCTCTCTCCTCTATCTGATCCCTCGTTGCTACCCTAGATGCCAGCAAAGGTATTTCTGCCCCCTAATCAACACACAAAGAGTGGAATAAATATGAAGGCATGCTCGTCTGTGACAGAAAGGGCAGCAGTGCTTTAATTCACAATACTATAAAAAGGTATTAGGACTGCTTTTCTAATATAAAATTGCTCACTTCTGTGCCAGTGAGTGCTATAAAATCTTTTATCAAATATCTTCTCCATTTTTTCCATAATTGCCATCTCATTTAGTAAGTGAAACATGATGACATCCCATCCTGGAAATATTTGACCAGACTATTTCTCCCAGAAAGCAGATGGATCGTGCTAATACTGCATATTGTACATCCGTAAAACGGTGACACTCCCGGGAAATGTGGACAAAAGTAAAACGACTGGGTCAAACAAAGATGCGGGGATGATGAAGACGAAAACTCTCTTTGGCATGTTCGATATCCGCTTGTCTCAATTGACCTGTAAAATCTTCGAGACTGGAACAAATGCAAATAGCGCTGACTTGCCCGCACCGAGAAATCCTCCAGGCTTTTCAAACGAGCTCACTCTCAAAATGGTGGGGTGCCGAGAGCACGGTGAATATACGGTCCGGGCTCTGAATGGCACAATGTGTGAGAGCCAAACAGGGAACTGTGAAGTGAAGGCTCAGGACCCTCCAGGCAGCCTGCCCCTGTTGAGCTGAGCCCCGGCTGCTTCCACAGCACATGCTGACCACCACCTGCACAGTCCTCTCATGTCTGACTAACACTGCACTACAGGTTTGGGCTCAAAACTTAAATTCTAAATGGAAATATAAATAATACATTACAATTTCAATGTAAAACACTGATGTGGACATCATTTGTGTATTTGTAAATGTAAACCCCTACAACCCAATGTAATCTGTATGAAGACCAGTTTATCTTTCAACTATATAGCTAAACTACAACAGATGTATTACCATCTCCTTGCAATTCTTTTACAAGAGGTAAAAGGATTGATTCCTGAAATAGTGAATTGCCAAACATTGCCCTTGAGCAAGCCATTGGAGCTGCTTTCTGCTGATTTATATCTAGATATATGCAAATAAGTGAAGAAAATAAGAAATTATAATGCTAGAAAGTGTCTTTTGTTTGTCACATAAAATTCAATAAACATGGATTTAAAAAAGGCCACCTACAACAACTTGGTATGAGTCTTTTAAGAGAATAACAAAATATATTTTATCACATTTAATCAAACATAACATTTAAAAAAAAAATCTTAATCTGGCCATAACTTAACCATACTTTCATTTGCTTACAGCCTCAGCATGCCCGTGACTGAGGAATGTTTTGGTAATATCTCTTTAAGAGAAGGCTGAGCCTACAGCTGTGAGAGCTCTCTGCTTTGTTGCTCCTCTTATTTCTACTTTCAAACTTCATTTTCAGCCCTAGCAAAGATTTTCAGAGCCGCTCGCTGGAAGTTGGCAGGCGATTTCACCACCAGCCAAACTTCCCAGCATGCCTTGTGACGGGGCTGGCTTTGTTCATAAAGTTAACTGTGAAGTTGCTCTGCTCGACACAAGATACCGTACCGAGCCTGCTTCACTCTTCACCATGCATCACTACATGAGAAACCTAATATACTATCAGAAGAGTGAAGTGTTCACATTTACAGCTAATTTACTCTTTCATTAAACAAATATTTTACAACTTTTGATGCATTTAATTTGAAAGCTAAACTCCAACTTATGTCATAACTGACATAAAGTTTGTACATCAAATGCCTTCCTTCATCATCATCGTCTTCAATCACATTGCCCTGAGTCCGATTTCTGCAACAGTTGCATCATAAAGCTACCGACCTATTTTCTGTGATGCACAGCTAAATTGCATGTAATGATAACACCATGGAAACAGTTCCGGCTCTTTGCTCTGAAGTGGATAATACATCTCTACTGGATGACATGCAAGGGACAGTACAGGCTGCCTGCAGCATCTGGTGGACACCTGTAAGACTGCAAGTCACTGGAGGGAGTAAGAGAGGCCTTTGTGATTCTGCAAAATCACCAAAAAAATCTGGGCCAGAGAATACTGACCCTCAGTGCTCCGGCCAGTTCCACGGCCTTCGGCACAGCTGCCATGTAGGGTATTTAATCTGCAAAAATCAAAGGCAACACAATAAACAAAGAAGAGTCAGCAACGGGCAATAAAAATATCCACACCAATCTGGTGAGCCAGACCCGAACAGGTTGTTGTGGGCAGGAAATGAAGCTCTGCCAACATTTTCACTTGTTTCCAAGGTCCCGGCCACAGCAAGAACAAGCCAAGGCACCTGGTTTTTTAAATGTTTTACAAGCAGTTATGCTGCAATCTACATGATTGTGGTTTAAAGTATAAAGTTAGAGAGAATCATTCATGGATCTGTTGGATGAACAGAAGAAACAGTGTCCGTAAACACGTGGCAAAAGTGTAAAATGATGTCTGGGGACGAAGCTCGCAGAGACAAAGAAAATGGTTCAACATGTGTTTTAGCTCAAGCACTTCGGACCTGTCCAGTGTGCACCGTTAGCCCTTCCATTTATGAGAGCTAATCACTACAAGTGAACCGGATCACAAAGGGATAGTCACTGACACCAGAGCAATTACGTTGTGCAGGTCTAATCCCTTACACAGCACTTAGGACAGTTTTAAAGGCCACCGGGGCACACTGCAGAGCTCTCTTAACTGTTAGGGTGCAGTTTGGTCCATTTTACAGCCATTGGGGCACATGCCTAATTGTTAAGACCAGGGAAAGTAATCCCTGGAGTCAGTCCACTAAACCTGCTCTGTCCCTGTAACCATGGCAGCAGACAGGTAGTGTCTGGGTCACAGGGCAAACATGGCCAGACTTCGGCACTGGTCCGGCGGTTAATAACAAAAACTAGCCTGGTGCGAGCACACTGGGCCAACGCACGTGTGTCAATGCACATGCATGCACATGCACATGCACACGCACACACACACACACACACACACACACACACACACACACACACACACACACACACACACACACACATACACACACACTCAGTTTCAGGTGAAAGTTGACCTGAGAACTGATACAACCGAAGAGTGGCACTGGGTTTCAGTTAATCAACAGTGGGACTGGATATTCAAGATGGCTAAAGCACCATCATTATGTACACAGAGTCATGGTGACCGGTGAAAACAGTAATATGTCACTAAAGCAATTCATTTCCTCTCACAAAACATCATTAATGCATATATTAACACGACACAAGAGGGGTTGATGGATGGAACGTATGTAGGGAGAAAACTTATAGGGGTCGCAGTGAATTTTCATCCACAGGATGGTCTTTGCCAGCAGACAAGACTGCCTGTGTCTGAGCATTTTCTTTTTGAAATATGGTAAAATGTATCCTCCACAAAGTCGAAACATTTCAGTGAACATTGCTATCCTAGGCCCCGACACACCTGAAATCACTTAATAAGTAATGATGCCCTACAACGATGGTCCAGTTGGATTATTCCGCTTTGCAACGATGGCCTAGACTATCGTGCCCTTTTGAAAGAAAACACATGATCTCCCCTGGCCTTTTCTCCATTTACCAGCTCTCCCTCTCTCTTTTCAGTTGCTACGAGACACTCCAGCTGAAGCCAAGGCTTCCACAATTCATTACTGGAGGAACAAAAGCCAAAGTGCTGGACAAAGCAGGGCAGACCAACTCAAACCAGCTCCCACTTAACACACACATCACACCTCGGAGCACTCTGCTGACATACAAATGGCCAATTCAAAACCTCTTTTTTATTTTTATTTTCTGAAATGCCAGAGGGGTAGATGTAGAAAACGCCCGAGATGGACATTACAAAGTCAACAGGTTGAAGATTTGCCACATTTAGAGATCAGCTGAGTTCTCCTATATTCTCAGCAAGACACATTCTTATCAGCATCGAAAGTATTTTGAAAGAATTTCAGGCAATAATTAAGTAAGTATTTCCACATGCTAGCAAAAAGTAGCACGTCTTTCATGGCAGAACATGCAGCTTTTCCGGGTTGCTTTTTTTTTTTTTTGCCAAAGACTCAATAGGCTACATTGCACCATCAGTGCAACATCACCTGTCTCTGGCTTTCCACCAGCTCTGCCTTGCCAAATCATGAAACATCGCTTTTCCTCTCCAACCAATCAGATCACAATCTGCGGCTGTTCTCATGCAAAGAAAGAGAGGGGAAGGCCAATGAGAAATGGCCCTCCTCCTTCCCCTCGTTCCACACACACTAACACACACACACACACACACACACACACACACACACACACACACACACAGATACACACGACAATCACCGTCTGAGAAATGCCAATGGACGGGCAATCAGTCATTGTAATTAGGCTGGCTGCCATTACCGAACCTTCATAATTCAGGCTGGAGCTGGAGGACATAGGTAGCGAGAGCCCAGCCCACAGTCCACTGCTGGCTCACCCAAATTCCCTCTCCCCTCTCTGTGATGGTGTGTGTGTGTGTGTGTGTTTGTGCGTGTGTGTTTGGTTGGGGAGGGGGGGCAGAAGAATTATAAGGGGGGCCGGTGGACTGCAAAATTAAAAACTCCCCTCCCCATCTCCCTCCCTTCCTCCTTGTCTACATCCCCAAAACCGCTCCCACTCACACTTTTTTTTCCACTGCACTGCAGTTTTGTTCTCCACACTGCATGACCGCAAGAGCAGATACCTTGTGCTGAGAAGATGGCTTTTAAAAAACAGCGAAGGGGTCTTAATCTTAACATATGACACCACCTTAACATTAAAAGGTTAACATTAAAGAAGTGGGCTAATGTCATTCCTCCTGTCCAAGCCTGCCTCGGGGTATTGTCCACACCACTGCTAGGTGCAGGGAACGCTGGATTTACAGCACAGACACGGCTCACTCTTTTCTCATTGGAATTCACGGCTAAACAGGAAGCTACGGCAGTATTCTGCAGAGATTTATTTTATTTGCTTAAAGGCCACGGTTGACTCAGAAACTGGCTTTGCCTGTTGTATAGGACCTGAAGTTTTCTTGGCAGTGAAATGAAGAACTGCAAGTTCAGCCAAAATAGACAATAAAGCAGAATGGAGAAACATGCCAAATTGCTGGGGCAATTCAGTCCAAAGGCTCATTTTTCCAAAATGATTCACACTGGAAAGAAAAGCATTTCCCTGTCCTTAGATGAACTTAGTGTGCTCTCTGTCGGCTTTTACAAGGAAGCGATGGGGGAGGGAGGGAAAAGGCGTGCGCACACTCAATCACACAGGCACACGTACACATGACCACACCGCCATCGCTGCAGATCCTTTGCTCACTGTGGAATTAGGTCATGCCAATAAAAGCGGCAAAACTAAGACACACATATAAACATGCACTAGACTTCTTCAAAGTCACAGGGGGGGAAAAACACATACAGGGAGTGAAACCCAAACAAGAAGAGCCGATCTGGGTGAGTGCCATTTTTGCACGTACTGTACTCTGTGCTGTACACCGACAGCTTGTACCAGAAGTCGGGGACGAACCGTGTTTCCTAGCATCCGCTCGGTTTCCAGTGCTGCAGCAGCACGGTTGAGGAATGAGGGAGGACTAAAAGGCAAGTTCTGCATCAGTCAGCAGTGTCCCGAGGCTTCGTTTATTGGCTTGTCTGGCCCAGCTGCCTGACAGCGTTCACCTGTTCCTCCTTCCCGCTGCAGGACGACAGTCAACGGTCTGTTGCAAAAACAGCGAGTCCAGTGAGCTCAAACGTATTCATTACTTTTACCCCCTCCCCCAGACTGCCTGCGAAAAACAGCTGTTCTCAATGAATACACAGAAATGAACACATACAGCTGTAGCCTCATCTCAATAAATATCACAAAATAATAAAAATCCCTTTTATTATCGAAATATACAACACAGCTTAAACAAACGCAGCTCACATCTGTGCGTCGGCATATCGTGATATCTAAAGCTCGCGACGGAGGAGCGCGGCCCGCTCAAAGATACCCACTCATTAAAGTCTCGCAATTAGATCTCACACTGAGCAAACATTACGCATTAGGTTACAGAGAAAAGATAAAAGCTTTCCGTGCGGTTTTGCCGGGAGCTTTTATGCACTCATAACTACGCCGCCACTAATGGCAGTAAATATTTGTGCAGCTGCTTCGCGGCGCATCACTGGCATGTGACAGATATAATATTAGATCAAAAGAACGACCGGCGAAACAGGAGGAGGAGGGGACCAAAACGATGCATTTACTGCAAGGTACTGCGCAGAAGTTATCCTGTTGTCTGTTATTTTGCTGTCAGACTAAATCGTTATGTTTTCGCCAGTGTTGAGACCTTGCTTACTCGACAGATTATGCAAAAAATCAAAAAAAAAACTTTAATAGCAGCTGTAATATAATAAATGATTTACGCCAATGTCCATCCTCCAAACAGCCATTAACTGATGAGCTCTGCAAGCAATATAGAAGTGAACGGCGGCGGAGATATGCAAAACACACACACACACACACACACACACACACAGGACACATCTGGACAGATCAGGATGTGTTTGGAGGAAGCGGGCAGCGTTTTAATATTTAACCTCTAATACTGTCACAAAACCCAATGTAGATCTGGACAGAATCACACAAGAATTTAATTACTAATTTTGATCATTTGAAAAGCGAGCATGGTGGTGACTGCCCACATTGTTTGGTGTAAGGCATTTTTTAAGAGGGTTTCCTAAATGTTTGTCCCGTACATTGCTACTCTGCAACTGCAAATAAAGTAAAAGCAGTGTTTAGTAGTGACAAGTAAGATTAAAGCTAATCTGCAGAGCAGCTGACTTTGACCAGTGTGGAGGTCAAAGAAAATGTCGTTATGAGGAACCACAAGAGCTCCAGTGTTAACATCATCAGTTCTAGTGTGCAGTTTTATGCAGAGCGGGGTTGGTGTCCAGTTTTGGTGAGAATAAAAGGACAAAAGAATCCCCAAATTATCCTCAACTGACTACAAAAGGTCCGATTTAAAAAGATGTCACGATGAAATGAGACATTTCCAGTCTCACTGTAAAAGCCATGCAGCCGTCAGCGACAGGTCATTGCAGTAGATTCATTTAAGTGCTGGTTTTTTCCCCTCATACAGCCTACAGCCACAGAAACAACAACAATGACATCTGATGTACAACTCAAGCTGCAGAGAAGTTGCAATTTTATTTTTATAACTCCACAATTCATGCGTGAGTTGTTTTTTTTTTTTTACTCATGACTCCTTGTAAATAAACTGTACATCACGTTTTATTGTACCAACTGATCTGCACTCAATATTGCATCTTGTGGTACTAAAGTGTTTTCAGAACACCCATTAAAGTAACTTTAATGTGTACTGTGCGCTATATTTTGACAATTATTACTTCCATGTTTGATGTTTTCAATAATATCTTATTGGGTGCTCTTCCTTTATAGGATGATCAGACCCAGTAGTGTCATTTAAATTCAGTAAATTATATTTCTGTGAAGTCTGTGGACCAGATCTCTCTGGCTCACCATATGCCGCATGAACATTCTTCAAATTTGCAGGGAAATAATGCACTGATCGTTTTCTGTTTCCTTGACACTGCAGCATCCCTCGTCACAGTATTTTACAGTATCACTCCAAAACTTTGGCCAAACTAATAACCAATGTGCTGCATGGATTTCATCGCAGTGTTAATGTTTGCACTAACCGGCTGCATAAATTAAACCAAACATTAACACTGTTCAGTGTGACATTTAAATCAAAGCTTTATGCTGTTTTCCATTCCCATTACAGTGAACCTGAAACACTTAAACAGTGCAAAATAATTTCAAATACTAGTATGAAAATGATAAAATAATACTTGTTATTATTAGAGAAACATTAGACTCTTGTCAGTGCTACACAGAGGGCTTTTATTGGAAAGTAACATTGACGGTAAACAACCACGAAGTCAGGGTCAATGCTCTAGGACACAAGCCCCACTTTATATTCTAGGAATATTTAATGCTTCCACAGAAAGCTCCTATTGTGTAAACATTTGCATTAAGAGAAAGAGGAAAAACATTGCAACCATGCTCGTATCTACCACTGAGGACACTGAGGTCACGTCCTCTGTTTTTTTTTTTCTAGGTGGATTTTAGACATGTGGTGAAACATTCACACACACACACCTGGGTTTCTCACAGAACTCCAATACCCCCAAAATAAACTAGTTATCTGATGTGACTTTCTGCCTGGTGTGGTATCTTTTCACGTGGAGAAAGATGAGTGACAGTTTGAAACAAACAAAATCAACGTTTCTAAAGGTAACAGGAAAAAGAGAAGGTGAGTAGCCTAAGAAAAGGAGCAGGACGGAGATTCTACACTGAAAATGTTACAATTGCTCACATTTTGATTAATGTGCCACCACAGCAGGACGTGGAACTTGTCATAATGTTGTCGATAACAAAACCCACCCATTTGAGAGAAGATACGATTGGTCAATTTTACTGTTATTTGAAATGAGTCTCTCATTGAATAACTATTGCAACGTTATACAGGTTACATCCCCAATGATATACTTCCCTGCAGCAACACGATCTTTCTATCTTGCTAGTCAACCTCTTAAATCCTCTCTCTCCCTCTGTCTGACACACACACACACACACACACACACACACACACACACACACACACACAGTGCATAGGTAACACATTTTGTTACACTACATCTATTGTTGGAGATAGGCTACTGTATTTCACAATTTGTTAATTCGTAGATGTGGCTTGCACACTGTAGTTTAAAAGTCTTGAGAATTATTTCATTAGATTAATACTTCGCTGCTACCAAAATCTGGAAAGGATTACAATAACCTCCTCCATCATGGAGCTATAAAATACTGCATCAATTTGAACAGATGACCACATTTTTAAAAAATTCACCTGTTTTGAACTTGCAACAACACAGTGCTATTGCAGTACTAGTGCAATAAAACAGGAGCAACATCCAATCCAGACCTCAGAAATATTGTATTAAGGTTATTTTTTTTCAACCACCTTTTCAGCAGTAGCAACTCTGTTGCTGATCATGTGATTAAATCAGTCAGAGGAGTTTGTTTGCTTGTCCTCGTTCATCTAAAACAGCAAGAAATCACTCGACTTCCTCTATCTTTTTTGGGGGGGGGTGACATTATTGACCTCGGTGTTTTAAAAATCCTGGCTAAGGCCGTGGCCACAACGCCTCAAACAGATGTTGGAATAAAAACGGGTTACATGGGACTCACCATAATAACGCGCCATGTGCTCGTCGCTTGTCAGCCGCAGGTTCGTCCTCCTCGCGCGTCGTCCTCCTCGCGCAACAGGCGCGAGCGGAGACCGAGGGAAAAGCCGCACATGAAGTCGTCCTCTCCGGCTGCTGCGTATTCTCTTCCTTGGCGCTTCGCTGTCGGGGAGCGGGTACTTTAAGGAGCGTGCGTGTCACCGCCGCCGCCGCTAATGGAAACAGCCTGGAAAGTGATCCTCGGCCGAGTTGTAATCTACGAGGTGGCCTGACCGACTGTCGTGAGGACGGGATTAAAGCTCTCCGTCCGTTTCATCCACTGCACGCGCTGTCCCCAATCTGTCCACACGGCCCCACGGCGAGTGTGACTCACTCTACTGCGCTTTCAGGCTGGACTGCGACTTCTTATTGTCTCAGCCGTCAGGCTAACGTTGGTGGGAGACAACATATTGTTTCGTTTCGTCTTTGCTAATTGTTGCTGGGTCGTGGAGAACAATGACCGGGGAGTTTGAGGTTTACATTGTGGAGATCTTGATGCACACACTGTGCGTGTAATATGATTTGGCCCACAGGACGAATGGAAGTTAATATTTGATCCTGAGACTGATCAATAACACACATCTGCTCTGGAGGAGAAGTTAGGAACCTGCTGACCTGCAGGGTCTTATGGGAGTTTTGTAGAATGTTGTGAGATGGACATCAAGTTAATTTGATTCTTCATTTAGGGTTTGCAGAATGCATACTTAATCAGCACGACCCACTCAGAATGATCTGTTTTGGTAAATGTTGGATGGCTTGAGCTGATATAAATACTTATCGTACACCAGTCCCTGCATTAGATGAATTTAAAAGTCACACAGTTGTTAAATAAAAAGCACATCAAGGCTTAATGTTGTTAAAACAGACCCAAACAGCATTGCCACTGCCCTGTCCTGAATTATATAATGTTGCTTTATTCAATAAAAGGTCTGGACAAATATAATAATAATGATCATGAACACCAACGTTATGCTTTCAATCATTTCACTTTCTAATTCTTATCGGATTTCACTAGATGGACTATTTAGAAGCTATGTCCAAATTGAGAAATGCCAGAAGAATTGTTGGTGAGCAGACTCCCAAGCGTTTCTTAAATTATTTTTAGAATAAAAATTCACATTCCAAGCAGGCACTTAAGCCGTGAGGTCAATCACTCTCCTTCTGACAGACTCGGGCCTTTGGGGTGTTTTAATGGTGACTCGAGCTATCACTCAGAATAACTCTCACTGTATCTTGAGTTGCACCTGTTGCTGGAATCACACTTGACAGACAGTAAACACGGACCTCGCTGACTTTTCATCCTGAGCAACACAAACAACTTTTACCCAGCAACACGTTTTGCTCCAAAGCCGCTTAGGCCGCTTGATAGCATCTATTAATACGAACACCGCGTCTCGCATTAAGGTGACTCATGTTTCGGCGAAGACCCACTGAAATTTATGATCATTTTGATCCTGGTGGAACCGCGGTGGCCTATGGCAACACAACCCTGTTGACCCCAATACTGCATAGAGACAAGGGTAATGAGATTAGCCCTCTGCGAGTGTGACTGTCGTTTGTGACGTGTCCTCTCCAGATTGTGCGTGCACAGCTTTCAGGCTCTGCAGTTCAAGTGACAAAATCACCGCAGTTAGAGGGGGGAGGATTACTGGGCGGGGTGATCGGGTTCACAGAGCGGCGAGCTCAGGACAAGAGTAAGGCACCACGAGGTTGTGCCAAGGGAAATTACATATGAAGGATTTCTGACCGTTTCCACAAAGAACTTCCTGCCTCTTTATGATATGTCTACACATATCTTTTAACTGGCCATTTAAACGTGGCATTGTTTTGACATTTGCCTAATCTATTTCTTCTTCTGTAAGGATTTCCTGCATGTCCTGGAATAGCAGATAAAGGATAGAAGCTTTGTTGCTCTCAGTGAAGGTCGTGAATATGCTATGAATTTAGCCAGCAAGCCAACACTTACTCGAAATACATAATGCATTGCTTCTCATCATCAGGCTGGTTAAGAAAGACACTTTTATTCTTCAATACAGCAAAAACTACAAAGAATTCACAGATGTGTGTTTTTAATTTGAAATTCCTGACAAAGTTGTTTTAAACATAACGTATTTTAGGGAGTTTAAAGATAAGATGAACCTCTATTGATCCATCAAAATCATCAAGTACTGATCTCTGAACTGGTCAGGGATTGCTACTTATATGGATCGGCTCCATGCGGAAAGTCTGTGGAAGCAGCCCACGGTTTGGCCCTCAACGGCCGCACGGTCTGGGTTGCTCCAGACACAGACACAGGGACAAAGACACAACTATGATTCTGCTTGTCAAATCGAATCACTTCTGTCGACTTGATGTTAAACTGTTCAGGGACTTCTGCTCAGCCTCACTGGATCGGAGCCGTTGCACTAGTTTTGTATCACCAGTGGGCACGACTGTCAGGCCTTTCATGCTGCATCATAAGGGGCATTTCCTGAGGGGGTAAGGAGAAAAGGGGCCACAGATTATGACTCCACTTCTCGAAGTGTTTTACGCATTTCAATTCTTTTGAAACTGGTCGGGCAAGTTTCGACACAGTTTTTCTCCAGTTGCCAAGTCATTGTATAAAATGTGACACTATAATTGTGCGTGCAATATCATGCAACAAATTAACACTGACTGAATAGTTCTCCCAGGATGGCTGCTCTTGCTCCCCAGCAGCACACCAGTTAAAAAGCTAAATTCTGATTTTGGATTCAAAGTCACTCCAGCATTTGTGCGACGGCCCCTGAATGCACAAACCCACGGCCCCGTTTCTATACCTCGCTCCACACAATGAATCTCTTATGCTGCTTGATCAAGAGTCCAGACACAACATGCTTGCAAATGCAAAACCCACTTGATATTTAGATTGAGGATTACGACTTACTTGTCTCATTGCTTCTCCTAGACCTCAATGGATTTCGCCATCATTATTAAGCATGTGAATTCCAGCTTCAGGGTGAAGCGATGAGGTCGTCTGTGGCTGTTGCTGAGATGTTTTGCTTGAATGCTCCTTGACCTCAGACTGTCTGGAGACTCTTTACACACTGAGCCTGCTTATTTGTAAACAGAATGCTTTGCTAAAGTTCTCCACGCTCACTCTGGAGCCTCTGAATAAGGCCACTTTGAACAAAGAGACCATTCTCACTGGTGTTTAGACCCCATTTATGCATTCTATACTTTAGTAGTGGCCTCCATTTGCTTTGGATTGAGAAAATGGGACTATTTTTTTTGCATAAAGCATGCATTAATAAGCAAATTGAGCAGAGCGTTGTGAGTGAATGACTTGAAGGTAATGCTTGACGTCAGCAGTCTTTCATAGGGCCCGGACCACCAAGCTCACTGACAATACATCCCCTTAAATACTGCATGAAATCAAACAAGATTGTAAACCAAAACTGGCACCGGACCTCAAACTCTTGGCTGCTGATAACTTTCTCACATTCTCCCTTGTGCCAGTCTGTTAACTTTCAGGGCTACCTCCTTGGGGAAACATGTTCATTAGATTCCCAGCAGGAGTCCCTACATGGGCTTCACCCTGTCATTGACAGATGCATGAATGACTCAATATGCGTCTGGATTTGTAACCTGTGAGGGTTTAAGAAAAGAGACCCGGAGACAATGGCAACTGAGGCAAAGCTGCAGAGCCTTCACTCCAAACAAAATCTCATTGTTCAGGTTTTTCCACAGCTAGGGGGTTCGGCATACTCTCGCCCGACCCCCACCCCTGTAACACTCCCTAAACCTCAGTCCACTGTCCCACCACCGTCTCTGTATTCCACCAGCTCTCAGTGCCGTTAGTGGGGCCAGTAATTAAACAGGGCTGCCTCTCAGTTTCTGCAGCTCCATGGGGGGAGACCCTCCATGAAATGCACTCCTCATTCTGAGTCCAGACGGCAGCTGATGAGGGATTATCTGCTGGCAGAGGCACGGCATACTCCCCACCATAGTCTTCAATTAGTTCACTTCACGGTGATGAGTTGGGTGGACCTACCACTATACCTTTCCCACGGCTTCTTCATAAACACCAAACCAATATATTGAAATATGTATCACTTTAATTATATCCTACAAAGGTTGTGAGATTGGTCAAAATTAGCTTGAAACACCATCATTTTTATTTTTGGCCAAAACACAAGTAATACAACCTACAGTTACAACTTGTAGGTTTAAAGTACATTTAATAACAACATGGTATATAAAATATCGTAAGAAACAAAACAAACAAAACATTTTATTTTTTCCCCCGATTGTATTCTATTTTGCACCCAATATTATAAAGAAAGCACACAAGAAAAGTTTGATCTAGTCCTCTGCTGTTAGTCAATCATTCTCATGTCTGAAGCACAAGTTTACTGCATCATCTTTTTATTTACTCACGAGATTGGCCAGGGTGAAGTTCATTGTCTTATGCTGCTATTTATCAGAAGCAAAATAAGAAGGTATAAGACCAACTCTGTTACATCAGCCAATATAGGGCTGCTTGTGGTGATGGTTAGGGTGGAAAGAGTGTTTGGCAGTTTCCTTTAACAGAGAGAGAAAAAACCCCACAATGAAACCAGATAACAAACCCTAACTAGATATATCCACTCAAGAAAAAAAAAAAATGAAAGAAATACTGCATGGAAAACACATCACTGGCCTACCAATCACAGCTAATATGGCTCAAGTTACTTTGCAGCAGCTACCTTAGACTCTCTGAGGTGAAGCCTTATAACAGGCATGCTTTACACTCATCGGCACTCTGTTCCTGTAAATCCTGCTTCATTTACAGTTTGGACAACTGAGAATTCAGAAGGTGTATCTCAAATTACAAAAAAAAGGAAAAACCCATAAATTACTTTGACTGAAAGCTCAGGTTTAAGTTTTAAAAAACCTGTTCAGCTACGATACTCACCCACACACATAGTACAAGTGAAGCACCATTAGCTGTTTGAATACACTGTTCATAAAAAAATATTTTAAGATCCTAGAACTATCACATCTAATGCATGCATGTCAAACTAATTTGTGGCAAATTAGGAATGACATTATAATTAAATTGGAGATGCAAATATGAAATTACAGTTCTGTTTTTATACTTCATTTGTAATATCCACTCTTACAGGCTTATATTTGTTAATGTCTTAATACTGCAAGTATTCTGCAATACCCAGAACTAAAAAAAAAACATTTCCAGTTAAATAATTTATCTTTCAGCAGGCGTCTCGAGTTCTGGGGGCATGCATGTTAAAGTGAAACTGGGTTTGTATTAAATGAGCAGTGGTGTTTGGAGAGGAACACAATATTTTGTTGAACCAGTTCTCACTGCTTTAGTTGCTTGAGATTGTGTTGGAAAGAATTGGCTCTTTTACTTAATGACACTCATAGGCTGTTAAACTGTGAGGAAATATAGGGCCTTTCGGTACATAAAAATCACATGGTAGGAATCAATAACTCTGTCTTGCGAAGGTTATCTGATCCGCTCAACAAACAGCCAAGTGTCAGCCAGAAAGGTTGGACAAGGAGGTCGTGAAATGAACACCTCAGCCACGTCTCCCTCTCCTGATGACTGCTCTCTGAGTACTTGCAAAACAAAACAAAAGCAAAACTCATATGGAATTTAGTTTTGTAATATTTTGACACAATTGCGTTTAATAGCTCCTCCATGCTGCAGTGTGCTTGTCAACATTTCTGGACTGAATCTATGACTGGAAGACATTAATTAAGCTCTTTGTAAAATCTCATAGATATTATCTGACTGTAATATGTAATAGGTTTATTTGAATTACTCTGTAACTTTGCTAACAATACAACTGCAAACCACCGCATATACTCATCAGACTTCAAGCTGCATATTTATATTTACAGTCCGTTGTACCAAAAGTTCTCAACATTAAGTCAGAACATGACTTTATTGTTTAGTGTCTGATATCAGCCAATTATGTCAGAAGTTAAGTCGGACAATCAGTGGAATCCGGCCTTCAAAATTAACAGCCGATGTTTTCAAAATCAAAGTCACAAAGTTAGGCCTTTAACTATTAATTTGCAACAGACAGAGGCGGAAGGAGTCCCAGGACATTAATCTGCAGACCAAACAAGTGTGGTTAAGGACATCTTCCAATGATGAAAGTATGCATTAGTATCCTAATGTGAACTTATTTAACCCTCATGTAACAAAACCAATTTTCTAACATCTGTTGCCCTTGGGTCAATTTGACCCCAGCAATTTAAACCTTCAGAAAATCACTATAATCAAATACGTCATCTTTCTTTGTTGACAACCTGAATAACCCATTAAATAAAACCTCTTGGTCTGTTTATACCCACTCTGTGATCATTTCAGTGTGTATTGCTTATGGGAATTGACCTGAAGCAAATAATCTCAAATATATTTATTAGAAATCATACAAAAAAAGCACAAGGCTTGACTTATCCCAGGTGCCATGTTTCCACCAAATTCTATTTCTTTTCTTGACTCCAATTTTCACAGGCAAAGATTTCAAGTGCAGGGTCAAATGTTGCCACGCAAACTTAGAAAAATAAATAGAGCACAACTAATTCATCTTTTTAAGCTCCACTGCAAACAATTCAACTGGTGATTTAGTCTAAATAGCATAGCAGGTCACGTTACTCTATTATAGGATGTGTGAGAGCCGCAGCAACAACCGTAGGGTGAGTCACATTCATGTGGAGAAGGGTCATCTCAGGTGAAGTGATCACGTGGGCTCCCCTGGCACTCCACGTCTGGCACTACATCCTATTATTGTTGAGAAAAGCTGGCCCATATGCTGTGTTTTACAAGACAGTCAACCTCACACTGACACAATGCCAGAAAATGCTGTAACACAAACAAGGTATGGGACGCCCTTCAATTTACCTGTGACCTGCTGTTTGAGGACACATCGGAAAGTATGATCGCACATGCCGTGTGTTTTGTTTGTTTTCCTCGGAGCGCAGTGATAGGCTTAGATAGGCAGGCAGACATGCCTTAACAAGAAGTGGGCCAGGCCTTGATAACATACTCGGATGAGCTGTCTATCTTCGGTCATGGGACTCCATGAACTTGCTCACCCCAGCCAGTGCAAATGAAAAACATTCAGCTGCAGATTCAAATATTAAAGCGTAGCAGGGATCTTGTTTTGGTACAGTATTCGTACTAACATTTGTGTTTTGCATTCACCATTGCATTCCCCAGTGTGGTGTGTTTGCATGTGTCAGTGCACAAGTGATCTTTGCATGTGGCATCTAATGTTTCCCTCATGTGACCTGGCCCTGTCGTTTGTCTGGGCATTACCACATCTGATCCCTGTCAGTGCTCTTGGATCTTCTCCATTCGAGAGTTTTATCCCTCCAGCTGACCCAGAGGATCTTTGCCATTCCAGATTGTCTGTTGGGGTCCACGCAGTCCTGCGGCGGTTCTCTTACTCAACTTGGCATGTGTTATTCATCACATGTTGTCATGAGCTGTCAAAAGGCTGCCATGAAAAATGCTTCTTTACTGTTTATGAAATGATCATGTTTGGCCTCTCACTTCAAACCTCTATTATCACACACAGATGACTGTTTTGCGCTTTGTGGGCACACTGTGCCATAATTCATGGAGGAGGACGACGTTTCATTTGCAAAGTCAAGGAAATACACCATTCCTCACTATATGCCAGTGTTGTGGGAAAAAAAGCTGAGAAAACAACAGGAAAGCCATTAGTATAATTAATGGTCAGACTTGTGGATTTATCACAGCCCATGCTCTTTTCCCTTACAGTAAGTGACCTCAACGAACTTAAAACATGAAGCAATCAACGCTGGTCACTGCACAATACAATTACTGTATATCTCTTACACTCCCTCACTGCTCCCAGAGATGACAAACATGCATTGTCCTTGTCCAGGGCCAGAACAAGCACTTCCTTTGTGGCGGAACACTCAAGGGTCAGGGAAGGTCAAGGATCTTTAAGAACTGGAGGACTGTAAAAATGCGTATACTGTAAAGCGTGGAAAGGAAAATAGGACTCATTCATAAGAAGGATATTTATAGAAGCGTTTCCAGGGCATTTTACTGTAAACCCATTACCACCAGTGAAAATTAAGCCTCCCACTCATGTACCTCTATTTAATATTTGTATCTAAAATGCTCACGATCGTTCAGACGAAGCCTTCTCTCTGTCACAGAGCTGTGCTGAAGATATTTTGGCTGCTGCATGGAAACAGCTTTGTCCCTCTCTTCGGCACTCCTTCCCTCCCATCACCCCTCTTTCTCGTCACAGGCTGAATCAGCACACTGGGCCAACCGATGTCGCTTTGCAGTGGCAGCACCAAAAATTGTCTTTGGTGAGGTAGCATGCATCACAGATAGAGAACTTTCTCCCCAATGACAGAGTGAGAATGGGGCGGGTGGGCGGGAAATGAATTTGAAACAGCCGAGAAGGCACCACTCGAAAAAAAAGAAAAAAGAAAAAATAGTTTTGCACAACTGAGATTTAAGGGGAAACAGTCATACTAAATCAAAAAGCGCTCATGGAGCTTCTCTGTAATGTTTTGGTTCTTGTTCTCATTTTTACATATAAAAGACATCTGTATTCACTTTTGCTATGTAAAGACCACAGAGTATTTTGTCATGATGAGATTCATAGCCAAAGAATAAATTCTAATCCTGAGTGATAAGTAAACATGAAGCAAAGGAAGGAGATCAGTGTAAATTGGCACACACGTGAATATTACTCACTAAACTTCTATCTGACCCGCATGATTAAAGGGGAGGTTGAGCAGCGGAGTTTACACATGCAGAGTCGTGCAGTTTATGGCTCTGGGGTCTGCTCTGTTAAAATGCGAGAGCCGGTCTGGACGCAGCAAAGATTGATTGTATACGGGTAGGGAATCTGGTGCACACTCAGGCAGTAATTTACTGGGTCACTGGATCTTGATTTCTATCTTTCTCAAAATCTTTGAAGCATGTGGGGAAAAGATAATCTCATTAACAGCAGTATATTTTCTGGTAGTTTGCATTAAGATGCCTGCCGACACATGCAGAAATACCAGATGGAGAAATCTTCATTTAAATATATAACACGAGAACAGGAAGTCAACTCCAGTGAAAGAAAATATTGCCTAAATGTCTCCCATTCTACTTCAACTTGGGTCATATCTTTGGAGATTTTGCCATAATTTTGAGTTTTTTGTATTTAAACCCAAACAGAGAAAGACAAATCCACTCACTCAAAAAACATATAGTACTTTAAACAATGTATAAAAGCATGACGTGTAAAAGTATAATTGTAGTCCACACACAGAACCCTTAAATGGTAAATGGCCTCATTTATATAGCGCTTTTGTCCAAAGCGCTTTACAGTAATGACTGACATTCACCCATTCACTCACACATTCACACACCGACGGCGGAGTCAACCACACAGGGCGACAGCCAGCTCGTCAGGAGCAATTAGGGTGAGGTGTCTTGCTCAGGGACACCAGGCACTCAGCTAGGAGGAGCCGGGGATCGAACCGGCAATCTTGCCCTTGCTTTGATTTTAGAGGCCTTTAGTTGTTGAATCGTAGGCATAATTCAATCAGCATTAAATTGGTAAACAACCTTTTTTCAAAGATCTAGAGAAATACAAGTGGTCAGATGAGAGTTTCAAACTAGCCATCAGTATAATTAAAACTGAAATTGAGCAAGCTGAAATGTAATAGTTCCGCATTCCATGAAAACTGCACAACAATGGTCCGAAATTGAAATACTTTTCCTTTCGTTACCAATATGTTTCATCACTGGTTGAAAAATAAAAACAAATGTAGACAAACATTAACCCTTGCTCTGTGAGTGTTTCTGTGATTCTGCGGAAGTGTGTGATGATGTAGTTTGTGTGATGATCTTGGCTTGTGTACATCAGCCTTCTTCACTTGTTAAAGTGGATGGTTTGAACTACAGTCAAATTTGATGTATTTCCTGTTTGTCAGATGACAAAAGATAGCTTGCTTGCATCCTCACTCCCCACGCTTCATTCCCCGCCAAGGTTACTTCGCCAGAAGGAAAATAAGCAGCTGCTGATGCTGTAGCACTTCAAATTCAGACCCCAGACCACCCCAATATCCCACCAGACCAAAAGCATACTTTTAGCAGTCTTCAATTTAGCGAAGGAATTACGTGCCCTACTCTGCCTCTGATTCATGTACGGTACCCTGATGTTTTTACCCTAACCAAGGGTTCGCCATGGCAGAATTCACAATTTAGCTGAGGCGGAGGTAGCTAGAAAGCTAGCCAGCAAATACTTGTGCTTTGGTCTAAATCTGAGAGATAGCCACACCCCAGTCACTTGAACACAACAGATGGAATTAAAAAGAGCTATGCAATAAATATGACATGAAATAAAGCCCCCTGAAATGAATAAATATATCCTTTAGACACCATAACCAAATGTTTTTATTTATTGATCTATATTCCAAATGTATATATTTATATTTAAATTTACTTTTTTTCTTTTTACTTTTTTATTCATTTCGTCCTTTATCTAGGATTTATTTTTAACCATATTGATTAATTAATTAATTAATTATAGGCTTCTGTTACAAGGTAGCCTACTTGATCAGATGCCTTTGTTTTTAGCTAAATACTTGCTACAGACATGCTGCAACAACAAATGAATAGTTAAAATATAAACAATTTAAATGAAACACTTTCCAAACAAAAATCTGCTCAAAAATATAAGGTTTAATGTGGTTAAAGCAAGAAATTCAGTAAATAAGTCTGCAGTGATCTACGAATGAATGTTGGAAATTCTTACAGTAGCCTACTGTATGCTGTCCACTGCTGCTACTTTATTTTGTATACAGCATCTTCAGTTCACAAACTCCCTGTAGGCAACACAACTGATATGTTCATAAATCTGGAGCCTCTGAAGTGCAGCTGTTCACTTTATTTATATCTCAATAAAACAACAGCAGGGTGTGACAGTGTAACCATGCAGACATCAAATGACATCAAAACACAGACTGGTTGGTTATTAACTTGTTATTGGGCTTTTTTTTAAAGGAGACTTCTGGTTACCTCTTGCTTGCTAAACAATAACCTAACATGATTGAACAACTGATGAACATGATGGACTGAATAATAATGAGTTATAATGAGTGTAATAATAGTATAATGAGTGTGAGTGCACCCTGAGAGGTTCCATAAGAGTGTAACTGCTGGGGATGAGTCCCAGACAGCCTTGGCCCAATTCATCTCCTGATCACAAGTAATTCAAATCTGCCATTTTTGATGAAAATGACATATGACTTTGTGAAATATTTTGGCAAGAATGTAGATTTATGTCAGTGTAAATGTAAACTTTTTTGTTAATAGTGTAACTGTCAAGTCAAGGTGTGTTTAGTTGCATTAAAAAGCATGTTCTTTTAGACTGATGAGGAATTACTCCAGATCTTTTGAACACTACTTGCTCTTATATTGACAAAGGAAGTACAACTTTATTATTACAAAACTTAGTAAAAGGACAAACTATAGGACTTTTTGTAACACATCTCTAGACCGGGTCTATTGGTCTCAAGGAGTTCATCACAAATATGCATTTATTCAAATATGCATTAAACCAAACCCTGCTGACCAACTGCAGTGTAAACATATACACAAGTAATATGCTATTGAGTATGCAATGAAGTGTAAAGATGGGAATGACTACTTATGGCAGGTAGGTAGTACACCAAACTCTACATACCAGAGGCACTGGAGACTGCCAAAAAAAGACTCACAGCTCTGGCTACTCGCCTGAAAAGGGACACTAGAGACATAGAAGCAAGGAGAATAAAGAGGATGTTTTCCACAGAACCATCCAAAGTGTACTCCCAGTGGCAGAGTAATAGCATGAGAATAGACCCACCCAGAGCTGAGGCTGAATAATACTGGAGAAACATGCGAGAAGGAGGTAACATATAGCACCAGTGGTCAGTGGCTAATGGATCTGAGATCAGACCACTGCAACCTCCCAGAACAAGACCCAGTAACCATCATGATGGCAGACATCAAAAAAGAGTGTATGAATGTATGAAGAGTTGGACATCCCAAGGGCTTGATATGAATCACATCTACTGGCTAAATAAACTACCTGCCAGACATGAAGGCCTGGCATCACAAATGAACCAGTTACTGATGGATGGGACCCACCCAGAGTGGTTAACCCAATATTGGACAGTCCTGATAAGAAAGGACCCCCAGAAGGGAGCAATTCCTTCCAACTACCTGCCAATGACCTGTCTCACAACATGGAAGCTTCTGTCAGGCATCATTGCGGCTAAGATGAGTAGGCACATGAATCAATAGATGAGCAGGGCACGGAAAGGAGTTGGTAGTAACACCAGAGGAGCCAAACACCAGTTTCTGGTTGATAGTATTGACAGCAGTCACTCGAGACTGTAAGATCAGACACACCTGTGCTCGGCCTCGATTGATTAGAAGAAAGCCCAATGACTCGATGCCACACACATGGATACTGGAATGCTTGGAACTGTACAACATCAACAGCAAGAGCCTTCATCAATAACTCAATGCCCAACCCAATTGCACAAGTTACCATTAAGCATATACCAAGGAGATGCTTGGTATATGCTGCTGTTCTTCATAGACTTGAACCCCCTCAGATCACCACTAAGATTGGCTCAGATACCGGTTCCAAAGTTGAGTAACCATCAGCCTCAGCATCAAGCTGTATGCCAGGAATGCGTGTGACATCAACTCACTCATCCACATCACCAGGATCTACAGCAACAACATCGGAATATCATTTGGGTGAGCCAAGTGTGAAGGGATGGTATCCAAGAGAGGCCTGATGATCACAACTGAAGGGATTGAATTACCAGAAGGAAACATAACAGATGTCCATGTACCTTGGACCTTGGAGTCCCACAAGCAAATGGAAACCATGAAGATTATTATTATTAAGAGGCTGCAAAGAAATACGCCACACCAAATACCTACATAGAGTAAGACAAGTCCTGAAAAATCAGCTAAACGGTAAGAACAAGAAAAACAACAAGATCTGAACCCTCAATACGCATGCACTGCCGGTCATCAGTTACCCCACTGGTATAACAACATGGCCAAAGGAAGAGATAAAAGCAATTGATAAAGACAAAATAGCTCCTCACCATGCATGGAGGGTTTCAACCAAAGTAAGATCCTGTGGGACTTCCAGATCCAGACTGATAAACTAGTGATAGCTAACCAACTGGACAACTGTGTGGTGGACAAATAACAGAAGACAGCAGTAGTGATAGATGTTACTATCCCAAGTGACAGCAACGTCAGGAAGAAGGAACATGAGAAACTTGAAAATGTCAAGGGCTGTAAGATGAGCGAAAAAAGACATGGAGAGTAAAGGCATCACTGGTACTGCTGGTAATTGGAACACTCTGGGCTGTAACTCCCAAACTGGGACAGTGGCTCCAGCAGACCCAAGGAACATCCCAGATCTTTGTCCAGAAGAGCGCAGTCCTAGGAACAGCTTAAATTTTGTGCAGAATCCGCAGGCTCCCAGGGCTCTGGTAGAAGACCTAAGCTAAAAGGAGGAAACATAAGACTGCTCATAGGACAAATGGGGAAATTATATTGTCATAATCAACAATGTGTTGGATTTTTTGGCAAATTAGTTACTAAGGCTATTGTATTGGGAATAACGCTCTCTCACACTCACAAGTTACTTCTTAAAGTGATTGTTTGGAGTGAAATGCACCCTAGGTAATTTCCACCATGACATCCAGCCAAATATCCCCTCAGAAGCATTTTTAGCGATGGTCAGCATTGATCAAGATAGGGCTATCAGCCGAATGGCTGAGTACTAGCGCTATGGTACAGTGGGTATATCTCATAAATTACCCCACTAATAATGCATGGAATGTTCCCAAACGTCTGCAGTAGTACATATAGGGTCTGAGGCATTTGAAAGTTTGTAAGTACATCAGGAGTTTATTTAAAAGAACACTTGCCTGATAGCTTCTATCCTCGGCTGCTATGCTACCGCTGCATAGACGCCACTTCCGTGTTTACCCAGCTGATGCCTTGACGCGAGTTTCACGCGAGAGTATGAAAAAGTTTCGCTGAATTTTTATAAATGCTTGTATTATCAGGTCAACACTTGTCAGCACTTTTGACCGGATAATACAAGCATTTATAAAAATGTGTTGACCTGTGGGGGAGGACCCAAATACAGCTCATGTAGGCAGGCAGACAGTCAGTAGGTAATGACCTTTACTGCACGCTTTAATACTGGACAGTTCACAGATGACACCATAGATTGAACATGCTTCGGGGTAATCCGGCCGAGAATTGCTGGAGAGACTAGTGCAAAAGACAAAGAACAATCTGGCAATGAGTGCAGGGTGGGGAGGAGTATATATGCCCAGCTGATTGGTGATCAGCTGCAGCTGCGGTGAACAGGTAACTGGAGTTGAGCTGATTAGAGGGCGTGGTGGACCAGTGATTGGCAGGAGGGAGAGGTGCACTGAGAGAGGAGATCATGCCAAAAACCATGTCAATGAACCAATGTGGTATTCAATTTTGTTACAAACAATACCACAATGTAGAATAATTGTTTGTATCTGAGTTGTTCCAAATACTGTTTAAGCCTGTTTGAGACACCCACAATTTGCTACAGAAAGTCAATTAAGAAACGTACCCCTAGAGTCTTCAAGTGCGGGGATGTAAGATGGCTCACGGAGTGACAACACATACAGACCTAGGATTGGAAATGGCTTTGAACAAGGAGAGCACGGAACAGTAGTCAACCACAAGAGCAACAGTACACAAGGTCCAGGTCTGTAGTTGTCGGTGAGAGAAAGTTACTTCAACAAAATATTTAAATATCCAGGGAAGAAAGGGTGCATGAGGGAGCAGAGGCAGGGGCCATGCATTGAGCAGTACTTCTTAAGGCTCGGGTATGCTTCCGCGTAGTGATCATGCAATGGCCACGCAGTTGCTTGGAGACCGTGATGGTTCTGCGTTGGGTTTACGTGTCGAAATGCAATTCAATGCCACACCGGTAGAGGGCGCTATGGTTTTTGTAAAGACTGACCGACCGACCGAGACTCTTGACGTATATCGTCGTTAGCCTCGTTATAGCCTATTTGTTTACCTTCCGGCTATAAACATCCACAATTTTTCAGTGTTTTATTTCTTTGTGCAAAATCGACAAGGTGCAAACAATAAAAGTATTAAAAGTTTAAATGGCGGTTTTTATGAGTGGAAACCGGAAAAGCGGTCTCCAGCGGATGTAGTTAGCGGACCAATCACAGCCAATGCCGCTGCGTTGGTGTTGCGTCGCCTCAACGCGCGTCTAGGATTTTTGGGAGGTGCACGTCAGGCTCTTGCGGTGGACGTAAGGGGGGTCCGCAAGGACGTAAGGGGTCCGCAAGCCCCCTTGCGTTGTGTTGACGCGGAAGCATAACTTGGGCTTTAGCAAACAGTTGAAATGGTAGTCAAGCACAATGACAGGACACAAATCAAAGTTTGCAGAGCATCAACACCTCTGTCATTGAGAAGGCTAATGCAAGTACACAATTGCCAATGGAGGGATCTACCCAACTGCAAAGGGTCATCTAGTATGTGGCACCACCCCTGCTAACTTGAAATGGACACCGTCCGATGCAGTATAGCAAGCCACATCATGCCTGAGGCACAAAGACATTGAGGGACATGTCCAGTAGCAGGGTCATTGGGACGTTCAGGACATTTACCGAATGTGGGCCGAACTGGCTGGCGGTCATATTTTAATTTCATATGTCCATTACAATCATGGACATATTAAAACAGGTGACGGTACGGCCCTCAGCTGCAACACTGGCCTGGCTTTCAAATCCTTAAACGGAGCTCTGGCCCGGCAATCAGACTGGGCCAGTTTAATACTGTCAATTTAGAGGAGGGATGTGAATGAGGGATGATATACTGTGTTTTTAGAATCATCTGATTTATACAAAGATCGAGTTTTGGTTCTCACTTCACTTCACACAAATTCAAAATAAGTATTCTACTGCTGATCCAATCTACAAACAACTTCAACTCCTGATCTAGATTGCATTTAAATCATTTATCATTGCTTCTGATAAATATATTGTGGAGTCATCAGCCTACACTGAGATCATGTTGCTCAAGGCTTCCTTGAGGCACTCCATTTTTCACATGTTTAACATTTACACATGATGACACTGTTATTTTTATTATTTGCATTATTTGCTATGTCCAGAACTTGGACTGTATATTTAGGCCCCCTCAGTACTGACTCGCTAAAAACATGATAGCACTCGGCCTCAGGTAGTCACGTATAAAGTGATGTTGGTGAGCTACTTCTGACAGACACACTCATGGGAGCAGTGCAGCACACTGGAACACCGGCCTGGAATATATTTTACAGACTGAATTAAACAAAGTGACACTGTTGAAACTTAACGTAAGCCACGTACCTCGATCAGGGAAAGCAGGAATATCAGAGAGCAGAAGCAGCAGCAGCAGCAACAGAAGAGAAAGAGACCTACAGGTATTTATTTCAAGGGGACTGAAAACGGATATCATCATTTAACAGAAGTGGGCATGAGAGGTCGACTTAACATGCCAGCTACAAAAATGATAAGTAATATTCATAAAAAATGGGGAATGGAGATCTGAAAGTGTCTATAATGAACTTAATCAGGCTGAAGGTCTACTGAATATAATGGTAATTGATGAATGACAGAAAGTGAGAGGAGGAAGAATAAATGAATGCGACAGAAACTCATTGTTAAACTCATAAAATACTGATACTGATTTTAAAGTGCATCACACTGTTGAGAAATCAGATAACGCAAACAGAAAATATAATGCAAAGATAACACAAACTGCAAACCTGCAAACAAACATGTGCATGTGGATTATGGTCAGAAGTCAAAATGAAATAGGTATACTGCTATATAAAATGCTGCATTTGACACTGCAAAGAAAAAACCAAGTCAATTGTCTTGCTGGCATCATGCATGTTTTACACAAATGCCTTTTCATGCACTGACATGTCAGATTTTACTTATGTTAGCAGATGGGTGTGAAATCATACACATGGAAAACCCCCGGGAAAAGTATTTGCTGTGTATGGCCTCGGTGCCTCGCTACCTAGTTCTCTGACACGCTTGTGAACTTGCATAACATGAGCTGCAGAGTGCAAAATTGTGGTACCATCAGTCATTGCCCGGCTTCTGTTGATCCTATAGTACTGTTCTTATGGTAAGGATGGGCTCTAAGCCAGGCAAACGACAATGCTGTGGTTTTGTTCATTACTTTTACCACTGATATGATTAGTAATATAACCAACAGTACTGCTTTTCCTGCTCCTGCTTTCACTACTTTCTAATTTGACTGTGCTGACATCAGCTATTATGTCACATCGGCACATTACAGCAATTAACCTCTCATACTGCTGCTGTTTGACAATCAATTTCATGGTAATGTTTACTGTAGTGTTGCTTGTGGTCATCTGAACCCTTCCATACTGGTCACATTAGCTAAATACATCATCAACCTCATATAGTATAGATACAACAATGACCATTGTTACAACTATGCCATACCACTACTTATATTTAGTGTGACACATGTCTTTCAAGTACAGATACCATCGCTACTACAGCTGAAAGTTAAAGCTTTTACTCCTGAAACTGATGTTATGTGTCTGGACAATTGTCACTTCAACCTAATTTGTTAGCCAACCTGTTGATTTTATCATATACTGTAGATACTCCCCTCACAATCTTGTTACCTCTCGCATTGTAGACCTCTCACAAGACTGAACCCACTATCATACCATCTTAACCATCACACTTTCTCCAACCCTCATACCCTCATCACAGCTAGTGACAACAAAACTGCATGCATCGCCGACCCCCAGCCAATGCTCTGTGGCTATATGGGGAAAATCATAGAATGGATGTCAATTGGGAAAACAGATTGCCCACTTTTATTGTTTTGAATGGTGTATTTGGCTAAATGCTATCAGCTAACGGAACTACATAGCTGACTGCATCGTTGCCGCTCAGCCAGAGACAGTTATTCTGTGCCTTTACATTTGGCAACAACCACACGTTTACATGCATATTGATGGATAAATAGACTCGAAATCTAAATAAAAGCTTAGAGTTGTGGTTACGACCATGAGAAGGAGACATGCGAGTGAAAGACAAGCCTGATACACGTGCGGTCTGGACGGGTGGTTAGGCAGTTGTGGGTTGTGTTAATTCAATCACACAATGCAGCAGTGGCGGTTGGAGACAAACCTGGTGGAGATCTACAGTCTTCTGAGAGTACCTTTCTAGTTGACGATAAAGATGTTTAATTTCATATAGAATCACCAGACTTAGCGGTGTCCAAAAAATCTGACCACAGTAAGAATACAGTCTTTGTCTCTAATGGTTGAGGTGCTGTTATGCAAAGACCTAACAGCTAATGTTCCTCAGGAGGAGTGTGATGAACAACAGACTGTGTTTGTACAGGGGAGGTGCCTAAACTAATTCAGGGTGCTGATAACAACTATGGCGCTCTGTAAGGTTGAAAAAGTTTCCTCTACACAATCATGGACTTGACTGACGTTTCCTCACGAGGGAATAATCAGATCGCTCAGTGCATTTGTGATCATTATTCAGTGTGTAAGTAGCGCACACCACTTTATATTCCACATTTTTAACATCAATCCACATGTTATGGCAGGTGACAGTTTTTGTCGATTCATTCCGGTCGAGGTTGGCCCAAGATTATACATTGAAACAGAGTATTTACATATGTTTAATGTTCGAGTGAGTCATATAACATGTTAAAACAGAACCCGGCACTATAATGCAATTGGACTCAGAGCAGTGGGCACAATGTCTATCTTTGATCAAGCTCTTTTTTGAATCTTAATAGGGGTCCTGTTACTGTACAGCGATACGCCTGGTGGGACTGGGAGCGCGGGGCGTCCGAGCCAGACACTGTTTCAATCACATGGCAAGGCTGGAATTGGAGGAGATGTGTTCCTCTGAATCTAAAAAGTGGTGTGCAATCAAGAGTCAAGAGCTTCCCCTTCCCCCTTACACACACACACACACACACACACACACACACTCACACACACACACACACACACACACACACACACACACACAATCCAGTTGGCAATCCAATCCAGCGTAGTGTTGTTGGCTGTAGTCAGGAAGTGCTAATGAAGTTATTAATGATATTCATGTGTGCAGTCGCGTGCAAGCAGGGACTGGGCCTCCATTGGCCAGCTGGTAGATCTGTCTCAACTTTAGTTGATGGTGATTAATAAAGTGGGGAAGAAAAGAAAGGCTTTCACCCTGAGCTTTGTTAAAAGTTAAATATGCAGCCGAGAAATTCTGCAGACAAGCACATGATGCAGGCAAAGAGTGACATCAAATGGTCCCTTCGGCATTAAGGGAAATGGTGCATATGTGTAAGAGATTAAGGGTAAATCTCCTGACACATTTTGATTGTACTAGATGGTTGTTTGGACAGCAGCGAGTGAAAGCAATGAACCATGTGGTATTTTGAACAAAAACTAAATGCAGACACACATTAATGCACTAATGCAAACAGACTAACAGATACACAAATATAATGTATCACCACTGTTCACCTGATCACACACTGGTCTTGTCCACAGTGTTATAATTTCCCATTATCACAGCTGAATTATGAGCCGTGAGTTGCTCCCACAAAGATGGCAGCAATTAAGATGGCGGAGGGACTGGGGGGGGGGGCAGTGAGACCTGTCTCCATGCAGGC
This sequence comes from Chelidonichthys spinosus, assembly GCA_029853015.1. NCBI lineage: Eukaryota > Metazoa > Chordata > Actinopteri > Perciformes > Triglidae > Chelidonichthys > Chelidonichthys spinosus. The sequence continues at coordinate 15,979,858 of CM056825.1, read as the reverse complement.
CGGTCCACTGGTTCCACTACTAGGGGTTGTTGAAAGAAAGGACCTCCTTCCCTGCTGCCTCAAAACTTGTCCAATATCTCCCTCTGCTGGGTGTCCACATCGCTCAGGATTGAGGCGCAGCTCAGTTTAGTCAGATTTTTAAAACTTTTGTATACAGTACATAGAATAGGTGTAAGTCCATGATCAGCCACTAATTCTAGCATGCTTTTTCACTTCTAGTCTTTTCCTGGTCTTGTCTGTTTTAATGCCTGTGTCTTATAATAAGTTGTAATGATTTAAAGTCTGTTAAAAATCAATAAAAATGTGATTTAACGTCCAACTTTGTACCTCCTGCTCCCGTGTCCTGTTTTTTTGAGTCAGCTGAGGGAGACGGCAACTAGACTGACTCAAATTGGCCAAAGCTCACTGTGTACCATTTTGTGTTGCATACTATGTCTCCATCTACTGGTAAGACTCAGCTGTCACGTTGTTTTCCAAGTTTACACCAGTGTCTTTCAGTGGCAGCTGACGATGTTCACAAAGGCATTGGAAATGTGAATATTTATAACACGACACCAGAAAATGTGATTTTGGCTCAGTTTGGTTTTTGCTGATAGCATTGGCAATATTTAGAAATATTGCTCTTGGCTGTTTATTTCATGTCAGAACAGAAAAGTGATTTGTACATGACTTCAACATGGAAGTAAAGTCATGTACGGATCATATTGCAAAGACCCCTTTTTCGAACCGAATATTTCAGACATATCACATGTAGATCATAATGTGCTGAGCTGATTCTTTGACATATTGCTCTAATTTATTATACCACACACAGATGGGCAGTGATTCCCAAACACATCATCATTCGGATGGATTCCTGATGACAGCGGTCAAGTCTGAATTTCATATCGGGGTGCCAGGATCCAACCACCCATTAACCACCAATATATCCCTCAATATATTTAATCGCTTGGTTATGAATGATTTATCTGTCCGACAGCATGCGGCGCCAGCTCTGTGCACGTTTGGGAGCCATTATTTTCTTCAAGCTAAACGAAGATAAAGGCAGGACAAATTTATTGCCCTTGTGCGCCATTGGTTGAAAGAGAGGAATTGCATTGTCCACATTTGCTATCTGCCACTTTCTGTAAGCGTTCTCTGTGTCTGCGTCCCTGCCAGCAAGTCTTTGCTACAAATTCCACTAGATTCCAGTAAGTCGTGTCAGAAAGCTTTCCTGGGCTTAACGGGAAATCTGTCTTTGGGGTGCAAGATTATAACCTCTGCAAACCGCTGGTCAATGGAAAAGTCCTAATCCACTCAGAGCCAACCACTCCTGGGTGTAATATTGGCTCCAGGAGATATGGAGGTGGCCGATTTGACCAAAAACAAATAAATTCTGTGAAGAATAAAATAAATACTCGGAAGAACGACATGTGCGGAACGGAAGAACATTTTCAGTCTCTGTTTTCTTACAGTCACATTTGGTTATGTTTCGACTGAATTTGACTTGAGCGCTAGAAAATGCTGCTCGGAAGATGTGGGCCCGCTTTGTCCCCTCGGATTAACCTAAAACTCAGACTCCTAGATGCTGAAGCATTAACATGTGTTCATGAACTAATTACAAATTACAGTGTGATCTGGGAATTCTTTCGAGCCATGCTAACATCTTCCACATAAATGCCTTTTACATTACGCTGCCATTCCACACTTATGCCTGTCATCAGAAGCTGATAATGACTTTTACTCTTGCACTTGGCCTAATTGTTATACGGCTGTCCAAACAAAGGAGACGCTATTTTAATTCTCTGAGGGAGTGCATGTTGTAAAAAAAAAAAAAGTGTTGCACGCACCGCAGCAAAATAAAACCAAATGGGAAGCCTTTCATGTCTCTGCAGCTTCGGTTTACAACCGGGGTTTACGCTATGACTGAAAATATCATTGTCATGCTGGTGGCGGCTGAGGTAATGGCTCCGGCCTCAGTGTGGAGGATGGCTCCCTTTCTGTGTCAGCCAGCCGTTGTTGTCATCTTCAACCAAAACCCCCGACACCAGACAGAAGGAGGAACTTGAGGACAATGTGAAGAAGACAGGGAAAGAAGAAGAAGGCGAGGAAGAAAGGAGGATGCCCTTGACCTCTGCTGTCAACCGATCCATAATGCTTTCTGTTTGCAGTCCCATTTGGAGTTGAGCCTGCCAGCAGGGATCTCTGGGTTTGGCAACGCAGTCTGTGACTCTTCTGTCTCCATGGAAATGTCTTCTTCCTCTATGCGCCGAGGGGAAGCTTGAGGGCAGACGCTCGGATCAACAGACAGACAAACCGCAGGCAGCCCAGCGCTTTGGAGTTGAAATAGCAGTCACTTCTAACAGGAAGTCGTTGCTCACTAGGATGCTTCACTGCTCAGACACAACAAAGTGGGCTTTTACAGACCCAAACACACAGGAAGAAAAAGTGTGGGGTTAACCGGAGGCCAGGAGGAGAGTTGAAATCCAGTGTGTGTTGACGGTACATGCAAATTGTGTGGGATGCATGTCCTCGAAGAAGCTTGGAAAGAGATGAAGTTGAAATAAACAAATGGCAAAGTGACAAATGGCCTCATAAGGATTTAATTTCTATTCTGGAAAAAAGAGGTTCATGCAAGTCTCCAAGCCCTTTGGTTGGCCTTTTCAATCCATGTATTGTTTGTAAAGTGATAGCCGGAGAGGTGTCAGTGTCACTACGTCAATGTCACCAAGACGACGTGTCTGACTGGGACTCTCTTGACCCAGGACAACTGTCTCTCTAGCATGTCCCCCCTTCTGGCTGCCTCCTTATCCACTGGAAGGCCTCTACGCACTTCAAGAACCTCCCTGACCCAATTTAGTTGTCAGATTACTGTTGCGGAGTCAAACAGGCAAACAAGCAGTATGTGTGGCTGTGTAACAGATCCATCCCAACATTCCTTTGTGTATGTGAGGCCCCTGCAAGGTTCAGTGTGTAGCTGACACAACAAAGGGAACCTGTGTTTGTCAAGCAGTCTGAAGCCAGGCCCAGCCCGAGGCTGCCAGAGGAGCCTGGGACACGCTAAACCCACCTGAGTCTGGATGTCCACCTCATGGACACGACGCAGACGTACATACAGATAATGAACTCAGAATGCACTTCATTGTCCGGGAGTGATTACTGCCATTCAACTCCACTCAAATTTGGATCTTGTGACAGATTTTTAGTTATCTCTTGTTCATCTCTGTGTTGTTACCTTGTCGCTGCAAGGATATTCAGGTGGGATAAATTAATGAATGTGCTTAGTTATTTTCAAATGAAGAAAATATGCTAAGAAAATAAATATGGTAATCGGTTAAACAAAACTAAATTTAGGATGCTTAAATATGAGGAATTATGTCTCATATAGCTAATGTAACTCAGAGGCTTTAATATGTATGTGCCCTGTTGAGACCTGGCATACCACTTAATGCTGAAACTGTCTAGAAGCAGAAGAGCTGACTTGTCCAACGTGTCATCGTATAGGATATGAGCTCCTTTTTGTTTTCTATTGATCTTTTAACTTGGGGACCCTGCCTTTTTGGGTTTGGAGATACAATTAAAGAAGACGCCTGAGATGGCAACATATAAGTTAATCAACAATTCATGATGAGATGATGGGAAAATAGCCTTTATAATGATTCAAAATATTTGGCTTGTATCAAAAGTGTTTTATATATATAAATTTATATATAAATAATTTAGTAATTGTTTAGAAAGTTTGTATTTTATTTTGAAAGTATAGTTTGATCAAAGGAAAAATCTTACCTGAGGTCCACTTAAGGTTGTTCACATGATTTCAGGGGTTGATCCCACTCACATATCACTTATTAACAGGTGACCAAAGTTCTATAATTCAATTCCTTGGTGATGACAACTGAAGAAATTCCATCTGGCGAAGTGATGAAATTAAAAGCTATAATAAAGCTATAAAGCTAGCATTCAATATTTTTTATAAAACTTTTTCTGTTCTTTTTGTAGTGTTATCTGACACGGCTTTATTGCTGAAATGAAATGTCATGATTCTTGTTGTTCTTCAGTTGTATTGTGTAATTTGTAAAAGTTACAACAAAATAATACTGGAGACCACACCAGCCACAATGCCAAATCAAGCTAAAGTCAGGGGCCAAAGTAGTCAAAAACCAGGACCACATTCTGCCACGATGACACACACACACACGCACACGCACACACACACACACACACACACACACACACAACACACACACACACACACATACACAGACTCACAAGGTGAAAACCATATCAGCTACACACTGCCATAAAAATGTACAAGATACGTCATGTGCTTGCTGGGAGAAATGTAACCATTGCATAAAACTAAATCTTGGCATCCGTCTCGATACGATTTGAAGGATGATTGGTTGAGCTAATTGCGCCCTTATATCAACAGCTATTCTAGCTTGAATATCATTTCACATCAGCCATCCTGAAAAAAGGCAGCACTGTAAGGAAACATTTTTGTGCCATTTCTTTACACCGCAGTCTATCAGGCCGGTATTATTAGGCCTCAATATCCCGCTGCCAAGCCAACACTGAGCAGGAGTGAGCGCCACAGATGGCCTTTACATATTACATACCCAGTGTTTGATGTCAGGATGGTATATGAAAGGACACACTAACAGTGCCAAAACAGGAAAACCGCATTCTTATATCCAAACATATCAGGCCATTGGTACAGAAACCTCAATCTGCCGAAGGCAATGCTGAAGATAAACAGCATGGATGGATTGAGGGGAATGGCATATGCAGCGATGCAGTGGATCGAGAATACACTTTTTGGAAAAAAACGGTTTCAACGTTTAGCTGATGCACTCATCCGGAGTGATTTATGTTGGGTCCATCAGCGGATTAAAATGCCATTCTGAGAACATTTAAGATCAAGCATGGTAGTTCCTTCTCTTCTTGAATCTGACGACTTTAGAAAAGTTATTCCAATATATGATGTGATTTAAGACAATAAAAGATATTGCTCTTTTGAATGTGTGTCTTTTGTTCATCTTGTAAAGATTGGAGTTCATTGTCCATCCACGTGTTTGATTAACTTCTCCACAACTGAGCAGAGAGTGAAAGCGGGGGCAAAAATCTTCCACTGGCTTTGTGAACGTGGTGTACCGGTCTCTCTCTGACGGCAGGTTTGCCTTTGTGACCGCCATTGTTAAAGAAATGAAATAGTGCACGACTAATATCTCTGTGACCCTGACTGGAATGCCAAAACATTATCAACTGCTGGAGGAGAAAAACACTCGGGGCCAAATGTATCAGGTGCATTTCTCAGATTCTAGTTGATTTCTCAATGGACTTGGCCCCTGTTTTCTGAGTGTGACCTGAGGCCGAGCCCTCCCCGGGTTGTGTGCGTCTCCACAAAAGCAGCCTCAGAGTGTGCATGAATGGCAAATCGGACGGAAACGAAGGCTGTTTGAGCTAGGTGCAGTGCAAACACAGACAGTGCATGGGTCATTGTGTGAGACGGAGAGGAGAACGAAGGACCCGCTCGCACTGCAAACACTCCCAGCTGTTCAGAGCGAGGTGTGTGTGTGTGTGTGTGCGCACGCGTGTGTGCGTGCGCGTTTCCATGCACTTGTGCCCGTCCATAGCTGCGGTCAGATACAAATACGGAACCACGCCTTATGTCAATGAGCTCTGTTTAACTTTCACAGGTATGTAAACTCCAACGCCAAAGCATTCATTTGATGTGTCCGCAAAGTTTACCCAAAAGGGGAGGAAAGTTAATACCTAATTCAGTTTTGCAACGTTATCTCATCCATATTCCTGCCCATTGAGGCAAAACATGGCCTCACATGCTCAGAACATTCACTAATGGCTCTCAACCGATGAGACCAATATGCGCTGGAATTAATGATGCAAGATGGTTATTTAAAGAAACATATAGGCCATGTTGGAGTGCTAAGAGTCCTCTCAATGTCATAAAGTGAACCTCAAACTCACTGTTTTATGTCATTTATGCTTTATTAATGCCTTTTTTCATCGTCAAGCTGCCATATTGAAAACAAAACAGCAATTATCCAGTTGAATTGTTGCTTCTGGAAATAGGAAACATGTCATGATATCAATATTTCAGATGAAAATCCCATCCCAAGTGCCAAATTGACGAGGACTGTCTGTTCTCAGACCTTTACTCATATCCACGGGCTTATTACAGGCCAACAGAGAGTATTGCTTGTATTCGCTCCACTGCACACAGCGTCTGGGGCCTGTGCTATAGACAACGCAAGCCATATGTCTGTCAGATTTTATTGTGAATGTAAATGCCTGGGTTCCATTCTCTGACCAAGGAGAGTGAATGTGGTCTGTGTAGCTTTTCTTGTAACATCACTCTTGTTTTGTTGTTGTTTTTCTGTTTTTTAGTGATGAAAGCCATTGTTTCTGCATTTAGTGATCCCATTCCCCTGATTTGCTTCTCTTCTTTCAGTCAAACTGGGCCTGTACCCATAGGAATTTAAAAAACAGCAGTAGCATAGCCTAGATGCACACCACCGTCTACTGCATGTGCCTGAATCACATTCTCATTCCAACTGAGATAGTCTGGAAATGGTGGCACAACAGCCTCCGATCCATTTGATTTCAATGCAAGCACCTTTTTCGAGCACCTGCTGTATATATTACAGCGCATATTAACTATAAGTTATCTTGGGGCCTCCAAAGTCTCAGTCTGGATTTAGGTACAGCCACTGATGGTATTGTGATCCTCTGGAAATAATATTAACTCACTATTTGCATGCTCACTCACTATTCTGGTTTTTCAGCATATTGTTTCTGACATTTTGGAAGGAAAAGCCAAAAAGATTAATATAAACATTCATCAATGGATTACACATAATGACATGAATTGGAGTGTACCTACATATATTTTTCCTATTCTAATTTATTGCACTCCAGGCTTATTAGTAAATATTAGCGTTCAAGCAGAAGAGATATCGGGAAATCAACCCATCAATTATGTTGTCTTGTGTGGCAAATATTGCTGATGGTGGTACTGGGGTCTAGCATAATTTATTCCTGCTGAACTATCACATTCAGTAATTATTAAATGTATGTTATATGACTTTTTCTGTGAAACATGCATACCCAACTACAGTCACATGCTCACTAGCCAGGTCTAGACACATGGCACAGTAGCAACAAATCCCAATCTCAGTCATTCTTAGGCCCCTCCAACTTGAAACTGGACTCTTTTCTTTCCTCTCAGCCATTTCATTCATTTTACTGAGTGTGCTCTTGAATAGAGGCTACAGCCTTGGCTTGGAGTCCCAGACTGTCAGATTTGGGTAAATTGATCCTGCCTCTCTGTTCTGCCTTGAAGCCCTGGCCTGATCAGGAAAACACCCATGACAGTTTGGCTAGCAGCCTTGCTAAGAAGTGAGCCCTATTTAAAATAGCAACATTGGAAATTAGCGTTTGAAGGTTTTAACATGAGGAAAAACACTGCTCTCCCTTTGAGTTTCAGTTCAAACGTCATATACGCTCCCCAAGTGGTATCGGACACTTGCGAGGCCAACCCTCAGAAAACCTGCTTTTCATTGGGAGGGCATGACGCAGCATTTCAGCCTGGGCTAATCAGCCAGTAAGAAGCAAGCTGGGATATACGGACCCAGCCTGGCAGATCTGCTTGCATGTGTCGGTGCCCACATACGTGTGCACAAAAACGAGCCACCTAGGACCTGATATATCAGCGAGCATGGTGTGGAATTAATCAGACCACACCCTGCTTCCCTATCCACCGCTGTGAAGGAACATCAGAGAGGAAAAAGGGGACATCCGTTGGTCAGGACTTGAGGATTGGTAGAGCTGGACCTCTGAACTCGCGGTTCGATGTACGAGGAGGCATCTGACACCCAGGTCTAAAAGCGTACTTTCTCTCAGCATGTTGTGAATCATCTTCCTCTGGGGCTGCTCCCTTTGTCTTGTTCCCCAACGGAATCCGAGCTCAGTTAATTGACGGAAGTGTTAAGATCAGGAAGAATAGAGAGTTGGAGGGAGATGGCCGGTGGAGATGGAGAGGGGGACTTTGCGAGTGCATAATAGCCGTTTTCCCCCCTCTTGCCTGGGGCCCAGTGTAGATGTGGTGGACCCAGCCCCAGACGCCACTCCATGGTTTGGCACGCTCTGCATTTCAGGCCTCTCACTGTTTCCAGCTGAACCAGCTCCCATGCAAACACATGGGCAACCGGTGGGTTTTCTTATTTAGTTGCCGGTCAAGAGTACTTAATATTATTCAAAAAGACAGTGCGACATATCATCTTGTGCTTGCCAAAATATGATCCCTTTCTCCCAGCCCCCCCTTTCTTCCCGACATTTTCCCCTCTACAGTTTGGGAAGAGTGCATGCAGATGAAAAGGAACAGATACACAATGGTGCAATCTTGAAAAAGTTTGGCTGACAGTTCTTAAAGTAATGGAGCAGACCGAGAAGAGGGTAAGTACGGAGCGAGGGGGACGGCGACCGCCTTTCAGGGGGACTGCAAGAGGAAGTATTTCAAATACAATGGCCTGTAATGCAGCATGGAGCACAGGCAGTGATGTGGCGTATGACTTACTCAGATTGATATGTCCTCGCTGACCCAAATGCTCTCATCCCTGCCTCAGCTTTTTGAAGTTAAATAAACAGTGTGTCACAAGATCTTCCACATACCACCCAAGTGCTACAGTGTGTGTGAGAGTCTCCCTGTGTGTCCGCGGAGCTCGTGTCTACGGTTTGATTTGTGCGTCTGTATGCACACTTAGCGTATGTGTGGACGCGGAGAGAGACAGATCATGTGTGTTAGCGTGCACAGGAATGTGTGCGCCCGCCAACGAGTGGATGCGTGTGACATGGCTGTAATGACAATGGCGGGTGACAAATAACGCTGACGCACACTGTCCCCGTTCTTGATCCTGCTTTAATAAAAAAGTGTTGGCTCTTTGAACATTTTAATTAAACCAAACAGGACCATCCCCACCCAGGCCTCGGCGATGAGCTATGTAGCTACATTTGAAGACAAACAAGACCATCTGTTACGGGGTAGACATCAAATACACGTCTTTTTTATGTCACCCTGGGCCCGCGTGTTGACTTTCATTATTTCTAAAATCCATCTGGAATTTTGATGGGCATGTTTTGAAGGAAAAGGCCTCGAAACCACAATGCAGGGATGTCTTGAAACAAAGATCTCTGTGGTTTTGTCTGTTTCTCGTGGTCAACAACAGCCCGGCAGTCTCTTTGCTCAGATAGCTCATGTCTGTAATTTTAGTTTATGCCATCATTATTACAACACGTTAGCTGTGTTTTCATGTAGTTTCTTGGAAATATACAGCATTGATGGTTTATGGGATCTTTTTAGAAAACTGAACTAAGGCTATAAAATTTATAAAGAATAGAATGAGGTTCCTTAAATATATATATATATATATATATATATATATATATATATATATATATATATATATATATATATATATATATATATATATATATATATCCAAAAGAGTGTTCTTAGAAAAATGACATTTTCTTTTTGTAGTTGTGTCAATTAAAACAAAAAGATGAAGCGAAAATCTAAGACCAGAGTGGCCTGGTCAAAATAACGTCACTTTAATTATATTCTATATCTTCATATATTAGATTTCATCCTCTCTCACTTTAAATGTACTAGAATTTTGATTGAAAAAAAAAATGCGATAAATGAATGGTATTTAGTTCAAGTGAACTTTGTGAAAAGTCCCACAATACCACTTAAATTGGATGATTTTAATAAGTGTCAGGATGAAAAGGAAAATCCCCTAATTCCTAATTTTACTAGTTCTGAAGCTCCCTATGCATCTAATTTCACCGTAACACACGCCTACATTAATGCATTGTTATCTTCATTCAGATTAAGTGTTTTGGAGGGCACCTACTGTATTTCTCTCTTGATTGTAAAAGGACTCTCCCACTGCAGGGGAGGTTTGCACTGTTTAACCAGATCACTTCAGCAGTGTCTTGTTGCCACCAGGGGGAGTCTTCTTAGTAGAAGAATAGCTCTCTGAGGAATTGACTCTGTATTCTAAACATCTGCACAAAATCCCCATCGTCCTGAATCAAACCCAAGTATTGGGCATATTGATGCTTTTCTTTATGTTGTTTTGTTCACGCTGGTATTCAAAGTGACTGACAGAACCTCACTGCCACATATTTATCATGACGCCAGTACATTATTGGTATTAATCATTATTAGTCATGCAATTGTCTTTTTTCCCCCCACTGTAATGCATGCAGCTAGAAAGCCATCCCTCCGCCTGTTTGACTTTATGGGTCTTACTGTTGTGGTGCAGCCCATCCGGGGACCCGCACTGGTGGGGCAATGCCCAATGCTGCAAGCGACAAGCACCAGCCTAGCCCGGGCCAAAGGGCTATAAAAGGCCATTTCACTCCGCTCCTTTTAGTTTTCTGTACAACAACTACACGTGTTGAGCTCTCGCCTGCAAGCCCGTCCCATTCCCTGCCTATCCATGCTGAAGGGAGGAGGAGGAGGAGGAGGAGGAGGAGGCGTGTAGCCCTTTTGTTACCTGTATTACCTGGCTGTTGCAAGTTAGTAACGTGGACTGCGTCTAAGATGTCTCCAGAGAATAGAAGCAGCGAGCGACGCGCAGAAGCTTCGAAGGAAACAGAATCCACAGGGTTGGCAGGGCGCAACTAGTTTTTTTTTATTTTTTATCCCCCGCTCCCCCCGCCTCCTACCTGCACGGCTCAGCAAATGGAAATAGTTAATTAGACTGCCGTGAAAGTAAGGACGAATAGGAGGCACTTCCTCCGAGAACTCATTCACCTCTCGAGTCCGACCCTCTCCCTCTCTTTCTCTCTCTCTCTCGAGTTTCATTTTGGAGTTCAGGTCGCCACCAGCATCTCACCTGTCCCGCCGGACCATGGATTTCACACGGTCGAAGATTCCCAAGGCGCTTCAGCTCCACGTCGCGGGAAACCGGCGCTATACGTGCATTTGGAAGGGTTAGGGAAGCCGCCAATGTGAAACGGAGAGCGTGACCACTTTATGTTCCAGTGCATGGCCTCCGGGGAAAGTGGCAACGATCATGCACAAACCCCTCCGAAAGCGGAGTCTCTACGTGTTTCTGTGTTTTGGCATCATCTACCTCAGACTCGGGTGAGTTTACCTGTGATTACACGTGTTTTCTTGCTGTGCGCTTAAACCTGCTTCTCAAATGCATCGCGACGCCGTCGGCTGCCCTCTGACCTCACACTGAGGCATGATGTGAAAAAAAATCCGTTTTCAGCAGGTGTATTAAAAAAACTGTGAGATCTTAACAGCGTGCAGACGAGGAGGAATGCGTCATGCGTAAAAGTGCCAGATCACGCCAACGGACGATACGATTTACACGCGTTCGCCGTGAAAGATGTGATTAGTTCACCTCATGAGACTCCTGCTCTGTTGTCGCACAAGATAATTTTTTTTTGGCCGCTGTCATTGCTCCAGATCCAGCTCACCCCGCATACCTTCATTAATAGCGGCAGACTGAGTTGTATTTCCACATTCCATTGGCCAGACGGGAGTTTTTACCTGTTTTGCAATACCTCACCTAGATGCGTAAATACAGAAGAAGTCCTATCCTTTCCTGCTGTGCTCTGCTGCGCCTACCGCAGAGCCCCTCAAGCATGATCACACTGTATTAGGAATCCCAGGGAGATATGGCATTACAATCAAGACGATTCTAATGCATTTCTCTTACAAAATGCTCAATAGTGAGATAAAAATGCTTCTTATTTTGATGCTGAGCTCCCTGAAACGTATAATTAAACAGCCTGTATTCAACTTTTAATGTGTTCCGAGGCCTAAAGTTACACGGGAACAATGCATAGATGATGGGGCGGAGGGAAAACCCACCAAAGCTACATAATGTTATTTTACATTTTCTTCTACACTTTATGGGACACTATTGCTTTCTTGTTTAACTGTGTATATACAACCAATTGCATATACATATACATTATAAAATGAAATAAACGTTCACATGTGATAGAGTCCATAACTTTAAGAAACCTTACATATTTCATTTGGAGATACCTGCAGCCACAGCAAGAAAAGAGAAAAAAAAGTGTCAGCCCTCCCGGTGAGAAGCTCATGTGGAGTGAGGCGTGAAATGACCACGGATGCTCATATCACATGACAGTAGCTCCGACATGGGGAGGGTGGTCCATCCCCGTGTTTAGCTCATTCCTTCCATCCTTTACTCCGCATGGCTAAATCTTTCATGGTACCCTCTTCATTATGACGACTGGAGCCTGCAGGTGTTGAGTGAGAGACGTGATGCTCAGGCGATAAAAGCCCTCCACTCAACTGATCACCCCAGGTATTTTATTTTTCTCCTCTCAGGCAACCGGCGTGCTTTTTTTCCCCACACACATCCACCTTCAGCACTCCTGCAGTTGTAGGAGATTTTTATTCAATATTACAGCATGGGCCATAACATTTATATTTTAATATTATAGGGTGAAGGCCATCAAATACGATCAGACAGGCAGACAGAACAGACGTATTATAGACGCCTATAGGGATATTATAGTGCTACCACAGGAAATAATAAGGTCTCTGAAATTCATATCTGACCACCACAAATATGCTTTATTTTATGTTTCTAAGGAAATGTTATAGGAAAAGTTGTTACGAGACGACATAGCACTGTATTGGTCCCAAGATTGTTATAACAATGTTATAGGAATATCTAACATATGGCCATGTCTTTTCAGCAGGATAATAACGCACTATGCTCACTCTCACATAGACACACACACAAACATATCCTGAGAATCATATTTCCCGTATTATAAGGAGTGTATTGAGTCACCGTGACACCAACCTGTTGATTCAAGTGTGCTGATTTTTTTTTTTTTTTTTTTTTGCACATGGAGCTGCGATGATGGTGTGAGGCGTTTGTTTATTTTTGGCTGGACGGTGAGGAGGGGTGGTGGTTTTGGCGGTGAAGGGGGGGGGCTGATGAATGAAACCTCCTGCACGTCCAACGGGGATCGGATCAGTGTTACCCTTTTGTCCCGCTGTGGCAAAGTGGGCGGATAGCAGTGTCTCTCCCTGCCCAATGGCAGGCACGACTCTCATGAGAGTGGAGAGAGGCACTTTTCTGCCATGCAAAATCCCTAAAACCATCATCATTCCGGCTCGGCAACCCACAGTACTGTGTAACAGCCTCCGCCGCTGAGAGATGACAGAGCCAATCTCAGCGCACACACGGCCCTGGGAGCTTGGAGCTGCGTAGAGACACCGCACCAAAGACAAGGAGACGCACGGCACCACTTTTTTTTTTTTTTTTTTTTTTTTTTGGTTTTGTGCGAAAAAGGACTTAAACCGGGAATTAAGGGAGTTTTCTTTCCATCCTGTCCGCGTCTTCTCACCCAGTCCGAACGTGGCCATTTGCTCAATGTCATCATGATCATCTTCTCGTCGCGCAGTGTACTGCTGTCAGTCTATTACCCACAGATCTTCCTCATCCTGACGAGTGGCAGCTACCTGTAAGTTTGAGCCAATTAACTGGGGTCCTTAATTAACTTGTGAGAGTGCGCGCGCTCATCCTCAGCAACACAAAGACGCACGGGTTTTGGTTTTGCTCCCATGCAGGCTTCCTACCGAACAACGGGGCTATAATTCCCTTTATTTGGGATCATTAAACGCAGCTTAGATGGAAACCTTTAATTCTCCGCATGCTCGCAACGGAGATTCATTTTTAAATTGTGTATATTGTGTCATCAGACCGTTACGGCGTGACTTGAGCAGTGAATGCGATTTAATTCTTGGATATATTTTTCACACACACTCCTAATGTAATGCGAGCGTTAACAGAGGATCCTCATCAGTGGAAAACATCGCCGGGGCAAATGTTCCACGTGGGAATAAACTAATTAGGTGAAAACCTGAACGCGCTAATGTGCGTCTACAGGCGGATGAGCGTGTCTCGTGAGTAAGCAGCGGCGGGTCTGTATCTAGCTGTCGTCTTGTAAATATTTTACAAGATCAGAACACATTTGAGTCGCTACTTGGGTTCGGTTTGGCCACGGAGTGGCAGATATGTTCAAGACAATCGGATGCTGACATTCTGTCTCTTTTTCCCCGCGAGTTGAACACGATAGAGGCACTTTTTACGCACGACGCGAGCACCGTTAACCTGCGAGAGCGCGTGAAAGGTGATACGTGTGCATGACCTCATCTCGTGTTAATTCTCGGTATTTTTGACGTTATTGCGTGAAGCCGCATACTTAGAATATCTGCCTGCAGCGTGCACGCGATTGACACTACAATGCGCTGAATTCAAGGAAAATGACTCTCGCAGGAGAACACTGGCTTCCTGAAAGCGTCCTAAAATAATGACTCACCCATGCTCCGTCGCTCCTTTCCTCTGCTGCCCGGAGACCCCAAACCTGACGCTAGAATAGATGTGGTTTGGGGCTTTCTGTTAAGAATGGGATACGCTTAGTATAGAACATACCATTGTTTGCTTGGATTCTTTAAGTACGTTTTCTGTTCAGCTAACCACAGAATATACGTTTGCGGGAGTAACATTTCTATTTCTATGGATTCAAAATCATGCAAAAGCCCTTCCTCAAAGCTGATGTTTTGGCTGCACAATTTGTGGAGCTGTGGGTGACAAATGAGCCATCAGCAAAAGGATCTCATCATGTAACATAGTATTTGGGCTATTGCACATCTCACACTCCAATATTGAGGACTTTCACACTGACTGTTCCAATGGCAATAATGAGATCATTTCTCATTCCGTTGTGTTAATATCACACTGGCCTAAGCATAGTTAAACAGATCCAAAATAAGATTTTATAATGAATTAAACACCTTCAGTGCACCAATCGTCTTATCTGTAAATGAGCCACAAAAGAGGAAAATCCCATTCAGCACTAACATAATAAAGAAGAGCATCTATTCACTTGAGTTAGTTAAGTTGTGTGATTTTGTGAGAGTGCATTCCTCAGCAGAGGATGCATGCCCGGGAGCTTAATAGTGTGTCAGTTAGGTTCAAAGTGTTCCATGTGATGGAGTAGGTGGCTGTGAGCTCGCTGTATGCCATGACGTAGACTACAGTTTCTCTTAAGGCCAAACTACCATGTGATGGGATTTGTAAGCCCCCTCACCACTCACACTGGGACCGCTTTGGTACTTTTCCCTTCAATCAGGTTTTTCCAAAAGAAATGAATTTATTGTCAGGTCAAACTGGCAGAGGCATCGGTTTCTCCGATGTTTCATGTTGAACGTTTAGTGTGATGTGTTTTTCTATTCGTTAACGTCACACATCCTGCGATTAACATAACAGAGAGTAACTTATATTTGATTAAAAAAATCTTTAGGGGTTGAATCCCTTGTCAAACCATCCAATTGTGAATGAGCATCATATTGTCTCTAAATTTCAGAGGTTTTCTTAAAATTTGGGATCGGCAATTTACAGTATCTGTGCAAGGCTTGCCACCTGTTGTTAAGGAATTCAGAAAAAGAAACCACTCCATCTCTTTATCAGAGCATGTTTTGCATCAGTCTATACATTGGATCATCACTGTATGAATGAAATCATACTTTGGAGTTGCTGTTGTTGCCTTATCTGATGTTAGATCTGTGACCGTGGGTGAGCCGTCCCCAAGCCGCTGGCGTACACACAGTATACCCTGAGCAAACAGAATCGCGTTTGTGCACTTTGATGATTTCAGGGATTTAAAAGCTTAGCTCTGGAATTCTCTGTTTGGTGTTGTCTGATGGGTCGGTCTGCCCGTGGTAGACTGTGATTCTGCGAATAAGCAGGTGAATGACATGAGAAAAAAAAGCCAAGAGGTGAAGTTGTTAGGAGCTCCGTCTGCCAGAGTGGAAACTATCAGCGTGCCGTTGTGTTTGCTTTTAAAGTGGTGCATTGAAACATCAGGGATGTAAAAGATCCAAATGTATTTTACGGCCTTTGGATTTACATAAACAAACCGGTTCCATTCACCCGTAACATTCATTATGCAAGACGGCAGATTTCTCCACTTGCACATCGCTGGTCTTAATGGGCCTGAGCTTTTCGATTTGCACAGACTACGTGTCACCGTTGCCATGAACAACCACGTATACAGCCGAGGGTCACGGAGGGTCAGAGGGGTTCAAGCCTGTTTAACAGCAGAGGGAGCGAAAGCAGCAAACAGACCCGCGGATTTACTGCGGACACTGAATGCACCTGATGGGTTTCTGGTTTTCTCTTTTTGTCATTATATATTTTCATTTTATATTTGGGAAGTTACAGCCTTCATTTGAGATTGTAGCGATGCTTACGTTCTATAGAGAAAACGAGTAATGCTATTTGTCCCATTAACATGTTGCTTGTGGTTCTCTCTCTCTCTCTCTCTCTCTCTCTCTCTCTCTCTCTTTTTTACTTATTTTTTTTAGGAATACATAGCTTAGTATGTTTACTGTAACTGAAGAAAGGTTTTGGGGTGACTTTTAGAGCAGAGCACAATTTATACGCTGTCGTGCGTTCCCCTGACTGCACCGAGAGGACCAAGAGAATGTCCTCCGTCTGGTATTACTCGTCTGGTGGATGTTAGCATTTACTTTTACATATACGTGTTTCGAAAATTGAGATTGATCTTTTAACTGTCTTTGTGGAGCAACTCAAGCAACCAGAGGAAAAGTGGGGCGATTTGCAATCAACGATCGTATCTTTGTTCTTAGTCAGAGGGTCTCCGACCAAGATCACTGCGAGCGAATCCACAGAAGCCATTGTGTCTGTTCTCAGTGACTCTCAACCCCGTTCTCCCTCGTTCACTTCCCTCGCCGTCGCCGCTTTCCACTGACACACAACTCGCCTGCGTTCGTTTGCCCCGTCTTGTGGTGAAGCCTTCAGAGGTCGACGTCATACTTCAAAGCTGCCGTTTGCCTCCGTGCTCGTTTATGGCTGCCCGTCCCCTGACATGTTTGAAAAGTATGTATCTACATGGTTTCGGGGGCTGTAAACAGAGTTGTGCAGATAGTCAGAGCTTTGTTTGGTTGTAATCTGTTTTGGTTTCCTCAGCGGTTTGCAAAGCCATCTTTAACACATGTCTTGGTATTCTCAAAGCGGGGATGAGATATGACGACGTCTCCCCGAGGAGAACTGAGGAGGATGCAAGTCATTTGCCGCACAGCACATCAATACCCTGCAAACTGAGGCGAAGAGTGTTGAAAACCTCATATTTTTTCCATGCAAAACAGAATTTATCAGCATCACTTTATCCCCGAATAACACGTCATCACACAAATCATAAAGAACAATATTTTGTGTGACATTTGGTGAAAAGTGGAGCCCTGAATCTACATTGCAAGACACGGGGCAAGTGTATATACCGTACTTTTTTGTAAGAATCAAGTCTGGCAACTATTCATACCACTTTGTTACCTAACAATTAACACAAAAACCCAAAGTCATTACTCAAAGACCCACCATCCAAACCAATGTGGAATGGCGTTGTTAGCAGTCAAATAGGCATGTGCTGTTCACTCTCTGGACTGTTTAAGGTTCAGTTTCCCTGTATGTTTTTTATGTTTAATGTTGGATTACATGTTTAGGTTCATGATTGACCTCTAATCCACTAAATAACCATACTTTCATGGAGAACAGCTTTCACTTCAGTACAGAACGTGCATCAATCACTGGGTGAATTGAATCCTGTTCTGGACAGTCTCACATAAATTAGTCAGTCTGACCATCCTCTGGAAGTTCTAACGGTGTGTTTTTTCTGTGTGTCTATCGTGTGTGTGTGTGTGTGTGTGTGTGTGCGCGTGTGGTGTATTTCTCTTACTTTGGCAGGGCCCTGTCCTCGGTGGTGGCTCTGGGTGCCAACATCATCTGCAACAAGATTCCCGGGCTGGCACCTCGCCAGCGGGCCATCTGCCAAAGCCGCCCGGACGCCATCATTGTTGTGGGCGAAGGCGCCCAGATGGGCATCAATGAGTGCCAGTACCAGTTCCGATACGGACGCTGGAACTGTTCGGCGCTGGGAGAAAGGACAGTCTTCGGTCAGGAGCTGCGAGTAGGTCAGTCTGGGTTCTATCACAAATGGGAAAGGTTTGTGTGTGTGTCCTCCTGTGTGGCCGTCCTCGTGATAACCTTTACGAGCTGTAGCTCTGCCAGTAATCACCTATTTCATTAGAAGTTAGTTAGAACCCGGGTTGCATTTAGGATTGTGTACATTCTAAGGTTATTTTTGAGTTAATTCTTTGATTAAGAGTTGACTTCTTCACAGCTGAGTTCACCTGTTAAGGTAACCAATAAGGTTGTTTATTTTGTTGTACTTTATTTGGGAATATTGCTCAAAATAAACTGAAATAGTTAATATCTTAAAATCAGATGCCACCAGAATAGGTATCAATATATATATACTGCTTCAAGGACATACTGGAACAAACTATACACCAGTATATATACATTTTATAAAACAGTGTTGTATGAAAGGTTTTTGTCACTTCAAGGCTGCTGCTCATTTTCAGGGGAATATTAAGGTTCACGTCGTTACTGTTTGGAATGTGTGTAGCTTGGGAGTATATTATCAGTGATATTCACAGGTGTGCACACAATGGATCATTACATAAATATACTAAATACTGAAAACACTTGACAAACACGGACTACAACTCGGATGTTGCGCAGAAGACATTTCATAGCTGCGTGTCATCACGGACATTTTTGTAATGATAATCAAGCCGATAATGATAACACAAGTGACTTTCCTCTTGAAGAGGGAGCACAAGTTACATAATGCACATTCCAAGTAATCCTATTGTCTCAGTTGTGAGAAACAGACAAAAGGAGTATCGAAAAATGTGGTACCAGCCCCCCGACCCTCTCGGCCACATGAAATATGGCTCTTCACAAGCCAAACCCGAGCTGCACACATCACACAGTCGAAACTCAAAGCAGCTACACACAGTCTCTTTGACTCACTATTGTATAACCATGCGCATTGGCATCGCTCACGAGGACTTCATATATTCCAGCCCATCTTAGTTGTTCCTCTTTTCAATTGACAATGTTGTATTTCTCCAGCACGCTCTGGTTTCTGTTGATGTAGGTTCTGCAACGAGACTGTTGGTTCACGGCATGCCGACCATCGCTGGCCATGCCAAAGTTATGGAAAAGCTACCGAAAAGGCACTAGAGGCCTAATGGGGAAAACGTATGGTTGAAAAATGATATCGCAAATAAGGAGACAACTAATGGTGTTATTGCAGAGGGCGCTTGTCAAGCCGAAATAGATGGATACATCTGGTGTTAATTAGGCTAAATTGGTTGTGTCCATGCCTGGCTGTGCACATACATGCAGGGGGAAAAAAAAGACCTTAAGCAGACAAACATTTACATTTACGATGCTTTTGTTTGAGAGACTTGGCTCTCCGCAAACCTCTTTTGCATCGCTTTTGTTTTACAGGGACTTTTATATATTTCCTTTCATTTAGAAGATGCTTTGTTGCCATTACGTTGCGGTTGGGCTGTGCATTTAATCCAGTGGTTCTGTTAACAATCACTCCTCTTAAGGAGTAGCTGAATTAGCTCCAGCTCCGTCTCCAAAAAGCATTTCTTTCCTTTTGTTGTGAATGTGGCGCTTTCTTTGTGTAATGGAGCTCAATTTTGTTTTCCTCAACACTCAACATCCTCTTTCTTGCTCCTTTTGGCCCGTTCTTTTATGCCCTTTTGAAGGGCGTAGAGATTTAGGAATTATATTAGGCACTGGCTCATCAGAAGCATCTGTGTGTCTCATGCACGTTTCATGCATTATATTGCTTAGCTAAAGTACTTTGTAGGATAACAATCTACACAATTTTAATTCATATAGTTCTTGTTCTCTGGATTGTCAGCACTAATATTTGTGTATTTTCAGGGCTTTTCCCTTTTCGTCATGTGAATTTCATGGCCGCCTTGTTTGGTTTCCAGAGTGGATCTGGTGTTCTGGTCAGTGATGACTACTGGGCCTGTCATGATTGTCCAATAATGATGGGACTTCTTGGCCTTCGCAATAAATTATTCCAAGGTTGACGTCTTCTTTTAGACCAAATGTTGCACTTGATTTCACTCAGTTCAGTTCCCATGACAGATTTACAAAGGCATTATTGGTTTGGGTTTTTGTTTAGTAAAGAAAATAAGTGGACAAAATAAATTTGTCTGCTTTCCCCCCTTATTTATATTCTACAATAACATGCAGCAACTAGAAAGTGAACCTGTACAGATTGCTACAATTATTTTATGATTATTTGATAAATCGACACAACATCAAGGGAGAACATGACGACATCTGTGTCTTTGGCACCCCGTGATCTCACTCAGAACTGTAGCTCTGAGTTTGATAGTTTGTGAAAACTGTCACAGGGATGCCACACTGGGGTTGTCCTTCTCCTTCGAGTGAATAGAATAATTCCTCTACTCCACAGGGGCAAAAGGGTGAAAATGTCGCATCATTTGTGCCTCTTGACAGTATTGGCATATTACGGGGAACGCCCGGCTGTACTGAGGCGCACACAGCAGCTCTTTGTCTGTCCGGTCAGTAAACTCGTCTAAACAGAAGCTTGTGAACTGGCTTTGTGATCGGGATGTGGGTTCATGGCTTTCTAAGGTAACACTGAAGACCTCCAAAGTACTAACACACACACATGCACACAAAAAAAAATCATATTGTTTTTTAAATGTGTTTTTGATAAAACTCAGTTCAGAGGAGAAGAACAATATCACTCACTAGCTGGAACGTTAGCTGCACCGAAAATAATGTTGTTGGGCATTGCGTCATTCTGGAGACGTGGAATATAATAAAGCTCTTCTCAGCTTATTTTCAGTCCACGCAGGTATGTTCATGTTACCTGAGGAGTGAGTTATGAGACGTGTTGTTTCATATTGCACAGATAAAACAGTTGAAATAGATTGAGTGATACACTTGAGGACATGGCAGCCTATTTGGAAGGATACCAGAGCTCTTGATCACTGATGATTTATGTTGTAGCCTTCAGTACTATTGTATTATAAATAATAATAATTATGAGTATTATAAAAATAGATTGATTTTGGGAGCACATTACGGATAGTATCAGAACAAATCATTAAAGTGTAATCATTGTCACAATCTTTTTTCCATTTTATTGGAAGAGGAACATAGCACTTGAAACGCTCAGCATGTCATTAAAAACCCACTTCTTCAGTGTTTGTGCACATCCATGTGGGTATCCGGAGTGCCTACCAACCCACAGACTGTGAATATCTCCACCCACATCTTGAGAACTAACTTTGCAAAGGTGTGCCACATTTTTCCCACAAGCCAATTAGAGCAGACAGCCGCTAAAACACAGCGTTCCAGACGGACAGAATGTCTATAAGTGTTTTTTGAAAACTAAAGCATGTCAACGTGTTCTAGTTGAAACCCAGAGATATGAGACATATGTTGCACTATTAAAAGCAGCCTTGTGTAAGCTGTGCCCCCCCCCATCACCGCATTGCTCACCAGGGATGATAAGTGACGTGTGGCGGCTATTCCATTTTACTTTCTACAATGTCTATACTCTATCGGGACAGAGTGTTGTCTCGTTATCTGGAGCGTGGAAGTGTCCACTTACCCATGGTTGTTTTTGTGTTAGTCAAATCACTACACCCAAAGCAGGGATGTAGTGATTGCGTTTTGCTTCCTGGACCATGAATCCTGTGTGAAATAGAACAATGATGTGAATGTTAGCTCTCGTGACACTACTTTAGATGTATCATCCTGCAGAAAGATACAGAGTTTTTATGCCGACTTCCGTAAATGGTGGCAGTATTAGCCTTAGTTCCACTTATTCACAGTTTTGATGTTTGACGATTAGCTTGGGGATACATCATTGTCAGAGTTTAACTCTGTGGCCGCCCTCCCTATACTTTAACTGAGTGGTAATACAGGCGTGTGGTTGGCTATTGCATCTCAAGGCAGTAGGACGAAGCTCTCCACTGCTGTGGGGGGGGGGGGGCTGCTGGTTGGGATCTGACAGTGCTCGTTCAGTTTAGCAGTGTCCCACTAGGTCATCGTGGGAGACCACAGAAGCCACAGCTACTGCAGAACTCAACTGCCAAAAGTGGGCGATTAAGCGTTTTCTCTCAACACCTTATTGTCAAACTGCCATCGGGCTCGCACACGACATTCCCAGTTTTGATGCTTTCCAGTGTTTGTTGCTCACGGGTGAAAACGCGACACTGTTTTCGGACCCTGTCTGCGTGTGTTGTAGCATGGCATATGAAATCATGGAATACACCCCTTCGGGCAGAATGTTCCAATCCTTTCTACGAATCTGCAAATTCCCACATCATCATAATCAAGTGCAGGGGAAAAGCTATTCCCGTTCTGCTCCCATTTAAGTTTTTCATTCAAATCCCCCAAATTATGAACACTAAACCTTTCCCCCCGCTCTGTGATCCAGTCTTAGTTTTGGACTGGAGGAAGGAGATGTCGGCATTTTTTCAAGAACTAAAGATCAGCCGACCACAACTCTAATGCATTCTCTCTGTGCTGCTTGCTCTTGGAGGCAAGTCTTTCTGTTCTGGAGCTTCTCCATAGTATTACATTCGCTTTCCAAGACAGCGCGCATTAATAGTTGGGTTATTGGGCATTACGGAGCCCGAGATATCTTCATTCAGCAGAGGTGATTCAGTTTCAAAGGCTGGTCATTCAATATGTATTTCACTTTTCTACTGCAAATAGAAACTGTGTATTCAGCTCAGTAGATGGCTCCTGCTGGCACCTTCCCTGATGCCTGACACACTGCTGAACACAAGACTTGAGGGTAGATGGACTGATGGAAAAATTAAAGCATCCCCATTCTTGTTGCAGCTCTAGCCCTCACCAGTTCTCTCTGTTTTGAAAAAGCGCGTTTGCTCCCTTATTATGCTCCAAATGACAAATTGGAGAACAACACCATAAACTTGCAGTGAGATTTGAAACTGGCAATTTAAGTGCGTCTCTGTTTCCTCTGCAAAAGCAGATTTAGCAGTCCGCTCCATGTGCCCTGCAATGGTGTTGGCACGAGCTGGTGCTTTCAGTCTGTAAAAAATGTGGAATGAATTATCCTGTGCTAACAGAAATGGGTGTTATTGAGTGGCTTGTTGCAGTCTATTAAGAAGTAATAATGAAATTAGAGACAAATCCATCAGCGAGTCGGGAGGAAAGAAGGGGCTTCCAGGATAAGAATGGCAAACGTGGTCAATCCTCCAATCATAATCCTTGGCCGGGTTTCTGGATGAATCATTCTATTTTAAATATTTCTGTCAAGACTGATCCCGGGGGCTGTGATTTGTTGATGCCGGTTTATTATGCGTATTTAAGTGCGCTCACCCACGCGTGAAGTGCATCGAAAGCCCCATGTGGTTCCTGTTACACATCTCACATAATCATTTGAGGTGTCTCAGCCAATGATCTTTGCCCCATACCTCAACTTTTACACACAAGCAGCACTACCATGCTTTATTTTCCTGTTGCATTTATTCAGTTGCAAATCCCTGGTGATTCAGGTTTTGGTAATCAATTCCACTATTACTGTATATTTGTATTTCTTTCCTTAATGTCGTGTTTTGACCTGAAAAAAAAAAGCATCTACCATGAGACATTCCTTCGGTGAACCACCTGTAATAGAGATGCCCTTCACTTAAAATACCTGCTTATGAACACCTTATAGCTCCATTCAAATTGTGATGCACTTGATGTCGGCGATTAGGCCTTGAAAACGGACACCTTTCAACAGCTACACTCAGCATCAAAGGCCAACACTGGCCCCCTTGTCATAAAATGGCCCACTCTGGTTACTCTCTGTTTGACTTTCCAGCCAGTTTGTCAGTGTCCTGATTCATGCGTTCCATCTGAAAGAGGTTTGTTGTTGTCCTGGTGGTGAAATAGTACAAAAAAAGTTCAATCATTCTGCCTCTGGCCCATTGCACAAGAATAGATGCAGCACTTGAGCAGGTGAGGCTTTTTGTGCTGCAAAGGGGAAACTGCAGTGTTGTTGTTGGGGTTTTTTTGGGGGTAGAATTTATCTTTAGAAGACTAGATTCAATCATTGTTAACAAAAAGGCTTTCTGTTTTGCTCTGTGACCTACATCATACCTCTTTCATTTTTGTATTCTTCCTCTCTCTCTCTCTCTCTCTCTCTCTCTCTCTCTCTCTCTCTCTTTTACCTCAGAGTTGTTGCCCCAAGCTGTCTGTACCAAATCTCTCAGGATGAGAACAGGGAAACTGGATAAGACATGTCTATCTGAGTAGTTACCTAAACAAATACAAGCATGATAGATATGAGGATGCCTAGGCTGAAGGGAGGAGAATAGAGGGTGTGTTCATGACTGTCATCCTCCTTTATCGTATCTGCTCCCAGCCTGTCTCTCCTTCCCTCCACCCTTGTTCGCCCCTTGGAAGTGTGATGAAGGCAGTGGCCGATCCACCTGCCAGGAGTGCAGGGCTGCAGGGGCCAAACCAGCGTCTAGACAGATAAAGGATGTTTGAGTCAGCAGGTTCATTGGAAACCACTTGCGTGGGAAGACTCCTAGACGGGCATGTACTTGATCAGGGGGTGGAGATGCAGGACTCCTACAAGCAGAGGTCCCCTCTCAGGGGAGGGGAAAGGTCACAGACAGACACAACTCAGGCTTGAGGTTGGTTTTTCTACCCCCAGTTTAAACAGAGGAGAAGGATAAGTGCAAAGAGGATGTGGTCGATAGACGTTTTAGGGTTTTGGTTTAGTGTTTTACATTCCATACCCTTTTTTAAAAAAGAGCTGAATTTGTCGAAGACCGAAGGATTTGGGGTATTTTTATGTTTGGATGCAGTCAGTCAGAGACAATAGATGCACTGGAATGTATGTTTTAAGCTATTCTGAACAACAGCAGCAAATCTGTGCATAGTGTATTTATCACCAAGCATTCTTAGAACAAATATGATCGGTGATCTTTGGCTCATCATGGTGTCAATCAACAGTCCGCTTACTGGAAACTTTGGCATTTCAGACCTTTTGTCTAATATTAATTAAATGGAAGACAATGGCCTCACAGCAGTATCCATCGGATAAAAGTAGTCACAACAATTTCATACAATTAGCTGGAATATCACATTTTATTTTTGTAAATGCCTTAAAATAGCCATTTGTTTGCTTTCCCCCCTACATGGGCAGGATTTCTCCCCTCATACGCTACAAGTTCCTGGTTTGAGGACAACAAAATACTTGCAGATTATAAATGCATTGGCGCAGCTCCTTCCCCTTCTCGGAATCAGTTGATGGTCATTTGTGGTGAAATCATATCCCCGCAGAAATGCTAGTACAACATCACAGTCCAACCTAAGGCTAATAATGAACGGACGAGGAAATCTATTCCAATGACCATGTGGTTCCATTCGTGCTTTGTCTCCTCATTCTGACAAAGTAAATGGGAAATCTGGTTGAAATATTAAGTTCAACCAGCTGAACCTTTTTCAAAAGACCCCCCTTTTAAATCATGTGATGTCGCTTTAAGAAAATGTATCAACTTGTCAACCAGATCTTATAGAATTTAAAGGAGAATATATATATATTTATATATATATATATATATATATATATATATATATATATATATATATATATATATATATATATATATATATAAAGAAAGAGAGAGGGGGAGGCTTCACAGTTAAATTCTTCCTTGAAAAAAGGACGAGGTTACCCTGTTTGACATATGAGCTTTGTGAGTTGGCTATGAGTGTAATACCCAGGACTAAGTAATAAAGACAGTCTAAAACTCATTCTTCAAAACTGGGGTTTTTTCAAGAGCACACAATTGGGTACTTTGACACTGGTGAACTCTCCTAAAGTACCATCAATCATCTCACTGCCGCCAAGGTTTTTCCTTCTGTGGGATTGGTTTCGTGTTGGTCGTACACCCTTCAGGCACATTGTGGCTATCGACCTAGATATGCAAACTTTTACCTACTTCCGTTATCCTGTATAGATGCAAAAAAGTAATTATCATTATATGGAAACTGCTAACGTAATAAATAAAAAGAAATCGTAGTGCTGAGTTACCAGCAAAACTGCAGATTCACTTCCAGGCAGCCAAGTGCTTGATGCTATGCGGATAACAGTGTGGAAATGATGCGTGCATTGTATTATGGTCGAACGGTGGTTGATAAAAGGCCTATTTTTCAGCCCGTCATCATGTGGGTAGACGTAATCCTCTCTGCCCTCCTCTGTGTGAGTCCAGAGAAAACAGAGCAGTCGTATTATGCGTGTGTGTGTGTGTGTATGTCCCAATGTGTAGGATGTTTCCCCTAACTTTTATCAGATAGGGGATTTTGATGTGTTGCTGTTCTGCAGTGTGTGGGCTTGGCTTGGTAAAGGTCATCACTTACTCGTTTTCTCCCAATGTTTCGCCTCACATCCCCTGCCCACAACATGTGTCTATATCTAGGGTGGGGCCTCTCGTCCTACGCGGCCAAACAGCGCTATCATCGACAGGCCCCTTGTTCATTCATCAGCTCTGTGTCTGTCTCAGACTGTTTGGGTGTGTCAGGAGCTGGGGTCCCTCTCCTTTCCCTCGACCCTCCCTTGTCCGTCTGCTGACGTGGTCCGGGGTCGTTCTGGGCCCTGGCCCTCGGGCCCCTGTGTGTGTATGTGTGTGCCTTTCGCCCCTCCCTTCCCTGCGTCGTTGTGTTATCGGTGGGATCTCCGTCTGTCTATGTCTGCCGGTGCCACTAGACGCAGGAGGAAACAGGATGCGAGAGGATCAACTGTAATCTCACAGTGTGCTTTGTTCCACACAATCCCAGGCCGATCACTGTATTCTCTACACACAGGGCCGCCACTGGACATTTACATGTGCCAACAATCACACCGCTACTGGCCCACTTAGGTGAGAGCTCAGGGAGAGCAAGAGTTAGTGGGTTTGAGGCAGAGAGACACTGGTGGGACAGGGAGGATGTTAAGAGACCTGGAGCTTTATTTGGGGGTTTGATGGCTATCAACAAATATGGAAATGTTAGGTCTGGTTTCTTTTGTAAAGAAAAAGGAAACATGTCATCAGTGGCATATTTGACTGGCTGATTATAGTGATGATGATAATGGTATCCTCAATGATACGATGTGGGGTTGATATTTATCTCAGTAAATATGTTTCCATTGAAGATGAAACAAAGTCAAATGGGATCGAAAATTGAGGAAAATCCTCAACAATGTCCTAAAATGAACTTGATGATTACCGTGTGCGGCACACACAGACCTACATTTCCAGATCTGAGCAGGTGAGGTCCTGATTCGGTCTCATTATTAGGATGAAAGGGTAGGAAGACGGATTTGTGCCTGTTTTAGCAAGTCGCGGTATTCATTCAAAAAGCTTTATCTCCACCTCAGGGAGATCAGGGAAGAAAAAGGATGCTTTTGAGATGTTTTCTGCCAGTCCAATTTTCTATGCCTGGGAGGCAGCTTACTTAAATTCTCAGCATTTAATACCGGCAACGTTAAATACCCTCATAATTGTTTTAGCTTTACAACTCAAAGCCCTTCTTATTATATGAATCAAACTCGGGACCCTACAGTAAAGTAGTAGTAGTATGTGCCAAAGTGTGTCACTTCCCCAGCTCTATGATGTGAGTACACTGAGAATGTGGAGCCTAGTTCTGGTAAAACAATATTATTTTATTGTACAGGAACACGGCTGTGCTAATTCCTCAAGCTGCAAACCTCACGGACCACAACTTTGTCTATAATTTGCTGGGAGCATATGTTCATAGCAACGGTACATAAAGCGGAACGGAAAACAGTAGTAGAGAGCGTATTAGTCAGTTCAGTGATTGGTATACAAAGCAAGGGGTTTTCCTCCAAATTTCTTCCCCTTCCATGGGGCCCAGGAAACACAGATTGAGCACTGGCAAAGCATTGGTTAGAGCTTGTTTTTAACGTTTCGGGTGTCATGGCTAATTATATGTGTACAGTGTAGAAAAATAATAGAGTGCATAATAGAGTGTGCATGAACTTGTGCATTCAATTAGTGCTTAAAAATGCATAAAAAGCTACATTTTTGTAGATTTTTATCATTTTTTTGGTGAAATTTGTGGCGCTATGTAAATATAATAGATAGATAATAATTCATTAATCTTGTTGTATGAAGTTTTGTTTGCTTTTTTAAATTACAAATGAAGAAAAGGGAGTAGTCTAGGTTTTAGGGGTTCACACTTTATTTGGAGACTGGGAGTGCAGCGAGGCAGAGAGAGCCGGGGTAATAAGTAAAAAAAACATTGAACAGGATTTAGTTTAAATTCAATTAATCTACAAAAGGTTCCAGTCATTGAAGCAAAGTGGTGGTGAGTTTTGGGATTTTTCAACTGCCTTTTCCTGTAAAAGAAAAAAAAAGTGATAATATACTATAATATAATACACTGTCAGTCAACATCGCCACACGTGTAAGGAGCCCTGGCCACCAGCAGGTGACACTTTCCCCTTTGTTCACTGTGGTGCCATTTGTCTGTGACAGGATGTCCTTGTGCTTAATGGATATGAAGTTCTAAAACTCCAGTGTATCATTGTGCTGTTAAGATGTAATTTCTTATGCAATACAGCTCTCCCCTGTCCGCGGGGTGTGAGTGCATGTCCGGGATGAGGGGGGCTTTAAAAAGCTTTCCCCTTCACTGCTCCACCAACAGGCTTGGCTTGTGTGGAGAGGCCATTCAACTGCACTGCTGGGCTCTGCCGGTCGGTGTGTTGTGTGAGTGTGTGTGTGTGTGTGTGTGTGTGTGTGTGTGTGTTTTCCTGTTCCTTGACAAGATCCCCACCATTATTCCAGCCTAAACTCCTTCTTTCCAGCCCTTTTCATCTGCTGGGTTCCCTCCTCTTACTGTAGCTACTATATCTGATCCTCATCATCTTTGCAGTCATACAATTGTAGCCCATCTGTGCGGCTGTGCTTTGCTTCAGCTCAAACAGGCCACAGATCTTACACCTTTCGGACACAAACAAGGAATTTGAATCTGGCTGTCAGTACCTTTGTCACTGCCAGAAACTAAGCATTAACATACAGGTAACAGGAAAAAATGTAATGTTGTTTGTTTCCCATTCATTTTCTAGAAAACGGATCACTTCAGTTTAGATTCCAACCCTTCATCCTATGACAGCATAGACATATTGCATGGTGCTCCCATGCAACAGGACAACAGATTATAACACATGAAATAAGGACTTAAAATGTCAGCCGCTATTAGTCTATGCTCATCACATTATTATTTAATAAACTGTAAAATAAGAATACAAGTATATCAGTATGTGTTTCCTTAACTCTCACATTGACATCGTATTCCATTGCGCTACAATAGCACAACAGAAGTCCTGAAATTGAGTTCCGGCTTTTGGTTTTGGTGTGCCACCCCAAAATTTTCAGTTGGCCCATCTGGCCAGTTCTTTAAAAGATTTCTGGGGGCACTCTGATAGGCACACAACAACATTGGCCTTGGGTTGTTTTTTTTGGGCAGAAGAGTGGCCTCTACAGCCCTGTGTCCAAGTCCCCTCGGTATATCTCTTTCCTCTCTTGTCAGCAATACAACCTAACCATGGCGCTGTAAGAAAGTGAGGCCTGTTGAGGTCAGCAGCAGTGTTACTACACCAGCTAGCCTATACTACACCGGCAGCACTGCGTGTATAGTCTTGTCGGTTGTAAATCTTCTGTGCTGTGTCATGTGAAATTTGTCTAGCGGTGTGCCTGCCTCCGGCTCTAAACACAGATCGCCGTTTTAGCGGCGAGCCACTACATCCAGATTTCTTTTTGTGTCCCATTTTTTCGGCAGATGGTCAAAAGACACGGCGGGCATTGCAAGCAGGGGCCCGTGTCCAAAGTGGTGTGGTGAGTTAATGTGAAGGCCGAGGCGCACTGAGTCAGTACCCTTCACTATGTCTCTGGTTTTAGCCCCGGCCCTGATCCTTTCAGCTTGTTTATGTGCGTGTACCTGTCCTAAGTGAAGGGAGGCTCATCTTCTTCCTCCCTACTTTCTTGGATAGCGTAGCAGACACTTGCCACTAAACTCCATTAGACATCTGGTTTAATATTCCCCCATTCTTCTCTCCTGGATGTTTCCAAGTTCATTGAGGTTTTTCTGGTCACTCCAATTTTCCACTGGCAGCTAGCGAGGCTATCCCAGGGTGGTTCCTCCTGGAGGGCTGTCAGGACTCTGGGGCCAGCCTCTGTAGGGCTTTCAGCTGCTGTTATGGGTGCTTTTTCTCCTCCGCATTCCATCAACCACATGGCTGTTCAGCAAAGCGGGGCCTTTCCTGAGGGCACAGGACACACATCCAGCACAAGACAACACGGCATTGTTGTTGAAATATGGCGTTTCCTGGTTGTGGTTTCTATTCTAATATTTGTTTTGTTTGGTGTACTTTGATTTCTATCACAGAGGGGCACCAAAATGTATTCTCTATTCATGGTGCATTTTACTTAAATTCTAAACTTAAAATGTGTTTGACAAGCGTAACTTAATTTATACAGCGTGAATAACTTTGATTGTCATTTTTTAATGCTTTGGATTTAAAAAATCGTCACACATAATATGATTTAATAGGCAAGAGGGAGATTGAAGGCTCCATACACATGGGTACAACATATTTTAAAAATCTGATTTCCAATGTCTTCTTTAGTTCATTGCACAAAGAAAAAAAAGAGGGTCTTGATCGCACAGTTCCATGGCTTGTGTAATTGGCTTTCATTATGGCTGGGCAGAGCCTTGGCAGTGCCAGACCCACCAGGGGGTGACAACCAGTACAAGCCCCATCATCATCATTTTCCCCATGAGCAGCACAACTCAATGGGCCCAGAAATGGGCATGCGTCTATGGCTCAGGGAACCACCCTTTCTCTGGAAACTGCCTTTATCCTGTTTTAAACATTACAGTGACGCTCTGTTTGTGCGTCCATGTGCAAATGTGTTTTTAACAGTGTACGTGTGTGAGGGTGGAGGGCAGCGTGAGTCTGTTGTGTATTTTTATTATGTGACCGGTCACTGAGTGTTCGCGTGCATATGCATGCGTGTCGATGCACATACATTATGGTTGCACGCCTCTATCCGTGCATGTGTTTGAGGTGGGGGCAGCAGAATGTTACCACAAGCTGGTGGGGCACAGCTCTGCTGCTAACCAAAGGAGCAAGTGGTTGTGAGTCAGTCCCCACCGGGCAAACCTCTGGCCGTGGTATTAGCTCTGCAGCGCCGGTGCCAAGATAGGAAATTAACAGTGGCTTTTGGGTGAAAACGTCTGTGAGAGTTCAGAAAATGCCCCTGAGACTAGAATAAAGAGGTGCAAAAAATCCCTCTGTAGAAAGAAAGAGGAAATGAAATGAAAAACAGCTGCAAATGACTGCATATAAGCACTTAATTTAGAAGTATCCAATGCACAAAAAAGCTCCATAAAATTAGGCAATAGGCAAATATAAATCCCAACAGATAAGTAGATTTTAGTCTTCGGCTTTTTGCACAGCATTCATGCCAAGGCTCGACTCTGGCTAACGCAGGCAGCCATGCACACACTGCACTGTCTGGGCCCATTAAATTAGGTAAAATAAGCAATGATTTTACGTGTAGTAACTATTTAAATTGTTAAAAGTTTATTTGGTCAGGCAAAATTACACAGACCATACTTGCATTTTTGTGTTTTATTTCCTTATAATTTCCACTTTATTGTCGTACTTCGCTGCTGTGGATGTAAACATTTGCTCCATTTGCTAATTTTAGGATGTTATTTCTGTTTTTTGTGGACATGTCTGTGGGTCTGTCGGCAGTATCTGAGAGTTTATTTCTTCATTTCTTTGGTGTTTAACCTGATTCCTTGTTGCAGCTCCATTTTGCACTCGTACATTTGTTTCAACACATACTGTAGATCTGGCACATTTGACGTGTTTTAGCATGCAGGCAAATAGTCCAACGGAGTGCACTGCGATAAAACTGTTTCATATTCTCCAGTAAATCATCATAATTCATCAAGAATGATTGCAGTTCTTCTTACTACATTTACCACATCTCACTAAATAAGTCAGTCTCTGAGGAATCTATTGACCATAGTAGGTTTGATATATCCTTTGCACCGCAGAAGATTTGGGTGTGCAGAGCAAAGTGACATCAAGTCACAATGTCCAGATTGCTGAAGTGTCTGTTTCAGATCTGTACAGCATAATACAGTGAAGTGTGTTGGCAAACTGATCTGACAAGCTTCTTGGCTGTTTCTCTGAAAGCCATTGAGGAAATGATAAATCATGAAGGAGCTTTTTGACTGAAAAAAATGCATTTTACCTAGAGAGATTCAAGTAATTGCAACTGAGTACATTACACAACATACATCAAAAGACTTATAAAACATTCCTCTCTGCTCTGCGGTTAGCCTTGTTTCTGCTTCTCAGCCGCTTCTAGATTACTGCCAGTTGAAGGGAGACCGAGGTTGTAATAGCCCACAGTCTGTTTTAGACAAGGAGAGGCCTTTAAAGACAGCCCTCTGTGGCCATTAGGAGAGTAGTAAAGGACTCTGAGATTTTTAGAAAGAAAAAGGAATAGTATGGTATCTTTATTGTCATTATCCTTTTGGCTAAATGTGTACCGCAGTCATTGCTTGTCATCTTAAATCCATTGTTGAACTGTTATTTGATAAGGTGACAATGTGTTGAACAACAAACCAGGAAATTTGAAGACATCACATTGGCCTCTGTTTTTTTCTGAATGCCATTTTCACTGTTTCTGACATTTAATAAACTCATCGATAAATCAGTGAAATGAAAAACAGATCTAAATAAACATAGGTTTCAGCGCATATTTGTTTGCAAAAAACGTAATCATTGAAATCATCTTTAATACTATCTCTGTCAGGAGGATCATGTGATCAGTCACAACTATGCTCATGTGTGTGAATATGTGAGTGAGTGTGCATCCCTATGTCTGTCCATGGCTAATTTAGCATTCTGCTGCATCAAAAAGCATAATATTTTTCGGATGCCAATTATGGCTACATGCTCAAGGACCTCCTAATGTTTGCCGTGACTCACACTTGTTACTGCCTGTTTTAAACTGCCCTTGACTGCCTGCTGACTCCTCATTTCCTACTTTGAACCGGGCTGGCCGGCAGGGACCGCTCATGTTGCTGTGTGCATCTCAAACCCACAGTGGGGGGATAACAGTTTGCTCACTTTGATTGTTTTGGCCTGTTAGTTTGACTAACGGCTAATGGACGTACCTACTGAGTACAACACCGAAATCCAGCTGCTGCTACGAAGGCAGACAGCTTGGTGAGTTCAATTTAATTTTGGCACTATTATATGCCGTTCTCCTACGAGTTTCAGCCGATTGCCGATTGAGTTTGAATGAAGTGTGTTTTATGACACCTCACAGCCCATTAGTGTCTAGACTGGGGGTTGGCTAATTGTGCACTGGATGCATTCGATCACACAATACAGCAATAGTATATATTAGATATAGCATCTTATTTTCGCTTGATGACATTGCACTGTACATTGTGCATTCGTCCAGTAGTATAAGACCAGGCAGGCAAATCATTTTTCACATTCTCATAATCCTTCAATTTGTTCAACAACCCATGATGGACTGAAAGCACAGCAATGACATAAATCTGTTTATAAGATGTTCACACAGCAGTACTAAATATTAAACACAGAGCTCAGGTACTAACTATTTAGCTGTGCATCTTATCTTGTGCAGTCTTGGTGCCATCAGGCTCTTGTTCCCAAGATTGTTCCCCCCTTTTGTCAGTGAGCAGTGTAAGGCAGCCAGACCTGCAGACCCCAGCTGTTTGCAGTGTGGGCAGCAGTACAAGGTGCTCCTGTAGAAGAATTCAGCACTTTGGACAGCACCTAGACCAGCTCTCCCCACACTGGAATTCCGACACTGTACTCTCCCAGACTGGGCCCAAGGACTTTGCGGTCAGAAATGTGACCACATTTCTACCAAGGTGCAAGAGGAAAGCTGTTCAGGAGAGGGAAGGGAAAATTGGTAGCTTATCAAGATTGCAATTGAGTGGACTTGGAATTTCTGTGTTTTTTATTAAGGTCAAAATCTATGCTGCAACTCATAACGTGAGTGGAGTGTTTGCTGTCCTGAATGTGAACATGGTCAACGTTAGCATAAGCACTTGCATTTTAAGTTTGTATTGTTATGTATGTGTCATAGCACTGTTGTTCTTAAGGTATGTTTGCTGAACAGCTACTACTTTACTCAGACGAGGACCAAACACTTGTTTCTATTTTTTCGCTCTTACTTTATCGGCAATCATATGTTGTTTCTTTCTTTTGACAAATGTACTTATTGTAAGTCGCTTTGGACAAAAGTGTCTGCTAAATGCCCTAAATGTAAATGTAAAGAATGCTAACATTCTCACTACAATAACTTTGGAAGGTGTGGGAAGAGTTTTGAGGTGAAAAAGTTGGGTTCACACAGCAAAGGGAGGATGAGTAGCTTAGGAGCTGACACATGTTTACATAGGTCTATGCTGCAACTCATGATGTGACTGAAGTTCCCTGTGCTGTGAACATGAGCAGCATTAGCATGGTTAGCATTAGCTTGAGCACTTACAAGGTACCACAGCTTTGTTGTGTGAGTTATCAAAACTAATGCAGAAATCGCTAATATCTCACCCTAGTATTTTTCAAAAGAAAGACCTCTTTTCCCTCTTTCAGGCAGTCGGGAAGCAGCTTTCACCTATGCCATCACAGCAGCGGGGGTGGCCCATGCCATCACAGCGGCGTGCAGCCAGGGCAACCTGAGCCAGTGTGGCTGCGACCGGGAGAAGCAGGGTTATTACAATCAGGAGGAAGGCTGGAAGTGGGGAGGCTGCTCGGCTGACATCAAGTACGGAATCGAGTTCTCGCGACGCTTCGTGGATGCCCGGGAGATTAAAAAGACGCCACGACGCCTGATGAATTTGCATAACAATGAGGCAGGGAGAAAGGTACAGAGGTTTTTCATGATCCCAGATGCTTGTTTGCATGTTTTCCCAGAAGTGATCCAGAAACAGCAAAAGCATTTTGAAGTCTTTTTGCCAATCATTGTACCTTTTAATGAAAAATGACTTTTTAATGATTTAATGGAACATAACAGCTTGTTTGTAGTTGTACCCACCAAGTTAACTGATGAAACAAATTGATAACAAAGTCACTGGGGCAAGAAACGCATGAAAGCCAAACGACTTCCAGTTTATAGCCTGATTTTCCCAGTTGATTTTAATGCATCATACTTGCCAAAGATTTTCTTGTAAAATTTAGGATTTTTTTTTTACCAAGATTTTGTCTTAAACCCCAGATCTAGTGGTTTACATAATCCATCTTCACTCTTTTAAGTTTGTTTACTGCTCATGTTTCTTGCCACTGCTGTATTGTATCAATGTTGCTGTTCTCCCAGATCCCAGCAATTTCATTGGTGGGTACAATTAGGGTGCGATTTGTAAGAAAATTACAGAGGGAGTTGTTTTAAAATGTTTTATTCAGGAAAATTAATCCCAAATTTCACAACTTGAACTGTGTCACTGCATTTGCAGGAATACCATTTTAATACAGTTTTTCTTATTTAACTCATTAAGTAGACACAATACCTTTAACTTTCCTCATGCGGACACATATGGGCTGTGATCATGCACAATAAAACCAAACATTCGATAATTAAATCCCTCTTCCAATACCACGGATAGTGCCACTCGATGAGGCATGCTAAAACGCTTATTCAGGAATTTCAATATTCAATAGAAAATAATCTCAAAATGAAATAGCACAACATGCTGTCAACATGAAAATAAATTCAGGCAATGAAAGTTATTCAGCAGAGGAAGGGATATGTAGGCCAGAAAGGGGGAAATCGCACTGTGGGTGCGATGTTGTCGTGACCAACAGAAATCGTGGAAATCAGACTCCAACTTGTAATTAAGTGGAAATATCCTTTAAATAAATGATAAGAAATAATCTCCCTCTAAACGAAATGGGGTATGACCCAGTAGACAAAATGTGCGTGTTAACGTGTTCCTTTGCAGACGAGCAAACAGTCCCGGATAGAGAGCAAAAAGTCACACAATCATGTGACAAACGACTGCCATTGACCAAGTTGCTGATTGATTGATCACCCAGTTAGCCTTTCAGCATCTTGTTCTGCTTCAGCCAATTATTGACATATCGTTCCATTCTAAGAGGGCGTCTTTTATGTCTGAGAGTGTGTTGGCAAACTTCACCGTGGACATGTTTGTTTGCTATTAGTCATCCCAGAACAGCCACGCAGGGAAGGAACAGAGCCAGAGAAATAGTCTGAGAGGTAAATAAAAGAAAAGAGATGATGTTATGTTGACAAATGGATCTAATTAATGGCTTTATTGTGTCCACTGGGACATTGGGGCCTGGTTGCCAGATGGAGGATGGCCATCCTTTCTTTCCAACTCCTTTCATGATATTATGAAGTGTAAAGTCAGGAACAGGATATTATTGCAGTTCTCTGCACAATACCAAAACATGTCACTGCCATTTGACTGCGTCTATTCAGGGTGTGAAACTAGGCCGACAATGGCCGCGTTAACACAGCAGACTGATAGGGTCTGTGCTCCATGCCAGTGGGCCGACATGTTGGGCTGCCAGGGTTGGATTTGGCACCGTGGCTGCTCTCACTCTGGGGTTCGGAATCTCGGATTCTAGCAGGATGTGCAAAAGTCAGATTTCCTTTTTCCTGAGACAGTAAGAAGCTGGAATCTCTCTTAGACTGGAACAGGTTATTAAGGATGCAGAGGTCTGAGCCTCTGAAACTGTAGTCTCGCTCTCACAACTTTAGTCCGTGAATGTGACTCATCCATTCTTAGCTAGCTCGCCTGTATTGCTTGCTGTTAACGAAACTGCTACATTGCACAAGGTTATGTTTTTCTGGAGTTCTTGGCAGTTACCAAACAACTTCTGGTGGCTGTCGACCGGATTTCAGAACGTTATTTGCATGAAGCCCAGGGAAACCTGGACAAATTGCCATCAGATTCAACCAACAGAGACATATGTAGCTTAGTGTAAATAGTCCATTCATTTGCATCTGGATACGAGACACTTGAATTACCTTTGTTGGTTATTTAAACAGAAAACACTATTTTTAGTGATCATTCCCTTACTATGTTGGCTTTTCTTTATTGTGAAGAATACTGTACATGTAATGCATCAATCTGCTTTGTTTCATCTGTTCACTGCAAGCAGATTATGTGTAATGGATCAATCGTGTTTGTTTTCTCTGTGCACTGCAAGTTAGGCCCACTCATTCTTGTATCATGTGCCAAAGAGGAATCTAAACACCTATATGCTGAAGACAAATGAGCTGATAAAAATGATTCTAATTCTGATGAAGGCAGGAGAGTTGGGAGTCCCAATGGGAGCCAGCTGACATCGTGTTTTCTAATCTCTGATAAGAAGCATCATTGAATCAGAAATCTAGAATCACAATACTATGACTATGTGTTGGACAAGTGATCTTTAGATGGGAATCTGGTCATATTGGACTAATTAGTTTGGAGGCTTTGATGGACACAGTTTAAGTAAATGTTTCCATGCATCTGTCAGGCTCCTTCTGCCAGGCATTCCTTGTGGTTTTGTGCTATACATTTTTGGAAATCCTCATTCTGAATCAACATGCGAGGCAAGATTGACAGCTGACCCCGGCTTTTATGAAGTCGGCTGGGCTCATATTTTTTCAATCAAATGTCCTCAAATCTGGGAAACTGGGACCACATGAGCCCATGGACGAGACAGACAGAGAGAGATATTGAACAACGCTTGTGCAGCCTACATTTTGTAAGTGTCTGATAGAAATGATGACTTGTGCATCTGGTGAGGCGAGGTGCCAGGAAAAAAGCTGCACTGGAAAAATGCCCTGCCAGCTGAAACTTACAACAACGACACACGCTTCGTTCAAGCAAGTCGGGGGTTCCTAATTTGGTTAACGGAGTCATGTCAGGACTATTACAGACGTGTTAATATGACCCATTCAAACTCCAACCCCTTCTTTCCTGTGTTTCTTTGCTTTCAGAATTTGTTCGGTAGAAAACGAAGAGGGTACGGTTTTTATTTTGAAGTTTCTTGGCCCCACCGGATTGACACTTAAATACTGACGACAGCGCGCAATATTTCCCATATGCCCCGGGATTAGGCCTCAAGGAGAAGACATTCTGCCCTGTGTGCCATATGTTGGACATAACCTCAAAGAGAAATTAAGTCCAAGTCTGAGCAAGGGAACAACCTAAAAAAAAAGAATTTGACATTATTGCATTTAAAATGACTCTTTGACTAAAAGCATCTGAATCTATAACTATGATCCACTTTCATGCATGTGGCAACATTTTGCTTTCTTCTATTCATCACATTATTTAAGCAGTCAAATAAACCTCAAGTCTCTTATCCAGCTGTAAACAATTAATTGAGTTTGTCTTTGTTTTGTGCTGCATGTGCAACACAATTCATGACACAATCATCTCTAGTCAAATAATCCAAGATGATTGATAGTTGTATTATAGCCGCTTGTGTTTTTCTCTGTCTTTGATGTGGTTTAGGGAAGGTAGACAAAATTACAGGATGGAATATTACCAGTAAACGCAATGTTCCCTCCCTCGGGGCATGCAACCACATGACTTAAAATTTGGATATGCTTGGATTTGTCTACTTCACAGAGAACTGTCACTCTGCAATCAAGCCAGGTTGGCAATTTGATTGAAGTACCTATGGCATAAACGGCCTGAACCAGTTTAAGCTACCAACCAGTGCAATCACCACTTCCTAGTAGCATGGGTGCAGATAAGAAACGCTGAAAGGCCAGCACAGTTTTTACACAAAAAATAAAAAAGAAGAAAAACAGAAAGCCAGTAGGCCTATTTAGACAACCTCCAGGTAAAACTACTAATAAAAAGGCACAACATCTAAAGATAGTTGCAGATTGTAACCGAAAGTTCTTACACCAAAATAGAGTGATGCTAACATGTATTTCATCTTGGAATATCTGTTTTTTCTATACAAAACTAAATTAGCCACCAATGTATTGGGATGTGTCAAAATCTGGACAAATAAAACCAAAAGAATCATGCAGATACCACTGGCAGTTATTGAGAGAAAGATATTTTCTTCATAATTTAGGTCAACCCCAATTATTCTCTGCCCTTTGATGTTTGAATTATAATTTCCTTGTTTTTGCTGCAGTTTTATTTTCAAATGCTTCCTCTCCAGGTACTAGAAGAAAGGATGAAGCTAGAGTGCAAGTGCCACGGCGTCTCAGGCTCCTGCACCACCAAGACCTGTTGGACGACGCTTCCTAAGTTCCGAGAGATTGGCTACCTACTCAAGGACAAGTACAATGAAGCCGTGCATGTGGAGGTAGTCCGGGCTAGCCGACTGCGCCAGCCCACCCACCTCAAGGTGAAGCAGACTCAGGGCTACCGCAAGCCCATGGAGACGGACCTCGTCTACATCGAGAGGTCACCCAACTACTGCGAGGAGGACACCGCCACGGGGAGCGTGGGCACCCAGGGACGCCTGTGCAACCGCACCTCGCCACATACAGACGGCTGCGACCTTATGTGCTGTGGGCGGGGCTACAATACACACCAGTACACCAAAGTGTGGCAGTGCAATTGCAAGTTCCAATGGTGCTGCTTCGTCAAGTGTAACACATGCAGTGAGAGGACGGAGGTGTTTACCTGCAAATAAGGACGCAAGGAACTAGGAAGTGAGGCGCCAAGGACTATTTGAATGAGGAAGACTCGAGCGAGCGAGATTAAAGTGTGACGTGGACCAGTGAGAGATTCTGAAATAAAGGAATGGGATTTTACGCTATCAGCTCTTCATGGCATCGTTTTGCACAGCAGAAATCTATCGAATTTTTTTTTTCCAGAAAGTAAATGCTAAATATCAGTAGGTAATACCCCAGAAACTTTACTGTCACATAGAGATTGTGCTCATGTTCTGATGTATTCACAGTGATGTTGAGACTACAGGTAATGAATGAGGCACTCGTTGGGAACTGTGCTTTGCACTCTGGGATTTGTAATTGTTAAAATTCACAAGAGACTCATGCATGGAGAGGAAACCTGGGAGCTGATCAAAATGACAGCAGCCGATGAGGGGCGATTGGGAGAGATATGTCAAGTCCTTGATTGAAAATGTT
Organism: Chelidonichthys spinosus; assembly: GCA_029853015.1. Taxonomy (NCBI): domain Eukaryota; kingdom Metazoa; phylum Chordata; class Actinopteri; order Perciformes; family Triglidae; genus Chelidonichthys; species Chelidonichthys spinosus. The sequence continues at coordinate 15,939,681 of CM056825.1, read as the reverse complement.
TTTTGTCGTATTTTCACTAGAGGGGAGCAAAAAGTGAATCTTGACATGAATCAACCCCCCTAAATTGGCTGGGGCTTATGTTGGAAGTTTGTAGAAATGAAGAACATTTGTATAGTGCGTTGGGGTGCGCCAAAATCTGAGTGGAGAACTCTGTTAAACCCTCTGCTGCCAACTGGAATATGGTGGAGTATGTTAGTTTTCCAGTCACACTGGAACTGTCTGTTCTGAACACTGAAAATAAATTGTTTATTTATGTTATAGTATCTTAAAACGAAGCACTAACGGGTAGAGATGTCTTTTTTTGTACTAAGTGTAAAGGAAAATACTTTTTAGAAACTCTGACTGAAAATGTGTGTCTATTGGGAAAATCACCCCAAACCCTAAAAAAAAAAAAAAAAAAAAAAAAAAAAGTTTCATTGGTACTGGTGTGTTGACACGTAACACAATTACAGTGTGTTTAACTTTCAAAAAAAACCTTGATTCTATTTTACTGTAGAATAGTTTGTTTGTACCCCCATCCCCATTCAAACCCCACCCCCACCGCAAGCAGTAACATCTATTTGGATGCTTTTGCAATTTCAATTAATAGACAGTAGCAAGAAAACTCATTTAACTGCAGAGATCCTTCCTGGAAGCTGATATGTTGCTGGATGTTTTGTTCCGTGCTGCACTGATATTTTCTAATCAGATACAACTCATGAGAACTAAATAAACTCCCATTTGACTCAGTTTGGCAGTTCATTGCTAAAATATCGGTTGAAGTTGAACCTGCAGTCTGCCTTGAATTTAAAGAGAGATTCTGATTCGTATCTTTAAAAATATCTGTAAAACTGACCAGTAAATACCCATAGAATACACAATGGTGATTATTATTATTATTATTATTATGCAAGGCAAGTGTTTGAAGTTCAAGTATGCATTTTTTCACTTAGCACAAGGCGAACTTGGGTCTAATGATTTACACTCACTTGTTCTCATTAAAGCTAATGTTGTTCTGTTGTGCTACAACTTTTAAGGATAATTCCACTTCATTACCACTGGAATGTTCATTTAGAAGGTTTAGGCAGAATGTCCATCAGTTATAATAACACCATATCCATCAAAGTCATTGCTGACATCTGTTGGACTGACCGAAATATCGAAACCACTTTGCATATTCAATCAATAGCACCCAAAATGTAGAATTATAATGAGTGCACAACTACAGCAAAAAAAGTTGAACCAGTCTGTCAATTGTTTTAAATTGGTTTTCTCTTCCAAATAACTTTCGCCAACCTCCTGCTTAGCGAAACCTCAAAATTCCGCTATCATTGCTCTTATTTGGTAAGTACAATGCTGTCATAATTGATGGGAATGAGGCTAAAAATGAGTTAGGTGCTGTAACTCTTTTTTGATGAGCAACAGTACGTCTGTGCAACGTCTCCGCTGGTTGCCAGTGATGACAAGACTGCAGAAAATCAGAGCGACTCAACGTTGTTCTCCAAGAAATTGTAACAGCATATAACTCCCTGTAAAACCATCACTTATTATTAATTTGAATTTTGGAGTGAGTCGACCTAAGCTATAAGCTAAATCCCTCCTGGCTCCTGCAAACTTGACAGACAGACAGGCTGTATCCATCGTCTCCTCTAGCTGTCAGCAAGAAAGAGAATGAGTTTCCAAAAAATAGCAAATGATTCCTTTAATTCATGCGGCATGAAAGAGGCTAACACTTGGGTTTTTGTGGCACTTTATGTTATAACCACGTTTTGTTTTGCTAATATTGTTGCAGTCTATTCAGCTTTAATCTATAGGACCATATTTTCCAAATTACAGACTAAACAGGCCAGTTCATCTTTTGCTTTACATATAAAATCTATAGGTTTAGAATGTATTATTACTTTTGCACATTAATAATAACCACACATTTTTAGCAATTTGGAGACAGATGTAGCCTAGTCTTGCACTTTGCATGATTAGCGTTTTGTATGTGCATCAGTTTTAACTTATTTTATTTCAGTAGATGGGCGACTCAGATGGATCAAACTGTTGTCATGTAAATAGATGTTTCATTCATTTTCATTTGACATATTTATTCTTATAATTATTATAATTGCTAAACATATCTGGCATATAACCTCATTCAGACATTTATATTTTCTTATAACATATGGACTGAAATTATAACTACAACTGGAGGCATTTTAAATAATCATGTTACCTTAGGCAAGGATGCAAATACAATACCACATCCAAAAAGCCAACGTATCTTTAATTTATTTATGAGTTGTATTATGAGATGCATGAAAGTTTATCCTTGAACCCTGAGGAAGGAATTTACATTCATCATTTTATTGTTCTTCACATGTTGGTACAAGAATGTTCCCACTAGATGTTCAGTTGCCCATCTCGACTGTTCAACAAATATCCAAAGCCATTATTTTTCTATAATTCTCTCCCTATGAAACACACACACACACACACACACACACACACACACACACACACACATTTAATTTGGTCATTGTGTTTCCAAGTTTAAAGCCAAACTTTATGCAGAAGTCTGTTATTGAAACATTCCAACCACGCTTAACGTAGTAACTGGCAAATGCATTAGAAGTGCATAAATCATTAAAAATCAAAAATAAATAAATCAAACAGTGTACTGATTTGCTGACGTTACTTTGTACACAGCGCATTCTCATAATATACTGTGGTCTTCTGTCTTGATTGGGGCATGCACGGAACAGAAGTCAATCATTTTTCCCAACGTGGAAAGGAAGGTCTCGTCCATGGCCTGTCAAGCAGAAAATGTGATCAGAAACACATAAAGGGAAGGGGAAAAAACAAGACGGACTATGTAAAACTGTTATGTTTGACTCAAAATTGAAAGAAACACTGCGCCCGAACAAAGTATATCCACAGTAACCTTGCAAAACGTGATTATTCATCAAGTTGGAATTGTTTTCTGTTTAAGGATGAAAAGCAGCTTCCTTCAGGGTAATTGGGGCTGTCTGACCTGGGTGGTCACACACATCCGTGACACTCGCAGTAACTCTTTAACATTTTTATTTTCTGTTGTGGTTGGAACAGCAGATGATATAAGCAGTGTATCCTCAAAGTGTGATGCAGTTAGATTCATTATTCTTCTTTATAAGCTGAATGAGGATTTAGGGTGCTGGATGACAAGGGTAACTGGCTGGAGCATTGAGCCTCTCCTTCTCCTCCTCCTCCTCCTCCTCATGATTTCTGTGTTGGCAGAGCCGCTCGGAGTCACTAAATGGGAAGAGGACCATCATGCAAATGGCCTGATGTGAATAGGAAGTGGCTCAGTGTGCCTCTTGTTTTTAGACACACAAACAAGAGCGTAGTTCTTTTGTGGGGGTGTTTTTTAGATGGATGGGATGGCTTGATGAAACAAGGAGGTGCATGTGTAGCCGGAAACTGCAAGTGAAAAGAGTGGTTATTTAGGAGAGGAGCTAATTGAGAGTGGTTTGGAGAAAAGAGTGGGTGCACTATATAAGTAAGAGCAGCTGTCGAACCAAGTGAGGGACGATATGCACGGTAAAATATATGGTCAAACTGTTTTTCAGCTAAAGGAATAATTTCATGAGAGTTAATTCATCATGTTCACTCTTTCTAACCTTCAAAGTCATGCGCTGTTTTTTTCTTTATTTTTTTATTTTTTTCAGGCAGTGAGGGATAATTTACATCATTCATAAATTACCATTTTGGACATGACCGCTGTCAGTGGTTCCATCCAGCTCTTTCTATGAAGTGGCTCTGTGAAAGAGAGCCATGCTATTTCATTCATCTGCTGGACGCTCCCACTCGTCCTCCTGTATGTGAAAAGCATTGTAGGCAGGCAGCAGAGCAGAAGTAAGACGTGTTTTGTTAGTTGTCTGAAGCCCTGGGGACCGGAACCGCGTAAGCTCCCCCATACTATGCCCATGGATTGAGAAAAAAATAAATCCATTTGTTTCTGACAAACATTTTGCCATTAAAAATATGAGATAGAAAAACAGTGTCTGCCGTGTGTGCCTTCTTCTAAAGCAGCTATTGTTTGCTTGTCAGGATCATTAGTTCATTGGGATATATTCTGCAAGCTAATGATTCTGGTCTAATTCCCACTGGGAGAGACGCACCCGCTTTTTCCGATTCAGGGCCCAGTTGGGAGAGAAGACAGACGTGAAGTTAACGTGACCACTGACATCTCCGGAAGGGATGTCTTAATTCTGCCAAGGCCATGTATTTACTCTATGCAAATCAATTATAGAATCCTGCTATTCAGAGATCACTGGGAAGACATGTCAGGGTAGTCAGGGTAGATTCATTTGACTCCAAAGAGAGTCTGAAAGAGTACGTTTTCATTAACACTTAATAAAGAGAAGAGGAAAGACAGAATACTGAATTACACTAAAATGATTTCAGCTAATAATGTAGCCCAGCCCAGGTTGATTCTCCAGAGTGATTAACTCATTTGGCTGACAAAACCTTTTACTATCTACTGTGAAGCGAAGGTATTACGGTTGTCTAGGTAATGAATGGATCATAGCCAAAGGCATTTAAAACAGCTTTTGGTTGAGATTGTTTATTTTTCAAAGCAACATTGCTTTATGTATTCTCATCGTTTCTCATTTTCTTCCCTATTTTGTGCAGTGACAAAAGCCCTCCCAAATCCCTTTGAATTAGCTCCAACATTCTGCCTCCTCTTGTAATTTGTTACTTTGGCAAAGTGAGATGTTGACTTCAAAAGCTTGGCCTCTCAGAGATAGACGTGTCTGCAAGAGAAGGTGGCATGAAAAATAAATTGCCCAAATGAAGGGATTAAATAAAAAAAATCGAGGGAGTCAGAGGTCTTCTGAGCTGATGCTTGAGATTAGCCAGATACCAAGTGAGAAGAAAAGGATTGCTGTCTTCCAGACACCGCACTTCAATTACAGACTTCTCCTCCGTTGAGGAAAGGGATGTTTAACAGTCCCATGGATGATGGATTATTCTGGGGCAATCCTTTAAATCTGTTTGTTATTGCAGGATGTGAAGGCTTTGGTTAAGGTGATACAACATGGAAAAACATGGAAGTACTACTGTGCTAAATCATTTTGCATTCCCTCCTGGACAGAAATGCAATCAGTCTTCGCAGCATGATAATGCTTATTTAAAATGTTGAACTTCTCAACAAAGCAGAAGAGCACACAATACAGTTTAGTGCTACCCACAAAACAGCCTGCAGCAATTAAGAACATATAGTCTCTTTTCTTTTCCTTTCTTTTTTTTTGCATGTGATCACTTGGTGTTTTTCTGTGTTCCTTTAACTTTGTTTTGACTGCTTGTCTTAGCGAAAGACCATCATTTGGAGGTTTCTCATCATCTGTTTGATATTAGTGGTGAGGAACACATGGCCATTCAAAGGCAGAGCCCTGTGTGACATCATAAACCACAAGGCAAAGTGGGGATCGTCAAGACCCCAGACTGAGGACTCTGAACACTACCTGACTGCCTCCATCCATCTGCAATTTCTCTGTATTGTCCAAATAATGTCCCAGTGTGTGTCTCTGTTTCTGATTCGTGCCTTTTTTTTCACCCTTTTCTTGCAGAACTGTGTGTTGTATCTCCCATGTCATATCAAAATAGATAATAAACTGAACTGATATCAAGTGTCAAAACTTAAAAGCAAAGAGATTTTGGCGATTAAATGAAAAGAAAAAAAGAAGCAAGATGCGACAGTGTTTTAATTGAAGAGTTTGGATGTGAATCGCCAAACAACTGTAAAGCTTTTGTCTTTACAGTTGTTCGGCGATTCACATCCAAACTCCAAGTCCTACACATGACTCAGACTGAACAGGTTCAGAAATGTCAGATTCACAGAATAAAGTCAGCATTATGACTATATATATATATATATATATATATATATATAGGCAGACAAGTCATTAGCCAGGGGAGTAATGACGCCCAATTTGGCGTGCACACCTGTTTATGTTGGACTGGAGCAGTAAGCGGTGCTTGTAAAATATGAGCGAGGTTAATACTTATGTGGTGACGCCCTCAGCTACAGTAAGGACAGCATCAGCAGTCTGAGACGATGGGATGGGTCTAACCCCAGGCACTGCTGTATTTGTGTCTACGTTCCAGTGTGCGCTTCTCCTGTAGATTGTAGACAAAGCGCATTAATTAAGCATTTTTCTGTCTGCTCGCCTCACCTTGTGTTTCCGTCTGCATGCCACTTTTATATTTACGGTTGTGTGCGCGGGCGTGTGTGTGTATCCGCCTGCCCGCGTGTGAGACAGACACATCCCTATGGGAAGTGGGTTTCTACGTGGAGACATTTGGTGGAGGGAGTTCGAGGACAGCCCACACGCGCTTTTGTGCTGCTCAGTGTCCAGTGGTTGGCGAGGCCACGGCTTCTCCTTGAGGTTATTTTTCTCTTCACATTTTGTTTTCATGAAGTGATGTTCGGGGCTCTAAAAGCAGACTCCACCTAGGGAAAAACTACAAGACCCTTAAAGGTCCTTTTCTTAGCACTTCACCCCTCAACCCATGTGAGTCGAGGCAGAAGACAAATGTTCTGGAAGAAGCAAATTACAGTTTTCCCTGTCCTTGGAAATGCATTTCCCATGGCCTGTTGTTTTCAACATATACTGAGGTATTATTTCCAAGGAGACAGAGTGAATTATTACAGCTAATTGCAATTCCTTTTTCTCAACCATGAGTCAAAGTGAATTTGGCATTTCGTTTTAATGCTGAAAATAACAAACCATACTTACTAAAATTCCAAATAATTTACTCAGTTCAAACCATACTGAAAAAATCTCATAAAGGCCACAAGTGCAGTACTTTGAATGATCCGTCCTGACAAAACAACATCAATATGCAACACAGCTGAGCCCACAGAACTTGACACTCCACAGATGTCATTTGGGGGGGGGGGGGGGGGGGATTGGCATTGGTAATGTTTTTGGTTAACTTGCACAACATGCAGCTCTTGTCAACAAGTTCCAAAAATCTGCCTTCAAGTAAAACGCTCACCTCAAGAAACTTCCCTTCATCTCCAAAATCCCAGAGTGGCAGAGTTATAGTTTGTTTGCTACTGTAAATCAACATGTTGAAGCACCAGCAACAAGGCGTTTGCTCTGCTAAAAATCAGGACTAGAGAATAATCCAGGAATAGCCAATTTAGTGAGATTCAGTGCCAGTGTATCATCCTTCCCTGTCTAGCCTGTGGAAAGAGCAGTGGTGGAGGTGAAGAGGTTCCATGATGTGGGTCACATACATGGAAAGTTCTGCTGAAGCCTTCGCTTTTCCATGGGGATGGAAGGTCACCGGAACAACACACAAACAGCTCCAACTCAACATGTGCTGCAAGAAAACACTGAGGCTGTTTGTCAAACAAATTATCTTAATACTTCCAATGGCTTTTTTAAGCTGTGTCAAACCCAACAAGAACTCCAGACCGTAAGCGTTTGTGGCAGGTAATGATGAGCAGCATAGTGACAAAGTTTGCTTAACACAAGTGAACTTGTCCATCTCCCGCTCAGAGAGTTGACGGCTAACTCAGTCTGTCAGCAGAGCGCACCGCATGGAAAGCAACATCAGAGAAACTTGTTGCCCAGCGCTTGTATATTTCTGTCTCCATCTGTGTCACCGGCTGGAAGTGGGCTAGTGTACATGCCTTTGAATATGTAGGGCATTGGACACCAGCTCAATGTGGTTTGGGAGAAGTTAAAGGCTGGTTGGGGCTTTAATCCACCAAACCCTCCTCCCAGTTTTTCCCTCTTTTTCTTGTCTCTGTGGGTCCCTTTCCCCCCACCAGCTCCCCATCTACCACACAGGCCCGTCAGCACCCCAACTCCAAAAGATCCCCCCGCCCCCTCCTCTGCCTCCACACCAACTGGGCCTTGCCGCAGTCCTGACGTCCTAATGGCTGATGGATGCACCGAGGTCACACTGATGATCTAGAGAAGTCCTTTGGTCCGTCATTGAGCCTTTGATCAACATACTTAACCCTTTCCTCCTAAGAACCCCCCTCTGTGGATGAGAATGTGGGGAGATTGAGTTACACAGTGCTGGGGAGTGGGTAGGCTGACATCCCTTTGGTAACACATGTCTTTGTTTAAGGCAAAGCTCTGGCACTGATGGTCTTCTTCCAAGCCCCTCTCCTTCTCTTAATACCCCACCAGAGTAACTGGGGAGAAGATCTAGTGAAAACCTGCAACTTTCTCTCCTGTCTAGTTGTTCTGTCAACCATACTGTTACACTGATGAGAAGAAACAGTTAGATATTTTGGGAAATACAATTATTTTGCTTGTGTTGTGAGATGAAGGGATCAATTGGCATATCATGTCTGTCAAATATGCAGTTACAGCCAGGAGCCAGTTAGCTTAGCATAACGACTGGAAACAGCTGGCCTTGCTCTGTCTGAACGTAAAACAAAATCCACCTAATATCATGAGTCCACTAGTTAATAGTATGCATACTCCACTTCCCGGAATGTCAAACTATTACAATACATGCAAAATGGCATACACAATACATTTATTACATAATTTGAATTCCGTTTTAAAGTTTGCTTTACAATTAAATTAAAAACAAAACAAAACAACTTTAAAGCTGTTAGGGTCCCAATAATGCTTGAGTAATTTGGTGTATTGGAAAATACATTTGAATTCTGTTCCTTTTTGGTTTCAGTCAGCAGTGTGAGATAATTTTATCTGCAGGTGTCAGCTTGTTGAACAGGAACACAATTGTTTTTAAGTGCCGAAAGCTGTGTGCTCCCACAAAGCAATTTAATGAAATATTGCTTCCCAGAAAAGAGGCACATGTTTTACTGAACGCCAATACTTGGTGAATTATTTACAGTTCATTCATCTGAATATTTTTCAGCCATTTAATGAGCAAAGCTGTTTTTCTTAACCAATTAACTCCTATGAGTGCATGGGAGGTTATAATTTGACTGTGAAGTGCCATATGTGTTGTAAATCTCATAAGAGCATAACAGAGCGAAATGGTTCTTTATGTGGTGTTAATCAGGTCTTTCACTTTGAATTATGTAAACACAACAAATCAAAATTATGTTCTTGCATTAGCAAAATCTTGTTTTATGATTTGAAAGATTGGTAGAAAAAATCCCTTACTTTGAACTTGCTCAGTGATGATTTTCATTAGCCATTTGCAAAAGATGAAATCAAATGTGGTTTGAAAGAGAAGTTGCTCCGTGTATTCATTTTAGGATCACCTTACCAGTATTCGGATATGTTCTATCAATTAGCGGGCTTGGGCAGAAAGCAGAGGAAAAATTAATGTGTTTCTAATTCTGAGTATCATGGTTTCTGCACATGGACCTGTATATCATCTTTCCAAAGAAAACTTCTACCCTTACATTTCTCTGTTTTATTGAGCTGAATTGCAATAAAATCGAATCCACAAATACATAAACGCATTAGACCTCATTGGGAAGCGCTATAATGTCTGTTGGAGCAGCAGTAAAATCCATTTTTAACTGCTAGTTTTCTGGCCTGAGACCTGCAGTTACACCTCTCATCACTTGGACCATTAAAGAAGACTGCCTGCTCCACTCGGAGTCAAAGTGATAGGGCACTCCTGTCCCGTCATGTCCCGACTGTCTGCTTGACTTTCCGTGGACGTTTCCCATGTGTGAAGGTTGGTGAGGCAACAACAGCTGTCAGACGGTGGTTGTTGGCAGGGCGTGGTGCCTGACCAGTGGGTCTGACCAGACACTTGTGCTCCTACACTGAGCCACGGGAAGAAAGTTGACCCCAAAGCTACTACTGGTTGACGCACTGTGGTCGTCGGGGTCCATGACACCATGGAGGAAACTCAATAGTGTGGATGGCCTTGACTTCCTGGGTGTGCTTTTTGTTGCATCAGGATCAGAACAGAACATGTCCGGGCTTCTTTTACATGTGTATTCATCTTTCTTTGATTGAGCTTATATAAGTTGGCGAAGTAACTTCACAGCTAAACAAACTGTGATTTGTGACCCACAGTAATCCTGTTCTTGGGTCGTATCCCTTCTTTTCTCTTTCCTAAAATATGTTACTTGAAGTTCCCCTCAGAGAGATCTTCAGATCTGGCTGAAGAATAAATAGCAGCTTGAAAAAGCTTGAGTTGGTTTGAGTGATGACTGTCACTATGGCAACCACCTTATGTTTTCAATTTGAAGCTGACATCTCAATAGGTCCTGTTGTGTCCTGATATGTGGGGATAGTAAATGTTATAAAAGTACGAGGTGAGTTATTAGGAAGTCTGCTAATTACAGGGGTGGGATGACGTATAAATCGTACAGATTAGAGGCTGGATATATAAGCAAAACAATCTGCAAGCTCAACACTTGGTACTTTAGAGGCCCTGTGATGGCAGCGCTGGATAGCCGCAATATAAAGACATGCCATGGAAGATTAAATTCTCAAAATCAGGCTGAGTCTGCATGAAACTGAAGCTGATGAATGTAGATTCATAAAAAGGTAGAGGGTGGTCGTGTGCAGTGAAACATCCAGCGCAGGTCATTCCATGTTTTCCATGCAATATTGAAGTATTGTCATATGTATACCGAATGTGTGTGACCACAAACCCAAGAATTTAGCATTTTAATTGAAGGTGCTGATATAATGGCAAATGGACACACGCTTACTGTACTAGCCAATGTAATATGTGGCTCACTAAGCCACTTAAATCACTTTGCTACCTTGACTTTAACGATACTTCAATTCATAACAACTTATTATTCATTCAATCTTGTTTTCACAGTTTTGGCCATAATTTCTGTTAGTTATTGTAGTGCCCATTGCACAATGCTACAAGTTCCTAGGCCAATTAGTGCACAGTGTTTCAGTTGTAAATAAAGATTGAAGGCCCAGGAGGCAGGGAAAACGATTATAGCATCAAGGCAGGTGATTCCCAGATCCTTTTCCAACTTGATGTTCCAATACGCTATAACCTATTCTCATAACATGATATCTCACAGCAAAAACACATTGCAATCCAAACTTATGCAGACTTCTCAGCATCTTCTTAACACCATGTTGTTCAAACCAGTTTATCACCTGTCGTAAATATTAATTGTCTGCATTCCAGCACTTTCTCACAGAATAATGGTAAAATGTTGGTAATAATCCTCCATTGCACAGAAAACCTCACAAAAGAATTCACTGACCTGATATTGATATCAGCATGATACCAAATTTATTAAGCAAATCAATTTTTTGGCCATGCTGTGACTGATGATTTGTAACATAATAAAATAATGTTTCCCCTATTAGTCAAATTAATTCAGTCATGACAGGCCACCATCTTTTTTGTGACATGGCGACATCTGACCCCATGTTTAATAAAAAACAATCCCAAAGAGTACCAAGATGTGATTTGTACATATTTTACATTTCTAAGAGAGCACCGGTATTAGATCAGTATTTTGATTCCCTGAGTTACAATCTGTATGGATAGAGAAAAAGTTCAACCAGTGCATCTCTAAGAACAACAAGCAAGTAGGTCAGTGAATTCAAACAGTTAACATACTACAATTTCCCATTTGCCTTTCTCTGATTTTTCACATATTATGGCTAACCTGGGGATTTGTTTAATAAGCAACACATTCTCAATCTTAATACGGAGCTTCAAACTATGGCACTCTAGGTTCCCCTCTAGCGTCAATTTTAGACTTGTCAGAGATGGCATGTCATGGTGTGCGTTACATGCATAGCCATCCATCCATCCATTTTCTTCCGCTTATCCGATACCGGGTCGCGGGGGCAGCTGCCTGAGCAGGGACGCCCAGACTTCCCTCTACCCGGACACTTCCCCTAGCTCCTCCGGGAGGACCCCAAGGCGTTCCCAGGCCAGCCGGGTGACATAGTCACTCCAGTGTGTCCTGGGTCTTCCTCGGGGTCTCCTCCCGGTGGGGCATGCCTGGAACACCTCCCGAGGGAGGCGTCCAGGGGGCATCCGATGCAGATGCCCGAGCCACCTCAACTGGCTCCTCTCGATGTGGAGGAGCAGCGGCTCTACTCCGAGCTCCCCCCGTGTGACGGAGCTCCTCACCCTATCTCTAAGGGAGCGCCCCGCCACCCTGCGGAGGAAGCTCATTTCGGCCGCTTGTATCCGGGATCTTATTCTTTCGGTCATGACCCAAAGTTCATGATCATAGGTGAGGGTAGGAACGTAGATTGACCGGTAAACCGAGAGCTTCGCCTTTCGGCTTAGCTCTCTCTTTACCACGACGGACCGATACAGCGACCGCATTACTGCAGCCGCTGCACCGATCCGCCTGTCAATCTCGCGTTCCATCCTTCCCTCACTCGTGAACAAGACCCCAAGATACTTAAACTCCTCCACATGAGGCAGGAACTCCCCCCCGACCTGGAGGGAGCAAGCCACCTTTTTCCGGTCAAGAACCATGGCCTCGGATTTGGAGGTGCTAATCCTCATCCCGGCTGCTTCACACTCAGCTGAAAACCGCCCCAGGACATGCTGGAGGTCCTGGCTCGAAGGAGCCAACAAGACCACATCGTCCGCAAAAAGCAGGGATGAAATCCAGTGGCTCCCGAACCAGATCCCCTCCGGCCCACGGCTGCGCCTAGAAATCCTGTCCATAAAAATAATGAACAGGACCGGTGACAAAGGGCAGCCCTGCCGGAGTCCAACATGCACCTGGAACAGGTCTGACTTACTGCCGGCAATGCGAACCAAGCTCCTGCTCCGGTCATACAGGGACCGAACAGCCCTTAGCAGAGGGCCCCCGACCCCGTACTCCCGAAGTACCTCCCACAGAATGCCACGAGGGACACGGTCGAATGCCTTCTCCAAGTCCACAAAACACATGTGGACTGGTTGGGCAAACTCCCATGAACCCTCGAGCACCCTGCGGAGGGTATAGAGCTGGTCCAGTGTTCCACGGCCAGGACGAAAACCGCATTGTTCCTCCTGAATCCGAGGTTCGACTATCGGCCTAATTCTCCTCTCCAGCACCCTGGAATAGACTTTCCCGGGGATGCTGAGAAGTGTGATCCCCCGATAGTTGGAACACACCCTCCGGTCCCCCTTTTTGAATAGAGGGACCACCACCCCGGTCTGCCAGTCCAGAGGCACTGTCCCCGACTGCCACGCGATGTTGCAGAGACGTGTCAACCAGGACAGCCCCACAGCATCCAGAGACTTGAGGTACTCAGGGTGGATCTCATCCACCCCCGGTGCCTTGCCACCGGGGAGCTTCTTAACTACCTCGGTGACTTCAGCCCGTGTAATGGGTGGGTGAACCTCTGAGTCTCCAGCCTCTGCTTCCCCAATGGGAGACGTGTCAGTGGGGTTGAGGAGATCCTCGAAGTATTCCTTCCACCGCCCGACGATATCCTCAGTCGAAGTCAGCAGCTCCCCACTAACCACCGTAAACAGTGTTGGTGGAGGGCTGCTTCCCCCTTCCTAAGGCGCCGGATGGTTTGCCAGAATTTCCTCGAGGCCGACCGATAGTCCTCCTCCATGGCCTCCCCGAACTCTTCCCAGACCCGAACTTTTGCTTCAGCGACCGCCCGTGCTGCAGCACGCTTGGCCTGCCGGTACCCGTCAGCTGCCTCGGGAGTCCCCCGAGCCAACCAGGTTCGGTAGGACTCCTTCTTCAGCTTGACAGCATCCCTTACTTCCGGTGTCCACCACCGGGTTCGGGGATTGCCACCACGACAGGCACCGGAGACCTTACGGCCACAGCTTCGAACAGCCGCGTCAACAATGGAGGCAGAGAACAAGGTCCATTCGGACTCAATGTCCCCAGCCTCCCTCGGGATCTGGTCATAGCTCTCCCGGAGGTGGGAGTTGAAGACCTCCCTGACAGAGGGTTCCACCAGACGTTCCCAGCAGACCCTCACAACGCGTTTAGGTCTGCCAAGTCTGTCCAGCTTCCTCCCCTGCCAGCGGATCCAACTCACCACCAGGTGGTGATCAGTTGACAGCTCAGCCCCTCTCTTCACCCGAGTGTCCAAAACATACGGCCTGAGGTCAGATGACACAACCACGAAGTCGATCATTGACCTCCGGCCTAGGGTGTCCTGGTGCCATGTGCACTGATGGACACCCTTATGTTTGAACATGGTGTTCGTTATGGACAAACCGTGACCAGCACAGAAGTCCAATAACAGAACCCCACTCGGGTTCTGATCGGGGAGGCCGTTCCTCCCAATCACGCCCCTCCAGGTAACACTGTCGTTGCCCACGTGAGCGTTGAAGAGTAGAAGAGAGTCCAGCCTCTCTCAAGGAGTTGGGTTCCAGAGCCCAGACTGTGCGTGGAGGTGAGCCCGACTACCTGTAGCCGGTAGCGCTCTACCTCCCGCACTAGCTCAGGCTCTTTACCCCCCAGTGAGGTGACATTCCATGTCCCCATGGCTAGAGTCACCGTCCGGGGATTGGGTCGCCGGGGCACCCGCCCAGGACGGCCACCCAAATCCCACCGCACCGGCCCCTTCTGAACCCTCCTGCGGGTGGTGGGCCTACAGGAGGGCGGGCCCACGTCGCTCTTTCGGCACAGACCCGGCCACCAGGCGCTCGCCTGCGAGCCCCAACCCCGGGCCTGGCTCCAGGGTGGGGCCCCGGTGACGCCAATCCGGGCGACGTGAACGTCCTCGATTTTAGCTTCTTCATTAAGGGCTTTGGAACCGCTCTTAGTCTGACCTGTCACCTAGGACCTGTTTGCCTTGGGAGACCCTACCAGGGGCATTAAGCCCCGGACAACATAGCTCCTAGGATCATTCAGGTGCTCAAACCCCTCCACCGCGATAAGGTGTCGGTTCAAGGAGGAGACATGCATAGCAAACTTCCTAAATAAAAATAAAAAACATTTTTATGTTAAAATACAACGGCGTATTAGTGCCACTGTAGAAAAAAGCTGAGAGAGGAGGGCAATATTCCGTGAAAAAAGTGTTTATAAATTTATTTTATAAAATGGCAAATTTGTGAATATATGAAGTGGCAAATTTCCGACATTATTAAGATATTTATGCTGGCTAACTTCCAATGAATTTACGCAATTTTTCCAATGAATAAATCACGTGTGACAGTGCCTCATTGAGGTCTTTAGGGTGATGGCTGTTGATGGTTATTGTTGGTTTAATTTATATGGGCCAAATAGTCATCTTATGGGTGTTCGGGCGGTTGATTGAGCTAAGATGCTAGCAGTAGCTTTCACTTGTTGTCATAGCAACAGCAAACATCTGGTGTTAGCGGAACCAAGCACTTTCATGGGAAGTGACCTGGCATTAATACCGGTTGTTAACATCTTAATAAACTCTCAAATTTCACACTTTATAAACTTGCAAATTTCACACTTTATAAACTCGGAATGTTGCCCCCCTCTCTCGGCTCCTATCTTTTTCTTTTTCTACAGTGGCCCTAATACTGCATTGTATTTAATAACTATGTTTGTTATATAACTGTTATAGATTAAGTACTTAAGTTACATAACAAAACTACAGTAAAATATGTCAACAAACACAACAGCGGTCTCCTATGTGAAAGTCCTGTTTGTTTGACCCATTTAACCTCACCTCTTACTCGCCACGTGGACTTAGTGGGGTTAGTTGAAAGCCAGGGGTGTCCCATACATGCTAAAACATGCTAAAGGTAAATCAGTGTGCCTGTAACTAAGCCGTAAGTTGGGAATGAGGTTGGTATTATTGTTTAATCGGCTAGGGATTTTTGGCCCTGTGGGCATGTTTTTAGTGATATTTGCAAATAAAGGATCAAACATAATGTCTACATGATTTATTGTTATATTTCTATGATTACATGAACGGAAAAAAATGAACACAGAATACGTGATTTACAGAAGAGTTACAAATTATACATATTATGTTGCAAGAGCAGAAACGTAATTTAATTTGAGGTGGACTTAGTTAGTACATTGCTTTTACTACCAATAGGAATCATGGGCTTAACCATGAAAATAAAACCCACATGGTGATGAACAGCTACTATTACACTTTGTGCATGTGTATTTGCATTTATATTTTCCTTTCCAAATAAAAAAGTGATGTGTTGTATGGAAAGCTTTGCAAATCGGACGCTTGAAATAGATCACAACAGAGGTGAAAGAAAGCGAAAAAGGTACACAAACACAAACAAAGATGCCTACTGGGTGAGAGCATTTGAGCCTGGATGATGAGAATGGGTCAGGAGGGAGGCTGATGGCACAATGGGCCATGAGAGGCTCCTTTCTCCCTTGTGGCAGGCCCTTTCACAGGTTCCTCCTCCCCAGCACTGAAAAGGACCCCATATGCATCCCCACTAGCCTATCAGTCCACTTTCCTTTCCCATCATTCCCCAACAGCTGTTTCTGGGTGGCGTTGTCTCATTATTGTACTCATTAACGGCCCCTGTCTGGAAAGAGTTCCGTTTTGTTAGGGTTATTGTGGTAGTTCGCTCACATTTGGTTTCAAATCTGTTGGTGGTAAGTTATTTGATGGTTTGGCCGTTGACAAGTGCTGGTCAAAATAATTTGGGTGCTCACAGTAAAAAAAAAAAAAAAACAAACATAAGCCTCCAATATGAGTGAACACTTGAGCACATTTTTCAGAAGTGACGTCTTTTTTTCAGCGCTGCTGTTTCGACATTGCAAGAATGGTTTCCTTTAACCATAATATAATGTTGCTGGCACAAAATGTTTGAGAGAGATATTTCCTAATTATGACTGGGGAACATAATCTGTGATCAGATATCAAATGAAACCAACAGGGCATGTTTTTGTGTGGAGAGCGAAACGCCGCTATGCAATTTTGAAGAAGCAATGAGATGTCTCAGACACTCACTGACAGTCGCTCTGACTCGAAAAGACAAGGCATCGTCCACCACAGTAGCACTGACATTTTCTGGGGTTTGGATAAACAGGTGCACTACCGCGGCCCTCATGGAAAGAGTCTTATGTCTAGAATCAACCCCCTATCATTCCCAATCCACATAAAGACCTTGTGGATTGCACAAGAGGACATCTCATGAAAACAAGTGATATGGCATACTGTTATGGTCCTGTGCCAGAAGAGCTATATGGGAGTCACATGTGGTCAAAGTGGTGAAGGGAGGCCTCACATCATTGGCAACCACGTGTGGTATACTCCACCAGATGCTGCTCCCACTTTCATTTGTTCAAGACAATTGCTGTTTTAAGGAGATACCTGCTTACGTTCTAATCAGACTGCAATATGATATCAGCAGACATTTTAAATCAGGGTATATTTTTTCATCCATACAATGGATTTATTTTCATTTACAATATCAAAAGACACAACAATCATTTATTGGACTAAGAACGTATCCAATTTGCTGTGCAATTTACATTTGCTTGTGGCCCATGAAATGCTTTGAGAAGTCAATATAATTAGTTGCTGCATAAACACGTGGAATTTGTTCCAAGGATTTCAGTTCAAAGCCGTAGAGCAGTTTTTCCAAACACATTTGTCATACTTTCATTGCTTTGTTGTTGACTTTGCTTCAAGCTGTGTTTTGTGAATGAGGGTTCTGCTATGGCCTCCAGTGTGATCAGTAATCTTAATATTTTGTGACTTACAAGTGTTTTTCATCACAGCGGGAAATGGGCTGTAACATCATAGAGGAAAAAGCTTGGAAGTTGTGTATTCAGCCATATTTTGGTAAAATTATGAATGTTTTGAGCATGCTGAGCTTACAGATGGAGAACGGAGGATTGGATAATGTTGCAGGACTGATTTGAGAAGTTTGCATGGACATTTTTCCACAGTGAAAAGTGGTCGGTATTGAAATCCATTCTAGCTGACGCAAACTCAAATTGGCCACAGGCTGGAAATGAGCTAAAGGACCAATCATGTGTTGACCATTGATTTCTGAATTAGATTCATGTAGAATGCAATGGTCCAATTCAATGGACCAGTATCAATTCTCATAAACACAGTTTCAGAGTCTTGTATTGCTCAGTTACATGAATCCAGTCACACGTCTCCCACTCAGTTTTTAGCGGCTAAATAATTCTTACATTTTTGTTCCCCCGAGTCCAGTCGTGTGCGCTACAAATGTCTTAATGTCTGTTTCCGTCTCATCTCTTCTCAGTAAATTTCATCTCTGTTGTGATGGAGTGTTCCAGATTAATCATAGGTGTTTCATTTCTCAGTCTTCTTTCCAATAGGCTACTGTGTCTGGGGAGATGAGTCAGTCGGCTGTTTGGACATGTCTTGTATTTTGTCGAAATTCTTACTTGTTGATCCAGATCATAGGTTAATTCCCTGCCAGATATATTTCTCCTTTTGGATTTTTTATTTACGATGTTAATCACTCTCTGGTTATTTTTAATTGAAGGGTTAGGCCACCTTGTACCCAGCCGTGAGTCGTTAATTATTGGTTTCCAGCTACAATCTAAATGATGATTTCAACACAATATAGAGATGTTATACTTCTTATAAATAAAGACCTGGGAAAAGTAGACATACTGAACTGAGATATTGGATGTTGTTGGAAAAGAACAAAAATATGATTGGTGGATTCCAAGTTATAGTTTACACATAGTATGTCCAACAAAAAGTAATTTGTGTTACAACAGACTTATGATTAATTATAGAGTTGTTTCTGCAGTAACAAACAAATCAGCTCAGGCATCACACCAGTACCGAACGGATCATTGCCATGGTGACATCTCATTCATTCAAGTGGTAGTTGACAACTCAAAAAAATACCTCCCAAGCGTCCTTTCCATCATTGTGAGGAAGGTCATGGCTAATGGTGGATCAGGGCCATAGGATTTCCCTGTCTGTCTATGTAAGTGGCCATGCCAGTCATGAGGCTTGGGTCACAACAGCCATTCTAATCAGCGGTCACCATGGTCCAGTTGTTAATGATTGAGTTTGTTCCTTGTGCTGACACTAAGTGGCGAGTAAGGTCAAACGGCCATTTAAAGGAATGCCATCTTGGACATTCCAATGCTGCTGTTCCCTCAGGTTCACATCACAGAGGGTGCAAGGGAAAAAAGGTCGAACAATGTGATCTGGAATCTGGGAGGGAGTTCACCACGCTTGTTCACAGCTCCTGAGATATGAGTTAAACATGCGGAATGTTAATCTGTCAATGTGTGGTCATGGTGCGTTTTTGTAAGCGGTGGTGATTTGAATCACGAGGCCCTGCGGTTGTGCCCAGACCCTCTCTGCCTATCAGGCGCGATTAGAGGTAACCAGTTCTGACACTCTGATGGCCATGAGAGACATCCCTTGCCCGCCAACAAAGCCACATGTCACACACGGCCATCTTGTTTTCTCCCAGCAGGCCTTTGGAATGTAGTTCATCCCCTCAGCCTCCTCAAAAAGGCCATTCTACAAATTCAGGGTTGGCGGCTATTGAATCCGAACTGTTCAAGGGGATGCAAAATAGCTCTCAGCATGTGAAACTATGTAGAACGAATGCATTTTAGCACCCTTTATCTGCCCCTCAATAGACTGTCTTCATTGACACAGGCATTCTGAAGCCTGTCTTAGTAAACTTGTCTCCAAAATTAAAGGGTGAAACAGCCGGGAAGATATATGTGATCATCAACTCAAGTTCTAGCAATGCTAAGGATACTGCTACACTGGGAAAATAACCCCCCGGATTTTAAAGTTTAGAACGATGTTCTAAATTGTTTGCAGGGAGTGCATCTGAGACCCCAAACCCTGAGTGCACCAGTCATAACCTTCTTTGGTTTCTCGTTTGAAGGAAGTGAAAAATGCATTTTTTTAATCTCAGTATGCAGGGATAGATCCATGCCATGTTGGAAAAACATTTGCACCACAGTTCTGGTTTGTGGCTGGCTATTGTACAGGGAGTGGTATTTCACTTATGAAGTGATTCCGTTACAGCTGTCCCCTCAACCATCCCCCCTCTGCACGCACTCACTTACTCCCATTCAACCACACACACACACACACACACACACACACACACACACAGGCAGAACCATTTAAACACAGTTCTCCATAAACACGTACAAATCAGTTCCAACGGGTGCTCCAGCAAAACTCAGACATGGACCCAGACCCACAGCACTCAAAAACAGGTTATTTTAGAAATGACATGATATGCCAAGTTGCACATCTGCAGTGAGATCCTGCCAAGCTGCCATGTGAAATACGATCTAACCCTGGTCTGCTTGATTCCAATGAATGACATCCTTACGCCCCTATCTGTTGAATAATACATTTCCCTTAAGTCCTGATATAGGGGACCTTTCTGGCTGGTTCAGGGGAAACAAATGTTGAAAGGATTATTTTATTTACTTTCTTTGGCGAGGCTCCGAATTGGTATGGGAGGTAGTTGTGGCTTTTGTGGTCACGTGTTTATTGTTTATGCTTTGTATTTATCCCTAATTAATGCCGCGCTGATGAGTGCTGTCACAGACACCAGCGAACAACGGTTGGGTCTCACGCAATGTGCGGATGATTTCCTCCTCACATTCAAGGCCTCGGAGAGGAGCAAAGCGCTTTCTCCAGCTTGTCTCTTTGAGCCGGAGCAGGAAGACAGATGCTCTAGAAAAATACATACCAAACCAAAGACTGTCAATCTGTGTTCCCCCTACTCCTCAAGTGCACGTCTTTTTTTGGAAGCCCTCTTTTTGTTTTCAGCATTCACTTTGGAGTAAAAGGAAGTTCAAAGATGTGTTTTTCCGCATCACAATAGTTACACACGTTTTCTCCAGATGAAGACTTGTGATCCAGATGCAAATCAGTCACAGGGTCACTGCAAGGTCTCTCTGACCCTCCCTCCATGTTGCTACTCCATCCAACTAATCTCTGTCACAGGATTATTGTTTTCAAATGATCTGCCCACTGACAAATGATGTGTGACCAATTTTATGATAATGCAACTCCTCTTCCCTGAGAAATGAAATCTTGAAATCCTGATTTCATACAGTTGGATGTTGATTGAACATGCTGTGTAAAAATCAAAGTGACTGACACTGAGATTGATGTTTTATTTAACTTTATACATTGATGCGTGCATTCGATAAAAGGTATCCCTGATTTATAATAGCCTACATTGTGGTGCAATCATGAAATTTTCTAAACTCAAGATTCACTTAAAAGCTTTCTAAGCCATATCTCAATGCCTTTGCAGTGAATGGAACATGCTCTGGTTCAATTTACAATATTTTACCACATACATACATACATACATACATACAAAATTCTAACGTTTACTGTTTAATGTTTACTTATCCATCAGAAACTGAGCAGAGTCCAATATTCACCTACCTTATACAGCACTGTTTTGATCATCACCAACTCCCAAGGTAACAACCTTGGTTTTTAGTTGCTTAATTCTGCATGTTCCCCAGCAAGCTGCTAATATTGTCTATCTGCCGTGTAGTGCTAGGAAGGTAGTACAAAAACACTAGATCACTAGTTGTATGAGTATAGGTGGTACACATTGCACATTGTACATTTGCATAATCATAACTGGCCAATCAATCAATTAATCAATCAAATTGTATTTGTATAGCACTTTACAATAGCCAGACGGTACCCAAAGTGCTTTACATCAAAGCAATAAAATAATACATTAAAACAATACATAAAAACACAAGAAAGTGCCACAGTGCTACAAGAAAACACAAGAAAAGTGCTACTAGTGCTGCAGGTTGTTTGAGGCCCTCTAAAGTGCATAAAGTAAAAACAGGCAAAATAATACGCCTAAGAGCAGGACTACCCTGGTCACAGTTAAATGCCAATCTAAAAAAGTCAATCAGGACGTGCCTACTTGAATACACAGGAATCCCACGGTATATAATGCAACACGCATCAATGCTTGACATGCTACACTGTCTTAAGCGAGCAGCGCAGGAGCTGCAAAGCCCTCTTGCTTGAGGGCTCCACCTGTACTGAACTTCAACTGGACCCTCAGGTGCAACACAACCAAAGTCCTGTGTCGTTCCAGTAACCACAGACCCTAAAAAGGACCCTAACATGTCCAAAGGATAGACCCATATAAACAGACAATGTGTTGATCACACATAGCAAAGTGGAAGGCCTGCCTATAGGCTTGGGAGATGTGCTGAACACAGCAGTTAGTTCACATACTCTCTCAGCTGAGGTCAGTGCAAGCAGTAAAGCTGTCTTAATTAACAGCGCCTTCAGAGAGGAGCATTCCGGAGGCTCAAAGGGTCTCTTCACCAAGGCAATAAGAACCAATGGTAGTTTCCACTGCAGGGAAGAGACACACATCACTGGGCCTTGCTTCCTAACCCCTGAAAGAACCATTTCATGAGAGGGTGGCCAAAGACTTGTCTGTTTCCAAAACCTCCGTGGAAAGAAGAAATGGCTGCTACACACTTTAACAATGGCATGACACAGCCTTCTGTCCACCAAACATTGTAAAAAGGAGAGAATCAAGTCAATTACACAGGGATGTAGCCTCCTTTTTCTGTCAACTTTGCCCGCTCAGGGTGGGCAGCACACCCATTGCCCCTGACTCCTGAGATAGAGCCCCCCAGCACTGGGGGATGGTCCAGGGTTGGGCTGCCATCATCTCAGTCACTTCTGCATACCATGGAGCTAAGTAGAAACCTGGAGCAACCAGAATGACTGACAACTGTTCAGCGCTCACCCTCTATAGCAGTCCACCTCTAGGTATGGATTTTCCTGCTGTGCCAGACAGAACCATAGCAGGCCATGGGTGTTGCTTCACTTGGCGAACAGATCCATTTCCACTTTTCCAATCCGGGTACAAATCAGATTCACCTCCTTGGGGTGAATGATACACTTGTCTGGTAGGGGTCTGCAAACATGAGGTCGTCACCCCTGTTCTCCTGTTACTGCAATGTGCATAGACAACAGGTCAACAAGTCCCACAACTGCAGGTCCTTGTGGATCCAACTCCATACCCTCCATCCCCATCGGGGGTCAGAAGTGTTAGGAGAGAAAAACACTGCCTGTAGCTCAAGGAGGTTGATGTGTGGAAGCATCTGGAAACACTGTGACATAAGACATCACTCCTTTGTTCCGGAGATCCCCAGTAGTGTAGGTCTTTCTCGACTAAAGGGTTCTTGAGGCGGCAACTTCATCCTTACAGATAGGCAGTTGATGGGAAAATTGGTATGCCCTAACTGGCCGGCTATGTTTATGTACATTTTGAATGCATGCTCATCAATGAAGTCTGACAGTGGATTTTAGCAACAGACTAAAACAGACTCACTCTTTGCACAACAATAAAAGGTTTATTGGTATAAGGAACAATATGTTGCACATCAGACTATTTGTAGTCCTGGTAATGTACATTTGATTCCTAGTCTCTTTCCTCTTAGCTGTTATATAGTTTACAATAAAGACATTAAAGACCCATGTGGCTTGCTAACTCAAGCATGGGGGACTGTTTTCTGGAGATGTTGACTCACCCTAAATATACTCTTCTCTATTTTGATTGAAGCGATTAACATGTCACGGCTGCTCTACTCTATAAAGGAAAACATGGCTACGCTTCATTTTTGCCTAGGGTCAGGATCTCCCAGAGGGAGAGAGCTAACGGCTTTCTCAATCCTCCATATCAGCAGGGCCATACCAATGCATATAATCTGTAAAGCGCAGCTGGCTTTTACTATATACTACTGTTTTACCACTGAGGCCTGACAGTGCCAAGGCCTGTGGTGGCTTGGGCGGTGCAGGCCTCAGAAGTTTGTTTTTGTCTCGAAGGCTCCAAAATCATATCTCACCACCTGAGTGCCCCAGTGTGCAGTTGGAGAGTGGATGAAAGGTGGAGGTTCATTTCACTTTGGATCACATAAATGTTTCACATTGCATGTACTGTGTCACAGGAATATATGATTTGACCAAATCTCAAAATCAACTCTGATATAATTAAGTCTAATGTAATATGATCGAATGCACATTTATAGTTTACGGTCAGAATCAACACCAGGCAATCACATACCTCAAACAGATTTTGAGAAAAACAAGACAACAGGCAGATATATATTAAAGCCACACCATTCATCAAATCATATGAGAGAACACACACAAAGTAAAAACATCATTCAAATACAGTTAGGACTCAAAACAAAAGCACAATATCCAGATGCAGCAATATAATCTCTCATCCATTTCTAATCCATTGAGACATCTGAGCACCTAACACTGGATATTTGTGGATTCATTGGCTCAATTGATGTCTACTTTAAGGCGCGATTAGACCTTTTCTGGGCCATGTTGACAGACTGATCTTTAATTGACACATAGTGAGAGACAGAGCCTGGAAACCAATCAGGTCTCAGAACAAGCCAGGGCAAATTGGGAATTGTAGACCAGGTGTGATCCAATCTAATATGAAAAAACAAACGAGCAGTAGTTCAAAGTGTTGCTAAGCTTCAAAGGCTATTTGGTAATATAAAAATGACTTTCTTCCTTCTGCAAAAAAAGCCTGTTCATCTATATGTTTATGCATCATGCTTTCTTTAAGAAAGTATAATCATATCCAGTAAAGGCATATACTGTATAGTGGCAGGATGTTGACAAGACAATAAACCAGTTTTTATTTGCACGAGGAGGAAAGTGCATCTTTCATCACTTCTTCCACAGAGCCCAAGGCTACTTCCTTCTCCATGGTGCGGCCAGCATACATCCAGCCACACAGGAAGCATCTTCCACTGCTCCCCCTCTCCCTCCTCGCCTCCTCCGTTCTCTCTTGGTCTCCTCCTCACTCGCCCATGGTGGAAACTATTAACAGGGCAGGGTTCCATGGAGCAGTGTGGCTAGGTTATCGTTCACACAGCTTTCCCACTCTGTTTCCTTCTGTCTGTCTCTCTCTCTCTCTCTCTCTCTCTCTCTCTCTCTCTCTCTCTCTCTCTCTCTCTCTCTCGCTCAGTACAGCAATCATCAACACAGCCCAATATAGCGGGGGAGACTTGCTGCCCTCTGTTTTTAAACCTCCATAGCCGCAGGGTAACGATTTTTCCTGATACGTGTGTGGTAAAAATGCGTAAGACTTGACCTTTTTTCATAGGCCTCGGTGTGTCACAGGCAGGGGTGACATGGGAAGGAAAATGTGATGGCCGGCCGACTGCAAAACGGTTTTGTGAAGTGTCAACAGGAGAGTAACGTAAAGATGTGAATAGGCAGCTCAAGAGTTTAAAGGGATCATTCAACCTTTTAGGAAACATGCTTGTTTCTTTTTTGAGAGTGAGTAGAGATTAATATTAACAAGGTAACCATCGGTTTTTATGTGTATTTGGAATGTCTGCATAAATTGACAGGAAAATGGGCATGTTATGGCCAATTTGGTTTTATAATTCATATCATGTTGCTCCTGACTTCATATGCCTCAACTCAGGTTGTTTGGGAATTAAGACCCTTAACATTAACAATAAGGCATCTTATAAGGGCTGAAGCTCCATCTTATCTCTCACCAAAGCTACAGATAAATACATGGATCAGTATTTCCTAAAATGTTGCAATGGATTCAGTGTGTGCATTATGTATGCAAATCCACACGTACTTGTGCATGAGACTGCATTCATTTACTTCCATCCCTCCCATACAAGTTCAGTCTCACTGATTGTGATACCTGCTCACATACTGTGTATGTACTGTAGCGCAGTCAGTCCTGTCACTTCTAATCTCTCAGCCAGCCTCATCATCATCCTCCTTTCCTCCTTTCCTCCTCCTCCTCTCCCTCCCAGACTGCTGAAAAGCTGTCATTGATGAGAACACTGTGAAGGGGTGAGAGGTGCTTGGGCCCCATGGGCTCGTGTAGCAGCTCCACTGAAAGACTCCCATTTAAACACACACACCTGTTAACAAACAGCAACAATGGGCTGCATGGCTGCCAGCTCAGTGAATTCCATACCCTGACCCCACTCCCACCCTTCGGCCCCCTGGCGGATATTAAAGAGACTCTATTTACCCATACTGGCACACAGCTCACAGGCCCCACAGAGGCTGGCCTGCACAGGGTGTCCTCAATCAACCATTGTCTGGGGATGGAGAACCAAGCGGATGGATGGCAAGGAATGCTGAGGTAAAATGGAGTGCTGGATGGATGTTTTGCTTTAGATATGTCAGAAAGGTGTGAGGGGAAATCAAATGTTAATAAATAAATGACAAGAAATCTTGTTCTGGTACATGAAATTCATTTCATGTTACGTTTTCTGCTCTGTTGTGGATGGTGTCTAAACGGTGTCATATCTCTGTCGAATATGCTGACATGTTAAATGTGCCGTAGGCAGTGTATTATTGGTATCATTGGGAAAACATTTCTTCATAACCTTTCAGCATATTGTAGGTCTAATTCAAGTGGACTGAAAGAACAGGACTCTTGTATCTCATCTTGGCTCTATTTTCAGGCTATAGAAAATCTGGTCCATGACCAGAGACTTTGGTCGATCACCAGCCATTTCAATTAACTTGAATTACAATATGCTTAAAGGTTATTGTGGATTTTTTGCCCAATAATGCCAAACATAAAATGCCTCCTCCAGCTGTAAGTGTACTTTGGATTCAAAATAAGTAAGTGTCAGAAAACAAACCACATGCATAGTGTCTGCCAAGACCCACTAATGAGCTAAGAAACAAGACTTTTTTGCAAGTAGTGTGACAGGTGAAAGCTAGGCAAAGCACACAAGACAACCTGGCAGAGGGAGAGGAATCTGACATGATTATATATACTTGCAAATTATTCAAACTTTATAATCCTGTATGTATAATATAATATAGTTTATATTTGCCTTCTAAAGCAATACATATTCTCAGAATGACATCCTTACAAAATGCAAATGACCATGATACAAAGATGTGTGTGTGTGTGTGTGTGTGTGTGTGTGTGTGTGTGTGTGTGTGTGTGTGTGTGTGTGTGTGTGTGTGTGTGTGTGCATGTGCACTCGCCTCCACTCCTATGTCTCCAACCCTGCCCCAAAAGAGTTCAGGAGACGTTTGATATCTGTGTTTTTAGCAATTCATTTTAATTTAATTAAAACATTTGTTATGTTAAATACTGAAACTATGTTCAAACTGTCATAGCCTCGGTGCTAGGAGACTGATTATCTGAATCAGGAATAGACCCTACCAGTGCATTCTCTCCAGAGCAGGCAGTATCATTTCCTTTGGGGGAAACTCAAACAGTAGTGTGATGGGCCATGGGTGTGCCAGTGCATCAATCCCAGTGGTGCGTCATGGCCTGTCATGGAAAAGAACCTGTGGCAGTGAATGTTTTCCTCGAAGGCAAAGATGCCCACATCTTCCAGGCTGAAGCGATCCCATATTTAAGCCACCACAAAACAACCTGCAACCTCCATTTTCTCACAAGAGGACCCCCTAGTGAGAAGATCCACCCCCTGTTTCATGCAGCCTGCAACGTAGGTGGCTTTGAGAGAGATGAAATGAACACTGCCCCACATCAACAGAGAGCAAAATAGCTCCAGGAGGGGACACAAACAGGTCCCTCCCTGCTTGTTTATGTATGCAAACATTGTCATCTGTGTTGACCTTATTAAAACATACTGACTTGTCAGGAATGGACAAAAATGTGTCAGGGATAAAAGAAAGAATCCACGACTAGCTCTAGGTGGTTGATGTGCAGTTTGCCCTGTGCCAAAATCTGGGAACATCGGCAGGTTGTTCATTACAGTTGTCGGCTCCGGGGAGAGGAACAATCATACAAACCACAAATTTGCTTAGCCGTGAGGTTACAGCGACAGGAAGGACGTATCGCCCTGGCACACAGACGCAGGAGCGGCGGCACCCTGGCCCAACAACATAGCCTCCTGCTCATCCTCCGACAAGCCATGCAAATTCAAACCGATGTCCAGCACGTCATTGTCATCTTGGCACACCATGCAGCTTCATCCAGGAGCGATGTTGGATTCAGACAAAGCTGGTCCTTTGGAGAGGAGATCATGCTGTACAGCAGTCTTTCCTAGCAGTCTTCCATAAACGTGACCCACCTTTAGGGGTTGGTCGCTGGAGCTGGTGTCAAAACACAAAGGACTCGGGCTCCTTCAACACTCTCCTTGCGTGGACGATCCCCCGACTAACGTCTTATTCATGTAAAGAGAAGCCACACCGTTGAGGACATAAGACTTCTTCTTCACTTGCTTATGCATGGTGCTCATCTCGAGGCACAGGGTGTAGGACAACTGATTTAAAATCAGTGCTCCATAGGATATATCAGAGGCTAACATAAAACAAGTGTAGTTAAACCAAATTTGTGAAAGTGCCAAAGAGCTAACTGGTACCAGCCAAGTAACCCAACTCAGCAGTGTTCTTCATGAGAAGAAGGTTAGGTAGGTCATGTGTTTGTGATATCCCATCCTATACGTGTGTGATAACTGATCAATTATTGGCCCTTTACATTCACCTAGGGACCAACTGTGGGGTCTTGACCCCCAGGTTAGGAACCACTGGTTTTGTCTATAATGGTATAATACCCATGTTGTCACATTTTACGGGGATATAAATCAGATTAAAGCTTGATAATTGACTTGAACGATTAACTGATTTTATGTAGAAATGTGCCAACTATTCCACAATAGTGATCATGAAATCAGTTGATCCCGTCCATAAAAACTCAACTGACCTTTCTAATAAGTATTTTAATATGTTTTGAGGATAAATAAATATGTCACTATTGAGACACAAAGTGTTTTCAGTGTGAGGATGCTTAGACTTAAAGCCAGCAGGGACCTGCCACCACTGATGGCCACCATTCTTCAGATGGGGCCACTCTCCAGTTCGGCTGTGACCACTCCTTTTGTGTTCGCTGAGGGGGGCCAGCCATTCAACCCAATGGGACGGATAATAGCCTTGCTGGCCTGCTCCCCCTCCACTCCCCACCGCTGCTCCATCCTCCCATAAAATTCCCCACTTTAATTGCGTTCCCTGGAAGCCACGAGGAGAAGAGGAGGAGGAACTTGGAGGGAGGAGGGAAAAGAAAGAACTCTATAGTGGGGAATCTGCATTCATCCCTGGCCTATGCATTGCAAACAACAAACTGCGATCCACAGTCTAGGAAGAAAGAGCCACTACGGTCAAAAGCAGTGGAGGACTGGCCCACCAGTCTCCAATTGAGCGGGCCCTGGCTTCTTTAATAACTGATCAAGTTCACAATTAAACCCTGCTCGCTGGTAATACAAGTCTCCTTAGAGGCTCAATTGCCATTGGAGGGAGACAGGGCCACTGTTGTGTCCCGGGGATTAAAACAGGCAGGGGAAATCAAAAGCCATTTTACAATACAGTAATCAGCATGTTTTCCCTCTGAAAGGCCCTCTGCTCCCCCATTTAGAAAACACAGAGCATTACCTCCTTTCTGCCATCTACAAAACCCATTCAGCCACCCGCTTTATTACATGGACTAATCCCATGTGTTGTTGGGAGCCCTAGGGCTCTGTGAAGCAGGGGGGCGGAAGTGAAGAAGTGTCCACTCCAGGCAGGTTGGTGAGGGCAGGGAAACCCATAGGGAAACCCATGACCTGGCCAACAACACATTTCCCCCACCTTTCCCCCTTTTACCCAACCTGCAGTTTACCTCCTCGGTGCAGATGGACCTCAGCATGGAAAGTTGTAGACTTTCTTGAATGGATGGGAGAAATAAAACATTTTACTAAAGATAGATTGAAACAAGGTTGGTGATTTCTCCACAATGAAGAATATAGAAAATCAGGATCCAGAGTGGAGGTCACAGTAACATTTATTCCATGTTCCAAATTGTGACTGAAATAGGCTGAAATTTGTAAAGCACATACTCAATAATCAGCAAGACAAACAGCAACAAAAACAATACCTATGACCAAATTATTTTCAGTCAATTTTGACTGCAACAAAGTGAACCGAAATATTTTTTTTATAAATTAAATTATCACATTGTCCACAATTCGAAATCAGCATACTGCCAAGCTGCCGTAGACTTTGGATTTGATGAACAAGTATGTTAGTAAGTTATTACAGATATTGAAGAAATTGATTTGCTATTGATAATGACCACAATATTTGATACTCAGAGCTGTAATTCCAGTTTTGTCTCTTGAAACTGAAATGTAACGTCTGCTTCTGAAGAAGGAGTAAGGGCAGAAGCTGCAGTGGGGGAGCTGCCCACGAATGTATGATGGTGAATTAAGGATTTATTTCTATCAGACCAGAGTTGCTGATTGTTGAAACAGTGGAAAGACTTTTATGTGTTTTTTGTGTTTTGTGTGTTTTACAATAAGTTAACAAAGCAATTAAGCCTGTCTTAGTTTGTTTTTTTACAGTTAAGGTTTAAGAATATTTCCTTTTTGACATAATCTATATATTTTTTCTTATACTTCAGACGTAGCAAAATGACCAATTGCATGCAATGCATCCTGCTACAGGTACAGCAGGGGAGATGAGCTTTCTCAGTCAAGATAGCATGCACTGAGGAGTTTAATGTGTTTTATGTTATGTGTAATTGCATATGGCTGATAATTATTATTATGTATTACCAGAAGCCTAACTGTTTTCATGCTCTAAAAGCAGATGTAGCCAAACTGTGTCATTAGCTACATTTATAGTGCCTGATGATTCAGGGTATTGCAATACAGTGGTTAAAATCGACAACTTGAAGAGTGTGTTGTTGGCTTTGTCATAAACACAATGACTGAATAATGAAATGCAACCAGAGCTCAACCCAACACTCAACACCAACAACACTAAATCTAAATTAAATAAGTAAAATAGAAGCAGAAGTCACACTAGCTGTGTTTCCATTCATATTTTTTCATGTACATTTTGAAGTTTTGCATTAGAAATGCTGTGGAAACATTTTATAAAACGTCCTCAATTGTGCCACAAAAGTTTTCAAATGTTTTAGCCTTTGTCAAAAACAAGTTGCTCAATTGGATATGGAAATGCCTTTGGCAAATACATTCGAACATAACAAATATTTAACTTGTTTAAAATGTCTCTGCTGTTAATCTCTCTGGATATTCTCATAACCTTGCAAATGCTTGTCTTCATCTCCAGACAGCATGCAACGGCACCAATAGTGCATGACAGAACAATTCAAACCTGCCTAATTGAAACAAATTCCTGAAGACCTGTATGCATTTTTTCCCTCTTAGATGGCCAAGACAACTTGTGATGAAAAATCACCCAATTCAGTGTAGTTCAATGTAGTTTTTTGTGACATTTCAAAAGTTTACTTCAAATTAGCTCAACAATTAAATGGAAACATGGCTACTGTGGCAAAATAAGTTGCAAGTCGGGGCAATCCAGAAATGGGTGTCAAAATTAACACTACAACTGAATGACGCATTCTGATACTTATTCAAGTTAAATGTATTTTAGACAGGGTAATTGATATGGTGTCATATGAAATTCATTATCTGGCATTGCATGATGTGAGAACAAAGACTCAACATCAAAAAGTAATTTCTATGGTGAAAATGTTGTCTGAAGTAGAAACTCTGAAACAAGAAACATCTGGAGGAGAAGGGAAGTAGAGAGATGTGTTGCTGCAGTGAAACAATAATGCTATTTTTTTTCTTACTAATGCTATCAAAGGATCTATTATACGGCCTGTTTTCCATCATGTCTGGGTGTAATGTATTGTGAAAGGCAAGATCCATGTATTACAA
Organism: Chelidonichthys spinosus; assembly: GCA_029853015.1. Lineage (NCBI taxonomy): Eukaryota > Metazoa > Chordata > Actinopteri > Perciformes > Triglidae > Chelidonichthys > Chelidonichthys spinosus. Next base: position 15,908,141 of record CM056825.1, on the reverse strand, counting down.
TGAGGAGAGGAAGTATTCGATGTCGTTCTCCTTCAGCTTCCCGATCAAAACCACATACATCTGATTCAGTTTATCCTGCGTCATCCACAGCCATTCACTTCATTGATCTCCACAAAAAAAAAAAAAAAAAAAAAAAAAACCTGCTGCATGTCAAGGACTTCACGTTCTTGACTGCAATGCAAATCGAGACACACAAGCATTGATTGTTAGAGATGGGGTGTTTGCAATAGCACACTAAGGATCGAACAATCCTTGCAAATCCAAGCAAGCTCAACATCTGTCAGCTAATACACGGCTGTTTTTCACTAATGTAATGTTACAGCACTGAACTTTTGTTAGCATGATGGTCCTTAACGTATTAATACACATCTGCAAAGTATGGACAGCTTCCATGTACAGTATGAGTGTAGAGCAAGGGATATATAAATGATTTTAAGATGAATTAATTCTGACTTAACATTACTTAAAATACATGTGCAATAGTAATACAGTATTATTTTCACCTTCATGTTTAATAATGGGGAAAGTTGTTCATTAGTTGCAGGTCTGTGACTGGATCATCAAATAACAACACTTGCTCAGTGGCCCTAAAGTTCAAACTATAATCCTCTAGGTACCCCTTTAGTGTCAATTTTGGACATGACAGCGATGGTGTGTTAGTGATTGCTTGTTATATGTCTTTTCAAAATAACCTTCCATGTTCACAGGAAGCACAGCTTCAGTTTGTTACATGAATACAATCTCCTTCCAAGGTTTACTTAGTTTTCAGGTTTACTTGCGCAACACAACTAGATTAGGTTTAGGAAAAGATTATTGTCTCATGGACAATAACATAATTGCTGTTATGTTCCATATTCTACTTCGTCAGTTGCTTTAATAATGATGCGGTGGGTTAACATTGGAGTGAGTGGTAAGTCTGGTGCATCTCATACAGATGCCAAACAGTGTGTTTCATTTACAAATAAACTATTGCTACTACTTGCCAGAACTATTGTTATATAATATTACAATATTACATTTCACGAACCTTTTCTCACATAGTGCATCAAGGTCTAATCTTTTGCAATTCCTTCTTGTCTGTTTAAGCCCTGACCAAGGAGACAGTTACATAGACTAATGCTTTACGCACCAATCTGCACCATTGGAGGCCATTATCAGTATGTTGAAAAAGCCCATTAAAAGCATAGCGATGACTTCAGTCTCACCCACCCACATCTCTGTATGTTATCTTCTACATCTTAAACATAATTTGCAGCAAAGAGAATGTAACATGGTCAAGTACAAATCCATCAGACGCGTCGGCAGAATGGACTAAGACAAACTTTGATCAATTTGAAGAGGCTCCCCTACATTCCTGACCACCCCCCACACCTCCACTGCTCTCTGCCGAAGCCTGTTGCAAGAACCTTGGTCATCGCCCTTGTGTTAAAATCCAAAATGAAAATTTTCAAGGAATAAAATGGAGGTTCTATTAGGTTATGGGGAAGATGACATAAGATAGGTCTGTGTCTCCAGGCTTGTTCTGCATTGGCACACTGTGTATCATGGCAGATCGTTACTTTACATCGCATGTCTCTCTTTTCTCTATGTTGGGTTGTTTCTTTCATAAGGAAGGTAGTGCTACATTTTTGGGGGTGGGGGTTTAATAGCATGCTGTTCAAAAGAGAGAAAGGGGGATGGAGAGAGATGTGAGAATGGTAGGGATGGAGGGAATCAGCAGGAGGAGAAGAGAACGATCTCCAGTGAGTTTGGCAGCTTTCCACAGAAACCATTAAAAATGATGTGCATGGTCATGTTTGTGTATGTGTGTGATGTGTGTTTGTAGGTGTGTGTGTGTGCTCTGCTCGTGTCTCTCCCAGGTAACCACTCAGTCTGCCTGGCTGGAGGTACAATGCACTAGAAAGTAGTAGCTTCCTCCCTTGGGGCCAGTTTGCTCAGTACTGTATACCTAAAGACGTCAGCAATGACATCCGTATTGGCTTTTAACAGTGACACAACAGACCTGTCCAGCATAGATATTTCTTTAGTGTTTTATGTAACAGCCTTAACAAGAAAGTTGATGAAATCCTAAGATGATGAGAAATAATATGGATAGAAGAGGCCAACAACACATTCTTTGCCATTTCTGTAAAACTAATTATGCTTTATGTCAGGTGAGAAGGTGATGGAATATATCTGTAGCTGCAGTAAATTTCCATTCAATTTAGCTGTTGGACTGCTATTTGGCTTTTGTCCCAGCTGTATGTCCATGCAATATGTACCCCCCATGCCAGAAATGAAGACTCTGACAAGACCTGCACCAACAAGCTATACACCACCTACAAGCCTCACCGTAATTGAATAAGGCAGGTAAACCAGTGGACAAGTGGATCTTGAAGTATATCTACAATAGCGAGAGGGGATTCCCCCTTGCTTCAGTCAATTTAATTCCCGCCAGAGTTGACCTTCCCAAATCTTAACAGAAGTGGAGAGTATGACCAACAGTCATAATGGACAAACACATACGAATGTGATTCATGGTGATAAATACTGGAATTTCCCTCTAAGAAAATAGATCCATGAGAAACTCTTTTTGGGGGGGTTGTATTTCTCAGCCTTGAAACTTACGAACATACTCATTTAATTATAAATGAGTTAAAGTAGCTTGTTGTGTGTTGCTTGTTCAAGTGTCGACATGTCATGAATGCTGATACCACCCTCAGCCAAAGCCCCAGTTAGACGAAGAACTCTGTGATTAATATTCTTCACTTGTTCACTTGTTAGCATGCATCGTCTGGTCCTTACTCACTCTCATATAAATACACACACTCATGCCCAGGCCCACACAAACTATACTCCCACTCTGCTGCGCGGCCTCAAGTGCTGAAGAGAGATTAGATGCTGGGAGAGGCAATGCTCCCCATTACTCTCTTGTTCAGTTGCCCAAAGGTGAAATGAAAAATAGCCCTGTGGTCCTAATCCTGAAGACACTCAACACACTCATATTGTCCTCCCAGGGTGCACTTCTTTTGGCTTTCAGCGCTGCCATGGCGACTGGCGGCTATAAAACCATTAGTGGATTTGTTGTGAAAGCAGCATGGATGCACGCATCAAAAATACAGAGCGCACAATTTATAACCACAACTAGACAAATGTGTGGTCCCCTCTTGAACCCTCCTTATGTTTTACCCTGATTGCAATGATTACTCTTCTTTTAACATGTGGTATCAAGATGAAAACATATGAGTTTAGTGCAAGAAAAACAGTGTGAGGTGAAGTGAAAATCCCCTTGATATAGGATCCCAATGATGAGTGGTGCTAGAAACCAGGCTCTTTGCCAAGAAACTATTACTAATCCCTCAGGGCTGTTAGTGTGTGATTGTGTGTGTGTGTGTGTGTGTGTGTGTGTGTGTGTGCACGTGTTATATGAGTATCACCCAGCATGCATGTGACTATGTCAATGCATGTGTTCCCCCAGTGACCACCCTCACATCTAAAAGAGTCACAACATCTAGTTAAACATTACAAGAGTGCTGAAGGAGCTTCAAACACCTGGCAGGAGTGGAGCAAAATACGTATGTGTTCTTAAGCATGGACAATGCATCCGTGTGTGTGTGTGTGTGTGTGTGTGTGTGTGTGTGTGTAACTAAGTTGGAGACCATCCTGATTTAAAGCAACAATCAAAAGAAAATATATCCAAATAAAAGCCAATTTAAAGCATGAGTAAAAGCTCATTTAAAGCAATGAGTAACCAATCAAAATTGTTTTTAATATTGTTCATGTGTTCCTTTACAACCGCTGGCACATTTATAAAAAAACACAAAATGTGCCGTGACAGCTAATGTGCGAATAAATACATATATTTCCATTTCCTTTCCCTCCCAGCTCCGGTGACAGCCATAAAATGTGTTTTTGAAAATATGATTGTGTTTACCAATTAAACGCTGGCTGCAGGTCCATGAACTCTGTCCTGCGACTCAGCAAACCCAAATAAAAACAGCCTAACTCCGCGCTGCCAAAAGCACAAGGCCACGACAAACCTTTCCCATGCATGTCTGCATGACAGCCTCCAATATCCTCACAGAAACCACAGGAAGATGAATGAACACCAACCAGAGTGCACACACACACACACACACACATGTACACACAGCGCAGCACAGAGGAAAAGGGAGTGCCAACATCAAGTCGGTGGGTAAAGGCAAGTTCAAAGGTCAACGCCGGACTGGCTTGTGGTTCATTTGAGCACTAATTCACAACATATTTAGTTGTAACAGTTGAAAGGCTTCACTATTCTCTTAATAAGCGCACAAGTTAAGTTCTAGTTTTTAACTTAATACAGATTGAACATGAGGATCCTCTGTCCCTGATTAGCTGACCATGTTTTCATCATATTCCAGAATAATTAAGAGCAGGTGGTTAGGTTGTCGTTTGTCTTTTTATTTCCTGAAATGTAACTTTGCCATAGTTTTTTTTGTTTTCCTGAAATAAACCTGCCCTCTCAGAGAACTAATTATTGTTATACGTGCCAAGAGCAAAGCATTTGCTTATTTGTTATATGTACACAAAGAGTGCATGTTGAGCTCATAGGCTTGACCGCAGGCATGACAAAGACATGAATTCACCCGACATCATAAAATGTGCCTCTACAAGAAGCCAGGGCAAAAGCAAACGCAAATAAAATGCATGCAAGTCCCCCCCACTCCCCGTGTTTGGAGGGAGCACAGCCCAATGCTCTGTAAATGAACCCACCATGAGAACATCTTCATGAGAGTCTGCCAATCGAAACATAAAAGAGTGAAATTACAAGGAGACCTCTGGCATCTGTCTGGCCATGCTCAAACTCAATGGTCAACACAGTTAGCTCTAAACGAGCTAGGCTGAAATACTCTCTGGCCATCAGTTCACTTTGCAAGTCTCCTAATTGATCACCATAGATTCATGGAGCCAATTTCACACATACACACACACACACACACACACACACACACACACACACACACACTCAGCCACCTCCAAACCTACAGCATATCTCATTAACCATGCCACTAAGTGTACACTTAACTGTCCAAAACCTTTTAGTTCTGCCTATTTGTCAGAGTCTCTTCATGTTCCAGTCACGGCGCTGAGTTACTAATTAAAGCAGAGACACAGGTCAGACTGTGTGGTCTGACGCTATGAAGTCTTTGAAAGGTTTGGATAAAAGATATTAAGTGTTTGTTTTTTTTTTGTTTTTTTTGATGCAATGGAAGTTATCACTATATTGACATGTATGATTCCACAAAGGAGCACAGTGAACTGAGCTTCGTCAAATCTCAATATCAGTAGAACCATGAGCATAATGGTATAGTGTGACAGTACTGAGAAATGTCTTATTGCCCTGATAGTACACAAATAATCTATTTTTCTTTCTTTTCATAACATACCACACGAATATTTCATTAAACACCATGACATATAATACAGTCACAATGGGGTTAATGTTAAGCAGCTCATAAAGGTTTGATATATCACTTACAATTTGGAGCTAGTCGTAAAATTGAATTGCCAAAACATTCATTCTGAAGCAACAGGTTGGGAAATATGTCAAAATATCACAAGGAAACAAAGAGCAGTGTATGTGGCAAAGAGTTAGTTCAAAGCAGAAAATAATAATAAAAAAATAAAAAAAAATGCTTAATTTGGGCAAAATATCTCAGATTCTCAGATTTGATGTCCATGAAACAAACTTACAATAGGGGAACACCATATGAGAACCAAATCTTTATAACCATGTGGCTACATGTGCACAGACACACACACAGACACACACACACACACACACACACACACACGCACACACACACACACACACACACACACACACACACGCACACACACACACAAACACACATGCACACACGTAGCATCTGAGTGTGTAAGAAGAGTTTGTTTGTCCTTGGGACTGACACTCAGTGGAAGTGATGAGAGAGAAATATGGCGCGACTGCAGGTGTGCCTCCTTCTCATCCAGTGAGAGTGGATGCGCCTGACTGCCAACCATTCCAACAACACTCCTGCCTCGGACACACTCTGGAGCTCTCATCAGTCATTCCCACAATCTGTTGATGGATCTATATTGTTACAATATAGCTTCCTCTTATTGCTTACAGTGCGAGTGAGTGAGCAAGTGCTGTACGTTGGAGGAATTGTACTCTGTCAGTGAAAGTACCGCTTTACTAAAATTATTGTTTTAGTTTGTAGTTTATTTTATGATGAAAAGGCATCTGCAAGAACCGGTAGCTCCTTCCTGGCAACCCGTTCTTGCCTTGAAGAAGTCCCATGACTTGCATATTAAAAGGATTTTTGCACAGATTTGAGTGTCAATTTTTTTGCATCTATTTTGTCTTTTGGTGAAAAATACAGTGGAATTAACATTTCTGTAGCATATTATGACATAAGCAGGTGTATTGAGCATGCTGCTGTCAGTAGAAATGAAACAAAATTGGTAACATGAACAGAATAGCTAACAAAGAGTGTTTTGTTGCATGTAAAAATGTACTGGTAAACTATATTAGACCATTGAACAATGACAATGATCTTGATTCATTTTACCAAACGTTCCATTCAAAGTGAATGCAGGCTCATTACAGTGGGATTCTAATCCTTTTCCAGTGGTAACGGGTGGTCTACTATTTGCATAAGCCAACTGGCCTCAGAGGGAATTACAAACTGGAGCCGGCAGCCCTTTATTGCCGGATACATGTCAATACCTCCATTTTGTCAGCTTAGCTTCAGACATGCGGACCATTTAAGTGGAAGAGTGAGCCAGTATTAAGGAAGGATTATAGAATCTCAGAGGTTAAACATTGCCTGACCCGGCTCTTATTATCACAGGGAGGTGCACCGATGGGATGGGCTTTTTTTCTGTTAATTCCAAAGATCTTTACAAATAAATCTTGAAGAAATGCCTAAGTTAATCACATTGTAGTGATTAAACTTGTTGATAATACAGTGTTGGCTCACCCAAAGGCCTACAATTATATCAGGGAAACAATTAGGTTAAAACACTTAATTAAAATTATACGAGAATAGCACTGTTGGTGCATGAAAATGATAAGAAATCAATCCCTGCATCTCGAGCAAGATAAGAAAATGACCTCACAGTTCTCTGCTCTAAAGCCAGTTAATTCCCCTTCACATCTCAATAACAACTGCACTTTATCTCACCCTTAATTCCACCTTTTCTCATAAACCACACACTCCCTTCATCCGTCTCCGTGTCAATCAGTCACTCACGCAGTCCGACAGGGAGGCAGGCCTGTGCTCTGTCTCCCAGCATGCACGGAGCCAAGGACTGGGCCAAGCAGGGGTTAGTCATGCTGCAGGAGCATGCTACTGGATGTAAAACAGAACAGTTGTTTCCTGCTGAGTCAAACCCACAGCTCTCATTAAGTCATTATGCGGTAATTAGCCTGCGTGTTAGCGGATAGGTAGCGTAGCAAGAGAGCAGTAGTAGTCGTCTACTGCAGGAGATGTAAACTTGGGTCACTCAACAATAGTCCATTGGCTTGCGATGTTATTTGATCAGGTTACTGATCCAATTTGCACCGACTTTGACATGCTGCCCTCACACTGGCTACACTGCTTGTGTTTTTTTTTTTTTTTTTTTTTTTTTCAGACTCGCAGGTTAGGTTACAGTTTTTGCAGGTCATTTTGTGCTTGTTTGGCTCTTAGTCCAGACCAGGTTTTGGCAGCGCATCCTGTCCACTCTGCGTGTCCGTATCCTGGCAACAGACAAGCCCATATATCAGCACCGAGGGGAGGGAAACACAGGACAGGCTAAAGACAGACAGAGAAGGTCTTTTGAAAGTACGAGCGTTCCTCAAACAAAACACTCCCCTCACTTCTCTTGTATTCCTACTGTCCTCTCCATTCCATCATGGGCAAACTCTGTGGTGCTCCATTTCCACGCACAGCCATAACTAATCAAACAGGGGCCATGAAGTAGATGACATAAACACTGTGAATAATTAGGAGTAAAAGTACTATCAGGAAAAGCTAACTACTTAGTTAGCAGCAGATGTCACAAAGTGTTTTAGAAGAAAAGCAAACAACCAACAGACATAAAATTCAGACAGACCATATAAAGGCAAAAAAGTTATCAGGACAGGCTAAACCATTGGGTCTTGAGTTACTTTTTAAAGGTGTCTACAGATCAGAAACCTAGTTCTGGTTCTCCTGTACCACCATTCCCTCCATCAGGCCTGTCTCCACTGACATATAATGTTCTCCAATTCTGACACGGCCGTCATCAGAGTTGTTTTGCTACATCGTGCACCAGTGACATTGACTTGACCGACATACCGATCCGTTCCACTTCACACGAGCTATTGATATTGGTTTAGTAATGTTAGTAATGGTGTTATTAATTAGTCTAGTGAAATCCTCCAGGGCTAAAGTATAGACAGGCTTCACAGAGACTAGAGTAGGGGTTATGCTAAGGATGGCTCCAGTGCATTATCGCGCTAAGAATTCAGGCCTGCCCAAAAACATATAGTTCACATGCTTTTGGCAATTTTTTTCTAATTTCATACTTTACTTTATTAATACATTAACGAAAAGCATTAATGAAAAATGTCCTTTTAAAGCTTTTGTGCACTTATTTATGCATTGGGAAAAGTCCAAAAATCTATTTCTTCATATTTTTTTAAATAAAAATCCTATATTTTTTGTATTCCTGTAAAATATAATTTGACGCACGCTTACATCAGCTAGTACCAAACAATTTTAACTAACAATATCATGACATCCACCCATCAATCAATCTGCAACTAAGACATTACACAGAGCTAGAGAAGGCCTAATCTTTTCAACAAGAAAGTGAAATTGCTCCCAATGTTATGTCCCAGCTGCCTATACTGTTTCACTCGGAAATACATTATGGTACGGAACCAAGATACTCTTGAAATTATCTCTCAACCTGACTTTCTATTAAAACTAGAGTAGGGCATTCATTTTAAAAGCATTTGTAGTTTTTGTTAAAAACCTGACAGTTAATAAATCTTGCCGGTTTCTCCAAAGTTGCCTACCCCAGCTTTAAGTACATGTGCAGCATCTTCTTACATTATAGGAAGAGGTGCTGAGGTTGCAACTCAAGATTAGACAGGTGTCAGACCCAAAAAGTATAACCATTTATCTTCTCACTGTAATTTTACCATTGTTTTCACCTAATGACCATACCTCACTGCCTGGGAAATTCCTAATTGGACCAGCAGATGCATATACTCTAACACTCAGCCTCCATTTGTGGTTAATAAGGCTGGCATGCATCAAAGCCCTGGCTGGGACAAGATGTTCTGAGCTGCCATGAACTGTCATGAGCGTCTCTGAGGTGTTATGATGTGGTGTCATGATGAGCCATGACCTCAGGGGTCATTTGTCACCAACGTTAATGTGGTAGCTCACAGTGAGTGTTGATGGTAAAGGGCTTCAGGGCCTGGAACTGAACCAGCAATGGGCCAGCCAAGGATGCAGCTGCACGCAGCACATGAAGAGCTGATGGCAGGTAGAGCAGGTGCTCTCCTCCGACCGAAGGCTTTTATCAAGCCTCAATGACACAAAGATTATGATTGGCTGCTAAACAGAACTATAATACTCATTAATAATTTCAGAGAAACGTTAATCCTGATGTGGAAACCGGTGCCAAGGGGAAAGGCGACGAAAGCAAGACACAAAGAAAGAGCCAAGAAAAACTGATGATTAATTGAACGTGTGCCAGTGATCTTATGAGATCAAAGGTGAGACTTTTGAAAAGGGTTTTATTGTCCTCTGGGTAATTATGAACAGTTTAATTTTATTTTGTATACGTAATTATTATTATAAGTATAATAGTTATTAGTATAATAGTATAATAGTACTACACAGACTAATAGTATTATTAGTCTGTGTAGTTTAAAAGTCTACGTCGCATTACCCTTCTTTTAGATGATAGACGATGTTCAATGTTCAAAAAGTTAACCAAGGATAACCAGAAAACAATAAAAGGTCTTTAAAAAGGCTCAAAATGTATTTGATTATACTTTATCAGAAAATAATTTTGTTTTGCACATTATAATTAGGAATAGCTTTCTTTTTTTATATATCACATTTCAAATCTAAACTATTTCTATCTTAAATGTGAAGTGTGAATCATAATACGTATGAGACTTGCACTAACCTTTATGAAAGAGAACAGAATATGTGCAACAATGCCTCCCCGGCCTCCGCACAATCACAGTAATACTCACACACATCACAGACCAACCACAGATTATAGGCCACTTTTTCAGTAATTACTACTGGCCAGCCTAAGGCATAATCTTGCAATTTCCTCTATGACGCGCAAAGCCTGCAACCCCATATAGGCAACGAAGTCCACAGGGATCCCCACATACTTTTTCAACTGGGAACATAAACTTGTGATTCTTCAGATATGAGATTAACCATGACCTTAAGTGTGACTCTGTTTTCAGAAACATTGTTTACGTTGTTCCATTTCCATGGCCATGACTACGGTGCATTCGCATTCCTCCTCAGCAGATGTCAGACATACACCTTGCTGCATCACTGTGCTGGCTGAACCACATGACCTCACGGTGAGAGATGTACCTCCCACCAGGACTCTTTATCTCTCACACAAACATGTAGAAGCTTACACGCTTACTTACTTCATTTCCATTCAATAGATTGATCGATGTGTAATTTCCAGTGTTGCAGAGGCAGACTTTTTTGCCCGGGCCACACTGTCAGCACACGCAGCACATGTGTGTCGCAGAACCTCTTGTTTTTTATTTTGGCTCAAGAGCAGCAGGACTTAGGCATCGCTCTGCGTGTCGGCTGGGTCTCGAGTCGAGAGCTCACCTTTTTTTCCCACGTGCCATGCATGGTTCACAGCAAAAATACACAGTGAAAGTTAATGCAGCACTTCCTGTTTCTGTTGAAACTGCATTTGTAATCAAATGACATTAAGCATTCGGGTCATTATGAAAGGTAAACGTATAAAAGAAGGGCTGGCAGCAGCAGCAGCAAAGCTGTCTGTGTGGAGAGACGCAGCATTTCAGTGAGACAGCCGTCATCCACTGCTCAGACAGAGAATGTGGCCCAGGTGTTTGTCCCGTCTATGGTCAAGTGCTGGATTCTCTGAGATACCCCTGGTGACATCAACAGACTGCATTTGAACCCAGAGCTATTGTACTGGAGACTATTTTCACAGAGTACACCTTTCAATGTAAAATCTGTGGAGTGCCAATTTAACTAAAGAGCTATGCCTGTTGCAAGTAATTAGGGGGATGTAAAACGGCACATAGCTTTAGTTTAAAGAGCGAAAACTACCCCTTCCATATGCACCCAGACATACTCATTTTACTGCTATGATTTGTCACATCAAGGGGAATCCATTAACATTAAGTAGACTTTACTGTATGAGTTTTACTCCTGCTGGGTGGTAGGGCAAGACCCAGCATCCTCATGCAATGCCAACTGTATGCTGGTGGCTCACATTTCAGTCATGGTGTCCCCTTTTCCCTTCACAGGTCCATAAGGGCCGACTGGAAAGCCTCGTCAGTCAAATGCTATTGATAACAGTGGTATGCAGCAAAAGTGCCCTCTTGGATGCCCCTAAAGTAGATAAAACACGATGAAGAATCCTGTGGGGTGTGCTTCCAGAGAAGAAAACACAACCAAGTGCCCTTTTGGAGGTCATTCCAGTGGAGAAAGCATGATGAATTACTGTTTGTGTGATTCTCTAGGGGAGAAAACATGCTGAAGTGCCTTCTTAGATGCCCTCCCAGTGGAGAAAACCTGATGAAGTACCCTCTAGTGTGCCATTCCATTGGAGAAAATGAGATGCAGTGCCATATAGGCTGCCCTACATGCAGGAAAACTTTCTGTGTGCTGGTGCCCCACCACCGGCTGGTGCCCGTTTTCATTTTTTTCCGTCCCTGCTCCTTAGACAGCCTGACTCCGCCACTGGCTGTAATGAAATGAGGCGAAGGAAGAGGAGATCAGACACGAACAGAAATAATGGTGGTCATATGTGGAAGGTCAGACATTCTCCCTTGGTAGTGCAGGATGCTGTTCCTCCTGCAGACCACCACCATGTACCTGACATCCTGCAGACACATCTTCCTCTGCTTACAGCCCTGGAATGAAGACATAGCGGAGTATGTTCTCCTCAATCCTTATCAACACAGAGGTCTTTATTGAGAGGCCTTAAGAGAGGTTGAGGTGCTAATCTAACCTAAGAAACAGTGTGCTTGCTATTTAAAAATAGCACATTCAACAGGTCATGCACTTGCCTGCTTAATGATTTACTTCTTTTAACAGTACAATACCAAATAGGCCATGATATGTGGTTCTACTTTATGGACTCTGAAAGGAATGCGAACCAGTTGTATTAAATGAGTTTTAATAGAGGAATTCTGTTTTAAAGATGTGTTTGGCTTTTTTATAGGGTGTTTCATAAAACTTGAGACAGAGAAGAGTACAAGCTTAATTGATGAATTAATCAGCACGGACCGAACTTCAAACACTTTATTACCAAGCACATATATAACCCTTTATTGCATGTTCTTTGTTGTATGGGGGACTTTCAATATTGTGGCATAAATAGTCATAACACTGTCATGCCACTGCCTTTTTTCCCCTGACAAGATCTGCAAAAGTGAAATTTGAAACGGAGCATCTATAACTATTATCCTGTCTCTGTCATCTATGGAATTGTCCCAGAAGAGGATTTAAAAGTCAGTAATAAAGTAAGGATGGAAAGTCTGTTGCCGGCACATGAGAGCTAGACCCGACACTGACACCTAGTGTTAGAGCATGCAACTAAGGGATCACCTCACGGGCTGCTCACATCAGGTTTATTCACGGTGCATGACGGCAACACAAGACAGTACCTGCCATTGTTACTTCGTAACACAAGAAGATTCATGTAAGTATGAAAAAACTCTTGTGTCTCCCACGCTGAATTGTCAAAACAAACAGCAGAAAGGCTTGAACCAAAATATGAATTAGGGAAGAGGTGAGTGTTGCTGATACAATTGAAGGTGACAATGTTTCCAAAACGCCACAAAGACAAATACACATGCCATCATATGGTTTAAACACACACACACACACACACACACACACACACACACACACACACACACGTACAGTAAGCCTCTTAAAGCCATAGAGCAGAGAGTGATAATTATGCGTGAAAATTCCAGGACCCCTCTCGGCAGCCCTGCTGGTTGGTGTTGAGAGCTGAGTCCTACTGGCCCTGCTGGTAATGTTAATCCACATAAAGCCAGCTGTCACTGCTTCAAACCCCCCTATCATACACTTTCACAGCAGGGTTGGCATAATCCTGTATACAGAAATGTGAAGAATAATGTGTGCATTTGGGTTGGTGTGTGTGCTCGAGCTGAAAAAATGCAGTACACGGAACATGGAAACAGACTGGTGAGGAAGCACACAGGCATGAGTCATGTTGGTGCAAGTTTTCAGTGTTGACTTTTGTTTATTTACACACGTTTAAAGTAAAGAAATGAGGAAAATGATAATGGAATGGAATGTGCAGGAAGAGGAAAAGACACCAAAAGAACCTATTCATTATCTTTTCCAATAAGTCAGTTAAACTCAGGGTCCTCCTTACTCATTTGTTTCTGGAATTGCACAGAAAATAACAACATGTTAGATACTTAAGGGAGGAAAAACGATTGTGCTGGTGAGATATTTTCAAATCAAGAGGGCTTAAATGTACACCTAACCTAAATGAAAAATCTATAATACATCAAATGCAAAGGAAAAATAATGCATTATGCCTACATACAGAATAAAATAAAAACATAGAATGACCAATAATAATAGGTGCCAACAATAAAATAAAGATACACAAGATGTATACATATTCCCACCAGTAATACAATGAGACTGCATAGTACATTTACGTTCCAAGTGTGATTTATTTTTTCGTGGATTATGTTTGCTTTTGACGTCTCACAATTGATTTTCAAATGAATCCGCAAAGGTAGGATGAGACTGCCGTTTGTGTCCCATGAGACCCAAATACTGTTGTTGGTTCAAGTAGTAGTTTTGTTGTCTAAACATAAGCAAGTAGTTTGGCTGCCTTCACCAAACCAAGTACTTTTATTGCAGTTTAATTTTATTTCAATTTCAGAGTCATTTTAAGCCAAACCATGATGTTTTTTTTACTAAACCTTACCGGGCATAAAGTAGTAGTTTTATTGCCTAAACCTAATGAAGTACTTTTGTAGCATTTTTGCTTTGCTTCAATATATGTCAACAACATGTTCCATGTTTTAAACTGTTTAAAACTGGGACCGTGATCTGGGAGAAAATTAATTTCCTCTTGAGCGTAACTGAGAGGGCAGTAAGTTGCATAGAAATGTGATTTTGTAGGAGACAGTGTTTTTCCTCAGGGCATTCACAAGTGGATAGAGATGGCTAGAGATCACATAGTCATCGGGTAGGAAAAGTGAGTTCTCACTTTCCTACCCGATGACTATGTGATATGGCTGAAAGCTCTAAAAAAAGAAGAAGAAGAAGAAGAAGAAGAAGAAGAAGAAGAAGAAGAAGAAGAAGAAGAAGAAGAAAGAAAACAAACAAGGATTGAGTTGGGATCATTGTCAAAACTGTGTGTCAACTTCCATTCTTCATGTTCACAATATTATTATAACATATTCGTTGTGACATTGAGTAAACACAATTATAGACAGAGTTAACAGTATTTGTGTTTTGTTGGAAAGAGATTTTTGTAAGTCAGGACCCCATCTCTGCTGGTAAGATGTTTGAGAAGATAAAAACCACTTCCCACTAATAAAGTGGTGTCCATGAAAGGACATGAAGATAGCACAATGCATTTTGGGAATATCCTCTTAAATGTGCTTATCCACTTGAAAAGCACATCACTCTATTTTGTTGTTGCAGGTCTGTCTGTCTGTTTTTTCCCCTGAGACTTCGTCTTTGGACAGGATATGTTTACTACTCACAGGGAGATTATAAAATGTCTTTTGTTATAGAACAGCCCGATCTCACAGCATTATTGGTTTTGTGTACAGGGATACGAATTACACGTCCATCCATTTCATGTCCCTCAGCAAAAAGCAATGCCAATGGAAAGTGAATTAGAATATTTCTTTGTGGTCCGCACACAAATGCAACATATCCAAGTTGTCATGCAACAGCCAGAGCTAGTGGTGTACTATTAAATATTAAGAAAGCCTAAGGCGGGCAGGTGGGGAGATGGACGGGCTTTTAAAGGACTTTCAACTGATGTTCGACTAGTTGTTGTCACGACTGAACAGAGGGGTAAAAGGGGTTGGACCCAAAAGCAGACAGGAGACAAAAGGTAACGGCAAAAAAATTTACTAAACAAACAAAGTGACAACTTAGGCCACAAGGGCAAAAAACGGCATTGAAAAAGAAACACTTACAACACCAACAAAAACCACAAAGGGGCATGGGAGGCTGAACGCAGGAAGACATGGGACCAACATATACAATACAATGACCAGACAGCGAGACAGGGGCAACACACAGACTATATACACAGGGAGGCAGGGAGCTGGTAGGGTAATCAACACGAGAGGGTGGGGGAGTCAAGACAGCAGAAACAACAAGGACCAGGAAGTGCAAGACAGGAAACCACACAGGGGACAAAATTACAAAATAAAACAGAAAATGAACCCAAGATAACACAGATCATGACAGTTGTGAAGTATCGTGTATGTGACGGCATTCCTAAATCTGACTAAGAAACATTTTTTGTGTGTAAACGCAGAAGTGTTGCACGTTTGGGTCGACCATCCACACGGATCTGGAGTTTTTGGTGCCTGCAAACACACTTTTTTTTAAACCAGGTCCCAGGGTGAAAAAGAAATAAATTGCTGCCCATCCATTTCGTGTTTGTGTAGACGGAAAATACGCATACGATGATGTCATCACCCCACCCCTCGACCCTCTATCCAACAACGGCCTACATGCTTGTGATCGTGCTGCAGCAGATATTCTGCTCCTCTGTACAACAGCTACATTAAAACTAGCAAATTGGTATCAAATTACCTCTGCGTCCCAAACTAGAAGCAGGTTCTCGGAGCACTTGTCGCTAACGTCCAGCTGCTTCCAGTCTACGTAAGTGGCCCGGGTGGAGCTAGCTGGTAATATCTAGTTGAAGAGGATCTTATTTCACCTCAATAACAAGCACACTCTCTTTGGACAGTGAACATGTTCCCTTGGCTGCATCCCATTGGCCAAACGTTCTCTGGCTAGCTAATTGGACTTTCTTACCAGGAAGCAGTGAGATAAACAAACTTGTATGAGATATGCTCAATGTTGGCTTACAATTGAATGTAGAGAAGACGATACTTGCCAGAGAACAACTTGAACATGAGAACAAGGTACTGGGAGAAGTTTAAATTCATTCATTTATGGTGCGACTGTTGAGCCGTACCAGTACAAGGTTGCAATTCACACAAGTCCGAGACGTAACTTTCAGCCGTTGACCTTCTTTATACTTTGGTCCCGCCCTCTGAGCTGTCAATCAAAACTGAGCCAAGACAGTCGTTGGGCTGAATGTTATTTTGCCCGGAAAAATTGTTTCTTACAAGAACTGAATTTCAAACTCATATTTGAGGTTGGAGGTTTTTAACGACGAGGTGAGTTTTAACTAACCTTGACAAACATGTCCAAATACATTCTGTAACTTTTATTGAATATGGACAAAACAAACAAAAGAAATCACAATTTTTGTAAACATGGTTTATGTAAGCTAGTTGCCTGTTTTTCTTTTTTTTATTGCCTGAATCAAAGCAATTGTTTCATAATGTTCACCACACTGCATTGTCTATTTGTCCAAGCTTGATACAAGGCTAATATGAAACGTATTTATGAAACAAATGTTGACATGCAACATGTCCCATGGTTTGTAGAAACGAACAATGCCAGCAGTTTTTTCTGGCGACTGGGTTGGGTAAAACTGTTGCATTAGTATGAAAGCTCTGCAAGGAACAAATATAAGTGGCAGGAGTTTGATGCCGTTTCATGCTTTTTTAAGGTTTTCAAATGTTTGCCCATGGTGCAATGACAAATTTGGTGTATATCAAGACACATTTTCTCTGTTTGCCCACCGTGAGTTATATCTACCAGATAGCCTTATCTGTTGTTTATATTTTGCAATCATGTTAACACGTCTATGAAACGTATCAGTCTAACTGATCACATTGTGTCTCTTCAAATGTGAGGGACCAAGTTCCCCTCTCACGCTTGACAATTCTACAGGTTAGGAGGTTAACCCCTCGTGAAAAATTAAAATGGATGAGTTACACTACATAACCGGTGGTAAGCAGGCAATGAAAATCCGTCCATGCATTCATTTCTATCAATATACACCCACAATAATGAGGTGCGATAAAATGACCAAGCTGACCTCTTTCCTTCAATGATCATCCCATGAAGTCCTCCATGAGGTCAGCGCGACCACCACGACCACAGAAAGAGCTTTTCCTTCCTTCATTTTCTCCCATGGGAATTACAGCAGCATGTTTCCCTTCCTGCTGAATGTTTATTCTGGTAGGCATGGTGGTGGGGTGATATCTGAGGTGCAATGAGCCGAGACTGCCTTGAACACATTCCTCTCTGTACCTGACTGGTGAATGTTAAGCATGTAGGTCATTTAAGTGCTTCTGAACCACACCTTGGGTCTGCCTGTGCATCTCACTTAGCTGTTTCCTCAATACATGGAACAAGACAGTGCGTGACAAACATCAGGCTGAATTCCCATCTGCATCTTAAAGCAGGGTGTCTGGGATGCTGAAAAGAAGAACGCAATTTATTGAACACAGCTCATGTCTGGCTGGGCAGATGGCAATCACATAATGCCACTATTTTAGCATCAGAGTGGCAAGCAGGCATCAGCTGGTTCAGTCTGGGAGGTGACTAAGAAGTGCGGAGAAGACGGATTAGAGAGCTCTGTGGCGACTGGCTGGGTCTAACCTGGCCTGTACCAAGCTGACAGCAAATAGACAGATGACAAACACAGCAAAGTGAAGGATAGGACGGTGGTGGTGGTGTGGGGAGTGGGCTCTGATTCCTGTTACATCATCTGTGTCTAACAGACAGCGCAGCAGACTTATCTGTCTGTGGTCTTGGGTGACATTTGTCTGGACTAGCAGTGAGTCACACTTTCTGTTTACCTCAACATGAACCCATCCCTGAAGCTCCTCATTCGCCATCTGACGGCCTCCATTCACCAGCTGCATGAGGGCCGGTAGCAGGGTGGCTTCCACCCATGGGTTTGCATGCGATGCCAGGAATGTGCTGTGCCCACACCTTGCTTAACCATGACACCTTTCCTGTGGTGCTGGGGCTGGTTCCGTTCAAAAAAGCTCTCAACCAGGAGAGTAAATATAGCCCTTCTACTGTAGCCGCTCTTCCTCTGGAGCAGACTTGGGTCAAACAATGTTGAAAATATTGTTCTGCTGTTTGTTTTTGCCTGCTGAGGTGCCAGATTTGTAGGACAATAAGTGAACCCAAGGCTGTTTAGACAAGCACAGGAAAGTGCTTGGAAGAAAGTTTATTACACTTTTCAATGACAACTTAACAGGTCGGATTTGACCTGATGTGGCAAACCCCAGCCACCTGGTTCTCTGACTGTTCAAATAAACACAAGTCTAATATCAGGTCTGCTCTGTAGAGATTTACACAAAGTGTTCTCATGTTGGCACTGAGAGTGGTAATGGAAGAGGGACGCTGCCGCACATACACTCATTTATTATTAGTGCATAATGTTAGCGACTTATCCTCTAAGATGGCTTGTCCTCACGAGAAACCACATGCTAATAACTACACACTTGTGACAGATGTTTCTGCCAGACTGCAGAAATTACAACATCTGTTGCATACATAAGGTCTAGCTACATATTCGTTGTACATAAAAATAATAACAATAAAGTTATTGATAGAGCAAAAAGTAGAATTTAAATAATGAATTAAAAGTCTAATTCTGTATCCGTACAACATAATTGAGGGCTTTGAGCATGAAAAATGGCAGTGCTCAGGCCACAAACACCTCTGTCCATTGCATCACCAGCACATTACCAGCCTCCCCTACTCCCTCACGTAGTTTACAGTGGCTGCTTGGAAGCGGCTCATGTGACCCCCCATGAGCAAGTTCAACATTAACCAATGGTGACAACATCCTCAACTGGTCAGGAAGCCCCATCAGTGGGACACAAACTCAGATTAGTTGCTCATCCCCGGTGAAAAGAGCCCCTGGCACTGTGCCCCGGCTTCCAAATCTAAACCAGCAGTGCTCTTGTGAGAATGACTCGACTTGGATCCCTACCCCACCCTGCCAAGCAACTGCCTCACCCATGCAGATAAAATATCTAAATCATAAAAATGACAAAACCAACATAAAAACATGATGGAGAACAGTAATGAATATGACCTATCATAGCTGGTGTTTCTTCTTTTTTCCAAGAATGCCTATCTAAAGCTCTGTCTGTCTGTCTCTCTCTCTCTCAGTCTGGAGAGGAGGAGCAGCCTCCTCATCTCCGTTTCCAAGTCTAAACTGGGGAAACCACAAAGCACCTAATGAGACAATGATAGAGCCAATCAAGAAAGCCAGGCTTTGCATTTATTATAAGAAGCCCAACAAATGCCCTGGACTCATGCCGTGGGGATGAGGCCACACTTCCAGTAGAGCAAGACTAATCATGAATGCAAATAAGCACAATGAAAGCAACAAGAGCGAGAGAGGTGCTGCGACGTCCTTTGGTAGACTTCTGGGAAACAGCACTTGGCACATCTCAGGGGTTCTACTTATCACTCAAAGGGAGACAGAAACACACTAGCTGCTGAGACAATGATGTATTCCCCCCAAGTATACGGAGAAGGAGCAGCTTAATGAAACCAAGGGAACAAGAGATTAGCAGATAAAGTTTGCAAAAAAAAAAGAGGCAGCATAATCATCTCTGCTAATTTGTTCGCCGCAATTCGGGGCAACCAGATACACTCATTAGCGTACAGGAATAACCTCACAAGCAGAGCGTGCTGTAAAGTTGTATACATCACAAGGACGGATGTCACTGATCTTCGATGAAATGTTTTGGAGAGATGAGCAGGCTGCGAGGAAGAAATCTTTATGCGCTATGTGACAGCTTTATTGGGATTGATCATGTTTGAGTTGTGTGGTGAAACCTCCAGAGGGGTATCACTAACTCGTGTCTGGCAGTGCAACTGATATTGCTTCATCTCATGCAAAGCTCTGAGCTCCGAGCCTGGCATTCCTCATTATTACTGGAGATTGTTGTATATGCAATCATATGCAATAAGATATAATGATAATAAAAGCTCGCAAATTGCACACATCTCCCACAGACACAACAAACACCATATAAACACAATGAGTAGACACAATACATAGCTCACACACACTGACTGAATTTATATCCATAAACACAATAATCCTCTGTGTGAAGTATAGTATGTTATTATGCTTGATTGTGTGATTTAGAAATGTGTTTATGTTCGATGAGACCAGATACAGG
Organism: Chelidonichthys spinosus; assembly: GCA_029853015.1. NCBI lineage: Eukaryota > Metazoa > Chordata > Actinopteri > Perciformes > Triglidae > Chelidonichthys > Chelidonichthys spinosus. Next base: position 15,887,587 of record CM056825.1, on the reverse strand, counting down.
TTTAAGTGGCTGTTTAAGGGGGCTGTACTGTCCGTAGCTGGATCTGTAAATCAATAGTTGAAGATTTAGACAAGTCCACTATGGCTCCTGGCACCGTGCTGAACCATTCAGAGTGGAGGATGCGGAAAAGTGTGCCAGTTCACACTGAAACATAAGCAAATACTCAATGAATGAGTCAGCTTCCAGGAAAAGCCGGAGCCCAGTGGAGATAGCTGCTAATCTGAGCATGAAGCAGAAACCCAAACAGAGGGCGACCGCAGGGCAGGCCACCCGAGCACGACGGCCAAATGCATCAGACACCTTTGGATGATACCAAACCGCAGGACGCTCAAAATGCCTGGGAGGGATGGCGAAAAAACGTAGCGGCTGTAACCCACTGTTGAAATAACTGACCACACGGAGAACGACAGTGAAGAACAACCGTCCCACGAGGACTTGGAGGAGCAAGGAACTCGTCTATGCATTTACACTTACACCAGCCAACAGTACATGTACAAAGGATTCACAGACTGCCACTGCTGAGCAATTTACAGCTGGTTAACATTCAGACCGTTTTTCAGTATGAAAAGAATTTTCAGTGGTATTAAAATAGTCAAGGCAAATTCACGGAAAAACAGACGTTATTAAGAGTTTTTTGAGACTGGGCTTACAGGAAGTAAACCACATCGTATTGTGCAAGAATCTGTGGTACTCCAGTTCATCATCAACATTTTGTCACTGGCTGAAGCATGTGCTGTGGGGGTTAGTTGTTGAAGGCAAATCTGAGCTCCTTAAAATATCACTGAAAATGTGTAGTCCACTGCCTCAGGAGCCTTTGGATTGCCACCATGTCGGCCACGGAAAAACTATCATCAAGAACCACAGCTGTGCTGTGCGACTTCCCTCTCATCGTTATGGGCCTGTCACCTTGTGCCAATCAGCACCTCTTCTTTTCTGTGTCTGTAATCTTGGAGACGTGCATCGCACAAAAGAACAATATTAGAAACAACCCTGATGATCTTATCTTCCACCAACATTTTTCCAAAACCTGGACCACCTCATGCACATGGGGAAAACTCTAGGTGAAAACAATTGTCGACCCGCTATTTGCAATGTACCATACCAGCAACACACGGCAAATAGCAGTATGCGGGCATTTTGTTGATCCGTCTACAAATAGGTCTGTTCCAAATTACAGGAATACTGCATACTGAATATTCTAAATCGGACAATTATCAAAATATTCAGCTCCTCGATAAAATAATACCCATTAAACTGTGCAAATCTCTCATTTACATAATTTTCTCGTGTCATAAACACACACACATGAAATGTGTGCATGCAAGTGTTATCAGCAACTTAAACTAAAACTAGAGAGCAAATAAAGCTTACCTTTTCACATCTGACAACTACTTTCTCTTCTCTTTTGGTAGAATGGTGGGAATGTTAGCTGTGCTAGCCACACTAGCACTGTCTTGGTTTGGGGTAGCCACTAATGACAAATCTCTCTGTTTATGGACTACATGCTCCAACAATAGCCTTGTCTTTTTCAATTCAGATAACTCAGATAATTTGATAAAATTATAATAATCATTTAGTCGTTAAGAGATTTGCAGAAGTTTCTGATTGTAATATTGCATTTTTTGTTCTTTCTTAAGACAATCAGACTTGGGCCAGGCTACCATTGGATGGTGAGAGCAGGGGGTGTAGTACGATTGACACATTCCTCAGCAATTCATTGTGCTTACGAAACGTGCAAGACCGCAGTTAATGCTATTAGTTACTCGGCGATTTTGCTCATGAATAGTTGGCCCACATCTTGCCGTCCTTGGCAAAGGGCCGTTAGAGGCAATTACCTAGCTCGCCTTTATTATAGACGCGCTGGCACTGTCCACTCCTAGACGAAACCTTCTGGCCTACCACTACATCACTTTTCTTTCTTTGTTGGCGAATCACTGCAGATCTTCTATGCAAATTTTCCTTCATTTGCATGAAAATCTTTTTTCTGTCAAATCCTGCCCACCTGCTATCCCACACAGAGAAGGGACTTGTGTCTGATAAAACAATTAGCTGTGGTGAACTTCTCACTGCTCCTCACTTCTGTGTCCGTTACTACTTTCCTACTATCTCAACAAACACTACAAACGTGATTCATTCAAATGTCCACTGCAACTTCTCTAAGACTGCCACTTCAAGGTTTATGTAAAGAAATGGTGTTTACTATTCATCGTTGCTGAAGTTGCAGAGATTTCACAAAAGGGAACATATTTAACTCATGGAAATATCATAAACTGTGCACAATAAGAAACTGTCATCCTCTCTTAATAAAATAGATAAAACATCATGAAAATACTACAGCACAGAAGAGCTGACTTGATTTTATACAGTACATTTTTATGTTTGAAGAAAATATATGCTAAACAAGCAAGGGATTTGTTTTTGCAGGTCTCAAGGTGGCCTGTGCAAAGCATACAATTAACTTTTATGTGTCTACATTGTGGCGCAATGAACAATTTATGTAAAATGAAAATATGCATCCCAGAGGAAATTTGCTTGCCTCGTTACAGGAAATGCAGACAAATTACAAGGCATCTGTTACATTTAATCAAAACAGTGTTATATTTCATTTGAAACTGACACTTTGCACTGCCCTAAAGTGACATTTATTACTATTTTGTGATGTTGCATACAAAAGTACATTCCAAACAATTGGTTTTAACTGGAAAAAATACTCTTCTTTGGAAACCAAAATGATAAGTCACTCAATGAATGACCCCTTCAGCAAAATCGGACAATGTCTGGATAGTCTTTTCACAGAGAAATGGATAGAAAGAAGGCCAAAAAGTCATCTCACACTACTGTAATTCATATTGACAGGAAAACAATAACAGTGCGGTTGCTTCACAAACAACTGGAAAACACGAATGTGGGCTTTCCCTATATTTTTGTTTTTCGGAAAAGCCTGTTTGTCCTCAATATGTCACATTCTTCACCATCAGTGGCACAACACACCACATGGCCTCGACCTAATGTTGTGGGTTTCCGCATAGGAGTAGCCAAGCGTATTTCACAGACACACATTTCACACATAACATGTGTTGCCCTGATAAGTTTCTGAGAGCAATGCAATGTTAGTGGAATGTTAACGCAGTAAGCAGTATCTATTGAGCTTTAGGATCAATTCCTAAAAGATGATGCTTTGAAGCAAACTCACATGCTCACACAGAAATCCATCCAAAGATACTACTGCCCTCCCATAAGGAAGTAAGGACCACATAAGAAAATAATATGGTAAACAGGAAACATGGGCGTAAGAATGCCAAATGCATTCTGCAGTTTCAGCTCCAGTCTGTCCTCAGCACAGCAGCATCTATTTCTGGGAAAGATTGAGAAAACAGCCACCAGGCTATCACTGCTGAGTGAGAAAATCTCCTGCTCCTTGTTCTGGAGTGGAATCATATTGTATCATATAGTCAAATAAATGACAAGTCGAATCAATGAGAGTATATATGTAAATGTGATGTTTAAAACCATAAAGGGGGCCAGTTTTCCACTTTATTGTGTGCAGCTGTCTGGTTGAGTCACTGGCACTGAAAATTGGTGAGTGGGCAACGTTTTCAGCAGACCTGGCGCTCCGCCAGCTTTTGGTTCCTGTCATTATCTGTGCTTTGTGTCTCAGAGATGGCCACATGCACATAATGAATAGGCAACTCTTTTCCATTAAAATAATACCCTCATCAAGCGGGCTCCTGTCAGCAAAGTTGCATCTGGGCCCGACCAAGCTCCGGGCTTCAAGACAGCTTATGGAGCGAGGGCCAAAGGCTGACATTTTAATTGTCTCACAGGAATCAACTGTCACAAGACAGCTTTCCATGAAAGATGATGAGCAGATAGAAAGATGGGATTTAGGAAACGTTGCCATAAAATTAATCTTGGACAAATCAAAGCTTTAGTTTGTTTTGTCTTGGTGAGATGGACTACAAAGGGTGGACTACACAGAGAAGTGGACTTGAAAGAAGAGGTTAGATGGAGAATGAGGAGGGGGAAGGCGGCTACTTGTGAAGTTTGCCAAAGGAAAGATGCATCCCTTTGAGTCTCAGGGAGATTAGACATTTCTTCAAGTGACAAAACACCTAATTAACCTCGGCCTGACCCTGTGGGATTGACCTTTGACTTGTCACCCCTATACCACTGCACCTTACTCCTGTTGGGAGTCGTCAGAATGAGCCTTTTATTAAAACTAACGGTCGCGCCAAAATGCCACAAGAAAGAGAGAATGTGAGGATTGTCTGGATGCATGTGGGACAGAAGATGGAGGGATTGAATTAAGGGGGGATGCGACGGAGAGAAGAGTTTAATTAGAGACACAGCACCACTGGTAATCCACTCTCACCCTATTCACAAAAAGAACAAGGGTGGGAGGGATGGGCAGGGAAAGAGGAGAAGTTTTAAACAGGAGGTCAGAGAAACTTTGGCTTAGAACATGGGCCTTTATCAAATCCACTGGCAAATCCGCAGATTAGTCCATTCCATTGTTTTCAGGAAGTCCACTCCCGCCGACCCCGAATGCAGGAGGCGGATTTAGGAACTTTGCAAGAGCTCCAAGCCACTGAGCTGGATGGCAGAGATGTGTGTGCTTGTGTGTGTGTGTGTTCATTTGTGTATTCACGTGTAACTATGTGTGCAAGTGTGCGTACACATGAGCCTGTGTCTGTGTCAGTGTGTGTGGGGTGGGGGAGATGACACGGTGAGGAAGGGGTTGTCAGGAAGGCTTGGGCTCAAACACAAAGCTCTGACCAAAAAATTCCATTGATCGCTCATGACTTTCTGGCCACCAAAAGTTATGCAGACGGATGGCGGGCCGGTTTCCCACTGTGACCTCTCCATAGATAATATGTACTTTGGAAACTGTCATCCCTTATGGTTTCATTAAACCTTTTTTGATATTTACATGGCCTGCCGGGCTGTTCTCTATACGGGGTCAAATTGGTCAAAATGTGAAATTCTCTCCCTTGAATAAACACAATGCTTTCTTCCCTGCAGAGTCACTTTACCACAACCAAAGTCACTGGTGTTTAATATAGAGAAATGGTCAAAACACTTGTGGACAGCAACAGAAGTTAACAGAGGACTATGAATCATCACTGCATTTTGACAAAAGCCTATTCTTTTCCCCCTCCGCTCCTTTACCTGTTTCTTGTCACAATGTGTCTCCTGCACTATGCTTCCTGTGCTATTCAGCCCGGGGAAATGGGGCATTGGAGTGATGACAAGGAGAGAGAATCACTTGCAAGCACTGAATCTGTCTTAGCACAGCCGTGCGCCTATTTAAAGCAGGTCTCTTTCAACTCCGAAACCAGGATGGAGGAGAGAAAACACATTAGCAAAATAGGCAGAAAGCTGAGACACAAAAGGCAAATGATTTATTATAGCTTTCAGCAGAAATACCTGTAGAGGAGTACAGGCCCTCAGGTGCTTTTCTGGCAGAGTGTAGAGGAGGATAAGAGAGTCAGTGCTGAGAGATGCACTGGAATGAGGAGCCAGGGAGTCTTTGGCAGCAGGTAGAGAAGAAGATGTTGGTACCTCTCCTTGCAGGTGGGGATTTCAGGAAGAGCTGAGGGAAAGCTGCTGCAGCCACTGAAGGATAGATTGAAAGCATTTTTGCCAAAGGGATCTCAGTTGTTATTTTCTTTAAAAATCACATATTTGGGGCAGTCGGTGGCGCAGTGGTTAGGGCAGCTGCCCCATGTACAGAGGCTTAACGTCCTCGATGCGGTGGTCCCAGGTTTGACACCTGCCCGGGACGTATTTCCAGCATGTCATCTCTCTCTCTCAACCTATTTCCACACTGTCGGAGCTCTAGCCAAAAAATAATCTTAAAAAAGAAAAATCACAAATTCATGACCAGCAGGCCGGAGGTTTCTGCCCGTGTTTGCCTCTTGCCTCCACAAGAGCTAACTAACACGGAATTAACCACAAGACAAAGATAATGCCATTGGTTCATAAATTGCTGATTATTTATCACACTTTCTTATTTTACACATTTTAGTAACTATTTTTGACTACTATACTGTATGTGCTAATTAAGATGTGGCCTCTTAATGAATTGTTAAGAACATTACAGAAATGTGCATTGAGTAGATTGAGCTCAGTTTTGAGTTTAGCAATGGCCATTGGCTCTGTGTTGAACATTTTGACTAACCTCTATTCAGTTGTTATAAATACAGTTGGTCACAACAAGGAGAAAGTAAAGAATAACATTGTGACTGATGGAACCACAGCAGAATGTCAATTATGGGTATTGTCAACTCGTTTGCCAGGATACAGTATTGGCAATGGACATCTCTGCAAACCGCGGATACAATGAATCTCGACATTTCTGTTTCAACCAAAAATATGTTATATATCGACTTTTCTAGATTTCTATTTGGTGAAAATCCTCATTAGTGATTTAACCGCTTGTGGCACTTTTACTGTTTCAAATTCTCATTCTCATTTAAGTTTAGATTTAGGCAACATCAACAACTACTTGGTTAGGTTTGAAAATAATTACAATGCAGTTTTATTTTATGGTAACTTAATGTTTAGGATATCAGGGCTGGTGATTTAACTAGTAATACCAAATAATGTGTATATTAAATATATATATGTCATTAATTATCTGGAGGGTTATTTTGTTGGTTAGAATAAGCTGTACTCTACAGTAGTTGACAATATATTGGTTTAGGAAGTAATGATGCCTTACTACAACAATTCACTTAGAAAGTGCAATCTGTTCTCATATCAGGATTTAACATTCATGTTTTAAATTTCTGCTTCACATGGGCCTTTCTTTTGTGGTCTCTTTTAATAAGATCATTTTATACAGCAGTCCAACCAGCCACCACTCTTATTGGACGTATGAACCAGTGGTACTGGCTTAACAGCACACATTCTTTATAATGTGACAGTGCCAAGCCTGTTGAGCTGCTTGAAACTGTAAAATAACTGTGGAAACAAACTTGTGTTGATCAACAACTATTAAGTCATTATAGAGTTAGAAACAAACATTTCAACATACTTTGTTACATTCCAAATCAGGTTTTACAGCCCCTAACAGTGATGCGTGGGCTGATCTGAAATAAGCGGTCACCCGCAGTTACGAGTCCTACAAAAAATATTTTTAATGATATTCGGGTCATTTACAGGCGGGTCAGTTAAATTAAAATGTGAGCATATCAGTCAAATATTACGCAAAGATAAATATTTAGGTAATAATTATTTTTTAAAAGATCACTGGTTGAATGACTCTAATCGCAAGAGGATGTGTGCTCACCACAGTTACCTGCATGAGTGGAGAATGGACATGGTCGCTGTGGGAAAGCTGACAAAAGCTACAAGTTAAGAGTTATATTTCACATGGCCCACATATTAGCATGCTGCTCTGTGAGCAGGTCTGGGGAACTGAATAAACTGCATGTAGCGCCACCTTTGCTGTTCTGGGCAAATAATAGGGTGGTTAACCTGAATTCTTTGAATAAAGTGTTATTTCTAATATGTGTATATGTTTACTTTGTCTTTCACTGCATGCAATAATAACGGAGTAATACTGTTATGACTCAAGGACAATTACTCTCCTACACTGTGATATGCTTTAAACTTAAATTACTGTAAAACAGTCACACAAAGTATGCCTAGTGAATAAAGGTTACCTTTTTACCTGTTGACTATAGCCTTAAATCCTAATAAACCATGGCAATGCAATTATTCTTTTAAATGTTTACTTAGAAAAATATATGTCTGTACAAAAATGTGGATTAAACAAAAATAGTATTCAGTTCAAATACTTCTCACATTGACCTAGACCAAATAGTCATAGTTCAATTGAAACAGTATTTAAAAACCTTAGTAGCTAAATCCTATAGCCGGCAAATGTAACTAAATAATACCTTTGGTACCCAATGAGTTACGAGTGCAACGGTGCAGGCCTGATTTGAAGTTTGGGATCGTAGAAGCCACAAACACAAAGGCTACTCCACGACAATACGCAGAGAACAATAGAAAAATACTTGCAAGCAACAATGGTTGCCGCGAGCGTGCCGAGTTGATGAAAAGGAGAGACGTCTTCTTAGAAGTTCACCGAGATGTCAGGCGATCAAAGTAATCCACTGTCCGTTGGATTCCTCTTTCCCTTGGTCTTCGTGTGTTTTGCTAAGCAGTCCAAATGATGCGCGTCGAAGGTGTCCAAGCAGGATACCGTTAGCAAAGTCCACGACTAATAAGCTAGCTCTAGCCGAGTTAGCTCGCTGGTGCGATTCTAGGTTTCAGTCTGAGTTCTCAAATTAATGTGACATAACACAACTACACTACTTTGCAATGCTTCTGTAAGAGTCATGCTTTACTGAGTGTTTTCCCCTCATAAAATATAGCTGTGTCATGGAGCTTAGCTCAACATGTTTACTCCTTTCGTTGCAACTCACGTCTCTCCTGTGTAACGTATATGCTACGTTTTTGAAACTTCCTTCTTACATATGACCTTACAATCACTTCTCATTGGCTTACGCAATAAACAAAATACAATCTTTACCTTTGAATTTCTTTTCATACAGTACTCAACATTCTTAATACATTCCCAGCCTCATGAACTTATTGATAAAGAAAACAAAGTACATGTTACATCATGTAAATACCTCAATACATGAACTTAACCCATGAAACTCTTCTTTTTACCAAATATGCAAAATAAAATAAATGCATAGTTTTTAACCATTTAAATCCTATTTATTCCATTAATTAACTTGTAATATTAAAACTATTTATTCATTCCTATTTATTACTCGATGAACTTGTAATATTAGGGCTAATTTCCATAAAGCTACATGCATAATATTAGACTAGATATAGATATTCATTATATAGATAGATATTTGTTTTGAATCAACATGCATCAGGGTTTTACGGCATCTACACGGCCTACACCAAGCAGTGATGCCATGAAGACAGCCTAATATTTTTGAAGCTGGCCAAAATCTAGAGTTAACATTTTAAATCATATTGTTCAGTGAACCCTTTAAACACCCATTTACATTTACCAACATTTACATTTAGTGCATTTAGCAGATGCTTTTGTCCAAAGCGACTTACAATAAGTACATTTGTCAAAAGAAAGAAACCACAACATATAACAGATCCTTTTTTATACCAGTATTTTATTGTTTTTATTGTGTTGTTTTTTTAAAGCTTGTACATCTCTTGCTACTGTCATAAGTGAATTTCCCCGATGTGGGATCAATAAAGTCTATTGTATCATAAGCAAAAATAGAAACAAGTGTTAGGTCCTCGTCTGAGTAAAGTAGTAGCTGTTCAGCAAGTATACCTTAAGAACAACAGTGCAATGATTAGAGTGCTATAGGTAAGAACATAGAAGTGGTTTTTTTTTTTTTGGGGGGGGGGGGGGTTGTTAGTGGGTCATGCTATGCAGAGTCAAGGTGAAGTCTGAACAAGTGAGTCTTGAGCCTTTTTCGGAAGATGGCAAGTGACTCTGCTGTCTTGACTTTGGTCGGGAGTTCGCTCCACCACTGAGGCACCAGAACAGAGAAGAGTCGGGACTTTATGAGTGACATTTTGTTTGATTTCAGCGATGGTGGTACCAGCCGGCCAGCTGAAGTAGAGGAGCGAAATGCTTGCGTCGGGGCATGTGGTTTGACCAGTGTTGTAAGGTAGATGGGTACCGTTCCATTGATGGCCCTGAAGGCCAGTGCCATCATCTTGAATTGGATGCGGGCTGCAACAGGGAGCCAGTGGCGGTCACGGAGGAGGGGAGTCACATGGGAGAATTTGGGTAGATTGAAGACATGGCGTGCTGCAGCGTTCTGGATATGCTTGGACCAGGACCAGTGCTTGGACCAGGAGTTGTGTTGCATCCTTTGTGAGGAAAGTCCGAATCCTGTGGATATTGTAGAGGGCAAATCTGCAGGATAGGGCCACAGCAGTAATGTTGGGGGTGAGGGATAGCAGTTGACGAAGGCAATACTGTGATGTCCTCGACAGTGACCGACAGATCCATGCGAGGGCAGTCTTTCCCCGGGATGAAGAGCAGTTTGGTTTTATGCAGGTTAAGCTTGAGGTGATGTGCAGTTGTCCAGACGGAGATGTCAGCCAGACAGTCCGAGATGCGAGTTGCAATGTGAGTGTCAGAGGTTGGGGGAAAAGAGAGCAACAGCTGGGTGTCATCTGTGCAAAAAATGGTAGGAGAATCCATGTGATGTGATTACAGATCCTAGTGATCCAGTGTATAATGAGAACAGAATTGGTCCCAGTACTGAGCCTTGAGGGACACTCGTTTCCAGAGACAGTGTTAGGACATAGAGTCATTCCATGTGACCTGAAAGGTGCAATTTTTCAGGTATAATGTGAACCAGGTTAGAGCAGAATCAGTGATGCCAAGTCCAGCCAGGGAGGCGAGGAGGATTTGGTGGTTGATTGTGTCAAAATGCTGTCACAATGCATGTGTTGTTTGTCTCTCTGTATTCCCTGCATGGCGATATGATATTTTAGGAAGCTGTTCCTAACCTGGATGGTCCACCTTTCCGAGGAGGGACTTCCAGGTCAGTTGCATGGGTTTTCACAGATTGCGGTGCACATTAAGCCCGGTTACCTTCAGCAGGTGGGCGATTGTTAGTTCTCACTGTTGTTCTCTCTAGTATGACACGGAGCCTTAGCTGTGTGGTTGAGTTTTGGAGCACAGTTGACTTCCATCTCAGCTTGGGTATGCTTTAAGCAGCATTGATTCAAGTTCCGTCGTGAGGGAGCTGTATTGCTTTCAGGTAGGCTATGTTGCATGGTGTTTTTAGCTCTCCCTTTTCCCTGTTAAGTGCTCTGACTTCAGCTTACAAACAGTGTCTTGGCACTCTAACAAAAAACTGAACCGCCAGTCTTTGAGTATGTATCAGAAGAAAATATCAACATTTTTAGAGCTGCATATAATAATTTTAATTGTACTATATTCCAGGGGCAGACTGGCCATGTGGCATACCGGGGGCCGACGTGCTTTTTGGGCTGACCGTCAACACTTATTTATTTTTCCAGGTCCAGTCCATAAAAGTTTTAGGCTTAGATTGATGCCCCATTGTTTTTTTCAATTGACACTGGGCTGGCCCAAAACACTTTAGTCAAAAACTATCACGTTTTTTTTCAAGACATGCCTTTTATTATTATTATTGAGAGAGTGAGTCTGTGTGTGTTGGTGGCAGGGGTGTTGTACGGTGGCCGACAAGGGCAAACGCGCCGCAAACGGCAAAACGCTGCAAACACAGGAATGATGCAAAACCAAAAACACACAAACACATAAAACAAATGCAACAGAAAAACGCTGCAAGAGAAATGCTGCAATCACAGAAACGAAGCAGAAGCAAAAACTTACAAACCCACAAAACAAATGTGAAAGAAAAATGCTGCAAATATCAAAAACACACAAAACCCCGAAACAACTGCAAGAGAGAAATGCTGCAAATTCACTCCACAAAACGGAAGTGCGTCAGGCCACTAGGGGGGGCTCGACCTGAGGGATGGACCGGTCCTGTGGGACCAGACCCTCTTGAAAGAAGAAGAAGAAAGTCGGCTAAGTTTTGGAGAGGAGAGTGAAAAGGTACGTTTTCCTTGGCCGTAATCTTTTACAATATTATAGAAGAGCAGCATGGTTACGTAGCCAATGTTAGCGTGCTAGAAACTTTGATTTATAAGAGCTTGTATTTATTTAAGGGATAATGCCCGGCCACGTGTCCATTATCTCTAATAAACTTGCTAATTGACTGAAAGTGGAATATTAAAAATGTCTTATTTAAATGTTCAGGAAAATAAAATATCCACTCTCTCTGATGTAACCTCGCCAATTTAATAATCTCCTCTTTCCCCTCACAGATGTACTGTCCATTCTGTGGAGCTGCCGTGATAGCTTCTTCAGACTTTTGTTGTCTGTGTGGCAGAAACATTAAATACGTAACAGATCAGGTTAACAAACCCCCCGAGGAGAAGCCCACCACCAGTGCACCTCCTGATGCACAGCCAAGCACTAGTGCAGGTAAACTGAAAATTGTGTTCTTGTATTCAGTACATCTCAGCACTGTATATTAAATGTTATAAATGCCCTGCAGGAAAGATTAATGATGAGAATAGCAAGCGTAATAATAAAAGATTAACTAATGTCTAATTCCTGTATTTTTAACTTTTCTATCAGGAAGCTCAGTTGTAGAGTCCTTTATGACATTTAGGGCTATAAAAGAGAGGGAGAGAAAGACATTCTTTTCAAAGACGCGTCAGAACAAAACAGGGAAGGAACAGAAAAAGAAAATAGTGAAGGTATGCCCACACATGGTGACCAATGCAGACTCATAAACTGTAAATGACAGATTCTATCAATTAAATTTATTTTATTAATTTCATTATCTCATCTTTCTTCAGATTAATGTTGGAGTTATGAAGATGCACAAGGACTCCCTTAAGCCTGTGAGAGGGAAGTCACTTCCCATTGATATTCAGCCTCACTGGTCATCTGAACAACTGCTGGCTGCTGCTGTAAAGAAGCAGAAAGATTTCAACCAGGATATGGAAGATTGTGCCCATGTTTTGTTGTATCCTGATGCTAAGGAAGTTACAAACATCCCAGGAACAGACACCCCTTTCACGGTGCATAAGTACAAAGAGGCAATTGGAAAGTCCTACCAAAGAATAACACTTTACATTTGCACTGTTGAGGACTTTGCAAACAGCTGTAAGTGCTTCTGACACATTTTCCATCTTGTTTTAAGCTCAACTTTATTATATGTTAGATTTAAAAATCATTTTTTTCCACCTACACCTGATACTCTGTACAAGATAAATTTCACCAAATTTATGTAGTGAATTTTAATTAAACATTTATGGTTGATAGAAATTAAAGATTTAAGGATTCAAAATAACCTTTAATCACAGATAAAACTGGGGAGATTAATGCAATTCATCTTTATACCCATAGCAATCAAGATAATTATTGCTTTTCATAGGTTACAGTGGACAGTCTTCAAGTGACGATGACAGTGTGGTCCATGTTAGGTTGCCATCTGGAGACTTTCTAATCAGATCCTCTTCTGTGGGGCTATCCAATGCTGAACCTGACAAACAAGGGGAGAAAAAGAGAATACATTTTCAACAAGGACAGGCTGCACCATTCTGTGTCAAATCAGCTAAGGGTTGTTACAGCTCAGTCACATAAAGTTTGTCTACATACTGTACAGATAAGGCCTGTAAAATATTTCTGTTTAATGTACGTTACATTACATTATTACACTCAAAAATACTGGTTTATCTGGGAAGAAGCCATGTTTGGGCATTAGTATCTTAAAAAGTGTGGCATGTTGTACCAAGAGTACTTCAAGACTACTTACTGTTGTGTTCAGCTTGTGCCAAGAACTGTACATTTTTGCCACATGAGTGACAGAACACTTGAACTGTCCCCAGATCTTGGCCGCAGAAGGGGCAAAACATGGCAGCCTGGAAAAATAGACAATGATATGTTATGGTGAATCCATTCAGTCAACTCAATTTAAAATTACATAGTGATCATCACTAAATAAGGAGAGAGGCCACCTCAGAGGAATAGGTAATTTTGCGCGTGTTAAGTTTCTGCTGCTTATGGATGCTTGTTTTACTGTTACCTCTCTCTCTCTCTCTCTTTGTCACCTTTCTCTGCTTTTTATTTAATCTTGAGCTTGTCTAATGCTCTCTACATCTCTTCATCACCTTCCCATTTTGTCCTAATGTCCCTTCTCTGCTTCCTGGCATTCCCTCTGTTACTCTTCTTCACATTTGCTACCTTTTCTCTTTCCTTGCCATCTCCCTGGCCTGTACTCTGTCCTTAATTTACCTGCACTTGGTTTGTCATCTCTCTGACCACCTAAGTGTCCAATATGAGGAGACGATGTCGCCGAGTGAAAACCAGAGCTGTAGTCAAGACCACCTTTGTCGAGTTTAAGACAAGTCCAAGTCCATGCTAGTCGAGTCCGAGTCAAAAAAGGTCCAAGTCCAAGTCAAGTCCAAGTCCACAAGGCCCGAGTCCAAGTCCAAGTCCGAGTCCGAGTCTAAATGAGATCGAGAGTAAACACAGACATATTATACAGACTATATATCTATCTATATATATATAGACAGATATATAGATATTTATAGATATATAGATATATTCACACACTTTTGAGACCACTTACTTGTTTGTAAATTTTGTGATGCTAAAGATGTTATTTCTACAATAGCACTATGATTTATAATCATCAATAAGCATGTGCAGTGTAAAAACACTGTAGGATCAATGAGATAGCAATTTCACTTAATATTGTACTGTCTTGTGCCTTTCGAGTTGTAGGAACCACTGTATGAATTCAAACACTTCTGACCCTAAATGAAGTTAGTACAGTAACTTGTGGCTAAATCAGACACACAACACGATTTCTGCCACCAGTTTTGTGTGAAAGTACTTCATAATACTACAAGATTTTAAACAATGAGGATGTAAAGTGTCGCTGCGCTGCGCTGTCTAAACATGGGATCAAACGCACTGAACTGGGGTTCAACGAGCAGTTTGCTGCCACATTTAAAATCTCAGACAAAACTCCAAGTGAAAGCCCAAAACTTCAAGAACACTGGATTCATACTTTATCCAAAACACCTCGGAGTGAAATACTAGAGGTGGCGGATTTACCTCCAACAGTTAGCTGTAGTGAAATGAGTCACTGAAGAAAGACCCCAAAATCTCCGGAAGAATCCACCCGAAACCTCAGTGACTGAGAGTTTTTTTTTTTTTCATAGTTTTAACTTTGAGTGATCACTGACTTTATTAAACCGATTATATCTGACACCGCGGCTGGAGATGCAGCAGCAGCATCTGAATGCAAAGAAAATACAGGATCCATGTCAGCTTAATATCATGACTTTAAAAGCACCAAATTACTTGCCTTAACGAATTTCTTTAGTAAATAATGTGAAGAATTGTAAAATATAATTTCCATTAGGCTGTTTAGTCAGACAGTGACAGATCACCCTATAGATCCCTACGTGTCATAGTCGCTGTCAAGGTGCTGATCCCCATAGCCAATCCGAGACAAGTCCGAGTCCAAATACCAAAGAGTCCAAGACAAGTCCGAGACAACAGAAAAACGTTTCGAGTCCGGACTCGAGTAGTACAGCACTGGTGAAAACTAACGTTAAATTAAATTAAAACATGCTAACATTGGCTACGTAACCATGCTGCTCTTCTATAATATTGTAAAAGATTACGGCCAAGGAAAACGTACCTTTTCACTCTCCTCTCCAAAACTTAGCCGACTTTCTTCTTCTTCTTTCAAGAGGGTCTGGTCCCACAGGACCGGTCCATCCCTCAGGTCGAGCCCCCCCTAGTGGCCTGACGCACTTCCGTTTTGTGGAGTGAATTTGCAGCATTTCTCTCTTGCAGTTGTTTCGGGGTTTTGTGTGTTTTTGATATTTGCAGCATTTTTCTTTCGCATTTGTTTTGTGGGTTTGTAAGTTTTTGCTTCTGCTTCGTTTCTGTGATTGCAGCATTTCTCTTGCAGCGTTTTTCTGTTGCATTTGTTTTATGTGTTTGTGTGTTTTTGGTTTTGCATCATTCCTGTGTTTGCAGCGTTTTGCCGTTTGCGGCGCGTTTGCCCTTGTCGGCCACCGTAGTGTTGTCATCTGCTGTCAGAGTAACCAAGTTTGTAAGTGTAAGTTTGTACGTCCACTCTTAGCCCGCTACGAAGACTCCTACATTATGACTTACCAAAGTTTTTTACCTCTATAGTTGTGGTTCCCGAACGGACTCTTAGGAGTCTTCTTAAGAAACGCTCCTTACATTGTACGTACACGGCGCTGTCCAGAAAGAAAGTGCTGAAATCGATTGCTCAGAGTTTGATTTTTCATTTGCTTGCGCAGGTGCATGACAGCATTATATTATAAAATGTAGGCTATTTCAGTGTTTGCGAATCAAACATTGCTAGAAATCCTTCTAGGCCTAAACATTTATTTAACCATGGTCGAACATACTAACATAGCCTATACTGATTTAAAAAAGATATGGAAAATATAGAAACAGCGGGGGAGATTGAGCCAATTACATCCTTAATCACATGCGTATTTGTTGCCGTTGTAGTCGAAACTTATACAATATAGCCTCGTCGGTCAATATATCCATGGGATTAAAGTTGATCCTTATGAAATTATGTATTCCAACTAAACGGCTCCGAGGACGGCAAGATCTTTGGTTCAGCACGAGGGTGCGTTGTATCACTGCCGTGGTTTTCCACCGTTCACAACCGTCACCGGCATCCATTTATGACATGCCTTGACATTGACTAGGCCTATGGCTAATTAAAGGACACTGTAATATACCTAGGCTACTTCTGAGGTTGAGGTAAAGCTTAGCCTTGTGATGAAATGCATGGGCATTTTATTTTTATTTTCTTCATGAATTACTTAAAACCATTGGTGAAACACACCACTGGCAATGTGCAGTTCCATACGCGACAGGGATTTCTGGATTACTGTACAGTGGCGGCGACTAGCGTCAGGAGCTGAAACATCGCTACGGTAGAGCTAAGAAGGCTCTAAGAGTGCTCCAGACCACTCTTACCAACGTATGACGTACCAAAGAGATTCGTAGCAAAGAACGTTTCGGGAAACACACGAAATGTTAAGTAGGAACTCTAAGTAGGGGTTACGAATGACGTAGCATTAAGAAGGCTTTAAGAAGGCTTTGGGAAACCGGGCCCAGGGTTGTCACAGTTCCAGGAACCCCAGAACTTCCCTCTAAGGTAGAATCTTATTTGTGTATGTAACCGGATGATATATGGTATCTATTCATTTTGGTTCTTTGGTGTCCTAGTTAGTCTGTTTTACGACAGGTATGGCGATCGCGACAGGTGTGACACACCCCTTTCCGGCACCTGTAGTGCCGCCGTGGCCTCGACCTCTAATGCGGGGTGGTTTATATACCCCCCAGTTATTTAGTCTCTCTCTCTCTTCTATCGAAGCGGGTGCTGCGTGTTGGCAGCTCCGCCGAGCCATCGTATCCTGGCATCTGTGCAGTGTTCCGCAGGTATGTAGCCAGGGCTGTAAACTAGAGGTCGCCACTCGCCAAATGCAACTAAAATATTCCCCTGTCGACTTAATTTTGGAGAGATACATGCCACTGGGGCGGGTAAATGTTTGTCCCGATGGTCGTGCTCTTGCAATAAATTATGCATGATATAACAAAACATTGTAGTAGCTGTAAACTGATAAATTATGACGGTAGCAAACGTCAATCTAAACCGGTGATTTGTTGTGTGTCACACTGAAGTAGCTCCCCCAACGTCACCGCTGTAGAAAATAGTTCCCCCAAAGCAACGTAGTGTGCTGCTCTTTAAAAGTTTGGCGCAGTGAGTGACGCCTGGTTCACACCGGCCGCGGAAGCGCCGCGAATAGGCGCGTAGCGGAGCCCTCTTCCTTTCGGCGCCCCTGTTAAGCAATAGTGTCGTTCACACCAGACGCGGAGCGCCGCGAATAGGCGCAGCCGTCCCGCGCCGTGAAGCGATCGTTTCGGCGTCTGCTCTATTTTTTTGCGCGTGCCGCGAGCGAATGCGTCAATTCTGGCAGTAAATTACACAAAGAAACACGAGACAATCTGGTCAATTTTCAAAATAAAAGCAATTTTCAAAATAAAATACCCCGATTGACAAATACGATCATATTTGTGTATCTCTTGAACTAGGAAACAGGAAGAGAAAATACATTTAATAAATGTGAAGAGTAGATAAACAAATATGTGATAAGATGCTGCGCTGACAATCCTTTGTCGTAGGTTGCCGCGGTGGGCCGTGATGGTGTGTGTGCGTGTGTGTCCCCCCCTGTCCGGTTAACTGCTGCTGCTGCCGCTGTAGCTGCTACCAGCTATTAGCGCTGATGGGGGCTCGACGCAGGTAACCCGTGCTATGAGCTAAGTGCTATTTTTGTCTGCTAAGTGTGTTTAGGTGTTGTCACTAACGATTGCTTTTGTTTTTGAAGCTTGTCTGGCGTTGGGCTGCGGTGTGCCCTGCCTTGCCTCCAAACTCTTGCCTCTAATGCCTAGTCTCTCTTTTAACTAGCCTTGCTCTGTGTATTTAGCCTCTGTTTTATTAGCCTTGCTCTGTGTATTTAGCCTCTGTTTTATTAGCCTTGCTTTGTTTAATTAGCGTTGCTCTGTTTAGTTGTAACTAGTTGCGTAACTTGCGTAAGTATAACCAGTCGCGTTGCTCTGCGTACTTGGCTGTAACCAGTCGCGTTGATCTGCGTACTTGGCTGTAACCAGTCGCGTTGCTCTGCGTACTTGACTGTAACCAGTCATGTGCTCTGTGTACTTAGCGTAACCAGTCGCGCTGCTCTTGTCGCATAGACGCTATATTGAAGCTACTGGAGTTCAATCTTGTTTTCAGTGGGGGGTAGAGGGAAAATATTGCAGCCGTGACAGTGAAGGACCTGCTAAATTTATATATGTTGCGTGGTTCATCTTGGTTTTCTCGTTTGAGTTTCCAGTTGATTTGTTTCTTTGTTTTTTTTAGTTTATTTAAGAGCAGTGACCGCTGCTGGAGCTAGCTGTTTATTGGCCCCCTTCCTTTTAGCTGGACCGCTACGGATGGGTGTAAGTGGAACACCATATTTTGTCTGACATTAAAGAAAAGAACTATATAAATGTTTTAGAGCTAACTTAATAAAAATTGTTACTGCGAGAAATAAAGATTGTTAACATCATACGTGCCTGTATTCATTTGTGTGCGGACCTGTGTATGGGATGTTTTGGTGATGTTTAAGGTGGCGTTGTCGGTGTTATATAGATTCTCTAGATCTGCTGCTCAGAGTTAGACTGGGCCAAGTGCACGCCGCGGCGGCGACGGGCCACATGTAGTTCCAGGATGGAGGATGATTTACAGCAGCTCAGAAACCAAGTGTTGCAGATTAGGGCAGTCAATAAGTGTCTACATTAGGAACTGGCTACTGCTCAAGCGGGCTCTACCACTGCTGCACCTGCTTCTGTTTGAGTTAGTCAAATTTCAGCTGCGGATGCCAGCACTGTGGTTACCAAATGACTGGTTGTCATACCCCAAGACAGAACGCGTCCTTTGTTTAATGGAGAAAATGGGCATAGGTGTAGCTGAGTGGACCGAAGAGTTACAGGTAAGTATGCAGGCCAGCCATCTGCTGCTGATCAGGTTTTTTTCATCTTTGACCATTTGGAGGGAGAGGGAAAGGAGGAGATTAGGTATCGCTCAAGTGCAGAACATGGAAGAGTCAAGGTCCTAGACCTTCTGAACGAGCTATATGGTCTCTCACAGTCATATGTATGACTTGCACAAATTGTCCTTGGCCTTAGTGGCCCTTATGGAACAGGTCAGGCAGTGTGCTCCAGATGGTATACCCAGTCTGAGAGTTCATACTGGCACAGCCGGGTTCAAGGTACACCACAGACGATGTTTGCAGACCAGCTGGGCAAGTCTATACTCCCTTACCTGGACAACATCATTGTGTCCTCTTCCTCAGTCCCCCAACACCTGTAGCACCTGGAAGTGGTCCTTAGTCAGCTTCAACATGAAGGGTTGAAAGTTAACTTAGGGAAGTGTGCCTTCTTCCAATAAGAGGTTGGTTACTCTAGTTATGTTATCTCAATACAGGGAGTTTCCACCAACTTTGCAAAAAAGGCTGTAGCTAAGTGGCAGCGCCCCTATCATGTGTCGGAGTTGCGGTCCTTCTTGGGAATTGCCGGTTAGCACAGGTGGTGTGTGGAAGAGTTTGCTGAATTGTCCAACCCTTTGCACCTGCTTGTGGCTGAACTTGTTGGCACCAAATCGAAGTGACAGTCAGGTCAGATGAATATCTGTTGGGGCAATAATGCTAAGACCGATGGGCTGCCATCTTGCCGCTCTGACGAGCTCAAGTATACTGTAGCTCTGGTCGCAGTAATAAGAACGCAGATGCGATGTGGCAACAGTAACTGTCAGGCCACAGTTCGTTTTGGATTCATTAGTGTAGCGTGCAATCCCTGTCTGGCATACCACCAAGATAATTACTGAAGATGTAAAGGTCCTCGAAAATGATCTCTAATAATGGGAACCCTGCCTGTGGCACAGCTTCTACGAGTTGCTGTTGTTTACTGTCATAAGTCATCCGTTAAATGTTTTTACTGCTTTAACTGCTTTATATATTTTAAAAAAATGTAACCAATGTTTTTTTTTCTGTTAGTCTGGGTGATAGAACACTATAAAGAATGATTCAAGTGTAACTTCTCCTGACCTAACAGGTTCAACAAGGAGACTTGGAAGCATGTCACTCAGTTGGATACCTGCCCTCACAATCTTGAACAGAGGTCTAATCAAGCAGATTAACTGAAAACATCTATGGGTGTTCAGAGCCTTACACGTTATGTTTATGTATTTGTATGTTTAATTAATCCATCCATCCAGCCCCCCCTCTTATCCTGTATTCAGGGTCGCGGGGGGCTGGAGCCGATCCCAGCTGTCATTGGGCGAAGGCAGGGTACACCCTGGACAGGACGCCAGTCTATCACAGGGCCAACATGTAGAGACAGACAACCATTCACGCATTCACACCTACGGGCAATTTAGAGTCACCAATTTATCTATCCCCATCCTGCATGTCTTTGGACTGTGGAAGGAAGCCGGAGAACCCGGAAAGAACCCACACTTACACGGGGAGAACATGCACACTCCACACAGAAGGAACCCGGGGCTGACCGGGGATCGAACCCGGGACCCTCTTGCTGTGAGGCGACAGTGCTACCCACTACACCACCGTGCAGCCCATGTGTAATTAATAATAAGTCAATATTTTTTACAAGTATTGTGTCATGAATAAAGTCCAGTGAAACTGGTAAACAAAAGCCTCAAACACATTGTGTTCAATGTGACTATCAGGCTAGCCTTCACAA
Source organism: Chelidonichthys spinosus (assembly GCA_029853015.1). Classification (NCBI taxonomy): domain Eukaryota; kingdom Metazoa; phylum Chordata; class Actinopteri; order Perciformes; family Triglidae; genus Chelidonichthys; species Chelidonichthys spinosus. The sequence continues at coordinate 15,866,649 of CM056825.1, read as the reverse complement.
AGCTGGAAGGCTACAGCAACCTTTGTATTACAGTTAAACCTAGCTAAACAGAGTTGCCCGCAATCCAAAGTATTGGTCAGTTCAACTAAACAAACCTGGGTTTTTGTTTGGGTTTTACCATAGTGTCACAGATTCCAAGTAACTCATTTGTGATGTCTGCAGTTGTCTGTGTATTTTCTCAATGTAAATCCTAGACAGGGAAAGTTTTAAACACTACTGTAATGAAAACAAACATGACTTTAATTGCTCACAATTTGCTGTCTTCTAGTGTAGTAAATAAGCCTACGGATTTCCCTTCTATTGTGTAATGCCTTTGCTCATTCATAGGATCCCACACATCCATTCTCAGTATTGGATTTCACACACATGCAGTGTCAAGTCCTTCTTTAGTTCTAAAAATGTCATTGGCAGCTTGAAGGAAAAGCAAATATTGAACTTCAGCTTAAAAATAATTTTCCACCTCAGTAAAAGGACCCACACACACACACACACACACACACACACACACACACTCACACAAACACACACATACCTTCATACACATATGCACACAGTTCTACTTTCTTTCAAAGCCACATCCTGAATCTGCTTCCTCAGGGGAGAAGATTTACACTGTGGTTGTCTTTAAGGTACACCATAAGAGTTCTGTATCAAAGCCTCTTCACTTAAAAAAAACCTGGATTTCTCACTTTCTCAAACAAAATGGATAGAGTCGAAAGAAAAGAAAGATGGAAGATACGCATTTACAAATATAATCAGTATCTTCACATACATTTAGAACTTGCATCTACAGTGCAGTGACATGTTTCTTTCAGAAACAAACAAAAAGTAATAAAACTATATGGGAAAAGGAAAATCAAAGCAACAAAAACAACTCACATCAGCAGGTTAGTTCATATACAGTTCTTACATAATGTGTATTCTTTTTCTGGGCTGCCCTGGGGCCTTAGATTGAGGTAAAGAGGTTCAGCCAAGGCCAGGACCCTAGAGGAGGCAATGGAAGGGTCTAATACAAGCTCCGGACTTTATTCAGGTTAACTTTACGCTGTTGGCCTCTATCATTGTGGCTTGAGTTAGCTAAGTATGATGAAGGGAAAATGATGGCCCATAGCCTTGATTGGTACCAATGTTCAATGCATTTCTGGCAATGTTTTTACAGGCAGTATCTAATCCCTATCAACCTCCTGCAATGCTGAAGCTGATTGTGGCTGAATTATTTTGAACTTGATGTTTGCAAGAATCTGGACTGTAACTTCATTGCATCCAGAATAGACTAGAGGAGGTGGATGTCTGCAGTGGAAACACATTGTAAACTACAAGTAAAAGCATTGAACTGTCACTAAATTTCCCCAAACAAGCGGTTATTTCCAAGATAGCAGCAACACCGTTTTTTTCCAGTGTCTTTGTTCAGTTTTTTTAAATCAGGACTCTTATCATTTTGAAAACATGCTATATTGACATTGGAAATTAGCAGATGGACATTATAAAATTATAGCTAGGATATTGGCTGTCTGAAACATACCTCAGGATAAAGCAGGAGACATGTCCTGCACTATGCTTAAGCGCATCATGACACTTTAATCGTGGGGAATATAATGTTTGACCCACTGGCGTTGTTCTGGGGAACAAGTGGAGTGGAGCTTAATTTGGGGCATGTCACTAACACAGAAAGATTGCAAACATCACATGGCTGAGTAGATCTACTCCAGTCATATTCACAAGGCTGATGTTGTGTCATGAAAATTGTGGGATGTGTTGGTAAGAGGGCATAAAGGACTGGAAGAGACAAGTTTCAGCTGGGATACATGGAAAGAAAAACTCTCATGGACTGAGGGAACTTGAGGTTAACAGCAGATGGGTTGATAATGCTTTCAATCTGAAAATGACCAATGTAACTGGGGGACCGTTTCTTAGAATTAGTCGTAAAAACGTTATCTTTTGAAAAGAACACTGACCTGTTCAACAAGTTTGTACGGGGGTCAAACGTACATTTAACTTCAATATCAATCAATGATTAATAATACCACAATCAGTGTTATGCCCCTATGACTACACGAATATCACACAGGCACTGTCACAGTTGGCTCCCCCTCTCACCTTTACAATCACCTCATCAGCCCAACTCATTTCACCTGCTCTCTCAGCTGGAGTTCATCAATCAACCCTGCATACAAGATCTCTTTGCCAGATTGGCATTTCATCCATGCCAGACTTTCCAGCAATTACTATCTGATTGATCTACGGGTTCCGAGTTAAAGAGACTGTGTGGTTCAAACATCAAGGTTGCTACCGTACCGTTTTTTTCAGTGTTTACAGAGCAGCTACTGTGTTAGCATAGCCTAGCTCTGATTGATCAGACCATCATTGCCAAAACAAACATTTTAAAAGTGATTTGGGTATCGTCTTGTGGACAGACTTATATGGCAAGTGAGTTTTTTTCTTGCAAATTTATGACTTAAATCTCATGAGGTTTCTTTTCTGTAAATATTGCCCCCTACTTATCAGTGACTCCTTAAACACAATAAATGCAACTGTTGGTCATGAGTGTGGCGATACGGGGGTGGTTCCTATTGTTACGTATGATATCTGTTGCCAACAACGCCACCTTGGGTTAGGGCCCAAGGACCCGGACTAATGATCACTAGCACACTAAAGGACACAGGTTCGTTTGCTCAGGGAGGGCAGGAGACGGAGTTCAATGATTAAACAAAGGTTTTATTGATTATAATGATTTAAAATCACAAGGTTTGGATCATAACCAAAAAGAAGCCCAACTGAGAAGGGGGTTGCAGGCTGAGGCTTACCGACTGGAGGAGGGGTCAACAGGGGAAGGTGTAATCCAGAACAAAAAGAAGAGCACCCCACTCACACGGCAAAAACGTGATGTACACACCAAGAAAATCCTAAACAAGGATCACACACACAAGGGGATCACCATCACCCGAGGGAACCACCACCACCACCGTCGGCCTTCAGCTTTAGGGGGAGGAAAGGATAACACGATTAAAAGGGCTCAAAGTAAAAGAAAAACAAACGACTGATCAACCAACAAATGAAAAAGTATTAATTTCAATTAATAAATCAACTAAACAAAAGAAAAAGGAAATTAAAGAGTCTCTGGCCAGAGATAACAACTCAATTAATCAATTGAAACAAATAAATCTCTAATGAAACTAAATTCCCATTAATTCCCCCAAATAAACCAATTAATTACCCAAACAAAACAATAAGAAACCAAACTACTAAGAAATTACCAAAAGAAATTATACCATTATTCAAATGATAAACAAAACAATTAAACCGAACCTTGGGCTCACACACACACACACACACACACACACACACACACACGTACACGTACACGTACACGTACACACACGCAGTCCAAATAGGTGGCTGAGAGTCCTGGCAAAGCCCGTAGCGTCCCACACGAACAACCGCCAGGACCCCGAACCAAACCGCAAAACAGCAGCCGAAGCAGCAGCGAAGCAGCAGTGAAACAGCAGCGGGCTGGCGGCGAAGCAGCAGCGAAGCAGCAGCAGGCTGGCGGCAAAACAGCAGCGAAACAGCAGCGAAGCAGCAGTGAAACAGCAGCGGGCTGGCGGTGAAGCAGCAGCGAAGCAGCAGCGAAGCAGCAGCGAAGCAGCAGCGAAGCAGCGGCGGGCTGGCGGCGAAACAGCAGCGAAACAGCAGCGAAACAGCAGCGAAGCAGCGGCGGGCTGGCAGCGTAGCGGTGGCACCTTAAGTCGCGCTAGCGTCCAAAACCCCCAGTTCAGTCCAGACACTTAGCGTCCCTTCTAAAGAGGGAGAGGAGTGAAGAGGGTCGGCGTGGCAGGGGAGAATTCTACCACTGAACCACGCGACCAGCAGACTATGCTCCGGTCAGCAGCAGTCAACGACCCCAGTATATCGCCCCAATTGCGATAGAAACGCCGGATCTATAAAAGAGTTATGGTTAAAAGAAACGCACATGAATATACATCAACAGCACGCTAAGGTGCGCCTACCTGTACTCCGATGTGAGCGACGAATACAACGACCCCAGTATATCGCCCCGATTGCGATAGAAACACCGGATCTATAAAAGAGTTGTAGTTAAACGAAACACACATGACTATACATCAACAGCACGCTAAGATGCGCCTACCGGTACTCCGATGTGAGCGATGAATACAACGACCCGGTCGTGGGCGGGCCGAAGAGGCAGGAAGCGAGAGGGCAGGGGGAAGAACACAGCCTACCTTTATCCCCTCAGTTAGAGCAACAATTGGCTAATAAGCCAGAGAGGGCGTGGTGCAGCAGACCCCGGGGTTCAGTATGGCAGTGGTGCCTCATACCACTACAATCCACCCTCCCCATTTTCATTGTCGTCCCGACGATGCTCCTTAAATAAGGATCCCAACTCTAAGACCACGGTCTAAAGAAAGCAGAGACAGCATTTGACTGAACGGCTGAAGGCCCAGCCTGAACAACCTCATTGGTGGGCCTAGGTAAGCGATGGAGGTTTGAGTGTTGCTGTCGATCGGGCTGTCCATCGTCTGACGGCTTCCTCATTCCCTGGAGGAAAGACTGCTTGGGGAGCGGTTCTGACTGAAGGTGGCTGTACCGTCGACAAGGGAGGAAGTGCTAAGGGCAATGGTGCCGTATGCAGCACAGCAGTGTCGCTACTCCCAGAAAAGGGAGCAGCCAAAGGGGCCGAAAGAGCAGAAGGCAACCGAACTGTCGAGGCAACAGGTGTCACCGAAGCAGGGGCCAGTTGGACTCTTCCAGCAAGGTGACCACTTGGTGGGAGAACAGTATCCCTTACCACAGCCATCAAGTCCTCGTCATCAGATGAGCTCTCCGATGCTGCAGGCCGGTCAAGTGAGATGGAAAGAGGAAGCAGAGGTGTCGCCGGTAGCAACCGCCTCAACTATGACCTTTAGCAGTGTTCGATGTACCCGTTTGACCTTAGCCAGGTCGACCTCTGGTGCAACTGTATACACCGCACCATTGCCATGGGGAGCTTTAATCACCCGATGTACCACATGATTCCACTTATCCTGGATCTTATGACGACCCGTCCAACCAAACTCCTTTAACAACACTGACTGGCCCACCACAAGCGGCTCTGACCGGACAAACTGATCATGGTTTTCCTTCCGACGTTGGGCTGCCTCCTTCAGCCTGTCCCGGACGCCTTCAAAAGCCAAGTGTAGCCGGGTCTGATGCTCCCGAACCCAGTGATTTACTGTCCCACCAACAGGATCCTGCACTCTCCCAAGCAAGAAGTCAACGGGGAGCCTTGCCTCTCGCCCAAACATGAGGAAAAACGGCGATTCCCCGATGGAATGGTGTGGAGTGGTGTTATAAGCGTGCAGTACCTGAGGTAGACACGAGTGCCATTCACGCTTTCGAGAAGTAGGCAGAGTGCGCAGCAAGTCATGAAGAGTGCGGTTGAAACGTTCACACTGACCGTTACCTGCAGGATGGTACGGTGTGGTGCAAAAAACTAAAAAACTAAAAACTGCACAACTGTTTAATGAGCGTACTCTCGAAATTGCGACCCTGGTCAGAATGAATGCACGCTGGCACACCAAACTTCGAGAACCACTCTGCGACGAGCACTTTTGCCACGCGCTGGTCAAGAGTGTATTTGCTGAAAACATCAGTCAACACGAGGACATTCTCCAGCCCGTTATGGGTTGGTTCGAGCAGGGTGAAGTCCATTGCCAGGATTTCATTAGGCTCTGACGCAAGCAGATGTCCCATGAAGCTACGCACTGGTGGCCCAGAGTCCTTAGCCACTTGGCACCGCTCACAAGCTTGACACCAGCGCCTCACATCATATGACATCCCCGGCCAGTAGCACCGCTGCCTGAGCAATTCCAAAGTCCTGCCTACACCCTGGTGGCCATGGTTTTGATGGACCTCCGTGAGGACTTTGTCCTTTATCGCAGCAGGTAAGAGCACCTGGAGGCCCGCTCCCCCCCATCGGAGCGAGATACTTGGCGGTATACCACTCCAGCCTGTTCAAGCAAACGGCCCCACTGCTTGAGGAGCGCCAAAGCTTGTGGGGATAACCACTTGCGTTCGTCATGATTTGGGTATCGTTTCTGCTGCCAAAACACAAGAACTTCCTGGGTCACGGGGTCAACTCGCTGTAGCTCTCCGATGTCCGCAGGCAAATGCTGAGGCAAGGCCTGGACAGCAGCCTGACAGGCAGTGGGCCCCCGGACCTGGAGAGCCTGTTTCAAGGGCTGAGGAAGTGATGTTCCCGAGATGATCGTTTCCAGATCTACAGTTCTGGGTGGGTGCAAGCGAGACAGCGCATCCGCGTTTGTGTTACTCTTGCCAGAGCGATAACGGAGCTCAAAATTGAATGACGCAAGTTGGGCTACCCAACGTTGCTCAAGGGCTCCAAGTTTAGCCGATGACAGGTGGCTGAGCGGATTATTGTCCGTGAAGACAATGCATTTGTGGCCAAGCAAGTACTCACCAAATTTGTCCGTCATAGCCCATTTCAGTGCCAAAATCTCCAGCTTCATAGAGCTGTAATTGGCTGGATTTCCCTCGGTCTCTGAGACTTCGGCTGGCAAATGCTATGCCGAACTTCTTCTGCTCCTCGAGAGCACGGCGCCCAAGCCTCCATGACTTGCGTCGACTTCCAAAATGAATGGAAGCGAAAAGTCGGCATATGCAAGGACCGGAGCTGTGGTGAGCTTGGTTTTTAAAGCTTCAAAGCTCTGCTGATGTCCTTCGGTCCACTTTTCAGAAACCGGGTGTTCCAACCGCTTGGACTTGGATCCCACAAGCTCGGCGACAAGGCGATGTAAAGGGGCAGCTAACTTGGCAAAGCCCTCGACGAAGCGACGATAGTAACTGGCGAACCCAAGAAAGGACCGAAGCTCCAAGATGGTAGTTGGGGGCTGCCAGTTAGCTACCACTTCAACCTTGCTTGGGTCAGTGGAAACACCCTCAGCCGAAATGATGTGGCCCAAATAACACACCTCTTGTCGGAAGAATGAGCACTTGGACAGCTTTGCCTTCAGGCCTTCATGTTGTAACCGCTGTAGAACCACTTCCAGCCGCTCAAGATGTTGTTGAAAGGTGGAGGAGAAGACCACAATGTCATCGAGATACAGGAGTAACGACTGACATTGCTGATCTCCAAAAACCCGTTGCATGAGTCGCTGAAAGGTGCTGGGTGCATTACACAACCCGAAGGGCATGCGATTCCATTCGAAAAGTCCAAAAGGAGTACAAAATGCGGTCTTGGGTCGGTCGGCCTCTGCCACGGGGACCTGATTGTACCCGCTGGTTAAATCTAAAGTGGAAAACCAGCGGGCACCAGTGAGTGCATCCAGTGATTCCTCGATCCGAGGAAGAGGAAATGCGTCTTTTCGGGTCCTGTTGTTAAGTTGCCGGTAGTCAACGCACAAGCGCAGGCTACCATCCTTCTTTTTGACCAACACGATTGGTGAAGCAAACGGACTGCAGCTCTCCCGAATGACCTGCGCATCAAGCAGCTGGTTGATGTGTTCTTTAACCACTTCATATTCAGAGGGTGGAATACGCCGATAACGCTGAGGGATGGGAATGTCATCGATAAGTGGGATTTCATGTGTCATTAGGTTTGTGCAACCCAGGTCGCCGTCGTGAGAAGAAAAGACAGGAGCATATTTCCAAAGAAGACATCGGGCTCCTTCCTGCTCTTCAGCAGACAGAACAGACAAATCAACTGCATCTATTTGATCTTGCAGCATAGGAAGCACAGCCTGGGATGCAACGGTGGCAAGGTAAGATGGAACCTCCTTAACACCAGAAGGTAAGCTCACCACACAAACCTCACGCAAAGCACCAACCTCTGTACGAGGGTAAAGCAACACATCAGAAGTGCCCACATTTACAACAGGTATATACACAGTGCCTCCTTCAACTTGAACCAGTGCTGGGGACGCCAGCAGGCCAGCAGGAAGACCCCGATCCAAGGGCTCGAAAAGCACAGTAGTCCCAGAATACTGGGCAGAACAGGTGGCTGGAACGAGCTGCATAGTGCCACCAGAGATACGGCAAGCTTTCTTGCCTTGCAGCTTGACCTTGCCAATAACATCAGAAGGAGAAGTCAGAGAGGCTCGATGACATCTCTGCAATGCCTGCACCACGGACTTTGGTGCTTCCGTGACGGTGGGCAAATTGAACAGGGCAGAGCCATGTTCGCCAAACAAGGTGCTATAGCATCTTTGTAAGATGTTCATCCCTAAGACACCTGGAGCCGGAGGAGATGCATCAGCCGGAGGGTCCTTGACCACCAGTAGCCCGCACCCTGGCAAAGTTCTACCACAGAGTTTGACTTCGAGCTCTAAGTAGCCAAGGTATGGGATGGGCAATCCATTGGCCCCCTGAAGCTGAAGCCAGTGGCAAGACTGAAGTTTCTCTTGGTCCCAGGTCTCAAAGTGCTGTCGGAAAAAGCTTTCTCTGACAGTGGACACCATGGACCCGGTGTCCACTAAGCAAGGAACCTTTACTCCCCCCATAACTACATCCATGTGTGGACAAGAACTGATTAACTTAGTCTCTCCCCCATCCCTTAACATAACTGGTGAGCCAGTGGCAGCTCCCCTCGAACTTTGGCTCCTCTGTTCGACGGGCGCTAGTTTTCCGAATGCTGAGCGGGATCCTGACGAGAAGCTGGCCGCGAAAAAGCAGAAACTGAAGGTTGAGGGGGGGCATGGCCCCCTCTACACTCCCTGGCGAAGTGGCCGGGCTGCTGACACCGCCGGCATATTACCGGACCACGGTAAGGAGAATGGTTACGCTGCTGATTGATCTGCAGCTGAGCAAGAGTTTCCGTGAGACGGTTAAGCTGTTCCTGTTGAAGCTTCAGCATTGATTTCACTTCCTGCAGCTCTGAAGCCTGGGGTGGGCCAGCCACGGAGGAAGCAGTCTGGACACCACACTGTAAGCCCATTGTTGAAGGAACTGAGTGACTTCGGCCGCGCACACCCCCTGGCAATCCCTCTCGCTCCCACCTAATTGCCTCTGCCCGAGTATCCAGCAGAGAGACTGTAGGCTGCCTGCGTACGAGTTGCTTTAATTCACGACAAAGGGAACCATCAATAACATTTTCGATAAACTGATCGCGCAACAAAACGTCAGCATTTGGCATCTCACTAGGAGCGCTTTGTTTCACCACAGACATCCATCTCATTAACGCAAGGGAGATCTCTTGAAGAGTCTCCCCATCGTGCTGTCGCCTCGAGAAAAACGCCTCTTGTAAAGCAACGTACGAGTCGGAAGAACCATACAGCTCTCGCAGAACCGCAATAACTCTAGCTGGATCACTTCTATCCGCAGTTGGGCGATATTTTATTTCTTCACGCGCCTCTCCCTCTAAATGGTCAAACAGAAAGAACGCTTGATCAAATATGGACAGGTGGCGAGCCCTCATACAAGCTTGAGCTTCCTCAATCCACTCCTCTAGCCCAATACCTAATCTACCCCTAAACACTGGACACTTCCTATCTCGGGGTACAAGGACCAGCCGCTCTGTTACGGGAGCGGTAGAAGTGAATGGTACGGGAAGAGGTTGAGCAGGAATGAAGGGCGCAGCACTAGGACCAGGCACAGCCGCAGCCTGTTCCTGCTGCAACCCGTCATTCTCAGCCCTCAACTGGGCCACCAAATCCCTCAAGTCTTGTAGCTCCTCCTCCATTATCTTGGACTATAACTAAGCTATGAGCACTAATGCTACGGCTACAAGAAAAAAGGTGGACTCACCGCTGGTTCGCCTTAAGCTGCAGTTCATTCACACACAGGCAATCTGTCAACCAAAAAGACAAAAGGGAAAAAAATAGGACATAGAACACACGTCTCCACCTCCACTGAGGGAATCCTGCCGACAACGCCAAGTTTGTGGCGATACGGGGGTGGTTCCTATTGTTACGTATGATATCTGTTGCCAACAACGCCACCTTGGGTTAGGGCCCAAGGACCCGGACTAATGATCACTAGCACACTAAAGGACACAGGTTCGTTTGCTCAGGGAGGGCAGGAGACGGAGTTCAATGATTAAACAAAGGTTTTATTGATTATAATAATTATTTAAAATCACAAGGTTTGGATCATAACCAAAAAGAAGCCCAACTGAGAAGGAGGTTGCAGGCTGAGGCTTACCGACTGGAGGAGGGGTCAACAGGGGAAGGTGTAATCCAGAACAAAAAGAAGAGCACCCCACTCACACGGCAAAAACGTGATGTACACACCAAGAAAATCCTAAACGAGGATCACACACACAAGGGGATCACCATCACCCGAGGGAACCACCACCACCACCGTCGGCCTTCAGCTCTAGGGGGAGGAAAGGATAACACGATTAAAAGGGCTCAAAGTAAAAGAAAAACAAAACATAAGCAAACGACTGATCAACCAACAAATGAAAAAGTATTAATTTCAATTAATAAATCAACTAAACAAAAGAAAAAGGAAATTAAAGAGTCTCTGGCCAGAGATAACAACTCAATTAATCAATTGAAACAAATAAATCTCTAATGAAACTAAATTACCATAAATTCCCCCAAATAAACCAAATAATTACCCAAACAAAACAATAAGCAACCAAACTACTAAGAAATTACCAAAAGAAATTATACCATTATTCAAATGATAAACAAAACAATTAAACCGAACCTTGGGCTCACACACACACACACACACACACACACCCACACGCACACGTACACGCACACACACGCACACGCAGTCCAAATAGGTGGCTGAGAGTCCTGGCAAAGCCCGTAGCGTCCCACACGAACAACCGCCAGGACCCCGAACCAAACCCGCAAAACAGCAGCCGAAGCAGCAGCGAAGCAGCAGTGAAACAGCAGCGGGCTGGCGGCGAAGCAGCAGCGAAGCAGCAGCGAAGCAGCAGCGAAGCAGCAGCGGGCTGGCGGCAAAACAGCAGCGAAACAGCAGCGAAGCAGTGGCGGGCTGGCAGCGTAGCGGTGGCACCTTAAGTCGCGCTAGCGTCCAAAACCCCCAGTTCAGTCCAGACACTTAGCGTCCCTTCTAAAGAGGGAGAGGAGTGAAGAGGGTCGGCGTGGCAGGGGAGAATTCTACCACTGAACCACGCGACCAGCAGACTATGCTCCGGTCAGCAGCAGTCAACGACCCCAGTATATCGCCCCAATTGCGATAGAAACGGCGGATCTATAAAAGAGTTATGGTTAAAAGAAACGCACATGAATATACATCAACAGCACGCTAAGGTGCGCCTACCTGTACTCCGATGTGAGCGACGAATACAACGACCCCAGTATATCGCCCCGATTGCGATAGAAACACCGGATCTATAAAAGAGTTATAGTTAAACGAAACGCACATGACTATACATCAACAGCACGCTAAGATGCGCCTACCGGTACTCCGATGTGAGCGACGAATACAACGACCCGGACGTGGGCGGGCCGAAGAGGCAGGAAGCGAGAGGGCAGGGGGAAGAACACAGCCTACCTTTATCCCCTCAGTTAGAGCAACAATTGGCTAATAAGCCAGAGAGGGCGTGGTGCAGCAGACCCCGGGGTTCAGTATGGCAGTGGTGCCTCATACCACTACATGAGGAAAAAGTATGTATGTCAGTCCTCGAACCTGCACTGTTTTGAAAGTAGTTTTAAAGCTTTTCACACCCTCATGTAGGTGTGCACTCCAGAGATAGTTTGACCTAGATGCTTTGATAAGAATGCAGGATTACAGACTTTTTGAACACTGATCGTTCTTGTCCTGGTACTGAACGACACTAATTCATTGGTTGAAGCAATTTGCTGGCTGTTTTAATTGTGTGAGACATATATGCTGCAGTCTTGGCCATGACTCCCTTGGAAATGCATTTTAAATCTCAAAGGACTATCCTGGATAAACAATGGTTGAATCAATTCAATTTTAAAAATGTCTATAAACTGACTAGCCACATTGTTGCAATGCAGACTATAGAAAAATAATTGGACATGGTTCTATTTTGCAATCAGTAACAGAACTCAAAGTGGCTCGGCTTCTCAAGGCATAGCAAAGGAGAATAGATGACTGTTCATGCTTTGGCCTACGATTTGTGGTACATAAGCAAATGTCTGCGTGTAAGTCGAGCTTAGGGCTACACCAAACAGCCAAGCTTCAAGTTTTGAGAATGTTTAGCTTGACGGCAGCTAATGTGTGACATTTACCAATTTTTTTTAATGTAAGATGCATAATGGTCTTTAAAAGGATCTGAACCTGGCCTGTCTCTAAAACATTCTTGGTGTCACAAATGTTACATTACATTGTACATAAATCATTGGAGAATGCTTGAGGGGGAAAAAATAATACTGGATTTGGGGGGCAGCTATTTGAACACTGCACTGTGCATATTTGCAATTCCAAACTTGTCATTATATTCAATTCATGCTGACACTGATACAGTTTCACTGATCATTCTATGACGACCTATGCAGATGATAGGCTGGCAATAACCACCACCCACCTATTACAAGGGCCACCAATCTACTATAAATGATGCTTTAGCTTCCTGCGGCCAGCATAGTGTCAGCTAACACATCATCAGCATTCCTGAAGTCTTGCCCAGTGCAAAGGTCTATTTACTCTGCCATAATAACACAATTGTTCAAATGGGCTGTTCGAAATATGAAATGTAATGGGAGAAGAAAGGAATCCAGGCAGATATGCTTGGTTTCATAGAGGAAGGAATTGCTTGTCTCGCCTTGTTTACCGTACTTGGGCAAACTAAATCATAATACTGACAAATGCACATTTCTTTCCAATCTACGAGCATATAATGTCTTTGTGTGGTTTCTTGTCACAGTGAATTCTGTCATATGCAATTATGTACAGCAAACCTTTTTCTTAGAAATAAACAATACACAACAGAAGTAGCAATACACTCTTGGTTAAATTGCGCTGTGGACTGCATTTAATGTTAATTTTGCAATGCAGTGCGTGTGTGTACAGTTTGTATGTCTGAGATTTTGCAATTTCATTGACCTTACCTATAACACATGGCCTGACCAACCAGATACAGGACATAACATGTCTGTGTTTCATGCACAATATCAAAGTCCATGTCCTCCATGAAGATTGCATAGTAAGAGTATAAAAGTGTAAGATCATAGAAATTAGATTACAAAACTCCCCACGGCCATATCTTGCAGGTCTGTCATGCACTCTTCCTTGTAGTTTCTTTAATACAGGTCTTAATAAAACATGACAAGATTAGACTCACCAGTGGTCTCAAAGCATAAACATTTACTATGAAAGCAGTAGACACACTTCCAGATGTCATCTTTCTACAAAGCAGGTTTCCAAGGAACTTGATCCAACAGCACAAGGCTGGACAAGGCAGAGAAGAAAAAAAGTGTTTTAGTCCATGGCATTTCTGTCAAGCATGAGATAAAATCAGTACATTGTCTGATGGAAAGCTATGCAAGGCTTTTCTTGGAACAGAATAATAGATAGCCCAGCAAAACTGTTGCTAAAATAATAATAATACGAAGAAAAATACATGTCACTCAAGAACAAAAATAGCAAGATTATTTGTTAAAAATCATAACAGGTATTTGTAACCAGTTTTATTTTTGTTGTTAAACGGTTGTCTCCGTTTTAGCAAGACCATAGTAGCAAGCCACATCAAAACTATACATCCACCACGTTGGGAATGTTTTTTTTTTTCAGTACGGTTTGTGTTGTTTCATTAAAGATACATTTAACACGCTAATTAACCGATGTTAGATGTTACCATTTTATAAGATACTTTGCAAGTTCACATTAATGTTTACTCTTGTTTTGCTTCCTTTTATATCACTTATTTTCTTTACCACCAAAAGTGGTTTCTTGCCAGGAATGAGTGGTTGAGATTAATATAATTGGCAAAAATTGATACTCAAATACAAATTGATAGTAAAAATGTATCTCTCTGCAACACATTACATTGATGTCTTTGACATAACGTAAAACGTAAAAACTGTGGCAAACCACTGTTTGCCACAGTTTGCACTGTTACCTTACGAGACGCTCAGGCGTCACCATGTTTATGGCTCTTGAGAGGCAGTGGAAATGCTCCTCTTGTATTATGCATATGTAAGAACCTGCTCCATCACTAGCCGGTGATGGCATCATAACAATGCTTCTGCTATGCCATGTGGTATACTGTGGGACGTTCAGAACTAGCAGTGGTTTATATTTATGTTCCATGTATTTTCTTGCAATATTCTATTGTATTATCCTGAAAATGCTTGTCTAAATGTCACTCCTAATGTAAATCCTGCCTGTCATTACTCAACATCACCCTATGAGGTTGAATGATTATGTATAGTTTTACAATAGGTAATGCTAAGCCAAGCCATGTTATTGTCCATCTGTAGTCATTGCGTCGGCTTCCCATGAAACAAGGCTCCAGAGGCCAAATGTTGCTGGATTTGTGGCCAGGGCCACACTACAGTTTGGCCATCACATGTGTCATAGATCTGCCTGGTCTCCCGACGGCGGAACAGTGCGTCCAGAGCTGGACTGAAAGGGAAAGCTTCCTGAGGTCAGGGGAGTATAATGCACTAGCTGGCTCTGAAATAAAACTGGTTTGTTTTTCCTAAGAGGTTGAGGTTTTTTGGGTTTCAGTCCATCACCCCCACACCAAACCACCTCCACTCCTCTCCATGTGTTACAATGGAAGCCTTATGGTGTGTGCATTCTGACCTTTTTGATTTTAACACAAGGTGGTGATTGGCAGAAAACTTGTTTCATCATGACTGCAGCTCTGGTTTGGCCCACCTAAATGTCAGCTGTGTATAAATCCTGTTATTTGGACTGTTTACATAGTGCCATTGTTGGAAAGGCTTTTGACATCGAGCATTTTGCACAGAATAAACAATTGTACATTACAATGTTAAAAATATAATTTGCAAAGACAGACAATTTATGAATGGCCACTGCAAAAGTGTATTTCCATGTTCATGGGGGGTAATGTTTTATTCCACAAAAATGGTTAATTAAAATTTAAACACAAAAAGAATATCTCAAAATCCACGGAGACAAAATGAGACAGAAAAGTAATTTCAGTCTTTATAAACAGTAGCCTATGGTCAAAAAAAGAGAAAATTGAGTCATCACATTTTATAAGGTCATCACAGATGAAGTTTGTTTTATTTTTCTAAGCTATATTAAAGTCAGGGGCTGGCAAAGAAAGAAGCTATGGGGAAGGAGTTCTCAGTTGCTCTCAATTCACAATGCACTGTGTCAACCTGGAGATAGCACACATCCAAAAATTGTTAAAGCTCACTGGGTGTAATGGTCAGTAATGGCCAGTGGTTTGGCGAGACCTCCTCCTCGTTCAACAGCTCTTCCTGTCCACACACATACTGTATAATAAAGACTTCCTCAACAGATTGGAAACCACTCCGCTCTCACCAACACTGTTGAGTTCCTCTTTCTCTTTCTACCCTTCTCTCGTTCTCACTTTCTTTCGTTCTTTCCCTTTCTCTATCTCGCTCCTTCTTTCTAGCTGACCTTCCAAGGCTGGCCTGGATCTTTATATGTCAGGCTTTGAGGCTACATCTGAAACAAAAGCAAAATTATGGGTCTGGTTTGGCTTGGGGAGAGTGCAGTGACCCCGGCATGTGGTTTTCTTAGGCCAAACCAGAGAGAGGTGAGGTGGGGAGAAGAATTTGTGTGAATCTAGCTGTGTATTTGAAGAAAACCCTAACCACAGCTAATTTGAATGTGTCATTAACAGGGGTGGGGGGTTGGGGGGTCTAAACTTGGGTTAGCTTGTGTCTGAGTGAAATCCACATACTACTGAAGACACCATTTGTTTTTCCTTTTTTTATATTTTTCGGGGGAACATAGGGGGCCATGGCCTCTAGAGTAGCACTTTTCTCATCACCTCATAAATCTTCTCACCTCCTCATAATTTGTCCGTGTCATGGAACTGTTGTTTGCTTGAAACTTTTAGGATTTCTATCACTTGTTGCTCTGCGTCATCACTATTAAGTGCCAAAGAGCGCACTGGTGTTATCAAAACATTCATGGGTATTATTGTCACTCAGTCACATTATTCCACAATATTTTTTCCTTATTCAATCAAAGAATAACTATTTTGAAAAGGGGATTACTGCAAGTGTTGCAATGAAAGGCACTGCTAAATACATAGTTTTGATAAGACAATGCACACACCTTGGTCACAGGGGTCTATACTCCCAAGTGTGTGGCACAACGTCCTATTGTCAGTACACGTGAAACAGAGGTTTAGCAGTGAACCGGTATGAATGGAGACTGGTGGATCACCCTAAAGTAAAACAATCAGTTAAAGCTCACAGTTTCTTCCTGTGTCTCTTAAACTTTCTCCAGTGGGCCTGCATCGTACTGTGTGGTCTTGAACCCTATTTAGACCTAGTGGGTGACCACTGTACAATTAGGTATGCCATGTTTCACAGCAGCAGCAGAAAGTGGAATTCCTGTCAATGGAGAAAACCTTCTCATGTTTACTGCTCACATATTCTTCCCACCATTCATGGCTCTGCAGCCAACCTGGCTTACAGTTGATTGTATCATGCAGTATGAATATCACAATTATAAAACCCCATAAGACATTTGGTGTTTATGTGATTGACAATCATCCAAGGGAAGGACTTAGCAAGGGTGGAATTTGATGCCCCAGATGGCAATTTCAGAGCTAACAGATATAAGTTTCTTGGCTTAAAGGTGTTTGATACAGCCAGTTTAAGGATGCCATGGATTCCTGCCAGAGAGAGAAATAGGTGAGCATTTTGTTGCTATTCCTGAAATAAGTCTTTAGATTAAGTTATCGTCATAATTTGTTCGCAATTCAAGTAATAATATATTTAGTTATATTTTCAAATATGTTACAAGAACATCACAAGGGAATGCAAATTGTGTCTGAGGGATCAGCATCTGACTGTCTGTTTAATTTCTGTCACAATATTTTATGTCATCAGCAAGTCATTTACATTTACATTTAGGGCATTTAGCAGATGCTTTTGTCCAAACGGGACTTACATTTGTCCAAAGCGAATTACAAAAGTCTGTTGTGGTTATATATATATATTGTATGGTAGTATAGTCTATTATATTATATTCATATTCATACTTTACTTTTCTCTGTTGGTAACAGAGTCAGTTACTTTTTGATGGCAGGAACACTGTTATGTAATAAGTAACATTTAAAAGTAATTTTACCCAAGTTAAAATTATGTACATAACATAGATTGTGATCTTAAGCACATAATTTACTTCAAAATGAATGACAATGACAGCCTTCAATGTTATGTTCTCATCTGCCAAAAAACAACTGCACTAAAGACAGAATGCCTGTTATGTATTGGACCATGGTCCATCCAGGGAGGATTTCATTAGGCCTTTGATAAGACACACACAACACAGTCTTGAAGTACTCTGGTTTGCACTTTTGTGGAGGAGTCAAATGCCAAGTATTCATAGTGTTTATAGATTTCAGTCAGTGACTGCTGATAGATGACAGCTTAGGATATCCCCAGACAGAATAAAACACTTGTTTTTTAAGAGATGGGTATGCAATACAAGAGAGAAAAAAACAATAGAGAGAAATTACATATTTTAATCCACTGATCCAAATGGTGCCATACTTCATACATATTGGGGGGGAGGAGAGTTGAAGCATCAAAGAATAGGGGGAAGTTGTATACCCATGAATGTCTTGAGAAAAAAAACAGCAAAAAGCCACAGCTCTGGGATCACATGTTAAAATCATTACAGTGGAAGACCCCTTACCACTGCAAATGAGAAATCTATCCATGCTGCTGCTCAGAGTGGTGTTGGTGGGAGGTTTGGTGACAGACCCTTCCATGAACTGATATTGCTTCATCACCCTGCAGCCCAATCGCATATCCTTGAGTTTAAGTTAGAGAGGCCTCCATGGCTGCTCAGAAAAGGCCAACCAAATGTGATGACTTCTCAAAATCCACATTGTGTTCAAACTTGGCCTCCTCGCTCTCCTCTTTCATATACCACACGCACACGGTCCATTTCAAAATACAGCCAGCATCCATAAATTCGAGAAACCATTGACTGATTGGCAATGAGCTCCTTTTCAAATAATGAGCTCTCTTAAATCTACCTACTTCCGTTCAAGTGGTCATTCTAAAGTGTAAATCTTCACAGTCTGATGAATTCACTTCCTCTCTTGAAACATGCACTCTTTAGACTGTGTCCCAATATCAAATGTCAAATTTGTTCTCCTAAATTTAGAAGTGATTCTCAGCTATTGCTTATACCAAATGGATGACTTCCTGGCAGGTCTATCTGTTGGACAGTTCTGGTCCAAAGAGTGACCGGTGGTAACAGATGGTACCACCCTCTTCCCACACTTGGTGCCTGGGCAAGTAGGCACTGGCCAGAACGTGCTCTGGGTTATGGGCTGTGTGTGGTCCAAAGAAGGCCTAATGCCAAATCCACAATGTACGTAAAAATGTAATAACATTTCCTCTCATACGGGAAATCATAGTTTGACGAATATACAAAAGGAGATCTACACCTCTAGAATATACTGTAAATATTTCTATTGGATTGTGCATGTGTCAGTATCAAAGTATTGTGTTCCTCGCTCTATGAAAGACATTGTGGCACCAAAATACAATACAGAGTTTCATACAATTGAATACAATTTTAACAATTTGGAAATATTTGTGTCCTTCTTGGTATGATCTCATTCTAATTTAACACAAAGAAAATTCCTTTTACATTATGACGATTATTAAGTAAGTTATTGTGATGATAACACAGAACAATAGAGCAGACTATTATGATGACATTTTCTGGGCTGAAAAACTTGTTCCCCAAGTCATTTCTCAAAGGAGATGTAAAAAGGCTGCTTCTTCAACTTGTGCGTTCCCCAGCATACAGCGGGTCTGCTCTTAATTGTGGCAGGGAGAACATCGGCAAGACTCATTCTATTCTTCATTTCATCCCACAGACACACCAGAAATCAGCTAGTAGTTTCTGCAAGCTACATTTTCCACGGGAGACAGCCACAAGCCCAAAAAAGCAAAGAGCAATGTCATCACCCAGGAATCCAAGAAATACCAGAAAGTCTGAGTTTTATTACAAAAATCATCTGTGAGCACAAACAAATGTGGAGCACAAACATGCCTTTTAATTGAGAAGGCAGATGGTCGCATCACGGGCGGGACAGCAGGGAGAAGCGACTGTGGAAAACAAAGCATCCGCGGTGACCACGACCCTCCATTTCTGCTGCTCCAACTGGGAGACAGGGTCTGGGGTTGGAACCCACAAGACTCAAACAGAAAGATCACCATAGTTGCCTAGGCGAGACACACAGACAGACCATTTCACAGGAACAAGTTGTATTGGGTTTCCGGGGGGAATGTTGTTTATCCACTTCATCATCATTGTTGTGTTTGTCTTCTGTCGTTTCCTTGATAGCTTTGGGAATGAAGCCACTTCCGTCCTGACCTGAAATCCCAAATGTTAAGAGATTCTGCGGCGAGAGTTGGTTAAAACACATTTACACTGACACAAACACAACATAGACTCAAGAAGTTATCTTCTGTGAAGAGTAGTCATCAAGTAAAAGGTAATTTCTCGCCATAACTGGAGGAATTCCACTGGTTGAAATGTTGCAAGTGATTCAAATGTCCGAAAATGTTTTCTGCTGGGTGGGATTATAGTGAAGTATTCTGAGCAACTAAATCCCCCCTAAAGATGCTTTTTCCTCACAGACTGATCATAGTAACTAGATCCTGTGTTTAATAGTTTGCTCTAGCAGGGGACTGACTGAGTGGTTTCCATTCCGCTGGGCTGTAACCGATTGCCCTAGTGACCACAACAAAGGGTAAAAAAGGAAGGAGGGTGAGGGGATAGAGAATAACTGAGGGCCCGGTATGGATTGGAGAAGCCTTAGATCAATGACTCAATGGCTTACAGAGCCCCCTCCGGCCCAACTACATTTTAACTCTAACCTTATCAGTGGCATCTGCTTTATCCTTACCACACAACAAGTCAAGGCTGTGTGTTACATGTTATGGTGTTTGTATAACATCATAGCATCATCATACACACAGGATATGGGGCCTTACAGTCAGTCTGGTTTCTCTGAACTTTACACTAATTGGTAGGAATCAAGAAGACTTGATATTAAATTCACCCAGACATGAGAGGAAACAGAAAAGGACATCATCACAGCAGTCTCCCAACAATGTAGGCCATATGTCCATTAAGTGGGCATTTTCTTGAGTTTATGAAGTAGATCTGTGTGTGCGATCTGTGATGCGTTCACAAGGGAACTGCTATGTCAACAGACGTATGGTGTACAGACTGTGATGAAATTACATTACGTGCATAGATCTCCTCTACAGGCATCTATAGCCTACTGTAGCGGGTAACGATTAACCAAACCTACTTTGTGTGTATGACCTAGTACCAATGCGAGAAACATGTTGATGGATTTCTTCAATGCTCTGAAGTTACAAATGCAGAAAACACCCTGTTGAAAAACAAAATGTGCCGTACAAATTATCATTGGCAATTGTACGCTACATTTAGTCATGCAGAAGGGCTCCATGCCATAGTGCCAAATTCAAAGGCCTTACACTCATTAATATCACAGATGACCTTTGTGTCATTGTGGTTGCTGGAACCCTAAACCACTCCATAGTCATGCACGGAGTGGAATGGAGCAATGAGCAGGCAGAGATAGAATGATGTTAATGGGAATGCAGGCAAACGCATTGTGACTGTCACCAAATTAGAAAAGTGCCTTTTGACGCCTTAAGTCCTTTTCCCCATGATGATGCCTCAGAGCAACTGGATAATTAATTCTCTGAATCTCTTTTCTTAAAATTTGAGTGTAAGCAGGGACAGTGGTTTGGGAACAATGATATACAGATGTGCTCTGGAAGTTTGAGCTTTGCCATTACAAGCCCATAAATAGTATTTCTATCCAAAAAAAAAAAAAAGTGAGCTCAGGCTAAAACAATTATAACTTTTACATTGTCTCTTAGCGACTGATTTACTCTTCACTTCCCTTATCAGTTTAGGATTGGTTCAGACTTAATACATTAGCAGGCTTCTTTTTGTCTACTTAAATTTGTGTCAGACATTTATGTTATGATTTTGCAATTCCAAAACAAGACCTTTTCTTCGATTTTATACGTAAGGTATTAACTAACATATCTCTCGGCTAATAGGAACTCAGCATAACAAAACTTGGTTCCTTACACAATCTGTTGTGTGATTATATAATGGGTGTGATTCTGACCGCTGTAAGTGATGATTTTAAACATTAACTGAAAGGGCAAGTGCAAACTAAGTTCCCTACGATTACAAACTTGACACCTCAGATCAAAACATACATCATGTTATGGTTTCCCTTGTATGAGAAATGCCTAAATCCACTGACAACTCCGTGTTTACAGAGGAGATCTCCTTTCTACTGATGTGTTCCCTGCCTGGTCAGTGCTGTGAGATCCAAAGACATATGACACGGTGCAAGGTGTCCACCGAGGGGTGACCGTTGGGTGTGTGTACTCAGCCACAGACAAAACAACACTTTGGCAGACACAGCAAACTCCGAGCTCATTTGAACGCACAATGAAAGCTCAAACATTTGAGCTCCGAAGGCCACTTATGTCAGTTAAGCCTTTCGCAGAAAGTCCGTGTTGAAATAATGGTCATTGACAGAGTATATAGCTCAAGTCCTTAAGGGCCAAGTCTCACCGCTGTTTTTACAGAGCTATGACGTAGGTTGGATCTGGGACTAGAATCCCCTTAAAATCCATCTCAAAATTGCACTAAAACTGAAATAAAATGGCATATCAGCCGTAACAATACCTATCAGTACAATGCATTTACTTCCCTAAAATTGTATGGCTTTAGAAATAAATAAAAAAAGACCAACTTGTAGGCTGTAGTAAGTGTTATTTCCCATTGTTGGGTATTTTAATCTCATAGCCAGAAGAATGGATAGATTTTCCTCAATAAACAATGCACTTTTTAACCTTTATCCTGAGAACACATTTGTTTTAAATTATCACCATCTTGCAACAGGCAATAAAACTTTACCAAATATGAAACAAATAAATGCTGCATTACAATCGCCCATTTCATTTCAGAAAAAATGACTTTTCAGTCTTAGCTCAGCGCCTATTTTAGGTGGCTATCACACCACGTTTAGTTGTGGTTGGATTTGTTTCCTTTCCTTCCCTATGATATGCATCCACTTTAGCACTATGGACGTCACAGTGTGTTCCGAGCTGCTTGTAACAACAGAGAGACTGCACACTGAATTTTCATGAGTGCAGCCTTGGTCTATATTCCCAAATGTGATTGATCCACTGTGTACTCTGGCAGCAGGTTGAGTTCAGTAGTGGTTGTAAATGGTTACGTTTAAAATCTGTAAGTTATGGAGGGCCACACTTGTGTGCTTTGTGTTTTTCTTTGGGTCAAGGTGGAGCCCCTGTATAATTGGTGGACTGTCTATCAACATAAAACTTCTAAAGCTTTAATTGATTTAAGGCGAGGCAATAATAGGAGTCCCATATCACAAAGGCTGAACTTGTCATGAAATATAGAGTTGTGGAGCCAATCATTTATGATCCTATTTTGGGTGAAGGTCCCAGTAGATATTTGTAGAACATTCACATTAGATTCTCACATTGTTTTTTGTGCAATCCAACACTTTGTCAGGCTTAAGTCGGAATCTTATAGGATTTGAATGTTGTACTATTTAGGTCCCAAATGGATATTTAAAAAGGATGGGCAAACATTTCAGCAAGGTTCAGATTTTATTGCAAAATCTGTCCTACGTGATGGAAGGCTAGATTCATGAGGGGATTTTTTTTTTACTGTAAAATAAAAAGAACAAAAACATTGGTCTTAGGTTGTCTGTTTCTGCCATCGTAATGTAAGGTGGTGACAGTTGTCCAGGGAAATATATTATTAAAAGTCTCTGGCTGTGCAGTGTTGTGTTGTATATGTCTGCCATCTATTGGGCTTACATGAAACACCACTTTGCAAATTCCTTTAAAAGTGCAGAGAGTGAACAGTTTTTGACAGACTGATGAAATATGTCTAAAATTACTCATCAGTGGAAATAGTAAACGGTAATTGGTTTACAGTTTATTCAGATTTATAGCATGACAGATAATCCATGAGTCACGTTTGGAATAGATGGGCATCTAGAAAATATGTACCACTGTCTCACATTTGAAAGATGTAAATTAATCCACTATCTTTGTGAACATGGAACGTACTGCAGTGGGGAATCTCAGTGAGACAGGAGCAAAACCACGGCAAGTTGGTAGTGCCCATTGAAAAGAAACATTTTTGTGTTTATGGTAATGAGGAACAGTGGTTTGTAAAATAGAGGAAAAAAATAAATACCCCCAAATTTATTAAAAGAACTCACTTATATCCTATAACATGTGTTGCGGTGGGAGCTAGGGTAGGACGCCAGGAAAAAGAGGGAGTGGGTGAGTGCAGGAGTCGGCCGAGCACGTGCCTCCTGAGGTCCTCTGGTCTCTGTCTGGGATCAGTCCGCCTCACCAGTCCCTGGGCTAGACTCCCATCATCCCCATACCCCGTCTACTCTGGGCCAGACACCGCCATGACCACTTGTATTGAGAGTCCTGACCACCATTGTGCCACAGCAGAGTACACAAACAAACAGTGCAGATACACACAGGTCTGCTCCCCTGCCATTACGTAGACTCATCAAGCCCACTCGGCTTAGTCATACCATAGGCTTCCAGTGCAAGCAGCTCCCTCTTGGCTCTGAATTGAGAATCTGGCAGAAGATATTTGCTCATTTGTCCCCACACATGTATGTGGTTTGGTAACGCTGCTAGGGACTGCTGCCCCAGCCTTTCGTACTGTCCAAATTCAAAGCTAGCCAGGCCTCTCCTGGGTAATGTCCTCCCACGCAGTCTGGCTATATGGCTTTCTGTTGCTCATATTCAGCTGTTTACATCCTTACAATGTGTTTTTTCTGTGGGTTTTTTGGTATGCAGCAAGGATGAGCCAAAAATACGTAGGCATTGTTTCGTCTCGCAAACTACTCAGATTCAATTTATGTGGATTTTGGTCTTGAATATAGACGATGTGTTTTTGTTTTTTATTCTAATTTGCACAAATAAAGGCTTACTTCTGCTAGGTGTATCTATACATAAATTGGACTCATGGTGTTTCCTCCATTACTTTATGGGGCTGTGCAATTGTCCCTATTTTGTCCCAAAAAAGGGCGAGTCCCCATCATGTGGTATGAGATATTTGTCCCCACATGACAGGTAAAACATGCTCACACACACACACACACACACACACACACACACACAGTATTTCTTCCCTCTTTTCATGTCGACCACAAGTCTGACCTGCTGGCCTCTATTTCCTCTGAAGAGGATATCCCTCTTCAGTAGAGCCTTAAAATCCATCATAGCAGACGACTTGAGATCCTCATGTATGCGCCTCCTCCACTATTGTCTTTGAAGCGTTGGGAGGCTTTGGCTGGGCCCAGCCACAGTGATGATTACAGTCTCATAGTTAGGCCGTTACTGACATGTGCTCAGCTCACTTTCTGTATGATGTCCCCTAATGTTTGATGGAGAGAGGAGTTCTGGTTCACTGATAAATGTAATTGGGAATGTGGTTGTTGGTATCCATGCCCACGGTCTAAAACTGCTGCTGCCACCTTGTTCCCCTCCTCAGTTACTCTACCAAAGAGGATTTTCTAAAAATCCTTCCCCAGGCTCCCCGAATGACAAAAAGACCACGAGTGAAACCCACAGTCAACATGTTTACACGCATGCACCGAGTATCTTGAGTCATTCAAGTGAGGGCATTCTGAGGACAAGCTGTAAATATAAGTCTTAACTGCCTCTCAGATATTATTGGGTGCAAAGTAAACAGAATGTTTTAAATGTCACCATGGAAACGGACGTTCCATGGATAATACTATTTACACGTCTGAGTTTGCTAGCTAATATTGACATGTCCAAATTATCATAATCTAGTTTCCTGTCATTGAGTTATGACTTGCATCAGGGTATTGGGACAAAAATCATGATGTTTTCATGACCAGGGTTCACCAAGTATAACTGTAGCGAATAATCATTTTTCCATAACATTGTTTAGGCTATGGGTAAAATAACATTTGAATTTGTTCATTATTATAGACACTCACAGACACAAGTAAATTGAGATTGAGACACTGTGAATGATTGTTACTGAGGAATATAGCTATATACAGTATACAGACATTAAGACTTGGTTTGTAAAGTAGATTCCCATGCCCTCTTCAAAATGGAAAAATTAGAACATTGTGTCATATGAGAGAGAAGCACCAAGCATAGACAAGTACAACAATTATGTTGACAAATCCCATTCAGCTACATGAGGTTTTAAATAATAAGTAAGTACTTATACACATTTGATCAGCTGCCTTGTATTTTTGAACATGCCAAAGGACCATCAACAGGCCAGGACAAAGAGAAATAATGGGGCTCAACAAGAACTTGAATTGTGGTGTCTGTGGAAAACTGGACCGCTCTCTTGGTGAGTGAGTAGCACTTGGTGAATAGCTTACCTACTCTATAGCCATAGTAGAAGAGATGGGGCGCCACCCATGCAGTTACAAATGGTCCTGATTTTGATAGTCCATACTGAACTCATATTTGGAGAAATCTAATACTCCCGCAAATGACCCCTTAACATAACTGTTTTTCATCACAGATGCAGCAGCTATCTCTTCACCTAGCCCATTTTCTCTTTTATTTCCTGTTATGGCTTGCAAAATACATACAGATGTGTTCTTCCTTTTCATTAAAGTATTTTGTGTCTATGTTACCTAGGAACCTGCCTTGGGACTATGGCTGAAATTTAGCAGTTATGCTAAGTCCGGCGCATTTACACTGACGCTTAAGGCATCAATGTTGATGAATGTGCATTGTCCCAACTCAATGTTACTGGGAGGAAATATACGATAAACAATACTATAACTAAAATAATGTTTATTCCATAGAAAAAATACCTCATCCAATGCATACAGTAAGGAAGGAAAAGTGAATGTTACAAAAAAGGCTTATAATGTCATGAAAAGAAAATTGTTGAATGCAATCATCCTATTCTTTAATGGCCTTTCAAAATGCATGCACTTTCAATTAAAAATAGTTTCTGGATGTCTCAGTACTTAAGAGATTTTTAATAACATAAAGCTTCTCCACATTTAGCTCCATTATGCCAGATGCAATGCACATCCGGACTAGCTTGTCATCAAAAGAAAGTGTGCTCTCATCAGAAGCAGCTAGTAGCCTTTCATCTCAGAAACTATCAAAAAGTAATCAAACGTAAAATTAAAACCTTGACGCTGATCTATGCACTGATTTAACCAAACCAATGTGTATAGTGATAACAGTGATCTCTTAGCACGTAGTAAAATGTGGCATCCACCTCTTAGAACCAGAACTCCGAAACAAAGACATGAACGTTGATGATGTTCTGGCCGGAGTCGCCTTGAGCTGTCAGGTTGCGCATGGACAGTTTCAATACCGTTGTCAATGGACCAATCAGAGACTTCACCTGACGAACAACACCTGAGGGAGATGAAGAAAAACAATATCAGTGACAACATGTCCTGTAAATACATAGACAACCCTCTGATGGCTGGCTTTCAGACACATATATACATTTGTCGATTTTGTGATTTCTTCAGGCACTTAATGCTGTTTTTAGGAGCAGCAGTTAGCAAAGATAAGATTGTCCTTGTGCTTGTTCATTTTGATGTGGAATGTTTGTATTTATTTATTGCTATTAGGTTTAAAGGGCCACCCAAACAATGTTTCCTCACTTAATCCTAGTGGTATCTGGCAAAGCAGATAGTTTTTGGTTTTAAGTGCTGAGGTTTTGATTTCAAAATTCTGCTGCAGCTCCAACAGAATTGAGGATAATGGAATATTGTTTGTGGTGCTCAGTTCATTCAAAAAGGACATTTGTCTTTCAACAGCAATGCTTCAGAATAGTTCTTCTGTCTCACGCATGTCTGACAGTCCTGTCAAATTTATATATTATTCAACTTTATGCAATACTGCTGACTATGTTCATTGTGTAATGGCTCCCCATTTGCTTTCAGAGACTATATTTTTACATTTCAAGATAATTTTATTCTAATCAGTCAATTGTCAGAAGCTTGATTTCTTTGGTAGAACACTTTTCAAATAATTACCGACCCTAACAACAATAAATCTCTGAAGGGGAACATGTGAAAAAGTCACTTTTTCAGTGCTTGTATAACGGGCGGTGTTGGACCCAATAGCAGTGCAGGAAGACTCTACAGGGGAAGATGGAGACGGTCTTCAAGGCAAGGAAGTCAGTCGATGAACAGAAAAACAGACAGAATGCAAACAGTTCGGGAGCTTGTACAGAAAACTGTGACTGAGGCGTCTCACTCATGGTGCTACGGCAGCACAGTACGGAAGCGTATTGCTGCTGCCACACCAGAAAAAATAAAAACTGATCCGTATCATGAAATAACATGATACTGATCCTGACATATGAAAGTTATCATGTTATAACATGATGAATAATGGTCTTGGACGGTGGTATAGTCCGTGTCCTTCCAGCTGATCAATGAGAAATGACATCAGCTCTAGAGGGTCGGATTCATTTTTCCTTGTGAACAGCCCCATGTATTTTAAAATCCTTCTTAATATATGTATTCTTATTGTAGCAGCTTTAGGTTATGTGCACTATTGTAGTGTTGCCATTCGTGGGTTACTAACTTAATCACTGATATGTACACAGAGGTAAGGATGTGGTACCAGCTTATCATCCAGCTTATCATGCTCAATAACAGCAGAATCTCTCCGTGTCTCAGCCCAAGCATGAAGTAGAACTTAATCAACGTGCCATATTCCCCAAGCCTTTCTCCGAACTGTTCCATAGATACATTTCATGTTAATTCATTATACGGATCCCGTTTTTTTTTTTTTTTTTTTTTTTTCTTGGTGTGGCAGCAATACGCTTACTTAGCACAGAGAAACACCAAAGGTGCACCATATTTTTCTTACAAGCCAATCAGAGCAGGATGAGAGGGGAACCAAGAGGGTGAATACAGGAATATACATACAGGCAGTATGAGGAAAAACAAAGTGTTTTTGAACATTAAAGAATGTAACATATTCTAGTAGAAACCAAAATAAAAGTATGAACCTGAAAATGAGCCTGATATCTCCCCTTTTCGGCAAGGGTTTTGGCAAAAAAAAAATTCCCAGTCTTCTTCTTGCCGGCATCACTTACTACTTCCCTGTCTCCAGGTGTACCATGGTGTCTGCTGGTGAATGTGGACGGGCATTTAAATGTGTAGCGTTAACAAGACAATCTGAATTGTATTCTTCCCTCCCACCTTCCACCATCTCCATGGATAAGAGACACCCCTCTATCATGGAAAAACAGATGGGAGAATAAACACACTGCAACAGAGCATTACTGAATGGCCATGGAATTCATTGGGTGCTCTTTTTAAGTGAACATGCGATTACACGGGAGAAAAAATGCCAGTGTTTATACAGGCTGTCAGCAGGCCTTTTCTCTGCAGAGGGCTGGTGACATTTCAGCTCTGGCCTGTTTGAACAACAGCCATCGCCAAAGTGCAGTCAGGCAGCACAATCACCACACTGTGCTCCTATCACTCCTTCAACCATACTCTTTTTCTCATTTCCTCTGTTATTCATCAGTGAGTCAGTGAAGTGTTCAAGCTTTTGGTATGATTCGTGGGTTTAACTCATCGTGGCTGAAAATGACGACAGGCAGACGATGATCCATTATGCGCCATCCGCTGTGTCCTTTGGGACACTGGGATTGTATGATGGCAGATACACCCCCCCCCCCCCCACTCCTCCTCCTCCTCCCCTCTTCCTCCCCTCTTTTCTCTTCCTGAGGGGGCCTGGTGTTTGTGGCACCATCGCTGTGGCCCACAAGGATAAATGAGTCCCATGTGTTTGATGGAGGGGAGCAGTCGCAGTCACGCGATACCGCCATGGAGGCATTCCTCCAAGAATCCATCTTTAACTGTGGAAGGGGCGAGCAATAGTAGCTTGAACTGCTGTCTCTCTCTGTCACTTTATTTTGCTTTCTCGTCCCTCTCCAAGTCAGATCTGTGGGCACACAACAGATTCCAGCAGATTCCAGCAGCTTCCAGCAGATTCCAGCAGATTCCAGCAGATTCTGGCGATAAGCGCATGGAGGAGTGTGGAATGGGGCCCACTTCATCCAGGGTTGCCCCCTTGTTTTGGTGTTTTGGGATTCTGTTGCGTAGTGACATGAGAAAGAGTGGAGTGGGACCGATATTTTATTGTTTCCAAGGCGTCAACTCCATCAGAAAGAGCTAACCTTTGCCTAAACCTAACAACAGCCGCAACATTAAGAGAATAACCAACATGGAAAAAGAGATTGAATTTCGAGTCTGAAAAATATTTTCAGACATTAAGTAAATTGAAATGGCACTCAACTCTGACTTGACCGATGCAAACTCAAAGCAAGTTCAGAAGGTTCATACTTAAATCAGACAAAATAAATTCAAAAAGCTACGGTTGCGGGTTCAGCAAGCACGCAATGAAGATGAGTAAGATATTATAAGCACTATATGGACCACCGCAATGACAGATGGGATTCAGTCACATTAAGATTATATATAACGAGGCTTTACACTGAGGTCAACTGCGGGTAAGTTTTCCACATAGAAAATCCTAAAAATTGTTTCGATGGGAAAAAAAAGCTGAGCAATCTGGCTGCATGAATGAATTAATAACGAAAACAGACACATATCACATTGAAACGGAAAATTGATTAAGGACATCTAAATAGTGCAATATGTGGAATGTGTTTGTTTGTTTTGCAAATTTATTTGTGGTCTAATTAGCACACGCAGAGGGCACAACTGTGCTCTTAGGAACAAAAATTCTGGGATAGTGCCGAACACCTCCTCTCAATCGCAGAGTTCCCTCCAAACTCACTGTTGGTGATTTGAAACTTAACTCAAAACACAGTTCTACTTTTCCTCGCCTCAAAAGTCGGCGTCTGGGTTCTGTTGGGCGTGATAACAAACCAAGGAATGTATGTTAATATGTAAGATGTATCACAGTTACTCTAGTGATTTGTGGCATTGTAAGAAACCCCTCAATTGTCGAAACATGTTTTATACAACTTCTAGCCTTTGTTTAACTTATTTTTTGCACAGCCTTGAGGGCATGAAGAAGGCAATTGTGTTTTTACAGCGTGGGTCCAATTCTGCACAAAGGAGCTTGATTCTAAAGTCAGTGTATGTGGTATCCTCAATGAGGAGAACGCATCAGCTAACAGCTGGGCCTCAACATACTCTGTGAACCTGAGGTGAAACCACAACCGCATACTCATCTTTAACATTTCATCCGGGCTGCGAGGCAAAAAGCCAACAGCCACAAAACAGGTTGACATTGATTGGCTACCACCTGAGATTCAAATAAATAAACACGGGGAGGTTTTTAAAACCCTACAGCTGACAATTTGCCTCGTGACTCGCTTGCAAGGTCATGTAAGCTGAGGCCGGAAGTTCCTGAGCAGGAGATCCAGTTGTAGTACTGGGAAGGTCTGTGGTATCTCTCCATCTCGCTGAGGTATCTCCCACAGGGTGCAAAGGTGACTGCGCTGGCTTGAACAGCCACCATCAAACAAACAGCTGTACAATCTGCTCTCTAAAACATTCCGCCACACCATAAAGTAGCCCCCTAAGTAGAAAATAGCCTTAAATAAATGCATGCTTGTAGCAGAGACACTGCCACAAAACAAAGTGAAGCAAATGCCAGGAGGCATTTGTCATCCTTCATGGCCACGAGCGCTGCAATATTGAAGGGTTACATGTAAACAGTACAATTTCTGGGTTTTCTGGTTTCTACAACTCATTGAGGAAGTGTATGACAAAATCCCAAATGAACGGGTTTAACACCAGAGACAAATGAAAAATATGCATTGGCCTCACCACAGTATTGTATAATGACACACTGGTTGTAGCGCTATGCATGCTCACTACAGTGAAACCATTGGAGAGAATCCAGTTGGTGTACAAAGTTCCAGTATGCAAAGAGGGGGTATTGGAGGGCATTCTTCTGCATCATTATGTCTATAACTGTGATATATTTTGTATCTCACCATATCACAGAGGTAGAGCTGAGCCCTCAAAACATGAACACAGCAAACAGTGGTTTTTTATTCAATTATTCTTTTTTTTAACTATTTCTCTGAAAAGTTCATAAAAGCTAGGAGACATGCCAAAGAAATTGCTAACTCGCTCCCTTGTTACCCTGTTAGCAAAGAAAGCAATTACATTTACAATAATCCAATCAAATATGCAACATAATTCACTGTACGTAGACCGAGCCCCGGGTACCTGATCTGTTTATGGCTTGGTCACTGGTCACTGGCACAATGAACGCCAGTCAGGTCAGGCTGTCCAAACACAACCCTGACCACTCCAAAGAGGGGGTGGGAGCCCTGCCCACCCCTGCTCTGGAAAGCCAGCGCATGCGGCTTGATATTTTAAGGTCAATTAACAGCGAGTCATACTTACAGATCTCTCAAATGGCCCATGGGGCATTGTTGGACCGTGTCGCAAACTGGTTAGTGACATCACTGAAAAGTAGCCATAAGGAATTGGTCGGTTTCTTTTCTTGGTCTTTCTGTTTTAGCAGTTGTGGGCCAGAGCAGCTGAGATGACATAACATGGACCATTATCTTTACCACAACCTTTGCACTATATTACAAGTGACCTTTCAAAGCTAAGACCCATAACTAAGGAGCAGAAAATAGAGTTGACAATGTAGACTAAATGGAAAGGATATGAAAACCTGCTTTGTTTGCATTGTAAATCAGGATTTTATATTATATTCTCCATCTACATTATAAATTGAGGAGAGTACAAGGTGTCTTGATAGGCTGTTTAAGTACTTTGCCATATATTTTTGGTATATTGCCACATCAAAGTGGATAAAAACCAGCATTCGTTTTGTGAAATGAGCTATTACCTAAACAAAGTTACATGTTCTTAAAATCACAGTGCCAGACGGCAAAGAGTAATGACAAGTAAAAATGAAATAGATCACCAACCCAAGAGAGATAAGTGTATCATGGTGAATTATTAAGACAGTTTTATTGCGAGAAGTGTGTTCTTTAATGTGTACATACCAGTATCTTTTTGAGCGTGACATATCGCTATCTCTTCATCAGAACATTGGTGGTGGAGGACCACCCGAGGAGAGCGCTGTGCGTTTGACTGTGGAGTTGTTGAGTGGAGAAGACCCTGTTTTGATTAGCTGTACTAATGTCTTGCAGGGCAGACAAGGATTCCTCATGGGCTTGGCGCGCTCTAGTGGGCCCGCTGCTGCCATGTCGTTTTTCATCCAAATGACAGCCTCTCCAACGGAGCAAGTTGTCTGCTTATCTCCACTGCTGTCCTCAGCTCCTCACCAGCACAGCCACAAGCCAGAGCCACAAGCTCCGCTGGATCTGAAGTAGTCACGTCTCACACAGTAGGCTCACATTCCACCAGCCACTGTGGACAGTTTGCACTGAGGACCATGACTACCTGCATAGAGACAAACTGTCCGCTTCCTCCGCCATTCATCTTACTGGCTACCTCACCGGCTGCCAGCTCCGTGCCAACGGCGATGCAGAAAGGGATTTATTCTCTGCAATAGGATATAAACCGCAGAGGCACATTTCCACCTGCATTTCAAAAATGAATGGAATTTAGCTGCGAGGTCTCAACTGTCCATTTTTCTCCAGAGGATGGCTATAATTCACAAAGGGAAGGTACTATATTATCTGTTGCTGTCCAAACATAAATGTGACATAAATCAGTTGTTCCTGCTGAAAAGAGTTACACAGCAGTGATTAATGGTAAGGTAAAATCCTTCCATGTCCAAAAAATTACTCATGAAGAGTCATTGGACACATTCAAGCGATGACTAAACATGTGCTTACTGTTTGATTTTGCAGTTGGCTGCTGATTCATTGATAGTGATCACTGATCAGCCAGCTGCTGTGTCAAGTAAAAGTCACATAATTCCTCACATAGTGTCGCCACTTATAGCTTCCCAATCTTTATACTTCATGTGACAAACAGGAAGAAAATGAGCTTAGCGGGTTGTCACATTGTTTCCCCACATAATAGAAACATCATTTCCACAACTGCTGTACCGAGTAACAGCTATAAACAAAGCTGAAAGAATCCCAGCACGCTCAGCAAGCGGACCTAAAGCAACACTAGCCTATGATTCCCTCAGTGGGAGTGGTTAAAGACAATATTGATCCCCACAATGATGTCTGTCACCAAGCGATACTAAAACAGGGAGACCACCGGCATTTTATCAGAGGTGAGAGACTCAGCACAAGACTCAGCCCATGCTTCCAGCAGAGACCACAGAGCCAGTATTTTCAAAGGGAGGACCATCCACCTGCCGACTGCCAAAGTCAATTACCCCTATATCAACCCCATTCAAACAACCTGTCCTTAATCAGAAGTGGATGTCAGCGTACGCATGAGTAATGCATTCTTCGACTGTTTGTGTTTCCAAATATGTGTACGATGTTATGAGGATGATATCACTCCTGCTAGGCGTCTGCATACCTGCAGGGATTTCCGTTTGGTCGGATGCCGCTGTGCTACTGTGGTCGTCATGGGAATCCGTAACTGTTTGATTGGTTCTGATCATGTTATCTAAGTGTTGAGGGCTTGTTGTGTTTGCACAGATGTGTGAGGCTGTCAGGGTTGTCTTCCAGATGTGACAGTGCTGGGAAAGCCAATGATGGATGACCATGAACTAGGAAAAAAGAATGGTGCATTTCTCACACAATTTCACGCACTGTCAGCCTCTTATGTGTGTGTGTGTGTGTGTGCGTGTGTGTGTGTGTGTGTGTATACTGTATGCACATATGAAAAACTAAGACTCTTTTAAGGCTTTAAAAGAGTGCATAATTGAGCATAATGAACCTCTCAAGAATCACTTTTTTTCCCCAAGTCAGCAATAGATTCTGAGGATTCCTAATTGCCTCTTTTGTCCCTTTCAAAAAACACAAGAAGTAGCCAAAAATAATGTCAAGAGTTAGTTTGAGTTTGCACACTTGTTCATTAGTGGAGCCTCAATGTCTGCTACTCTGCACATCCCCACCAAGCTGTAATACCACTGTTGGAGACACTGGAGATACTGGAAACTAAGCTTCCTTAAGTGACACGTCAGCGAGCCTCGTACAATAGTTACGCAACAGCAGCATCTGTGGGCCAAAGCACCAACAGCACAACCCACTAAATAAAACCAAAGAGGGGCCTTCATCACGGCGTGGACACCACACTTCAGTGTGCAGTCAGTGACCAAAGGCTCCAGTGCACGGGGGCCTCAAATTTGGATATGTGATGGTGCTAACATGCAAGAACTGCATCCAATAAGCATCCAATGGGTTTGGGAGAGAAGTGGCTCCTCACAAACAAGCCTTTCATGTGGTCGTCAGTTTAAGTGCTCTAATGCTTGGCGAGACACTGAGGCCGAGCGTGGGGAAACGGAACAATACTTTTAACCACATGAATCAAAGCGAACCAGGATTACTTCTGCACATATTTCTCTCTCTCTCTCTCTCTCTCTCTCTCTCTCTCTCTCTCCTCTCCCATTGAATCACGGTCTCTCACTTTGTCTTTCCCTCTGCAGTTTAATTCCCCCTCCATACTTGCCCTTGCAAATGAGCACCACTATAAACAGGGAATTTCTCTCTAAATCCTCTTCACACACAGGCACACACAGCGGATGATATGTTACAAAATAAGGCTTATCACTGATAATTACACCATGGCCCATTCCATTATAAGACAGTACGATATAATCATAACTGCTTTTTATGGTGACTTATGTGAAGTATTGCCAGTTATAAAAAAAAAAAATTCTCATGTCTTTGTGACATTACGTTTGCTAAGCGCACTTCTGTTTCTTCACAAGTCTACAAGAGAGGAACAGTCGCGCCTACAATCCCGCCTCGTAACAGCGGCAAGCTCTTTCCTCCTGCCCTCCCTTTTCATTCTGTAAAGACAGACGAGCATACTGACGGACCTTTAACAGCGAGAGAAGAAGAAGAAGACGCCGTCTTTACACTATACTGCCCTGCCTGTGTCCCCAGCACAAAACCAAAACACCAAGATGGACCCAAGCATGTCATCCTTGGGCTCCCAACGCCCTCATCCTCCGAGGGCCAAGGCTCAGTTCCGTTCTCCAACAGACCTGCTTCTTCTTCGGCTCTTTTTGCATGCCGGCTGTCACTTCACAGGTAGTTACAATTAACTACTTGTCAACTGCAATCACTCGTGCCTACACAAGTTTAGATTTATGAACTCTGTTCCAGTACATTCAGACCGCCGCAACTTATTGTGGAAAGTAATTATCTGCTTGGGCTACGCATGGCCATAGATAAATGAATAAGATGGTACTTTGTTCAACCACAGGACCGTGGAAATTTATGCCAAATATTTGGCGAGACAGAAACAGGCCTTCGTCTGTCTCAAAGAGCCACTCAGAGGACAACTCTCCAAAGACGCAGACACCAAGATCCCCCATGAAGACGATGACAGCTATGTGATGCCACAACACTGTGACGAACGTAATTAACTATGTCAGATGTACTTATGTCAGGACCTCCAGACATTCTTTATGGGATATTTTGGGGCACTTTGTCCTTTCTCAGTGTGCACATGTGAGTTTGATTTGTTAAAAAAAACAACAACATATATTTCATACATTTCAAAATGAGAAATTCATTAAGAAATCCCACCCCTTTTCAATAACAAAATTAAATTTCCAGTCATCGATACTGGTCCGGTGGTTCAGACTCTATTATAAAGCTGCAATTGTCACATGTTTGCAATAGTTTGGTGCACTCCACAACAGAAGCAAAGTAAAACCCCTGTACTCACCCACATACATTCCATTCTCTACCCGCTTGATGATGTCGAAGGCGTTCTCCACGTTGCCCTCCAGGATGTCAAACTTGACGTCGTAACTGCCTAAGTGATAGGACCCGTAAGCCGGCACTGTGGTCCTTAGGAAAACAATCTCTGTTGGAAGATAACAATTAGACACAAAAAGCTTTTGGAGCCTAAAGCCTCATAATCACACTGGGATTGTGCAGCCGAGCCAGTGCCAACTGTTGCTTTTTTTTTTCCTTTCCAAGAGAAAGACAATAAAATGGGAGATGGAAATGTCTGTGTTTATTGTACACTGAGAGGGTCACAGGGAGGTTGAGGCTTTTCAATGCTGTTGTTCAACTGAACGGCCTCGAGTCCTTTACACCCCAACTCAGAGCTTATGAGAAATGACAAGAGCTTAACTCCCCGTGACGTTGAGCATGAGTGTGTCTGAAACATGCACTGCATGTCAGCCAATAGATGCTTGCGAGCTGTCACTGTCTGCAAGTGATTACCATGGTTACTCATATCCCACCAGCATGGCACTTACTCTCTGGTGTGGGCCAGCCAAGCCGGGACTGCATGAAGAACATCATGGAATAACTAATTTGGAGGTCAGAGGTAGTCATATGGATTCTGACAACTGCAGGGAAATGCAGTTGATGGGAGCTCAGAGATTAAGGGAGATAAAGTGGAGCTAACATGGGGGGAAAGACTGAGGACCACATTGACACTAAAATAAACCCACAAGTTATCATGCCGTCTTCAAATTCGTTGTTTCCAAAGATTTTAACTGGACATTCTGTCACAAGATGAAGCCTCAACTATGAGCCTTTGTGGGATTGCGGTGAAGAGTGGAGGGATATACAGAAAATAAAATTGGGGGAGGCTTAGATGATCAGTCATTTTTGAAGCAACATTTCAACATGTTGGGAAATACACTTAGTTGGATGAGAAAATCCCCACTCTTACAATAAGTATGAACCTACAGCCATTAGCTGGTTAGCTTAGCTTAGCAAAAAGAAAATGCTGTAAGAAATCTGCCTATTTACTCCTCTAAAGCTCAATAATTCATGCTCATTTTTTCACCCTTACAGTTTTATGTTTTGTTTTAATCACTTAACATAGTTCTAGAGGTGCTGTTACTGTAGGTGAGTTATATGAAGATGGAGAAAGCCAGGCTAGCTCCCCATGTTTCCAGACTTATGCTAATATGACCTTCAAATGCACATCAAATTAACTTTGACCTACCCTCTGGCCTCGTGAACTCTCTGAAGGTGGGCAACGAGATGAAGGTGTGGGACACTGAATGCATGGGGTCCAGAACACAGGCGACGTCATTGGGCTGACAGGTCTTTATACAGCGAATGGTGTCAGAGCGTTGAAGCCTCATCACTCTGAAGGAGAGAATGAACAAACACACACCCACAAAGACATAAAACACAAACAAACACACACACATATCCTCTGACCTTTAGCTAATGTCTATATAAAGCCTTCAGTCAACCGCCTTTGGTTTTCCAAAGCTCACAATAACAGGGTATCCTTGGGAGCAGCCCACTACATAATCACGAACTCAGTGGGACAACTCCAATCGCGGCTACACAAACACTATCTGAACAAGACAGCAGGGATTCTGGATATAGCAGTCAACATCAAAACAATCACATTCTGTGTGGCTTGGAAGAATAATAAACCAACAATGGCCAAAGATCATGCTGAAGCCAACCTTTTGTAGCTTGTGGAGACTAGCGCTGCCATTGATGCTTTTCTGATGCACGATTTCAAGCTGTGTGGGAAATGAATTACTACACTCACAGAGAATGATCCACAACCTGCTCAGGGGGGAAAAATTAGGATTTGCTGAGCATCCCCGGCTTCACATCAGATAATCTCTTGAGGAGGATTTATGGACTAAGGGAGTGTTCTAAAAGACTCCTAAATTGTGATCAACATGACTAGACAACTCCCCAGCCTCACCCCAGGGCAGCTCTTATCCTATTATTTAGGGCTTTGTTTATTCCACAGACTGATCAGTGACAGGTCGGAGGGAATGGAGGGCCTCTGCTGGCTCCGTAGGCTAACGCCACCTGAAGTATCGCTATTCACTACCTGTCTGCTACATAAGACTTTGAGAGATGTTTCTAAGGCACTAACAACTTTATAAATCAAGACGTTGTCTTTGAAATGATGAGAAACTTGGGATCACGAGGGAGTCATTGAAACAAAATAAAAGCCTCGACTTTGACATTCAAGATGTTAAATTTACACTTGGTATTCACAAAGGAGACAAGTCAGTACACGGTTATATTAAGTTATGAAAACAGCCAAGTTGCCATGTATAAGTCCAGTTAATGTGCGCGGCAGCCATATAGCCACATTGTGAGTCATGGGCCGTGGATCTCTGGCATTCCTCACGGGACCTATACGCTGCAGCCCAAAGCCCAGGCCCGACTTGGGTTGCAGGGCTCCTTCCATGGAGAATGAAGAGAGAAGCCCCTGACAAAAAGTCAAGCCACCACTGGGTAGGGGCTTGTAATTAGCAATTAGCGGGTGGGTCCAAGTTTTGCTTTGGCCCACGCCAAACCCACAAAATGTTCTCCTAGTTTATAATACCACAGCTTGTGCTGCAGAAAGACCCGAGCAGGGCTCTAGAGGACAAGGTGAAATCTCTGTTGGGGTAGAGAGTAAATTTACGAGAAGATAATGACCCAGGGTGAACTGCCCCCTCATATACAGACAGGCACTTCAAAGCAGGAGGGGGCAAGTGGTGCTAATTACAGCTCCATGTGTGTGTCGAGGCATACCGTATTTCGGCACTGAAAACACCTATATGCGTGTGTGTGTTTATTTGTGCGAGGGTCTCTTTGTGCATGCGAGGATGCTTGTGGATATGTGGATACGCGTACATGCACAGATCTACATCTTCTTCATCTCCCCCATGCCTCACGTGGCCCAGCCCAGGAGAAAAACCCCCAATACTTTCAGACCAGAAAGAAAAACAGACTTTTTGGATGAAAGTCCTCTGGTCAAGCGTAGAACTTTTTTTTTTTTTTGGTAATTATTATTTATAGTCGGCACATTGATAACGACCCAACACAAACACGGCAGGGCATCATTCATTCTGTGCGCGGTGATGTTGCTGTACCACAAATTGTTCAGACCACCGGCCAGAGCCCAGAGCCCCATAACTCAATGTCAAAGGGGAGGAAAAAACTTTACGTGCACCACTATTTCTTATTTTAAGGATATCCCCGCTAGGGACCAAGTGCATCCTTACTGGCCTGACAGCTCAGGACAGGAGGAACATAGGACATCTGAATTTACAGTTATTATAAGCCACAGCCCTCGGGCAGCAGCCTCACAGCATGTCAAACTATTTATACTCCTCTCCTGCTGGGGCACATTTCCCTCTCTTTTGCCACTGCATCCCATCGCGTGTCACTTACTCAGCCTTCATTTGGATTATCTGTCTGCTTTGGGGTTTACACCCGCAGTATGCAGTGGAAATCTGTGCATTTCACATTAAGCCTAAAATGTAATGGCAGCTAAAGAGATGTGCATGAAAATAACTGCCACAGAAAGACGTATTTGCGGTGCAAGGTAACTGATTTTCATCAAGGGGGAGTAACAATGCATTAAAAGGCCCAGCCTGGCTCATTTTTTACTGGAATTTTGGAGATGTGGAATTACTTAATGGACTTAGTAAATTGTGACATATGCATATACAACTGAAGGCTTTGACTTATAGATGAGACATTTGATTTGTATGTGTTTCTTGGCTGATCAGGAGGCATTACTATGCCATTCATAACTAATATTATATTATATAATATATTATATATATATATATATATATATATATATATATATATATATATATATATATATATAAAACTATTGTTTTTTAGTGAGTATGAGACTACCTTGTGTATCAATGTTTGCAGTTATGTACCATTTAACATTAAATGTATGCATTACTAGATGTACCAGTGTATTTCCTCTCCACTGAAGCTGTTGGAATAATAGTAAGATGAAACTATGCGAGGAAGTCACATAGCCTCCATCTGTGATTTGGCCTCACATTCCAGCTGCTCCCTTTGCTGTATTTGATTAATCCCCACAATGCACCATAATCAAGAACTGGATATGACTTGAACATGTGTTATTTCTATTTAAATTTTAATAGAAAACTGTTCATCCAACACATAAGCCATAAAATACTGCAAAGCGTCAGTCTTTATCATGCAACCATCATCAAATTACACTCAGTTGTAGGCAGGCTTGGGTTGTGACCATTTTATGATTTACCCTGACCTAGAACGCCACCTAGCGGCTATCACAATGCCTTACATCCAAGAAACAATCAATTGGAACTAATTCATACTGCTGAATAGTGATCCTCAATTGAATTAAAAAAAAGTACAAAATTACAAACTGTGCTTTTCTCTTGATTTTGTGTTTTTTTTCCACTCCAACATGATGTGTCATCTTCACACACATGCTTAGTGTTAATTAGAGTAATTCTGCAGTCATTTATTACCAAAAAAAGGTGAAATAGAAAAGGCATGGTAATTGATTGTACGATCAGAATGATCAGTGTCCCGGAAAGCCTCAGAGTCAATAAGGTTTGTAGTATTTTGATGCATTGAACATTTGTGGGAAGGAATAGTTTGACATTTTATCAACACATCATCACATCAACATAGACAGTGTGAAGTGCATGTCGTTACCATAATGTCACCCATTGATTTGAGGACAACCGTTTTGAAGCCTTGCGTCATTTTGGCCATCACCATGGTGATTTTGTTTTTTGTAACGAGAGGGTGAAGCTAAGGAGAACAGAATGCTTAATTAGACATTTATGGGTCACCAAAATGCTAAAATCAGATTTCATGAACTGAAAACACAGTGTGAAAGGGTTTCAGTACTAACACGCTCAACTCCAGACAACACCGTGGTAGCCATGCTATCTTGTGATTGATAGGACAGCTGTATTGATGAAGACCTGAAGTTAAGCCTCTTCCCCATCGGATTCACTTTCCAGAACCTGAGGTTGTCGCCTGATTATCAATATACCCATCTTGTTTCAAAAATGTCAAACTATTCCTTTAAGAATATCTACTTATCCACAGTATTAAGTGAAATTGGCTTTTTCATAAAAGTCTACACTGTAAATACATTTGTGTATTTTGAGGAGACAGGGTAATTCACAGATATGATGTAGGCAGGGCCTTTTGGACAAGCTGACACCTAATTGCATAAATCAATGAACTTATAGTTATTAAGATGAATAATGCTCTTATAATGGTCATTAATTGGGAATCATGATATAATGTACTGTATATTTACCTGGATACAGATATGCAGTGTGCTACATAAGTAATCAATATTGCATCATTATGCTTTGCTATCAACATAATGTATGGTTAGGTTTATTTATTTGTTGAGGATGAGCTTTATCTATGAGCTTTATCTGTTTTTTTTTCTTTGAGACAATACATTTAAAATGACACATCCTATTTAAGAGTGCAGTAACTTGTGTGCTCCTCCGTAACTCCTGTGTTTAATCGAGCAGTGGATTGTAAGCTACTCTGGGCTCCTCCTGGGTAACAAACACCAGCACTTTAGCCAGGTATGTGCTGAGCGTGCCGTAGCGACGCAGCCTTAGCTCCAGAGACAGCTCAAAGTCCTGTGGCGCGTTGATGAGCTTTGCCACCGACATCACGCCGCCGGTGGGCACCTGCTCCGTCTTGAAGAAATCGCCCTTGTTGCCAGCGGTGATAACAATCTGGATGTCATCGCCGGCCACGGTGTGAGAGGGGCCCATGCGGAAGATGTTGGTGAAGACGGGGATGTTGGTGGGGAAGGTGAGGTAGTAGTAGGTTATTCTCAGGGGCATGGCCAGGCACTCGACAGACTCATTGCAAAGCAAGCGTTCACATCGACTGCAAAGAGAGAAGAGGTTTGGGGGGGCGGGGGCAGGGCGGGACGGGACAGAACACAACAGGCACAGACAGAAGAGAGAGAGGGGGGAGAGAGAGAAACCAGGTGTAAATTTGATTTGCCGTGCATGGCATGCAGTGGAAGGCACATCAGTCTCTGCAGCATAATACGTCACAGGCCAGTCAT
The DNA here is from genome assembly GCA_029853015.1 of Chelidonichthys spinosus. NCBI lineage: Eukaryota > Metazoa > Chordata > Actinopteri > Perciformes > Triglidae > Chelidonichthys > Chelidonichthys spinosus. The sequence continues at coordinate 15,824,522 of CM056825.1, read as the reverse complement.
GGTGCCCTCTGTGCAATCATGCAAGAAGTTCTGTCACTGGTGCCTGCAGAGGTCATACGCAGCCTCTACTGTAACTGAGCCAATGAGAAAATATCCATATGCATTTCATCATTCTAAAACAACAGAACATGCTACAGCCGAATCTTTTCTGAAGTCATTCCAGCATTGAACATACTGGACATGCAGGGTCTTGAATAAAAAAATGAGGTCGGGTTCGAAGGCTTGAAATTGTTAACTGTTGTGCTCAGAGCTCTTGGTAGGACGATCAATTAGACCTGACTGGGTCGGAACAAAGACCTTGCTCTTTGAGTGTTTCTGTGCGTGTGCCGTATTGTGTCTCTTTTCTTCACATATTGTGATGAGCACGGAGGACACATTTGAATTTTTCCTGTTCAACAACAGTATATACAGATACTCACGTCTCTCCAACGCGCCGGTAATTGTTTGGACACTCGAAGGACAGGCATTTGAATCCTCCCTGTACATTAAAGCAGCTCTGATTCACTGTGCACGTGTGTGTCCCCGCCACACATTCATCAACATCTGAAAGCAAAAAGCGAAAGGTGTGATTTTTAAACCAGTCATCAAACTAACATTCAAAGAAGATTGACACAGGCCTGCACTTGTAGGATAGTTTACCCTGGCAGCTGCGCCCATTGGGTGACAAGGTGTAGCCGCTGACAGGACAGGAACAATGGAAGCTGCCTGGGGTGTTGTGACAGCGATAGGAGCAGATGTGACCTCCGGTGGGCAGGGCACACTCATCTATATCTAAAAGTGTGACAGAGACAAAATCAAGTCAGACGAGTTCATTTGCTAAATATATTTTAACTGCTGAGGATTGACCTGTTTCATATATAATGCAGTTTGCTATATTGCATGCTTACTTATAGGCTGCTATAAGCTTTTAAAATTAATTCTAGTCAAAATTACCATATCAAATACAACGGCATAAAAGAAAAATTACTTTTATCCTTGGAAGACACAGAAGAAAACAAAATTAAAAAAATTGCAAAATAGGGATGTATTACTCTAAGTACCTGTACAAATGATTCACTCTTACCTTCACAAGTTATGCCATCTATGTCACTGAGCTGGTAGCCACGGCGACAGTAACACTGGTAGGAGCCATACACGTTGGCACACTCTTGACTGCATGGGTTGCTCTCACACTCATTCAAATCTACGCAGAGAAAAGATGATTACAGGCCATTCATTGACTAAGAAGTAGAAGAACTAGCTCCGGGTGAGCAAAGTACGGTGGTAAGTCAGCCAACGCACACCACTGTGGTCCCGCATGGATCCAGCAGAGCTCTCTGATGTGCTCTGCACTACACTCACCTGCATTATCATTTCAATTCTGGCTGCATTTTGCGTGAAAAATGGATTACATCATTTCTTAGCAGAGGTCCTGCCTGAGGAGAAGACAGCAGGAGCCTGTCCTCCTCTGCCTCCGGCTTAGACTTTCCTGCCCTGCAGGTGTCACTGTTGATGCATTTTTAATCTGATTTTCAATATTTTTTTAATACATCATACTCAGATTCGGTAATGGTGAATTTCAACAAATTACTCTCAAAAAATGGAGGAGCAACCGCCTCTGACATAGTCTCCGCTGTGCTGGACCCATCAGCCTCATGTTTTATGACTGCTCAGGAACCTCTGAAAACACAGTTTGAGTCCTGCTGTATGTATAACTATGACATATCAACTGAACCAAGAGCTGACGACAACGAAGCGTGCCTTCACATTTTGGCAGGAGAGTTAGTTAGCTGTTAGCAGCTGGTGTAATTGGCAACAGAGCTAACAGCTAACAGAACCAAACACAGCAGGACTGACAGTTGTTAGCTGCACGGAGCCGGTGCAGAACGCAGCATCTGCATAGATTATAATGTGAGCATATCTCTTGCATGAGACGTGGGACTGAAAAACACAGAATGGATGGTGAAATACTATCTGCTCTGATGAAGTCGTGTATTTTTTAAGTCAGATATCAAACGTCTCCATCTCGATAAATGTGTGGTATGGCTGTCAAATTAACAGTGACATTGATGGAAATAAATTGGGATCTTATAGCCCTATCCCTTGCAAAGTCTGACATTTTGTATTTTTTTAAATATATTAGAATTTTTACCAATTTACCAATCAAAACAAAACAGTTTGATTTCATAGTAGGTAGTAAAAACAGACGCGTAATAAAAGATTGTCCATATAGGAGTTAATCAGGGGATTCTATTGTTCCAGTCACTGGGAATACATGCACCGTGATGCCTTCAGGGCAAACAACACAAACTGTACAAAGTATAAAAGTTCACCTGATTAAGATACTTTGTCTTACCATCACAATTCCTTCCATCAATGGCTAGCTTGAAGCCATTGGTGCAGCTACACTTGTAGGATCCCAGAGTATTCTCACACTTATGAGCACACAGGCGGCCGGGGTAGTGCCTGCATTCATTAATATCTAAAAACACACGGTCCATAGTTAGAAGTTTGAAATTCTGACAAAGTTCTCTCTTGCACATTTTGACCAGAATATACATTTTGTCTATTCCTGCGGAGGTTACAGGTGTATGCAGCTACTTATGTAAGAACTTCAAGCGGTATCCACCGGCTGCTCACCCTCACAAGTCCGGGTGATGCTGTTGAAGATGTAGCCAGTCTCACACTCGCAGCGGTAGGAGCCTACGAGATTGATACAACCATGACCCGCACAGACCTTTTCAGGGCCCTTACACTCATCAATATCTGTGGAAGGGAGAAACACGAAACTCAGACCACAATGATATGCACCTCAGGACCTCAGGTAGGTTGGAATGATTATTTTGTTATCAAGGAATTTGTTTTTCAGCCGTACCAACACAGCCTCTGCCCTCTTCATTGGGGTGGTATCCTCTACCACAGTTAATGGAGTTCCTCTGACAGAAGTAGGAGCCGTCCGTGTTGATACAGACCTGCCCGCGGTGGCATGGGCTCGTCTGGCTAACACATTCATTGATATCTGCCAACACAGACACAGATGACATTGTTAAATGATGAAAAGGTTGCTCTGACAGGCCTGTGCATGTAAACTTTGGCCTAAAGGTGGCTCTAGACAAAGGCTATGAAGTCATTACAACGATCCTAAACATTCATTAACTTTCCTGCTCTGTGTTTTCCTTTCATACTTACTCTCCCTGTAATTACAGATCCAGCCACTCCCTCCTTTCTGGCAGTAACCCCTGTTTCTTCCTCTGCCGACTTAGTCACCTGTTCTTCATATCCCTGGTGAGCCTTGCAGGATCTAGCAATCCATCTTTGCCTGATTATCTATAGTGCGCCCGCCTATTTCTTAAATCCCAGAAATACTTTTACTCTTGCAGCTGTTGTCAAGGGTGGTTGTAGTACGGTGCTCACCAATGCAGTTGCCGAGGGCATCCTGGATATAGCCAGCATCACACTTGACCTTAGGGAGGCAACGGAAGGACCCCTGGGTGTTCTGGCACTCAAACTCTGGACCACAGTTATGGATGCCAGTCTCACACTCGTCAATATCTGGATAGAGAAATCACAGGAGAATTGCCATTGAAGAAACTGCCAGTTCCCCCCTTAAAACACTCACATACGCAGTAACACAGTCAAAATCAGCACAGTTGGACTGACCTTTGCAGTTGTTGTCATCAGTGAGTTCGTAGCCGGTCCCACAGCTGACCTCTCTCTGACAACGGAACGAGCCCTCTGTGTTGATACAACGCTCCCCCCCCCGACAGTTGCTTGCTCCCAGCAAGCATTCGTTGATATCTGAGGGTGTTATAAGCAGACGTTCTCTCACTGTGCTGATAGTGACACACAGTATTACTCTTTTTGTCGAGAAAAACACATGATCTGTTCTTTGTTCAGACAAACGGAAGCATTCAGAGTTGAAGAGGGGGAGGAGTACTGCCTACCCTCACAGTTCTTTCCATCTGGCTTGAGCTTGTAGCCTTTTAAGCAGGTACAAGTGTCATTGCCCACGCAGGTATGAGCACATTTCCCTATAAGAAACACAAACATGTCGAAAATCGATCACTGCATTTGCCAGATTGGATCAGTCAGGTGAAAAACATGTTCACTGGTGTATTATACTATACCATTGCACTGATCGCTTAATACTGAATTATCTCCACTGTCGCTGGTTTTATCCTTGTCTGGTACTGCATGAGAGAAAAGAAAACATGCCATAAACCATAAAAATGCATTTATTGCAACAAAAGATTATGAATGATTGTGAATTTAGCTATGGATAGATTTCTAAATAATTGAACACTCTTTTTAACTATAACATCCATCCATCCATCCATCCATTTTCTACCGCTTATCCTGTATTCAGGGTCGTGGGGGGGCTGGAGCCGATCCCAGCTGTCATTGGGCGAAGGCAGGGTACACCCTGGACAGGACTAACTTTAACCATAAACTATAAAAACGTTGGTATTTTTGCTGGAGTGTTCTTGAGTATCACACTAAATCCCTAAACAGTGTCGCCTCTCTTGAAAGCAACGACCAAAAACCAATGGCCTCATACATCCAGCAGGGGGGAGTGTGAGCTAATATTTGACAACACCAGCTGCCACAAATGTGTCTTCATTCTTATGCTCATCCTCCATTATTTTGAGACATGTCATGGGTTTGGGCACAGGTTTTCCCATGGGACTTTCTCTTTTTCTGCCCTCATATTAGTTCTCCACTTGGAAGCAACCAAACATGGCAAAGATGTAATATTTGGCCAACTTCATGCTTGATTTGTTTCACCCACGTAATGTTTTTGCTTCGGGTGTGGTCTGGTTGTCTGGGGCTCCATCCACGCAGCAGGCCCTGGACACCAGGCCACACTGGTAGCCCACCAACAGGTTGTGGTCACAGGGTAGGCCCTGTTCCTGGTATGCCTTCCCCAGAAGACAACAGTCACAGCACATCTGCACAACACAGAGAAGAATACAATAGAAAAATCTTAATGTGCTTAATGCGGATTGAATACATATATAAGTAGAGGAAAACCACTTAGTTATAGAGAATTACCACCTAATGCACCAGGGTAAGTGAAATCAAAACAGCGAGTAAAAAAGAGATTGCGGGATGATGTACGAAACATGGTTTTACAGGGGTTTGACAAATGAGGAGGTTTTGATTAAGAAAGACAGCCCAGCTCTCAATCACCCAGACAGACACAATGGAGGCTGATTGAGAAGACATGCCAACTGAATTCCGACTTCAGACGAAAAGCAGTTTTCAGTGAGCAAGATGGACAGACAGACAGTGATGAGATGACATCATCCCCTGCAGCTGAAACATGCTCAATCAATCATTATGGCAGCCTGGTAATGCCAGTTGGGGAGGAGGATGGAAGGTGCAGAGCGTGGGGGATGGGTGTGTTTGTGTCTCAGGTTGGGCAATAAGAATAGGCTATAGATGTGAAATGTACCTCTGTGGTGTGATGGTGTAGTGATGGTGATAGGACGACTGGACACATGACACAAGTCTTTCAGATATCTCAACTCTATTCATTATTAATAGACATTAACTGCTACTCTGATTGTTTATATATTATTACACATTTGTAAGGTAGAAAGTCTAGATGGCAAATACAGATTTCCATATTTGGACCGATGTTTCCCGCAGGACTAAACGTAAAACAAACACAGAACTAAAAGAAAAGTATATTGGACTTCTTCCATTCAACAGATGGTAAGAATTATGATACCAAATGAATGCTAATGTTGTAAATAAGTAACCTAACAAGTCAGCCATATCAACTGAAAGCATGATAGTATGTCAGCGCTGTGTTTACAGTTTGTTTCAAAAGCTAAATTAATAACCCTTGCTATATTACATGAGTTAATGCAACCTCATCGTTAAAGAAATTGTTGAACACATTTTCACTTGCTTGACGAGAGTTAGATGAGTCATGTCCATGCATTCGGTACCAAACTGGATCCAGGAGACCAGTTAGCTTAGCTTAGCATACAGACGGGGATAGGGCTAACATGGCTCTGCCCAAGGGTATAAGAGCATAGGCTACTAGCATCTCGAAAGCTCACTAACATGTTATACATTGTTTATTTACAGGTTATGGTTTAAAAGGGAAGTATGTGCTGCACTATTTCTTGCAGGGACTTGATGGCGTCTGCGCTGCATAATGACAGACTTCTGAGACAGGAAAGACAGGCTTATGAGTTAATTGTCACACCTACCAGATGCCAGTAGGTGTAAGAAAATACACTTACTGGCATCCCCTCCTTGGCACATATTCCCATGTGTTGATGTACAGTATGTTGTGAAACACATAAAGGGGCACTTTCAGGGGTGGGTTGTAGGAATGCAAACTTAAAAAGGTTGTGGACGTCAGCCTGCAGAAGATTCTAGAGTCGGAGCTGAATTTATAATCCATCTGAGAGCAACAAACTCCACTCCTCCCCAGAATGACATGCCTCATCCTGCTCAGAGTACACACACACACACACACACACACACACACACACACACACACACAACACACACACAAACATCATCGCTCTCATCAATCATCAGCTTTCAAAATGGCTGTCCGGCAGAGTGATGTACATTGATTGAGTAGAGGGAGATTTTTGGGGCACAATGTGATTTAATTCCCTTACAACAGACGTACAAACACACCTTTGTAGTCTTGGCCGCGCAGGTGTTTGTGAATAAAGAATCGCAGGCTCCCTCGTCTTTAGCCATGTTGATTCCAGTGGTGCACACATTGTCCTCAAGTACTGTTACACAGCACTGCTCCTGCACTATCCTGTCAGCGAGGAGAAAAACACAAAACACAGGTGGTGCATTTATAATCTCCTTGGTGAAATACAACTCTGCCGTAGCCCATTAAAATGAGCCTGGGGCAAGCCTGATGGGGATCTTAGAGTTGTCGCATTAAAAATATGTGGATGAGTGGGTTGAGTAAGCCCTCTGTGGATTCCGAGGAGGGCATTGTACGGTTTATTGTTTTGCAATGCTGAAATCACTGAACTAAAACTGGGTGGAGCAAGCACTCTATTTAGGTTCCAAGATGAACATTTGTCCACCTCCACATGTACCTCACTCAGGGTGGTAGAATTAATCCTATTATAATATCACAAAAACAACCCCTTCTTTCCTGTAATAGAATGGAAACAAGTTCCCCACTGATCGGGTGACTAACAAGTACATGCAGTTTGCTTGGGGTAAATTACATCAACACATCCCACTATTTCCTTAGAAATCAGTGATGGCATGTTACAGTTTTGAAACAAAGTACAAACTTAACCTCTGTGCAAACCATCTGTGCAAATGAGCATCATCTCCACAGGGATCAATAAAAAATGGTTTCATAATATGATGGCTGCTTAAATGCATTTAAAATCTAGAACATGCACAGCCCCTCACATGAGACCACTATCGAACTATCAAAATATCAGTTTCTCAATGTTTGTTCAGATTCCATTGAATTGTCTAAAATCCGATGTCTGTTAGTGCACTCCAATCAGTTAAGAGTGGGCGTTTCTGTCTGGTCTGGATATCTGTCTCACTGCCATTTTACAAGACAGAAAGCAGAAAACCCCCACCTCCCCTTACCTCTCCTCTCTCATTTCCAACCAGCTTCTTTATCAACTTACCAGAAACCTCTCTCCAAATAAACTGATCTCAAATTCACAAGACGCACATCTCCTCTGCAGAACCTTTTAAGGGCACAGTCGCCCTCCTGTTTTTCTTTTCTCTTCTCTCCCCTCTTTTTCTTTCACAACTTTCCCCCTTTGGTGTCTGAAGTAATCGTTCAGATTTCCTGTTATTGCCTCCCTCAATCCTCCCTCTATGTCGCGTTTCACCTCAAAGGTATTTCCTCGGTTTCGAAACAGCCCCTCTTCTGACGCCCCCCCTCAACCCTTTTCCACCCTACTCCCCCACAAACCTCTGCCCTTTTCCTCTTCTCCCCACACACTATAATTTAGACAAATTTGGGATCACTTGGAGTGGCTATGGTAAATGTGTTTGCCATCAGTGTTCACAGCAGAGAGAACTCCCTGGCTTATGGGCCCTGAACCTGTGGCAGCACACCCTCTAGGGTTACCAGCAGACCCGTTATTATCCCATCACTATTAGTGTTTCCTGCTCTCACGTGAAGTGAATAATGTGCCTGGCGATTTACGGGAGGAAGGTAAAGTGATCTCATATTAAGGGCCTGCAGGCATCCCATACATGGTATGGGCCAAATCCCTTGAGGGCAATACTGCAGACGCCTCTGTGGTGCGGACAGAAAATGTAAGGCTGTGACAAAGGGTGCAACAGACGATGGCTTGTGAGTCTGGGTATCCCCAGGCAAGTCTCCTCACCAACACTTACCTGACGGTGCCTAGATAAGCGATCAGTGAGAGCAAAGTAGCAGATAGCGCCCGCTCACCTGCATGTGATTGACTCAGAGATGAGAGGGAGGGATGCACAATCCTCGTTATCATTGCCACGCTTCTGGCCATCTGTACAGCAGTCATCTATGGACATCTGTTCTGCTCCTAGAAACATGCAAAATGAAACAAAATGTGTCTGAAAAGTCAATTTGTGCACATATGTATATATATATATATATATATATATATATATATATATATATATATATTACTGTGCGCTGTCAGATGGACATTTTTATATCTGCCATTGTCTGGTTTGTTGCAGTGAGGAGACCCAACACCCAGGAGATATCTGCAATCATCACACCTGCCTGCATACTCACAAGGTGGTGAACACGCTTGCCTGGAGACTAGCTTCATGCCCTATGGCTGCTTTTGACAAAAATGAAATGGCATTAATATTAGCATTGTTTTATGACACTTAAGGTGGAATGTGTAGAGGTCCCAGTGTTGACGTTATGTCAAAGATAAGTATTATGTTGCAGAAATACCTACTCAAATGAGCAAACCAAACAGCTAACCCCAACCGCCCTGCTTGTAATGCCACTTGTTCCCTGAGAGGCAATAGTGAGTCACCGTAGCGTCCAGTCTTCCCTCGGTCCAACATAAGAGCACAAATGTGTAGAGCTGTAAGTCATATTGAAGGTACAGGTAACATCGTGATAGGCTACAAGACGCAATGACAATAAGTGTCTTTGAATGCAAGCTGTCCTAAGAAGTATACAACTTTTACATTTATTACATTTACATTTAGGTAATTTAGCAGACGCTTTTGTCCAAAGCGAAACTAAGTTTAGCCAAACATGGTGAAACAAGTAACGTCAGCTGGGTTAATACTGCTTAGCTGACGTAGCTAACATTATCGGGCTAAAGACACATGTCTAGGGGTGGGGTGATGGTGGCACTGCTAGATGGTGGACAATTCAAAGCGGCAGAAATGAGAACGACTCATGACTTTGTATCATCCTCCCTGCCACAGGCTTTGTCTGATCATGGACAGTCCTGACTTAAACTAAAATTCTGGCCATATCAAACACATTGTCTCTTTAAGCATTTTATCTTTTGACAAACACGTTTTCTTTTGGCCAAAAAAACCCCAAAACAAAACACATTGGTTGACATGGATTACAATGATTAAATGTGGAAATCTAACCCAAACACAAAGAGGCTATTGCCATTGTCCTCTAAGGCAAGTTGCCATGGCGCTCTCCAAAAGATGGAAAACAAAATAAAAAACCTGTTTGCCAATTTAAATTGCCTGTAGGCCTTTTTTTGTGCCAAAGACAACGAATGATGGATATGTTGTTGCAGACAAGAGATGTTTTTTTGGTTGTTGTTTTTTTCCACTGGAGCACAATCAACTGTGTGATCCGGCTGTTTATTCATGTGGATTAGAGAGTGTGGAATGCCTCCACTCTGTAAACAACAGCCGTACCAATCACATCAAGTCTATTCTTTTGACTGTGGCTGGTGTGATCTGCCAAAACGTGAAATAGCTTTGGCAGATTGGCTCCTTTGACTTTTTTCTTTTTTTTTGTCTTCGGCTCATACCAGGAAAAGTGCATCAACTTGTTATTGACCATAAGTCCCCAAAGATTTAAAAAAAAAAAGTAAAACTAACTCACCGTGAAACAAATTTTGCGAACCCATTGTAAAAGAATACGAGGTGTTGCTGGTTAGTGACTGAATGCTCTGAATTATTGGAAATAGTGATTGTGAAATGCACTGAACGGATCCATCTGTTTGAGACACAGCGTCTGACGTGAACGGTCTGGCAACAGGCAACAACTTCAGATAATAAGTTAGATTATGTTGGGAGGACAAGTGTCTGGAATAGCAGTCCTCGGTTTTAGAGATTTGCTGCTTTCTCCCAGAGGGGCAGGGGGGAATTTTATTTTAACCGATAAATCAAAGATGAAGCACAAGCAGGAATATTCATCACCACAAACCTTTTTTTCTGCATTGAACAACTTCGTAGGAACACAATGTAAACATTGCAGTAGAGCTCCTCAGCTCTCAGAATAGTTTACAGGGTTTTTTTCTATAAATCTACAGCACAGAACTAAAGAAGCACAAGAAACATCAATAACTAAGAGTTTATTCAAATCAACACATCCGTTTGTTTCTGAAGAAGAAAGGCTACAGAAAAACAAAGCACAGATTTAAAACATTGGCACCATTGCACTACTACACAAAGGATGAGTAAGCTGACATAAAGGAGTGAATATGAACAGAGGATTTATCACTAGACAGCCACATTAGCTGACTCACTACTGACTTCTGAAAGTCTGGCAGACCCCAGAATCCTCTGGCCAATAAACCTTGTAGCAGCTGGATGAAATGAGATGGCATTTTAAAAGCTTTTCACATGGGTCTACCAAGTGGGTCCTCTCGAAGTCTCTCTGTCTGTGTCTCTGAATGTTAACAACCTCCATCGGTTTGCAAAGTAACACAAGTATGTTCAAATGGGTCTAAAATAACACATTTAGCTTACAAAGGTATGATAATATGGATATAAGTTTGTACAAAGTGCCATTAATGTCTCATATAAGGGTGTTGGTAAGATAATGATTAGTCCCACAACAGGGACATTTACCAAAATTCAAATACTTGAACATTTGAAAAGACAGTTGGTCTCACCATGTATCTGCTCGCACTGCTCTAAAAGATTTCTCAGTAGCACTCTGCTGATATCTAACTCTAACCCACAAGGCATCACAGAGTCATTCCAACGCCACCGCCGTCTGCTGCTCCCAAACCTAAATTGAAAGACCAGAAGCGCCTTTAAAAACTGTGTGGTGCCGTTTTTATCAGAAGAGGCAAACCAGGCACGGCCGTGCTCCAGCCAGAGACGCAGTCAGTCACGGTTCTGTGTCTCTGTGATGCATTGTCTGTCTGGAGAGGGCTGATTTCCATCTTGGATGGCGGTGCTGGTTGTGAGGGCCATTCTGGCAGAGCAGCACATGGCTCGAGTGCGTCTAGACGCCTCATGTAAACAAGGCTTAATGAGCCCACTGGTGGAGCTCCGCCCAGGCTGAGGGGTCGGCCTGAGCCAGAAATCACAGCAGCAGTGAGCATCTCTTTCACAGGCTGCGCTCGAGGGTTCTTATTAGAGGTTTGTATCTATCTATGTCTGCGTTAAAAGTTTGTGGTCGTGTAACAGGCCGAGCTGATAGCTGGCTGCCTTTAACCCCAAACTGACCTGTGACACAGACCCCCTACGGAGAAAGCAGCTCAGAGAAAAGTGGCCCTGCCGACTGTGAAAGTTGCCCCATGTGTGACCAAGAATACCAAGAGCATTTGGATTTGTATAAATCACTCTCCTCTGTCCAGACCACCCTGGCCTGGTGAGACACTGCTCCATCTGACCTCAGCATAGCACACCAAGGCACTTGGCCTTTGACTTGCAGGGCAGAAAGTACAGACATGAGGGGCAAGGAGAACTCTTTATGCCATGTGATATCTTTTGTTTATCACTTTATAAATAAGCAAGGTTACAGCATAAACAAATTAATAAACAAAGAGAGTTTTTTTTTTTTTTTTTTTTTTCTCAATATGACATTTCTATAGTTATATTATCCCAGACAATGCAGTGGGCAAAGCTGCTACAGATGCTTTTATGTCACACTTGATATCATTACATTGTAAGTTGGGAGAGGAAATAATGGCAACAATTATTTGGAGTGATGAAAACTTTTTGTCACCCAGCAACATTTGGAAGCAGCCAGCGTTGTGAGCTGGGTTTTCATCACATGCCCCGACTAGTTCTGTGACAAAACCATCGCACTCTTGAGCCTTTATCAGCTTCATTCTTACACCGTCAAAAAACAAAACAAAAGAAAAACGCTATAACACCCGCTCATGTGAGCATCGGCACATGTGTGAGCTTGTAGTTTGGATGATCTGAACTGATTGAAAAGTCGTCGCGTACAGCGGTGATGTGGAGTTTGTTCCGGTGAGGTAACTTACCTTGGCCAAGGAGAACTCCGAACAGAGAGCAGAGCAGCACGACGCGGGGACCCATTGAATGAAAGGAGATTGAACTTTGCGGGTGAAAAGAAGGGCAGCTTGCCGGTGCTGGTTATTCCGCTGTGTGTACGGTGTGTAAATAAAGAGCGGCGCTCAGACTCCTGAGTCCTGACTCCGCGGGGAAAGAAACGGACGTGATGGAGTGAGTCGCAGCTGCAGCGTGACTCAGGAAGCGAGCGTCCACTTGTGACAGCGCGAGGGGCGCGCGGCGCGCAAGGGGCGGGCTGGGACCACAGACCCGCACACACACACACACACACACTTCTTATTGCTCATAAAAGAAAGTTGTTTTGTTTTTTTCTCCTCCCAGTATAAACTCCATATTAAATTCATTATACGTGAGCTCATTTTATTACAAATATATTGGGGTGTGTTCACTCAGAAGTTAGTAGCCTGTAATTTATTACTTTATCCTGACAGGAGTGTTAATGCAAAAATAAAGAGGCCTATCCTTTAAATGTTGTATATAACTGACACGTGTATAAGAAAAGTATGGTTCAGAGCTGAAATACTACCTTGGGAGACGTGGGCTATGGGTGAAACTTTTTTATTGCCTAAGGGAGGAACTGTAAGTGACTTCAGGCTACTGTGCTGTAAGGTATGCATGCACACATGGAAATTGTCTTCCCATCAGTGAAGTAGACTTTTTTTTTCTGTCTGATGACTAATGATTGTACTGATTGCTCAACATCTGGAGCTGGTTTCGGGGTATTTTGAAATTTTTCTTCAGGCTATGTCCAGACTGTAAGCTATGAAACTTTTTGGATATCAATAGGGGGAATTAAAAAAGCAATACTGCAAATAACTGTGTTTTGACTGTTACATTTTGCTACACCTTATGGAAAATGGTGGATACAATTTGAAACTGGCTCTGTGCTGTTACATGCTCCTTAATATTTTAATCCTCTTTCTGCGTGGTGGTGTTAAAGGTCCCTATTGGCCTACCGCTGAGCCTACTTTTCTCCACAGTTACTTAAGTTCACAGCTGTACCAATGAAAATGAGGCAGTTTCCCCTTAAAGCTAATGAATTAAAGCTTTTGTAACAGTGCCACAGATGTGGGTACACCATCAGCCAAAGTGATCATGAACTGTGAGGCGCTGGGTATAAACAAGCCACACACCCGCACACCCACAGTCTACTGGAATTGGCAAGGAGCGGAGAAATAATTGCTGGACTGCATTATAAACATTTTTGTACCAACTGAAGCCCTCTGCAAATTCAATCAGTCTACTGACTCTGGGCACGGTGACAGAGAGAGGTTAAATGATCTACTAATCAGAGCCACATGTCTCCACCACCAGTCTGTGTCTAGAAACATCACCAAAGATTTGATATCAGGACGCCACAGGAACACAGGAAAGCCCACAAGTATATGGCAGTTATAAATGAGTAACTGCACAACAGTGACAAGCTGTGCCTCAATCTTTGTGCTCTTTGGTGCAACATAGTCTACATTTTATTGTTGGTAATGGCTCTCTGTTAACAATCTTTCTATAAAACCACATTTTAATAGGTGTTTTGAATGCTTTGGTTCATAATGCACATTCATGAATGTTATTTGTTCCAGCAGCAGTGTCACCATTCATTCCACTATTGCAGAGCTGGCTAGGGATATTGGAGTGGGAATTTAATTTAAAAGTTTATGTTATTGATATTCTTTAATGCAACTTTCCTTTTTATTTTTTCCCAATAAAGGCCACGTGAAAAAACAATCCCACACTGGTGTAAAAGTGAGTTTGCAGAGAACATAGAGAATGTTCATCTCAGTGAACAACATGTCTGCTTTTACTTTTGTCTTTTACTTAAGAGTTGCATGGAAAAGCAAAAACAATATATCTTTTGGAATGGATGTGCCACACTAGTGATTTAACCCTGACAACAACAAAAGCACACATGCTGTTCATTATAATGAATTAGCAGGTTTTCTGCAAATTGCTGTTACAGTTAAATGAATGAAGGTAAAACAATATTCACAAATCAAACGCACTACAAAATACTTTGAAATGTTATTTAAAGTATATTAAATTAAGTAACATGTGCCAAAAACACTTGAAACAAACTGTGCAGTGGGTCTCTTAAAGTAGGTTTAAACTAGACTGTTGCTATAGCAGCACAGATGTGGTTCCTGCAGACGTTTATCAGTCAAGGATGTGGCAACCCCCCTTAACCCCCCTTCTGTGGTACTACAGTTATTACAACAACAAAGAGCCAGCCTTTACTGCTGCCCTTCATCTTATCTCTGCCTTACATGTAAAGGCCATATAACAAATGAAGAATGCCCAAAATGAGAGTCAGAACAGAGCCGGGCTAAAGCACAGTGAACATCTGAGGGCATCTCCTCTCCATCTCCAATCTACATGTGGGCTTTAACAAGAACCAGCAGCGTGAGCTGACCTCCTAGCTCAGAGGTGGAGGAAATCGGAGTGGCCGAGGTCGCATTCAAACAGTGTTAATCTTGTTGACGGGGGTGAAGTACAGTTTCCTTTGAAGTTCAACAAAGCAAGCCATGTCTGCGTCAATCAGCAGAGGGCCACTAACACAGCAGAGGCCTGCCCTGTGGGGCCCAAAGGGCTTGTTCACCGTTACTCAATACGACTGGAGAGACTTATTAAAGGAGAAAGTGTTTTTGCTTAACAGTAAAGCTTAAGTTGAAATAAGTAAAATACATTTCTCATTCTCAAGTAGGACATTAATAGACTCCATTAACATTCATTTATAGGAGGTTTATGGCATTCATCTTTACGCAGAATCATTACTCAGACGTAGGCGATCAGATTTTATTGTACCCTGTAAACACCTGCAAGTTGACTTGCATGCAAGGAGGTTTGTGGCTCAATGTGCTGGCTCTTGGATCTAGAAAACCATTCAGTATGGAACAAACTAAGTCACTGAACTAAAATGATCTGGGGGGGCTCACATTTGCACTGTGCTTACTTCTTCACAATAAAATCAGAAAAAACATATACATAACATTTAGCTTTACAACAGTAGATAGTAGTTCTGCACAATAAAAGCCGACCAAGCAGAAATATTGTGTAATGAGGTGTACCGATGTAAAACCTTAAACAGTCAATCACACAACTGTGACTCCTTTGTCTTCATTTTACTGGCCTCGAGGGGCCCCATAACACTTCTTATTTCCTAAGACAGACCACTAAAATGATCACTTCTATATTTACACATGGAGAAAAACAGAAAATGCTGCACCAGACCCGACCACAGCATCTATTAGCTCAGTGTCGATCAATGTACTATAAGCAGACTTTGAGAGAGCAAATTGATAAATTGAATTAATAACACAACCAAAAGAGACTGCATATATTAACCCTGTAAATTTGCTGCATGTGTGCACTGTTTGCATGAATCCCAGCTTTAATGTTCAAGCTTCAATCCAAGAGGGAATTTAATTTAGTTAAATCCATAAAACTGAACTAATTGTTGTTTTCTTGGGATATGACTTAGTCAGTAAAGATACAAAACATTTTTCTGACCTGAAGGTGATTTTGTAGCATAATGTTATGTAACATGGTGTAAAGTACCACATATTAGCTGGTGCTGGCAGTGTGGCCAAATGTCCAAACGATAAAGAAGATTTGTATTTTCATCCCTCCTCCCCGCTGGGATGGCTTGGTATATCCTGGGAGTCTGAAAATGTGCGCTGCCGCTTAGCATGCTGGGATATATTGTCAAGAGATGAGAGTTGAGAGTCAGGTGGGGCAGTAGATACCATCTCCATTTTGATTTCTGGAAAGGTCTGGTCAGGGAAGATGATTCCCAGGTGCTCTTCAAACAATTCTTTAAGCTTCCTGGCTGCCATGGCGACCTCTGTGTCAGCCTGCCAAGCAAGTAGATGAAGAAGAAAAAATAGCAGGTAACAAGAACTGAATAATACTGAAAAAAAATGCTTTTTGCAAAAAAAGTATTTCAACAGTACCTCGCTGAGTACGGCAAAATTCCAGAAGACGAGCCTGACGTCTGATACAAACTCTGTGGGACTTTGGTAGCACAGACTCTGCTTAGCCTCCAGTCGTTTTTTCACAGCAGAAAAACTCATTGGTCTCTTTATAGTCACTCTGTTATTAGCACATACCTACAGTATTAAGAAAGGGAGAGATAATAGAACAATGAGATGTCATGGAAAGATGAAGTCAAATCATGATTAATACCTCCTATATATAAAGTATTACATGTAAGCATCGTGCACAAGAGGTTAAGGATTTTTTTACAGCATTTAGGGTTTCGTTAACATTTACTTTAAGCCAAAAGTGCACACTGTGGTTTAGTGCCACACACGAGTATAGTGTAACTTAAAACTGTAATGTGGTTTATATTATAATCTATAATTGTTGATGTTAATCCACTCCCATTCACTATGCGATATAAATACTACAGGCTCTGTCAGCAAGACAAATCCCTGGATATTTACAATACCTGATTAAAGTGGAATAATGTCTGTATTTACTGGAAAACACTGCATATCACACATCATTAAAATTACGGTTACGGTAACTCCATGTGGCATTAATCCTGTTTTTCGCCTGTAGTCAGCCAAGCTTCCAGACTCACCGAGGGGAATATATGCCGTTGAATGTCTGAACTCAGCTCGTTGCAAAACAAGTGCAGCAACAGCCTCTCACAATTCTGCAGAGGTTGAAAAAGACAATTGACTTCATATATGACAACTGATAAACAAATACATTTTGTCAATCTCCATCTCAGTCCATTGCACCTTGAACCTGACATACCATATTGGTGAGGTTTGCCTCTCAGAAATGATAGGATGTTGATCAGCTTTGTGTCTTTCACTCATTCTTAGCTGTTATTAAATCACTACAGAACAGTAACAACATATTGTGTTTTAAATACATTGCCTCAGATACCATTGTATGAAAAAAGTGTATGCCCAAATTCTGTAAATCTGAGATATTTTTCATTTCATTTCATTGATTGCAAGGCAAACAGTTACTGATTTGTTTCAGTGATACTCCACCCAGAATCACTATAAATATTAGGTATCCCCCACTTTGACTTGAAATATGGCTGTAATGAGATTGTAGCTCTTTCTTTCAAGTAGCATGCTAGCTGTGGCTAACTTTATTTCAGTGGTTAACAATGGTTTCCTACTGTGTTTACAAGGTGTCAGAGAAATCAGAGAAACTTGTAAAACCAATTATTTGCAGCACATCCATATGCTACACATGGAGCACTCACCTCCTGCTCCTAGCCAGGGGAACTGAAGTTCATGTGCCGGGTGTTCAAATTTCATAACAATAAAAAAGGAAGGTGCAAGATTGTGAGGCTAGCCAATGAGTGAGCTAGGATTCGGAGGGATTCTGCCCAATGAAGAGACTGGAGGAGGGTCGTTATGGTGTAAACTACCATATGCAAAGCAAGGATTGAGAACAAATTTGAGGTTTAGTCATATTTTAGGAAATATAACTGTTTGCTAGAAGAAACTACAAACTTCCAAATGAGGTAAGATGAAAAATAAATATAATAACTATGATTCTATAATCTATAATCTTTACTGTAAACAAATTACTGAAAAATAGTACTGACTCGTTTGTCCACAGGGGGAAATCCTCCTTCAGAATCAGGCTCCTTTTTTACTGTTTTGGCTTCAGGTTTGCTTTCACAGTCATACTCCATCTCAGGCACTAACAGGTCCCGGCAGAGAGAGCAAAACCACGCGCCACTAAAAAGAGAAAGTCCAGATACTCAATACAACAGTCAGCAAATAGGAACATACGTTAATACATGCACAATGCTGCTATCAGAAGAAAACATCAAGCCAAAACGTGAAAACAACTTGTCAATTGCTAATTGTAAATAGCTGAAGGGGTTCCATTCAGGACCACAATTCCTATTTTCATCAGAGACCATATTTGAATTAATTTCCCGCCTGAGCTTGCCTTGGAGATTTGAGGAGAGTTGGAACATGGCACGAAAGGTGAAAAACCTTGAGACACTTATCACAGCACAGCAGTTCTCCCCCAGTCCGACACGCAGCACACACGCCTTCATGAGAGTCTCCCAGCGGAGCTTGGTGCTGGTCTAACTGGTGTCCTCCTCCCAGTGGACGCGCGTGGTTTGGAGCATTCGTGTTACTCTGGTCCCATGGGCTGCTTGGAGGCTGTGAAGGGTCGTGGGGTTTGTCCTCTGTGCTTTGAAGAGGAGTCAGAACTTTGTTTCCCTCACCTTGGGCACTGATTTGGGGTTGGTCACCTGTGCTGTCAGGGAGGCTGGCTCTTTGGTTGGTTTGTACCTGAAATTCACAAAAAGAGAGACCAAAAGAAAAAACACCTGAATTATTCTCACCAGTATGTAATAAATGGACTCATTGGTGTACAATTATCTGCCATAGTTGAGTATGCACTGGCTGCACTTCTGTCCAATAAGGGATTATTCCTGACATTTCTGATGCAATCCCTTTTTTTTTTACCTCCAAATAATGAGGTTTAGAAAATCCGACTAACCTTTTGGCTTGTTTACAACCTTCCTCACTGCTTATGTTTATTGCCCCATCTGAGAGATAATCTCTGTCTTTCCAGATATCATCAATAACTGTGGTGGATAAAGTGTTATTAAACCAATTTCCAGATATTGAACAATGATGGCCAAGTTGTAATAAACCATTATTTTCTTTAAACTTCATAGTCTATGTTAACCGAAGTGCAGGAGCTTAGGAGCTTTGGATAAAAGCACCAGATTTCTAATCAAATTATTGGACTGATATAATAATCAACTTTCTCCTTACGTAGGTACTGTCATCATCTGGCTCATCTTTGATGACAATGATGGGCCTTGGTGACAATCTTCGTCTCTTTTTGACAGCTGAAGCCACTCCTCCACTAGCCTGGTGTGTTTCTGGGGGTTTCCAGGTAACAGTCCTTGGGAGCAAAGCATGAACCAATAAGGATGCAGTGAAATCCACAAAAGAGACTAGTGGAACAAAAGGAAGGTAGGGCTGTCTCCCTACCCTGGTTCCTCCTCCTGGGATACAGCAGCGTACTCTAGTGAATTCTGCTGCCCTTGCACTTGAGAGAAATAAAATGCTGTTTCATTTTATCTAGAATACAGCAATGCATACAGTCTATCAAAATACGAATGACACTGATGGCACAGACATACCGTTTCTTTGCATACTGTGTAGCAAAGAAGGTGGTAGGCTCTGGGGATAGTTTGGTTTCAGCATATACATCTGACCACCTGATTCGTTCCTCCTATTCAGATATGAAGGCTCAATCTAAACACAGCATTGCATGCCGTTAACTACATGGTAAATACAAGGCATATCAATATGGTTTACATGAATGGATGGAGTCACTTGCCGTCTGTTGTAATTGAGGCGAACTGATGCCACCATTGATGGGCAGTGGTGGTATATGGGTGTACACAGGTGAAGTGGAAAATACGTCCATAGGTTTGGGTTGGTAGTTGGTGCTGCTTCCCATCCCCCTCAAAGGCTACAAGACGGAGAAACAGAAGGATTCATTTCCATGTTGTGTTTCTGCCAGCGTTTGTAAGCAAACCCATGTTAGAATTCACCACTTTACCATAGAGATAAACATGGTTACAGCTGGGAACAAAAAAAATGGCTTTGGTCCATGTAGCTAATTTCTCCATTACATGACAGATGTATGGAGCGTGAATTTTTATGTCACTTGTTGGAATTATAATAAGGCTTAACGTTTTGGGCGTGGCCGCTTTGAGTGAAAGGTGTGTCCATACTAGCTGGCTGGATGCTGGCTAGCTACTGGCCGGCTGGCAATTGACTGGCTGCTCTGCTGCGTCAACCAGGTCCACCTCAGCTACACCAGTGATCAACCTCTTTAGCTGACAGAAATGCTGCATTTCATTGCACTTTTTTTGCCATTTTAACCTCCGACCTCCAGGCGTTCCAGGTGCACAATTCCAAACGTAAACGATAAACTGTGGAACAGGTTTCATGATATGTGCTACCCACTACACCACCATGCAGCCCCTATAGTATGTATCATTTTAATTAAATACTGGCAAATATACTAAACGTTTAGTTGATGGTTTACCATTTAAAAAGCGCCATTTAATTTGTTTCAAAACAGTATGAAAATGAACTTGCCCCATCATGTCCGCTTTCCTATTCATCGAAATTACCGTACATTAAAGCTATGAGGGATTTTTTTCCAAATGGATCTGCACTTAGAGTTGCAGTACCAAAAATACAAAAGGAGACATTCTGTATGCTTAAAATTCTTGACTTTACAATTATCCTATGCACCATAGAGGTGGTTACAGTATGCAGAAGCTGTCTGTTCTGTAAAATACTCAGCACTATCATTAAGTATGCATGATTTATAGTAAAGCATGCAAATCACTGAATGCTTTACTAAGGAGACCATTTTAGAAAACAGCTTATTCACATCAGTATGACACAACTTATGTGTGCACTTCACGCGCCAGTATTGTCCTGTGACTGAGCCTTTACTTCAGAGCTGGAACCAAAACACCCTCTGAACTAGACTAAACAACTTGGATGACGAGATATTATCAACCCCTGCTTATGAAACCTTGGGTCGGTTCTCTGTGACATGTTGGATGCTGTTGCACCGCAGATTTAGCTGTGTTTTATTTTATAATTTTCGAGTCATAGGCGTCCAAGACTAAAATCCAATGAGACAAGTATAGACATACATTGCCCAGGATGTGAAGGCTGTCAGCTCTATTTAGGACAATGCCATCCGCTGTCTGTGCTTGTTAAAAGGGCTTGTCTGTCAAACGGACACATGCACACTTACACACAGAAACGTGCACTAACCTGGGGAGTAAACCCAGGGCTTTGTAAGCTGGTGGATTGGCCGACGTGGTTGGGAGGAGGCGCCATAAACCGGCGGACTGGTTGAGGAAGCGGGATGTGGGAGGGTGAGCCTCCTCCTTGCAGGGGCCCCGGGACAGTTCTCTGTAGTCGGACACTCTGGTACCATGTCCAAGGTGGAGGAGGTGGTTGTGGCTGCCAGTTGGCCTGTGGATTTAGCTTTTCCACCTGCATCTGGAGCTGAGCCAGAGTATTATGGGGTGCTCCCAGGACACCGTTGTGGGGTGAGCCTGAGGGGCCATGCCCAGGGTGGGAGAGCTGTTGAGGGATACCCTGAAAACCACCTAGCTGATGGACTGGTACACTCTCCACCACTAAAGAGCCTGAAGGGAACACAGACAGGATGAGCATTGCAAGTTGAAACTGGAAAATTTCCTCTGGCGAAGTGCGACCTATTGAAACGTGGATTAATACACCAATACACAAGACGTGTGTCTACTGTTTAAAGTTAAAATGGAGAAAGTTTCTAGGTGAAAGTATGCCTGAGCAGAAGACGTTAGAAAAACTCCAATGATTGCTCTTTTTCGCTCTTTTTTTTCGGCCCGTCCCATTCACTTCAATTCAAAATTTTGCGCAATTTTTTTTGTTGCGCAAAATTTGTATTCTGTTGATAAAAGTAATAGCACACCAATCCCAATCGAACTAGACTTTTTGATATATAATTTAGTAGCGAATGGAAATTTGTCCAGAAGATGAAAGAAGGAAAAAATAATGAGTAGAAAAAAATCCACAGCATTACAATAGTCGCCCCGAGCACTGGCCCCTACAGCTATGCTGCAGGGGCCAGTGCTCGGTGTGCTTGCCCTGTGGCCCTTACGAAAAATGCAGAAAAAAATGAACTGTGGGAAAGAGAACATTTTGGCAGTAATGTGGTGGAGAGGTTGGGAGACGTTGGCAATTATTAAGGGAGAGAATGTAGGGATGTAACTGATGTATATGTTGAAAACATTTGAGATTAGATTGAGACATTTAGAGTTATAATGACATATTGAAAATGTTGCTCAACAGTCTCCAGAACCCATTGTCATATGACCAAATGCTTTGTTTTGACATTCCAAGACTCAAAGATATTTAATTTACAATGATAGAAAACAAACAATACAAATCCTCTCAATGAAGAGGCTGGACCCAGTGAATATTGTGATTCCTTTGATAAACAAAAATCAGTTTGACATGAACAATGAACGATCTGTTGATATATAAATATTTCAGTGCAATTATCAGGCTCAGACGAACTCCTCAACAAGTTTGATCCTGTTAAGCTCTAAACCCTTTAAACCTTTATGCGCCTTCTCCCCAATTCAGCATCTTTCAGCCAAATGAAGAGGGGGAGAACCAACAAATCTCTGGTGAGCTGGTGTGATTTGCATGAGGAGATGAGGAGAAAAGTCCCATACTGTGTATGCAAGCAACAATAAAAGGGGATTTTTGGAGGGCAATGAAATATAAACGGGACTGCTTTGTGGTGGAAAAACATATTTTGCTGCGGCGTCTAGGCACAGAGCATGTGTAATGTTCATATTTCAATTTTGATGTTGTCCAGAGAGTGTCTAACTATTGGATCATTGCATTTTTAAAGTGAAACAGGAGACTCTCAAGGGACAAATAAACATGGCAAAAGGCAAGTGACTGATGGAACTAGCAACTAACTGTACGTTCTTTCTGCAAGGTTTGTCATATTAAAATGGTCTGCCCTCATCTTTTTTTAATCCATCAAGAGTCGCCTTAACTTGAAAAATTTGTGGAAATAATAAGCATGGCTATTAACTTGTGGCTGCGTGGCAGTTACCAATATTATTAAAATTAGTCCATAATAGGTTTAAATACAGTGGAAAAAAACCTCACACAAAAACATAAATGATAAATCCATTGTAAGAGTTCTTGAGTAGCTTCTATTACATGGACATTTGTTTACGTCTTACCCAGATCAACATTTGAGGCCCAGTAAGAGGATCGGCTGTGGAAGCGTACTGTGGTCTGTGGTATAAACGAGGTGCTACATTTTGCCCGCAGGAGATTTCCAATCTGAAACAGAATCTGCAACAGAAGGGATGTGATTAATAATTTTTAGAGGAGGTCACTAATGTGTTACAAAAGGCATATGTTCCCACTTCATCACGTCACAAGATAGAGGAGCCTCCTAACTGGCTTTCAGAGCTAAGCTCAGTTGTTATGATAGTAAAAGAAGTCTGTGATGAGATAATGGATAAATGATTGGACGAGTCTTACCAAACGTTTACAGTACAAGAGGGCCGTGCCTCCATTCCTGGCCGTGGCCCATTTTGTGAAGTTGATGACATGATCCAGGTGTCTGGATAGATAGCCAATGTCCTCCTGTTGTTTTCGCAGGACACTCTCATGATCCTTTGTTACAGCCTGGAAAACATGAATAAATGAACATGCGCAGTGTTCAAACAGCTTGAGGGTATGCGCTATGGGCCTCGGGGGTAAACAGTCAACTCATGCATGTTCTTCTGGAAACAACACCACATAAATCTACAGGCCTACAGCACAGCATGCCACTGATAAACAACATTTGTTTTAATATTTGGTATATTCAAAAACCTTTATCCTACCTCAAGTTGATTAACTAGCATCTTGCCCTTTTTGTTTATCTCGAGGATCAAACTGCAGATGGATTTCTTGATTTCATTGTGAACGGACGTACGGTTCTGATCAACCTGAAGAAGTCTGAAAAGCAGACATTACAGCTATCAATAAGTATTCAAATTTGAGAAATTATTAAGTAAAATCAAACAGCAGCTTGGAGACATGTCATTATTACATATTATGTATGCTTTGATTTTTCACGTTTTTGTGAAAATGGTACCACGAAATTGGTCCAGTATTGAGAGAGAGCGCCACTTATAGGCTGCAATGTAATCATGAAAAAGCTTTATTTTTCTGCAGGTTCCCTTTCATGTTGCCTGACAGCTGTGATAACAAAAACAAGCACTTTGAGTGGACGTTACTTTACATTGATACTGCAAATTGCCCGCGCAGCTTGTTTCACAGCTGCAGTTACACCACTTGACCACAATACTGGACTGATTCAAAAAAGGTTGTTCCCATTAGTAACTTGGAAACATAAACATATATAGGGGAAATAGGGTCCACGTTGGAAAATACTGACGTTCTGTAAACCTACAATGCATAACATTTGTCTATTTTTTGCATATTTGACACATGGAATCTTGTGGTATGTGGAAATACATACCCATTGTTTATAGAGGTTGAAACCTCTTCAATCAGTTGCTTTTTCTCCTGCAGCTGATGGGTCATTGTCACCATGTGATGTTTGTGGTTCTTATAAGCATCTTCAAGGAACTGGTAGCTACTCCAAAAAGAACAGTGAGTCAGCAGATGCAATATATAAAACAAATACTCTCTCAGCTGGCTGACGTGGATGATGGGATGCACAGCAGAACTCCTAAAACTAACAGGGGCTTAATGAAAATCCAGCAGAGTGCACAATAAAAAAACTTTTTTATTTGGTCGTGATGTAAAAAAAATGTAATGTATACCCAGGTGTATAACCTGTTATATGATTATCCAATATTATTATATTGTAAATAGTGAGCGTACTTGTGGTCTTTGTGCTTTACTAGTTGGCAGTCACGGCAGGTAAGCAGGTCACAGGTCTCACAGAACAACTTCAGCGGCTCTTGTTTGTGGGTGTCACAAAACATCGGCCTCAGAGCCGACACATCGTGGACCTCTGGAGAAAAACAGATGGTTCCTCATTCCGTTTGTCATTTGAAGCGTCCGCTTCTTTAATAATTACACTTCTCAATGTTTTTTGTGTGGTCCTTTATCACTAAAATCTGATCTTTGCTAAACCCAGAGCAAAGTCTGACATCTGCAGCACTAATCACAGAATACTATTTCCTTTGTCGAGGAAACACTACATTTTTTTTTTACAGAAGAAGAACATTTTGATAAGGCCACTGGTTAGAATACCTTGTGAGACTTCTGCTTTCTGTCTGATGGTGTGGCCTTTGGTGAATTTGACTCTTTGGTGGGCCTCCACACAGGTGGCACAGAGGTACTCAACACAGTCCACACAAAACCCAGCAACTTCAGTGTTGTCGTCACAGGTCATACAGAGCTACAGGTAGAGGAGACAAGCATCAGAGGCACGTACACATACATGTTATAAGATTTCCAAGAAGTGCTGGGTCCTGTTTCTAAAATAATATGCAATAATTATTACACGGTGGACAAAAGTATGGCTACACCTCGATTTCAAAGCCTCAGGGCACACAACCTTGCTCATCCAGCAGGAGGATACTATTCCCATGGCCATACAAACTAGCTACAAGGCTGCCCCCACATGGTAATGCATTTTGTCACTAACCTGGACTGTCCTCTCCACTGTGCTGCTGGGAGCCTCAACTGAGTCCTTCACAAAGACATTATCCATCACATCTGCCTCCATACACTCCTGTCTGCACACCAGACAGCGAATCACATTCACTGGAATGAAACAGACTCACACATTAGTCGAAATCGGTAATGTGTGTAGTTTATAATGTGCTTTTTTGATTAAAAATAAATAAATAGCTGACACGTGACAGAAATGATATTCAGTCAAAAGACAGTCTATGTTTGTCGAAATGTATGCACCTAAAGACGCCAGCCCTATGGAGCCACCATGAATCGCATGCAGGGAAGGTGAGGACCCTTTAGTCGATCTGCGGCCATTGTTTGTAAACAAAGTGACTCACGTGGTTTGGTCGCGCTGTCAACCTGGGAGTTTGGCGGCTCTGCCACGGCCAAATTCCTCGAGGGAGAAGGCAAACATTTCTTGCAAAACGAGTGGAGACACGGCAGAAGTTTGGGCTCTCGACTGTGGAAGTTAAGGTGGCAAACGGGGCAAGTATCCAAGTAATTCTGTCCGGTTGCGCCGGACTTTTCCTCTCGCACCTGCTTGCTCTCCGCTTCGTTCTCAACGACGGTAGCGGCGGCAGCAGCAGCAGCAGCATCCTCCATCTCCCGTCTTTCTCGGCGTCCATCCATTTGCTGCACTTTGAGCCTTCAAGGCGAGGTGTATCCGCGTGAAGCCTGTGAGATGTACCTGTGAGTCATTTTGCTCCCACACTTCGCGAAAAGAGCATCGTCTCTCACACCTGCAGCTCCTTCCTCACTCTCAGCCAGTGTTATCCCTTTCACAGCGCCGATTCTAGATGAACAATTCGGCTAACATGTTAGCTTTCATTACAACGACAACGTATCGACCGGAGTACAAACCTGTGGAAGGTTGCGAAGGATGAAATAGGCTACAATACCTCCGCGGGATCTGGGCTGTCGCGTGAGATAACTCGTTGGTCAATTTGCTCGCGAGCTCGTTGCGGCACGAGAGGGGTGTGGTCAAACAGCGCGTAAGCTGATGTTTGTTACGCTGAAATGTGGTGCGTTATAAACCAGTTAATTTGTGTTTTGGTTGTGTTCTTTTTAATATACATATCATTGGTTTATTTAATTTGACAGGTTGAAGTCCACTGGGTTACACTTCTGGTTACATTACCTTTTACACTTCATCCCTCTGACCCTTAAACTGAACAGTTCAGTGGGACTACCTAAACGTTTCGATTAAGAATAGATCATTGTGTCATTATTTCAACCATTATAGCAACCTATACGCCTGAAAGTAAACTCAAATTTAAAGTATTAAACATGTATTGATATTGCAATGTCATAGCACAATTTATCACACAACACTATTGATTGGATATTATTATTTTTTTATGTGTAATGCAATAAAGCTGCACTATTCATCCATTGTGATCACTCAGTTGGTTACTAAAAACAAAACATGACATTCTTGTGTTACCACTTTAAATGATGTATATGTAACAACAACAGTAACAGAACTATACTATTTAGGCTACATATGATTTTAAGAGGGGGTAAACATTTCAGATTACTGATGGAATGAACTCTTTGACTTCATAATTTTCACTCACTGAAAACAATTTGTAAGACCTGTTGAATCAGCACAATGTTTGGGTTTGACTGGCATATGCTGTCAGTAAGAATCAACTTAAGTCAACCATCAGGGTTCAAGGTTCATGGTCTTCCATTAATAAATGACCCGGTAGGCCGGCAAGAGTGCACTTCAGTATCCGCTTTTTCACACACATGAATCTGACAGCCGAAAGCCACAGGATCCCCCTCAGTGATGGGAACCATATTCCACTGCTGGGATTGGGCACCTATGGGGACCCGCGAACGGTGAGAAATAGATCTTAAGTGAAGGAGGACTCTATATCAGTGTTAGTGTTTACTGGATACAAATCAACAACAAACACGTGAAAGTTTATTGGTTCTAATGCATGTTTGTCTTATAATCTACACCGGGTCAAATAATATTTTCTGTGGATTTATGATAGACACCCAGAGGCACGGCACTTGAGTGTGTCAAGCTGGCCATAGATGTGGGTTACAGGCATTTTGATGGGGCATTGGTGTATTTCAATGAGCATGAAGTGGGTCAAGCCATTCGAGAGAAGATTGCTGATGGAACCGTTCGAAGAGAGGACATCTTTTACTGTGGAAAGGTAATATGTTCTGTCGTATGTCAGGTATTTCATTCATCTTGATACAGTTTGAACGCTTTCTAATTAGCTCTGTGTATTCCTCCTCAGCTCTGGAATACCTTTCATCCACCAGAGTTGGTGAGGCCTGCCTTGGAGCGGACACTGAAAACCTTAGAGTTGGACTATGTGGATCTCTACATTGTTGAGCTTCCTATGGCCTTCAAGGTTTATGTACACAAATAGATTGCAGTTTACTGTCTGAACATTGCCCTTAGATATGTCACACTGGTGGTTTGGATAACGCTTTTATTGATTTACCCTGTCAAACAGGATAGTTGAAGTGAAGTAAGAAGGTACTTTAGTTTGTAAAAAAGGATGTGCAGATTGAAAACAAGTTGTAAAAAAAGAGAATAGAATTAGAAAGTATGGCAAAACAAACATTCAATCTAATTTTTCTTTTTTAAATTTGATAACAAGACAATTTTATTAGATAGTTCTATTTTTGCAAGATAGCCGCATAACACATCTGTGAAATGTGGCTCATGTTTAGTTTTAGGTTTCAGAAAATATTAGACAAGGGGTGTGTTTGGTTAAGATCTGGCAACTGGAACCATTTGGCTGTGTTTACTGTTTGCACAAGTGGACAGAAGTCACAGGGCATCTTGGTCATAGTTGGATAACTGTACAAAATACTGAAGTTGAAGCTAATGTACCTTCACACCGTCACTTTGTGTGGTGTTTTAGCATGCAACCAGACTTGAAGTGTTAATGCAAATTATTGAATTGTGCTTGAATTTTAGCCTGGAAACGAGTTCTATCCAAAAGACCAGGACGGAAAATACATCTACCACCATACTGACCTTTGTGCAACATGGGAAGTGAGTACGGCCCTGCTATTTCATGACTTACTCCTCCTTCTTGTTTCCTGGTATATAGTTTTTTTCAGTTAATGTAGTTATTCATTTTTTGTTTCCCTTTTGCTTGTTTTTAGATCATATGACAGGATATATATTTATGTGATAGAGGGGGGAAAATATTATAATATTTCAATATGAAGTACATATCATCAGTATTACAGCCTGGAAAAAAATAAGAATTTAAACACTGTTTAGACACAGTTTTATCAGACAAAGTCTTCACAGTTGTAAAATAATTACCCATGGCTCTTGTATTGTATTGCTTGAGGTTGTGTCAAGTGAATTTAATGTCATTTAATTCAGGTGTGCCTCCTTCTCCAACTTGAAGGATCTGCTGTTTTTTCAGAGCATTTTAGTGTTTTCGTGCACCAACATTAAAATGACGAATCAAGAGAAACCACATGTGATATTCCATCATATTGAAAGTTGAGGCCAGAACATTCTCTACTGCAGCATCAGAAACTATCATGTCATAAACAGCCACGCTCTGGTTTTTTTCCTCTCTGCACTGTGCACTTTTCTCCACTCTCTCAAAATCTGTAAAGATAATCACTATCAGTTCTTGAGAGGATGTAAATCTTTTCTTCTCCACAGGCTTTAGAGGCTTGCAAAGACGCAGGCCTGGTTAAGTCTCTGGGAGTCTCCAACTTCAATCGCAGACAGCTGGAGTTGCTGCTGAACAAACCCGGCCTCAAACACAAACCTGTATCCAACCAGGTGACTCTAACTTGTCTCTTTAGGCCCCACTGAAATCCGAAATAGCATAGGAGTATAGTAGTTTATTGTGCAGTAGTATAGCATGCAGTAGGATTATAATAATGATAACAATAATAATAGGAAATCAACAAGAAGTCAGTATCTTGTTTAAATGCTAACATTTCAGTAGGTGACGCTGTATCTATGTATGATTGCTTTGCTTATATAGTTTGCTTGATACTCAAAATACTTACATGATCGCAAAATAGTCAGAACTATCTTAAAAGACAACTTTCATTTCACTTTGGTATTAAAAGGATTGGATCTTTCCTCTCGTTTCCTACCTAATTTGATTCTAGTAAGAACACATGCCATGTCATGTAATGTCAGACCACATCGAGCCAGTTTTCTTCTTAATATTTGTGTTCTTACTTGCCTGTAGGTTGAATGCCATCCATATTTCACACAACCGAAGCTTCTGGAGTACTGTACTCAGAATGACATTGTGATTGTTGGCTATTGCCCAATTGGCTCCTCCAGAGATGCATCCTGGTATGTAGATTTTAAGAGATTTTCTTTTTTCTCTGACAGCTATAATTTGTAATGTGTTGTTTCCACTTGTATATTCATGGAAAGGGGGAAACAAAACGCTAGCATTTTTAGACATCACATGACACTAAAAACTAAAATCTCTGCAACACACAAGCAGGCTAAAAACTGGTGATTTAAAAAAGGCTTTAAGATAAGGAATTGAACGGCGAAGTGAATCACTTTTGTCATGGAAAGTACGCTTTTAAATCCAAATAAATATATCTGTGCAACTGTCAACCTTGTATTTGACAAAGCAGGAATGCTCAAGATAAAAACTCACTCTGGTTTAGGGTGAATGTGAAATGTCCTCCCCTGCTGGAGGACAAGCTGCTTGTATCCATTGGGGAAAAATACAACAAGAGTACTGCCCAGGTGGCTCTGCGCTTCAACGTCCAGAGAGGAGTCGTCGTGATCCCCAAGAGCTTTAGCCCCGAGAGGATCAAACACAACTTTCAGGTGGGTTAACCAAAGTCATAAAACCATGTAGTGTGTAATGAAGTTTTGGTTATGATGCCAAAATCTCTATTCTGTTACGTTTTGATGAATCTTTTACAATTATTTAAATAAAGACAAATCATGTATTGTTCCAGATATTTGATTTTTCACTCACTGATGAAGAAATGAAAGCCATTGAGGCACTGAACAAAAACATTCGCTTTGTGGAGCTGCTGATGTAAGTATAAGCTTTGATAAGAGAATATATAAAATCAAAAGTGGGTTGAACCTTATCATACAGTACATTGTAGTTTGTTCTTAAAGACGAATAAGTCATCATCATCATGCTTTTTTGTTTTGATACAGGTGGAGTGACCATCCAGAGTACCCATTTCATGATGAATTTTAATTGACTTTTTTATTTATTACACCAATACAGTCAACACTGGTACATATCCACAGTAAACACTAGAGGGCTCTAGCTCACAGTAAAAGAAAAACAAATGAATGTTGTTAAGGAAAGCATACAGCTCAGATGTATGACGGCAAAGTGTGTGAGACTCACATAAGGCTCATTTATTATTTTAAGAGACTTCATGGTTCATTGTAACTGAATTGAAATTAACTGATGCCGCTGCTGCTGTGAATAAAGTTTGGTTTGAAAATATGACACTATGAATCGAATGTGGCAAAATGCATCATGTACATTAGTTGATGTGGATAGTTTCTTCTCCGGTATCCATCCAGGTTTGTTTTGACAACACTTTTCAGATAGATACGTATGGGTGGGTGATTAAGTTTTCAGATGAGGGTAACTTAAAAACAATCAAAGTTGACTAAAGTCCTGTGCCTTGTTCAAGGTAAGAAAGAAAAGCATACACCATAGATCTTCAACAGGTGGTCCGTGACCCCTAGGGGGTGCACAGAGTTTCAGCAAGGGGTCCCCGAAATGATTTCAACAAACTTTTTTCTTCCAAAAGTTTGAATGTCAAAAAAAACAAAAAACAGATTAACATGTATACAATATATATGCAAATATAAATCGTCCACTTTATTAAATGTTATATTGTGAAATTGTGATGTAGAAATGGCAACATAAAAAAAATATGTTATGTTCTATATATTATTATTTTAATGGCTTAGCATTGTATCATTACAAAGTAATTTTATACATGGCACTAAGGCACTACATTATTATTTGCCTGGTTTAATAAGCAACACAATTTTATGTCATAGGTAGGTTGCAAAGGGGCGGAAAATTACCGGTAAATTTCCACGGGAACTTAAGCTTAGGAATTTGGGAAATATTCCATATTTGGAAACTTTCCATGGGAATAATGGGAATTATGGGAATTAATGGCAATTTAGGGGAACTAACTGGGAATATATTATATCCAAGCATAAATATGAACAGAAGTCATAAGAAAACAAAATGTTTTCAACAGATATTTCAACAGATTTATTTGAAAGTAGAACAGAACATGTTTTAATTAGTTGTTTCATGGGTGAAGTCAAAAACAGGAATGTTAGGTTCAATATTCCCAACCCCACTCATTCAAAAATGGAATGGAATGTTCCCATTCATTGTCTATGTAAGAAGCCATGCAATGCAATAACTTTCCTCAGCTATATTTAAGTCCCCTTTGAAGAGCTAATCATCCATTTTAAAAATTCCCAGTTTATTCCTGTTTATTCCCATAAATTCCCATGGAAAGTTTTCATTTTTGAAAATTCCCGGATTTTGCAACCCTAGTCATAGGGCGTCCCTCCACTGTGTCACTAAGCCAAGGGGGGCTCTGCTATACACTCAAATTAATGTCTATGCTGTTTGGAGATGAGGTTTAGCATATTAGACAGCTGTTACTGGAAAGGAGCATCGGTGTCAAGGGACCTTAGACTTTCTGGCACTCTAATCTTTCAGTGGCTTGCGAGAGTGTATCTTCTTTGTGTGAGCCGTTATCTAGTCATTTTGGGTTTTCTGTTTGTTCTGTTCCTCCGTGCCTCATTTATGGTTAGTCTGTTTCCTGTTTTATTTTAGGTTCCTACCTCATGTGTCATGCTTTGTTCAACTTGTTTTTACTACACCTGTTTCAGTAGTGAATTAGTTCCTAGCAAATTGAATCTGCTTGTTATGTTTCAGAAAAGAGAACAAACCAAATAGTCCTGCATGTTTAAAGTGAACACATTAAGCTCATTTTCAGGTTCATAATGAGCCTGCATGTTATTTAGGAAGGGGAGCCAAATCTCAAATCTGCTGGTTGAATGATATTCCTCCAGGACCTACTCGTAATACTTAGTGATCTTCGTAGGGACTCTTACTTGTTAAGAGTAAAATGTTACTGATAGTAACAATACCCAAAAAATGCAAAAAGAAGAATTTATGGCAAAAAGAAAAAGAAAATGAAACAAAATGAAGTGAAGAGGAGAAGCCAGCAGCATCAGCTTTGACCTCCTTCAACCTCCACTTCAACTCGTCAAGCTATTGTAAACGCCCTGTTTTTATGCTACACGCAGGGGCGTGATTTTAGTTGAACCGGATCCCGATGGGGCCGGTCCTGGAGGGTGTTGAACTATTTGTAAAGTGATTCCCTAATTGTATTTCCTATGCTGATTACATACAATCCTTATGATCAAATCTGGCTCCTTCTAACACATTGCATATAGTTCTCACACAGAATAATAGGTCAAAACAAATGAAACATTAGCTGTAAACATTTCTCTGTACAAATCATTTTGAACTAAATATTTTTGACAGTGTTGACTTTGATCCAACACACATGAATGCAAACCTATCAAGTTAGCCCTAACAAGTTTGGCCCTTCGTGATGCGGGCAGATTAATATATTTTACTTCCAGGTCCATCACAATGACGATGGTAAGTTTGCCGTTTTAGAAACTTCACTGACTGTCATCTTAGAAAGATGGGAAGTTCGCCAACATGCTTATAATTCCTTAATGATTATTACGGATGGTTTTCAACTAAATGTTGAACGGACATCTCATCTTTTTCTCAGTTGGATCTAAATTCGAACATGGTTCTTGCTTAGTTCGTGTGGATTCCCTCTGACCCTTGGTTTCCACAGACCAAGGCGTTAATTAATGACTCTTAGAGGGGAGGAAGGGTCTTCACCTTGACTTGGGACAAAGAAGGGACATCATAATACACACTTATATAAACACTTTTATGGCCTGGGAAAGAATAGGGAGGAAGAGATAACGTTCTATCTTTTCACTCCAAGGTTCTTGTGTAGAAGAAGAGTTAATCCAAAACCCAGTTTCTTCCTGTGGGGGTTTAAATGACTGTTTCACAAGTCTTCTCCCAAGAGGAGGGGGAGAGCACAACTCGTATTCATGAGTC
The DNA here is from genome assembly GCA_029853015.1 of Chelidonichthys spinosus. Lineage (NCBI taxonomy): Eukaryota > Metazoa > Chordata > Actinopteri > Perciformes > Triglidae > Chelidonichthys > Chelidonichthys spinosus. The sequence continues at coordinate 15,790,690 of CM056825.1, read as the reverse complement.
TGATTATTTTCATTGTTGGTCCATTAATAAAATTTGTCCTGATAAGTGAGGAATTAGAGGAACTGATATATACCTACAGAGATGAGAAGGGAAGGTCATGGACGACTCTTTGAAACACCCCCCTCCAGCGAGAGGCTAAGGGCTGTCAATTAAAAATAGCAGACTGATGTAGCTTTGCAAAATTAGATGACTGTCAAAAAAGAAAATGTTGGAAAATGAGAAGTTTGAATTTTCTTGGACAAACAGCAGTAGCAGATGGAATACGCACATTATACCATGGGAAAGTTTCATTACATGACAACATGAACATGAAATGTATTCCAGGATTCATGTGAAGTGTTTGCCAATGTTATAATCTGTCAGTAACATTATTGAATCATTATATTTATTCAATTGAAACAAGTAAATCACAATAAAATCACAGCTGAATCTTCTTTGTGTATAGTTAAATTTGGTCATCTTGATGTGCCTAACCTAAATGGTAACATGTCAAATCACTATTCCTTTAAAATACAGGAGAAAAAGAAGCAAAAAACTAATATTGTAATTACCCCTTACTTGACAAGACCCTCTTTAAAATGTTTGAGTAAATGTTCATACAGTTGTAAAGTGTATTAATCTGGTCCAGCATCCATCGGTGCCTCCAAAAGCTCAAATCATATCTTCATTCATCATTAACAAGTCTGTGAGTGAGCCCCCACAATGTCTGCATTGCTGTTGACACAAATTGTAATTCTCATGCCAGGAGATCTTACACAAGAAGCTTTCACACATTTCATTTAACAAGCATATTTGAGTTTGATCTGAAGAGACAGGATGAACCAGTTAGAGTACAATCTGAGCGGTGACCTGTGGCTGCGCAGTCATAGAACAGCAGGACGCTTCAGAGAGAATGAGAGAAGAAATACAGTTCATTAATGAGCCCCCTTGACATAATCTGCCCTGCTCTGTGTTTTTCCTTTTTGTTATGCTCATTCATTCATGGCAAGTGTTTCCTGTTTTATTTTGTTACTCACCACTCCTCGTGTCTGAACATTTCACTTCCTTAGTTTGTGCATTTTCCCTACAGGTTTGGTTGTCTGCCCTGAAGGGATGTCAAAAAAACTCAGATAAAAAAACTAAAAATGTGTCATATTTGATTTCAGATTTTATACTAATTTGCAAAAATAGCAATACCAACAGTTTTGTCATCATCATGACATTTTAATTTCTTCAGAAACAGAAAGGAGTTTTTTTTGCCAAGTACATTTTCACATATAAGGATTTTTCCTTGGTGTTCAGTGTGCACAATAATTGAAAAGAGTAATATAGCCTATCGTGACTCTATCGTAACTCTACTGCCCCACCCTCAGGGGGCCTTTCCCTATACTACCGACCCTCCTCCTTTCAGTCTTTTTCAGTTTGTCATAGTTGTTATGGTGTTCAGTGACGGCCTAGTGCAAGCAGGCCACCGACTGAAATAACACAGTTTGAAGCAGTATCACAACTCCTAGAGTAAGACTGTCAAATGATTATTTAAATCTAAGGAGATGTAAATGTCCTCGCTAATGAGAAGTTTTTTCTTTCCTTGTTGTTGCACATAAACATTCAGTTTAAACCAGCAGCCTCATGATTAACAAATACAAAATAAAACAACAATAGAACTAAGCAGTATTAACAAAAGAAACAAAACTAAGAGGTAAAACAGAAGTGAAGGAGCACATCACCTCCAGGCTCCTTGCCACGTTTGCTGACCGGCCAAACCGCTCCACTGAGGATACCATCTCCACCGCTCTTCACTTGAGCCTTGCACATCTGGAAGAGAAAAACACTCATGTTCAGATGCTGTTCCTGGACTTCAGTTCAGCATTTAATACCATCATTAATTTCCACAGCATCTGAAAAAAAAAAAATTCAAAATAATAAAAAAAAAAAATGTGATAAACAAAAAACAATGTTTTTGCCTTGGGTGTCTCTTCTTAAATCTTTTTCAAACCAACCTCAGTAATGGCCTGTTATGTGTAGAATCTGAGTTGCCACCTCAATACTCCTATTTGACTAGCCTCTCCCCATACTCCCTGGTTGCTCTCCGGACAGAAAGGCCCTGGGAGAATAAGTGTGTCAAAAGGTTACGCAATCAGCCCACCATGCTGAGATAGCACAGACCACTAGTGTGCTGAGGGTTGTGTGTGTTTGGGGGGGGGGGGTCTGAATGGAATTGGATAAAGGGAGGGGGTCTTCAAAGAGGGAGAAACTCTCACTGTGGGCTGCACCAAACATTGCAGTTTCTCGGATCTCCACCCCTTCATGAATATTTGTGAAACCAAAACGGCAGCAGGCCTGCATTTGGAAGCCCACTGTCTTCTTGTACAACATCATGAAAGGTGAGTGCTTTTGGTTGTTGATGCGATTTTATGTTTTTCCCAATCAGAGATGGATAATAAGTGAAATTATTCCTTTTTATGAGATGTAATCCACATTAAATGTCATTGTTTCTGCTACTTATTGGCAGTATAGCTTCGTGAAGACTGTTGTCTCCTCCAGGAATAAACCATGCATGATTTTGTCCAGCTATTGAAATGCATGCAGTAACACACGGACATGCTCTAGTGCAAAAACTTTTGGTACTTGGAGTATTAAGCAAATTTCATGCAGCACAGTTCGTTCAGTGCTGAGATCAAGCTGTAACCAGAAAGCAATTGAAATGGGAATGCTGGATTTAAGACGAGTTGTTTGTATGGAGTGTAGCCTATTTCATCCTCAGTGATAAATAAGTCGGAAAGCCAGTCATTTTCACAATGATAACCTGGGACTGGCCATCTGACAGACCCAGTAGGCCGGCGTGCCTTTTGGGCTGATATAGCTGTCTTTATTTCCTTTGTGTCGTTCAGGCCAGAAAACAGGTGCCAAGATTTTTGTTGATAAATTTAATAAAAATCAACTTTCCTACGGTCCTTGAACACCCCTCGTTTACCGCATGACAATAAAGCAACAGGTGAATCTGTACACCACAGTCGGACTCAGGGTTTATAACAGGTTAGTAGTGAGCACAAGGTCTAGATTTCACTATGTCTTTATTATATGTCATGTAAAGAATACATAACATGACTGTGTTACTCATTTAACAGTCATTAAATAGTTCACTTTTGCTGAATGTTGGCTGTTGGTGTGTTTGTGAATGAGGCTGATGATGATCTTTGGGCAAAGGGAAGTTTATAAAAATTTGTATTTTTACCATTGGTATTTATTGGTATATTTACTGGTAACCATGGAATGCATTAAATAAATTTAGAAGTGCTGAAATGATTCTAGTCACTTGGATGTCCTGTGTGCTTTACACTAGAAAGAAACATGGGGATTCCAGGGGCATCTCAAAATAAAGTAGCCAAGTCCTTCCCAAGAAAGAGATATGTTTATTCTCCTAATCCGATGAATTTGTCTGGCAGAAACCTTTCTCATTATGCACATGTATTATATGTATATATAAACCTTCCTCATTATGCCTTTATCTGCAGAACCTTTCTCTGCTCCAAATCAGCCACAAATCGTACGATGATCACACTTAAGTTTTCGTGAAATATCTAATGTGTTCATTACTACTATTGATGCTTTGATCAATTGATGCTTTTCAGCAACAGAAAGTTCCTTTTTCTTTCCCATTTTGCTTGAAACCTGTGGCCTGCTTCATAATGTGGAACGCCCTACTTAAGTAGTTTTCCTTTGATTGGGCTCACCTGGCAAACTAATTATCACAGGTGTCTTGAGATTGATTTCAATTATCCAAGGAGTCCTGAGACACAAAACCATCCATGCGTTTAATTGAAAAACAAAAAATAAATGTTCATCTTAAATCCAATTTGCATAATAATTTGGAATGTGGTGTATATTCATGGGCTGAAAACTATGAGGTGGAAATTATAAAAAGTTTCCAGTTCTGGAAATGTTATAGAGGTTCAATACTAAAATTGTTTTAATGACCATGGGTGTAAGGACAAACAGATTGCACAATGGCCAGTAAGTCAGCCAAACATTCATTTAAGCAGTCAATAGGTTAGTCTGTCAGTAGCTGTTTCCTGAGATAAAGCTCCTCCGTGCCTTAATGGGACCATTCTCAATCTTGGCATATTTTCAAACAGTGTGTGCTCTTTCTGACATTCTTTGCGTGTGTGAAATTTATTTCAACATGACGAAGATACTATAAAGCTCAAATTTAGTCTCACCTATTAAAAGGGACTGTTGTCAAAGTGAGGTTTTTGGCCCTTGTGTTGAGTTTCCCAGCATGCACAAAGAAACTGTGAAAAAGTGAGGTAAACTGTGATCTGGCTGGACAGCCAGTGAGGATTCTCATTTGCCAGCACAGAGCAGTGGGGCTCCTCAGCTTTTGTATCACCAAGACTTCATTCCCACCGAGTACCTTCAGAAAACAAGGGGCTCTATTTTTACTTCAGGCCACAATTTGGCAGCAGTGCAGGATATTTTGGCCCCTAAGACGAGTCCAATCCCCAACTCCATGTTCACAGCACACACAGAGTCACAGTTGCTCCACCTCTGCCCTTTGGTAGCCAATTCCTAAAGGTGGCTTCACACAAGGCTTCTGGCTAAGTGCGATGTCCATCCCCATCCCCTGTGTTTTCCCCCCTACATATCCTGGTGACCGTGTTTCTTTGGAGGAGGTTTGGAGTCCAACACGTATACTTTTAACTGAATTAGTTTCAGTATTTCCCTTGCAGACTTACGGACCAATCAGTTTGAACTTGGACTGCAACAGCAATCACGATGTGCTTGAGAGAGAGGGAAAGGCTAACAGAGAGGCTGGTGAGAGGCTTGTTAATGCAACCTGACAGGAGTGAGCACAGTCAGTGAGTTGTCTGTTTCCTCCACAGAGAAAAATTCTTTCAGCAGCACTGGCCCCTAGGCAAGGCAAGGCAAGGCAACTTTATTTGTATAGCACATTTCATACACAAGGCAGACTCAAAGTGCTTCACATCATAAAACAAAGTGAGAAGAAAAAAAAGAAAAGAAAAATAGAAGAATTAAAAGAAAATAATAAAAATTTTAAAAATGCATTACAGAAAGAAAATAGAATAAAAACATATTTGCAATAATTAAAAACAGTGCAGACATTAAAAGATTTAGCAGAAAGCTATGGTGAACATAAAAGTTTTCAGTCTAGTTTTAAAAGTGGTCAGAGTTGGGGCAAGTCTTACATCTTCAGGAAGTTTATTCCAGCTATTTGTTGCATAGTGACTAAATGATGCTCTCCCGTGATTGTTGTTTACTCTGGGAATCACTAACAGATTGGTCTCAGAAGATCTTAGTGGTCTAGAGGGCTTATGTAGTGGGAGCATATCAGTGATATACTTCGGTCCTAGACCATGTAGTGATTTATATGTGAGCAGGAGGATTTTGAAATCAATCCTCTGACATACAGGGAGCCAATGTAAGGATTTAAGAATTGGTGTAATGTGCTCACATTTTTTGGTCTTTGTAAGAACTCTAGCAGCAGCGTTCTGAACAAGCTGTAGCTGCCTGACAGTTTTTTTCGGAAGACCTGCAAGGAGACCATTACAGTAGTCTAGCCTACTAGTAATAAAGGCATGTACAAGTTTTTCTAAGTCTTGAGCTGACATGAGCCCTCTAAGTCTTGCTACATTTTTTAGGTGATAGTAGGCTGATTTTGTTACTGATTTCACGTGACTGTCGAAATGTAAATCAGAATCCATAATAACCCCAAGCTTTCTGGCTTTGGTTGAGGTTTTCAGGGACAGAGAGTGAAGGTGTTGAATTACTTTAAACCTTTCTTTTTTAGCACCAAAAACAATTATCTCAGTTTTGTCCTCATTTAGTTGTAGGAAGTTTTGGCACATCCAGTCTTTGACTTGCTCAATGCACTGGCACAGAAGATCTATGGGGCGATAGTCGTTTGGTGATAGTGCTACATAGATTTGGGTGTCATCGGCATAGCAATGGTGGTCAATGTTATTATTTTGCATGATTTGTCCTAGTGGGAGCATGTAGATGTTGAATAAAGTCGGCCCCAAGATTGAACCTTGGGGGACTCCACACGTTACATTGGTAGGTTCTGATACCAAGTCGCCAATGGAAACAAAATAGTTCCTATCTTGTAGATATGACTTGAACCAGTTTAAGACTGTGCCTGAGAGCCCCACCCAGTTTTCCAACCTGTCCAAGAGTATTGAGTGGTCGACAGTGTCAAATGCAGCACTGAGGTCTAGTAGCATTAATATTGAAGTTTTGCCAGAGTCTGTGTTAAGACGGATGTCATTTACAACTTTAATAAGGGCCGTCTCGGTGCTATGAAAAGGTCGAAATCCTGACTGGAAGTTGTTGTGGCAGCCAGTTGAAGCCAGGAAGTGATTTAGTTGTTGGAGGACAACTTTCTCAATTATTTTACTTATAAAGGGTAAATTTGAAATTGGTCTGTAGTTGTTGATAATAGAGGCATCTAGGCTCCGCTTTTTTAGAAGAGGTTTAATGACTGCAGTTTTGAAGGCCTTTGGGAAATTGCCTGATTGAATGGAGTTATTAACTATTTGCAATACGTCTATTGATAGGCAGTCAAAAACATTCTTAAAAAAGTTGGTAGGTAAAGCATCAAGGCAGCAGGTGGATGATTTTAGATTTGTCACCGTTTCCACTAGAGTTTTAGAGTCTATGGCATTAAAGCTTGCCATCATTGCTGTGTTACTTTTGCCTGAACAGGTTGGTGATCCAACTTTTTTGTTTGACATATTGATGGCGCGTCTGATGCCTTCAATTTTATTAGTATAAAAGAATGCAAACTCATTGCATTTCTGCGTGGAATGTAGTTTAGCTGGTATTTGTGTTGGGGGGTTGGTCAGTCTGTCAACAGTTGCAAATAGGGTTTTCGCCTTATTAGTGTTGTTGTTTATGATATTGGAGAAGTATGTTTCTCTCGCACTTTTTAAGACTAAATTGTAGGCCCGGAGGCTCTCTTTGTAGATGTCATGGTGAATATGAAGTTTAGTACTCCGCCAGATTCGTTCAGCCTTCCTGCACTCTCTTCTCTGGGCTGTCACAACAGCAGCTTTTCTCCAGGGTGCCTTTTGCTTACCAGAAATTGTTTTAACCGTAGCAGGTGCAATGACATCTATGACATTCAGAATTTTGGAATTAAAGATGTTTACAAGATCATCAGCATGACATGGGTTTAGAGGTGGTAACGAGGAAATGGCATTTTTAAAGAGTACATTGGCATGTTCATTGATGTATCGTTTTTTGACCTTATTTGATTCTGTTTGTGTGTCAGGAATGAAAGAAATATTAAAGAAAACACAGAAGTGATCAGACAATGAAGGATCAGTCACAAAAACATCAGAAACATTGAGACCTTTTGTGATAATCAGGTCCAGGGTGTGTCCCTTACAATGAGTAGCCTCTTTCACATGTTGAGAAAGGTCAAATGTGTCTAGAATATTAAAAAGTTATTTTGCACCCTTGTCATTCAAATCATCAATATGAAAATTAAAGTCACCAGTTATAACTAGGCAGTCAAAATCAGTGGAGATGCTAGACAATAATTCAGTAAAATCATCGAAAAAATTTGACGAATATTTAGGTGGCCTGTAAATAATTAACAGGAGAACTCTGGGAGAGCATTTCAACACAGCACAAAGATATTCGAATGATGGAAAAACACCAAGGGACATCTGTTTCCCCTGAAATGTATTTTTAAATATAGCAGCAACCCCTCCACCTCTTTTCCCAGATCTACAAACATCTATAAAATTATAGTTGGGGGGTGCTGTCTCGATCAGAATGCTTGCACTGTTATTTTGTTCTAGCCATGTTTCAGTTAAAAACATAAAATCAAGTTTAGAAGTAGTAATAAAATCATTGACTAAAAATGATTTGTTATTAAGAGACCTTACATTTAGCAGACCCATCCTGATGGTGTTATTGACAGGCTTTGAGGTTGACTTTGATTTTGAGAGAACACGAATGAGATTGTTTAGGTTGGCAGTGTGTTCAAGTTTCCCAATGTTTACTCTCTTAGTAGTCACAACAGGAATGCAGAAGGTGCCATGTTTTGATGTAGGCGACCTTGGGTCCAGGGGTCCGTTTCACAAAGCAGGTTTAGTGAAAACCTTGAGTTAGTTAACCCTGAGATGAGGGAAACTCTGGTTTTTCGGTTTCACAAAGCCAGTTCAGCATAAATCTGAGTCAGTTACCCGGGTAACATACTCCGTGAAACTAACCTGCTCGCTAGCAGGTTTGCTTCAACAAACCCTGAGTTTCTCCCTACATGTCTCCGCCTTTTTCCGGAATCTGAACCAACTCTGAAAAAATATGCCGTCCTTTCATCGTCAACCTAATCGATACGGAAATAAAAGTGATTCTAGCAGCTTTGCGTCGGGAGAGGATTTTGATTACCTTTCCTTTCAATCACATTAGATATTATCTAAACAATATTCTCCGATATTTTCAACATTTCATATCGCGGACATAATCCGCAACCAGATTCTTTGCGGAGGTAGTGTTTTTGCGAACGGGAGATTTATGAAATGTTTAAGTACATTCCTGTGTTGAAATACCTGCTTATATTTACTGTTTAATATGTGAAATATGATTAAAATCATATGCCTTAGTCAACGTATTTGCGCAATATTCTTATGATTAATTTTCAACTGAAGCCACTTTCTTTCTGTGCCTGGGGGGATTATACCCAATAAAAATAATAATTTATGTGTTGCGCTGCTTTGTGAACTTCGGGAATTGAACTGCTGTCGCCTGCACCATAGGCAGCGTTGCTAACCATTACACCACAGCATCGCTGTGCAAGTGCGAAAATAAAGAATTATTACCTTTAGATCAATTGATTGTTTTATTCAGTTATACACATTAGATCGGGCAGTAATTGTCTGTCACGCCAACTATCGCTACTTTGCTGCAGTTACGGTGCTCCGCTTTCTCAGGATGAGCTCGTTTTCTACATAAACACTCAGTAATATCTAATGACGCTCTCCCCGTTGCCATGGTGAATCGTAGTATCGGAGCTCCATTGATGATGGCTTTGTAGAGTCGGCAGGCACGCGCGTAACTCAGAGTTTACATACTCAGAGTTGAGTGAACTAATTCAAAACCGCTTATTGCGGCAATAAAGTCCATCTACTTTTTCCAAAGCCGCGGTAGGCTAAGCAAAGTAACAAGGGTCCACTATTGTTACACGCCACACAAACTCCACTACGACTTCTGATTATATTCACCACTTTATTTTTGTTCTTCCCGCGGGTAGTAGCAAACAGTCAGTCCAGAATGTTACATTGTATCGTTGTTGCGTTTGCGTTTGCGTTTGTGTTTGCGTTTGCGGTAAACAGAAAGTGTGCCTTCCCTGAGCTCACCCTACACCACTGCCAAACATTTCGTAGGCTACACAGGTGAGGCTGATTAGTAGATTCCCGAACACTGGTACACGCCTCCCTCACACACCCACAGCCCAATTACTCATAGAGAAAATACATTTCATGGCTCCTACATTCCGGCCCCTAATTACGAGAAGACCGTAATTATAAATGACTGAACATGTAGGAGACAAACTTCGGCAGAGGAAATTCATAACATCCTATACCCATAACACAGCAATAGAACAATAACAGATTTTTTTTCCTTTTTTTTTTTTTTTTTTTTTTTTTTTTAACCATAGCCACATGGAATCAACACTATGTGACCAGTAATCATGTTCATGTCAAGAGTTAATGAAAAGCAGTCCAGCCAAAAAATAAAAAGGTTATAATCCACAAGGAACTTGCGAAAAACCATAATCCACAAGGAACTTGCGAAAAACCATAATCCACAAGGAAGTAGCAAGGAACTCAGTCAGAGAATACAAATCTTCATGGATCTTCCGCTTCCTGAAGAAGACAGACCTTTGTGATTGGCCTGTCCAGGAACCCTGTTTTTGTCATGATGCGAATCCGCCGAACATGTCCCTTTTCATCCTGATCAGCTTCGGTGACTCTTCCAGTGAGCCACGAGTTCCGTGGAGCAGAGTCATCCAGTATGATTACAAGGTCTCCGGGGACAAAGTTCCGCTTGGTGCTCTGCCACTTTTGACGCTCTTGAAGTAGAGGCAAGTACTCCCTGACCCAGCGCCTCCAGAACAAGTCGGACATATATTGCACTTGTCTCCAGCGTCGACGAGCATATACATCCTCTTTCTGAAACACTCCTGGTGGTAATGAAGGTTTGGACTTAAGGAGCAAGAGATGGTTCGGTGTCAGCGCTTCTAAATCGTTCTGGTCATTGGAGGCTTTGGTTATGGGACGGCCGTTGATTATGGCCTCAACCTCACAGAAAACAGTTTGAAGACCTTCTTCGTCAAGGTTTTGTGTTTTCAAGATGGAATTCAGCACTCTTCGCACAGACCGTATTAGTCTCTCCCACACACCACCTTGATGAGATCCAGTGGGGGGATTGAAGATCCAGTTGATGTTTTTCCGGAGAAGTTCGTTGCTGATCTGCATGTGATTCCAACTTCCGATCGCTTCTCTTAGCTCGCGTTCAGCACCAACAAAGTTTGTGCCATTGTCTGAGCGCAACTCCAATACTTGACCGCGCCTTGCCACGAAGCGTCTGAGGGCATGAATGAAGGAATCGGTGTCCAATGATGACAGCACCTCCAGATGTACAGCTCTCACAGCCAGGCACGTGAAGATGACTCCATACCTCTTGATTATGCATCGCCCCCGCTTTATTCCAAAAGGCCCGAAGCAATCCACTCCAGTTCGAGTAAAAGGAGGCTCATCAGGAGAAACCCTGTCAAGAGGGAGATCTGCCATATGTTGGTTTCCCGGTGCTGCATTCAGTTTACGACAAACAACGCACCTCGACAGGATTTTCCTTATGGCCACGCATGCGCCTGGGATCCAATATCTCTGGCGAAACTGTGATAACATGTAATTACGCCCACTGTGTCCTGTGGCTTGATGTATGTGCCGGAGAACGAGTGTAGAAATGTGGAGGTCTTTGGCCAATAGGGCAGGATGTTTAGCTTCTTCTGGCATGGCTGCACGGCCAAGCCTACCTCCAACTCGAAGCACACCATCATCAAGAATCGGGTCAAGCCTGTAGAGGCAACTGGTTTTCTTCACATTTTCCCCTTTCCGCAGACAGGCTATCTCATCAGGAAAGCTCTTCATTTGACAAAAGTGAATAATCGCCCTTTCTTCCTCATCAAACTCTTCAACCGATAGAAGACCTCCTGCAACCTGCGCCTTGATGTTCTGCATCTCCTCCTGAAGCCTCATTCCAAGCTGCTCCCCATCCAGGCCAGACTGAGCGAGAGTTTCCTTTAACTGTGTCCGCTTTTGTCCAAGACGCAGTAGCAGCCTCTTGAACCTCAGCAGCCAACCAACCATCCTTTTCAAACGAGTCCAAGAGGAGAAGTGACTGATGAAGCGCATAAGTGAGTCAGCCTCTTCAACTTGGATGGCATTCACAGACACCGCTGCCTTGATCTCAGGGTCTTCTGAAGAGAGTTTCCCAGAAATGTCGATGTTCACTGGCCACTTCACCTCAGGTTCGATGAGAAATGCGGGTCCTAGCACCCAAGCCTTAGCTCTCAAGAAAGTGTTAACCTTAGCTCCCCTTGAAGCCAAGTCTGCAGGGTTGCTTGACGTGTTCACATACCTCCATTGAGATGAACTTGACAATGTGAGTATCTCTGCCACGCGGTTTGCCACAAAGATCTTGAACCTTGAAGTCTGGTTGTTGATATAAGACAGACTCTCGTAGTGGCATCTGCAACTCCCTTTTCCACAGTTTATCCATTCTGCTCGCGACCACTGCAGCTGTCAGTTCCATGCGAGGGATTGTTATGGACTTTAACGGAGCCACACGAGACTTCCCCATCACAAAAGCGCAGTGGGCCTGCCCCTTGATGTTATACTGCAACAGGTAAGTCACCGTGCCATATCCTTCCTCACTCGCATCTGCGAAGTGGTGAAGCTGGGAAGAAGAAACCTCTCCAAAGTCAGGAGATTTGAAGCACCTTTCAACTTTAAACTTCTCCAGCTGATGAAGCTCCTCTAGCCATGCAGTCCACTCTTGGGCAACAGCGACCGGCAGAGCATCGTCCCAACCCAGTTGACTTCTGCACAAACTCTGAAGGATTCTTTTTGCAGCAAGGACGACGGGTGACAAGAATCCCAAGGGGTCATAGATTGAGCTGGTGACAGATAAGATCCCTCTCCTTGTCAGAGGCCTGTCCTTGGGTTTGACTTTGAACTTGAATGAGTCTGATTGGACGCACCACTGGACACCTAAAGCCCTCTCCACTGGCAAAGCATCATTATCTAGGTCCAGATCTTTAACTTCCAGGGACCTTTCTGCTTGAGGTATGGCAGAAAGCACGTTGCGACAGTTGCTACTCCACTTTCTTAGCTGAAAGCCTCCTTTAGCACAAAGAGCACAGAGTTCGTGGTAAAGCGACACTGCCTCCTCTTCAGTGGCGACCGACACAAGGCAATCATCCACATAAAAATTATGAAGAACAGTGTCAACAGCCCTTTGACTGAAGTGGGTTTGGTTGTCTTCTGCGCACTTTCGCAAGGCAAAACTTGCACAGCTTGGAGAAGATGTAGCCCCAAACAGATGGACAACCATGTTATACTCCACCAGATCCTGACTGTAGTCTCCTTTGGGCCACCAGAGGAATCGTAGCAAGTCTGAGTCTGAACTTGGTACCCTGACCTGGTGGAACATAGCTGTGGTATCTGCCATGAGTACGACGGGCTCTTTCCGGAATCTGCTTATGACACCAACCAGTGAGCTGGTGAGATCTGGGCCTTGAAGAAGCTGGGCATTTAGAGAGGTTCCCTGAAATGTTGCCGCACAGTCAAAGACAACCCTTAACTTCTTCTTCTGTGGGTGGTACACCCCGTGATGTGGGATGTACCAAACCCTCCCATCACAACGGTCCAGATCCTCGTCGAGTACCCTCTCAGCATAGCCCTTTGAGATGACGTCGCTCATAAAGTTGGTGTAGTCAGCGTGGAACGAACGGTCCTTCATGAACCTTCTTTTGAGACTCAAAGTGCGTTGAACTGCCACATTCCTGTTGTTGGGCATTTTGACATTGCTTCTTCTCAAAGGCAAGCCGATGCTGTAATGCCCATCAGCTAACTCAGCTGACTCGGTAACGGACTTCATGAAGTGGCAATCTTCTCTAGACAGCCCTTGATGCTCGTCCTGGACACATTCAGGGAAGTCCGCTTTTGTCTGCTGCCTCCACAGCTCTTCAAGCGTGGCAACCGAGATCCTATTGACACAGACCCTTTGTTCTCCACTGGCAGAGTCAGTTATACAGTCTCCTCTCAGTGGACCATTCACTGTCCATCCCAACATGGTCTTTACTGCATAGGGGCCTCCATCTGCACTTCTGACAACTTCCCATGGCTCCAGGGCTCTAGGAACATTGGTCCCGATGAGCAGATCCACCTCTGAGTCGATCCCACTGATCTTCACTCCTCTTAGGTGCGGCCATTTCAGAAGGTCTTCCTGTCTAGGAATGTTGCCTTGATGAACAGGCATGCTTTTTTGTGTGAAGATCTCGGGAAGTTTACAGAAACAGTCTGTTCCTAGTCCAGCCACCTCCAAGTCTGTCACAATGTGGCTGCCAACGACCTTCTCTTGACCCATTGTCCGGAGTAGGATGCCAGTCTTTCTCCCAGTGAGATTCAGCCTATTCATTAGCCCTTCAGTACAGAATGAAGCAGAGCTCCCAGGATCAAGAAAGGCATAAGTGATGACTGTTTCACTTCCCTTTGCAGACTTTACTTGAACAGGTAGTATGGAAAGTGTACAATCACGCTCTCCGACCCCAGTAAGTCCACTGGTTTGTACAGAGATCAAAGCACCATCACCTACTGGTTTTGCTTCTTTTTTGTTTGCTTGTACATCCTTTGATTGCACTGAACCAATTTCAGTTCCTTTGGAGCGGATATGCAACATGGAGGGATGCCTCAGATTGCAAACCTTACAGAAAAGACGTTTTTTGCAATCCTTACTTCTGTGTCCAATACACAAACAGCCGTAGCACACCCTCTTTTCCTTCATGAAGGACATTTTTTCACTGTGTGACCTCCCATCAAATAGAAGACACAGATCTAAACCGTGTCCTGCTCCACAAAACAAGCAGTTCTTTCCAGCAGGTGAAAACTTCTTTTTAGCTCCATCAGCCATTTTCTCTTCATGCCTTGTCCCTTTTTCCATAGGGGTGACAGTAGTTGCAAAGCTACTCCCTCTAGCCTTTAAATATGGTTGGGATTTAGCATGTTTTGCATCCTTTTTTCCTGTAGTTGGTATATCATTCAGGTCTCCAAATAGAGGGTCACTTGCAATTTTGACTTGCCTTTCGACAAACTCAACAATGTCCTGAAAGACAGCTCTGCGGTTAGACCGTTCTTGGACATTACAGGCAACCTCTCTCCATCTTTCCTTGAGCTTGTAGGGCAGCTTCCTAACAATCATCTGCATGTTTGTAGGGGCATCAAGCTCATGGCTGAAATGGACTCCTCCAAGAGCATTACAACATTGTCGTAGGAAGATGCTGTATGCTCGTAAAGCTTTCACATCTTCGCCTTTTAAAGCTGGCCATGTGAAGGCTTTCTCCATATAGGCAGATGCGATCTTCAGAGGATTGCCGAAGTGCTCTTGAAGCAATGACTTGGCCTTGACATATCCTTCCTCATGACACATGTGTTCACAGCCTCTAACCAACTCCCGAGGCTGGCCTCTAGTGTGTTGTTCGAGGAAGTACAGGCAATCCTTGGCACTGCGAGTTCTTTGTTCAATGTTGTATTCAAAGGCCCGTATGAATGTTTGAAACTGTATCGGGTCTCCATCAAAGATTTGAATTTCTCGTTTAGGAAGGGATGAGAGAGATTGCTGCTCTACCAACATAGATGTAATTTCGTTTTGTTTGTACAGGACCGATAGCAAGGGATCAGAGTCAGCATGAATCTGTATTGAAGGTGCAGGTTGGGATGGCTCTGCTTGGAACTGTGGATATGCCTGTGGCTTCTGCATTTTGTGGTGCAACGACTTGGGCTGCAACTGGCTCGACTGCGTAGCTTGTGGATGCAGCTCCCTAGCATGTCCCAACACTGGAGGCTGCCTGGGCAGTGCGGAACGAGTGTGCGTCACCGTGCTTGGCTCCCACGATGGCGGCTGCCTAGACAGTGCAGATCGAGGATGCAGCGCCGCACTTGGCTTCAGTGGTGGCGGCTGGATAGGCAACATAGCGCGAGGATCAATCTCAGGCAACTGGCTAGACAGCATTTCCTTTGGATATGACACCTTCACTTTGGGCCTAGCATCCAACAAATGAGAATATTGTTCCTCTGCACCATGCCAAGATGGCTGCCCTGCTGCTGCCACAGGAACAAACGTCTCAGCATTCCAATTCAATTTTCCTACTTGGGTTATTCCTTCTTCCAGATAGGAATTCATTCCATTTGCTTCACTCCTTCCCGCGCCAGACGCATGAGAGCCTCCAGAGTCTCGGAGCACATTTAATTTAGCTTCTGATGCAGCAATTTCTATATTCAAATCAAGCTGCTCTTTCCGTTGTCTGAGCTGCTCCTTTTTCCTTCTGAGCAGTTCCTCTTGCTCTGCCTCCTCTTCTTCCAAGGCATGTTTGTCTTTCAACATCCTTTGGCGGGCAATGAGCGCAGCCATCTCCGCCTCGACCTTGATGCGTGATGAGCGAGTGGATGAACCAGTAGTTCTAGTTTGATTGGTTCCAGTTGAGCTCCTTTTCTGTGATGCTCTAGGAGCATTAGAAATGCTGTCATTCGGTCTAATGTCATCGTCCACCCCCAATGTAGCGTTCAATGTCACATCAATGTTTCCCACATCATCCTCCGTCAGGCCAGCACCATTCTGAATGTTTTCAGTGACATCATTTTGAGCACTTTCTGTAGCATGTGGTGTTTTATTGTCTCCCACCGCATCCAGGAGGTGTGGCTTAGATGAAACAAGAGGATCATTTTGTTCCGGGTTTTCAACTTGACCAGCCTGGCCAATTACATCAGAGAGCCATTTTTCCACATTTTCAACACATGCAACATAGTGATTGTGTACACTTGTGAACCAAGCATTTTGTTTCTCCTGCTCCTCTTCAGGGAGAATTGGAATCACAACATTGTGAAGCTTTGTTGCATCATTAAACAATGCATGCACATTTTTGAGATGAGACTGGACACTCAGAACATTATGTCCACTTTGAATTTGCATCAGCTCTTTCATCACTTTCATGACGCCTTTAAGTTTATTAACTTTTGCTTGGCGATCCTTTTGAAGGCCTTCAATTTTGAGAACCAATGCCTTGGCCGTCAGCTTAATTTGTCTTCTCTCTGACAATTCATTTTGATCGAGACCCTTTGTAGGGCCCAATTCTGAGGTTTCAGACTCCATTTTCAATTGTGAATGATCTTATCCAATTATCGTGTATTCATTTTCACAGCCACCTTTTTTAACCAGTTCAGTATCAGTCTGACTGCGAGCGTGTGTGGTACCTCGTTTCCAGCGGAGAGACTGATGAATGAATGAAACGCCGTCTTCCTGTTGTCGGCGTAGCAGATGCGAGCTGGACTTGAATGAATCAAAGGTGCCGACCGTGTGTAGGCTATAGCCAATCGTGTAGCTCCATTCTCTTCCTTCCGGGCATGAAGCATTCAGGATATTCCACGAAGAATAGCGACCAAATGTAAACCAATCTTCCGTGAATCCTCTTCAGATAGTTGGCTTTTCTGTTTACAAATATTGCGGCAATAAAGTCCATCTACTTTTTCCAAAGCCGCGGTAGGCTAAGCAAAGGAACAAGGGTCCACTATTGTTACACGCCACACAAACTCCACTACGACTTCTGATTATATTCACCACTTTATTTTTGTTCTTCCCGCTGGTAGTAGCAAACAGTCAGTCCAGAATGTTACATTGTATCGTTGTTGCGTTTGCGTTTGCGTTTGCGTTTGCGGTAAACAGAAAGTGTGCCTTCCCTGAGCTCACCCTACACCACTGCCAAACATTTCGTAGGCTACACAGGTGAGGCTGATTAGTAGATTCCCGAACACTGGTACACGCCTCCCTCACACACCCACAGCCCAATTACTCATAGAGAAAATACATTTCATGGCTCCTACACCGCTGTTCTGAAACTGAAAACTCAGAGTTTCCCATCTCAGAGTTGTTCAACTCAGAGTTCAGGGTTAGGTTCAGAGTTTGTTGAACCTGCTTTGTGAAACGGGCCCCAGCTGATAATGCGGTCTACTGCTGAACCCTTTTCTGTCTCAGTAATATTCAGGGCTGCTGTCAGGGTGGGGAGGGGGTGGCCATAAGGGAAGAGGTGGCCATAAGGGAAGAGTCTTGGAGGTCTTGGATTTTAGTGACTTAGTTGCAGCTTTGAGAGAGGGGGTCTTGGATTTTGGTGACTTCGTTGCAGCTTTGGAAGAGGGGGTCTTGAGTTTTGGTGACTTAGTTGCAGCTTTGGAAGAGGGGATCTTGGATTTTGGTGACTTCGTTGCAGCTTTGGAAGAGGGGGTCTTGAGTTTTGGTGACTTAGTTGCAGCCTTGGGAGGGGGGGTCTGAGTAGGGCAGGGGGTAGGTGGGGGTAGCTCCTGGAATTCCAAGGGGGAGGAGGGGAGAGAAAGGTTTATTGGAGGGAGGGAGAATGACGAAGACCTGGATTGGGATTTGGGAGGGGTGGGGGAGGGATCCACATTCAGTCCTCCTTCAACGTTTCTGATAATCTGTGTTTCGTCTTCCCTCTTTGTTGGTTCCTCTCGTCTCTTGTCCTTGGCGACAGATGGATGACGCAGGCAGTAAGACATGTTGGTGATGAATAGCTTTGCCCCCAGCTTATTTAGGCAAAGTCCGTTTGTCTTAAAAAGATGCCTGCGGTCCCAGAAAAGGCGGAAATTGTCAATAAAATGCATTGGGCGGGCAAGAGATGCAGTTGAGAGCCATTTGTTGAGCCAAAACAGTCTACTGAATGTCTCCGCTCCTCTCCCGGTCGGGGGCAGAGGGACACTGATGAACTACACAGGGTCTGGCTGAGGGCTTGACTACGGGGTCACGTAACACCAGCCATTACAGTAGAGTAGTGTTGTGGAAAAATGAATCTGCCCAATAAAGATCAACAACCAGGATCAGCTTTTTCTCCGAGGTTTATTCCACTAAGTATTCTCATCTGCAGAAGAAAGTACTGTTCACCCCTGCCTTCTGATGCAAAGGTCCAGAATCAGCAGGAACGACCCTGAGTCCAACAGCAATCTCCCTTTTAAGGAGGAGGAACCAAATGACGGATCATGTCCTATCTTACAAAGACAAGTTGTACAGGCAAGGTCAAGATTTACAGAACACAGGCGTCATAGTCCTGAAATTATCTTATGTCAATGTGGCACTCATGTTCATATCATCGACAAACAGGCATTAATTTTCGTCATAGCATAACAGTCAGAAAGGAGATGCGGATCGACGTCTGACCTGACAAATATTCTGATAATAAATTACAGACATCCAAAATTCCCATTACAGTCCCCCCTTTGAACATTTTTATGTTCACTAGAAAAGGTAATTTATAATTGTCTATGTCTCTAATTCACGTCAAGGTTTAACAGGGCATGCATTGAACCTGGAGAAAAAGCCTTTTATATTATGAAAGAATAAAACATAAGCTGTTCTTAATTGCATTCTTCATTACACATGCATGTGGAAATAGTGAACAAGCAATATTGATCAAACAAGAAAATCATATTATTAAAAGCACAAGCTAAACAATTTCATATCAGGAGCTGCCACCATGGTACCAGGAACAGAACCTCTTTCCCAGGAGTATACAACCTTCTATACTCTACTGATAACATGTCTGCTATGAGCACAATAATCACAAATATACCAATAATAAGGAAAAAGAAATGGATAATTAAAAAAAAGAACCCTCCAACCCTGCTTTCTCTTTTCTGATACAGACCACCCTTCAGTGACCTGGTGCTTTGAGACCTTCACCTTACAGGGAAAATGATGCACAAAATATGATTAGCAGGTGGAGTGAGGATATAACATACATGTATCTGAACGAATTTCTACCTCAGGGCCCCATAACCTACCATCGTAGCTCAGCTACTTTCTAAAATCTACAGCCCCCTGACAAAGTTGTTTGCCATTCTTCACCGGGTTGAGACGAAGGGCTTCTAAACCACCCTCCCCCTTTGTAGCGGACTGGTTGAGCTGTAGAAGGTAAAGGAACTAAGTTCGGACAGGTAGACAGGCGGTTCCTGAGTGAGACAATTCGTTCACAATTACATTTCAAGGTTCACACAAAAAGGGTTTTATTATTGAGCATGAAGTTGTAGTGTGATCCCCTTCTAACCTCTATGTGTGAGTTAACATATCAGATTGACTCAATATCTGAATCCAAAAAGGGCGGTACCCACAGATCTTCATCTGGAACAATGGTGATTTTAGGGTACTGTCCTACGGCAGAGCTCACCGCCGAACCCACGAGAGCTCGGCAGCAGGGCAGTACGCAACAAACGACCAGCAACATTACAACCACAACCATCAACACAGGTGATAGGAATCTGATGGCGGTGGCTTTCCACCCCCCCTCTGTGAGCCAGGACCAAATGTCCCAGCCCTCAAAAGCCTCAGAGTCTTTGCTTTTCTCTCTGTGTAACAGTTCGTTCAGGTGGGCAACAACATGGGTCATGTTGTCATCTATTGCAGGCACGAAGGTACAGCATTTTGTCCCTATGACATGGCACACGCCTCCCTGTGAGGCTAGGGTCAAGTCGAGGGCGACTCTATTTTGCAGAGCCACATTCCTGATGCCCTGGACAACAGGGGACAATGCTGCAAAGCCGGCAGCTGTGAGTTCAGTCAGATTTTCGAGTTCCAGGGATATTTCATCAATCTTATGTGCATTGTTGACAGTCCCCCACCAGGGGAGGATTCCCGAGAGCCCCTTCTCGGGTTGTGAAACACGTGTTGCCGTGCGCCTGGTCCTGTGCGGTCTGTAGTAGTGACTGTAATGAGTGTGAAAATATTCCAGGCTCGGCACAATGGCAACAGAAGGCAAGAGTCTGGCGAGATAGCAAGACCCACACCAGCCTGGTCTCAAGGACTGATAGACGTGCTGTCCACACACCCACACATGCTGTCTCAATGCACCAAACCCATCGCTAGAGGGCATGGTTACCACGGGGTTGTCCTCCCCGTCTCTGCCTAGACTGTGTGTATGTGTGAGGTTCAATCTGCCAAGGTAAGGGTTAACGCCCCTGCACTCAGGTTTGGTGTATGCAGAGTTCCATGCGCTGCCACACGTGGCCTTGACTGTCTGGTTACAAAAGGACGTGCCCAGGTTGTGGTCAAGCAATGTCCGGCACTCTCTCACAAAGCACACAGCTCCTCGTTGCCGTGTGGGATTTGTTGTCATTATTGAATGGTGCACCTCACTCAGAGCAGTTGTAACATTTCTGAATCTCACCGCGGATCCTTCGTAGCTGACGACGCTGATGTTCAAATCCTCCAACCAAGGAGCAAGGTTTGTGATGATTCGTTCTGGTGATTCCACAGGCTTGGTGAAGGCCACCATGACCCCCATGGTCTCAGAGATGTTCAGTGGCCAGGGTGCCACAGGCAGTGCTGTGCCCACGCCATTGGGGAGTTGGGCGCAGACATAACAACTCTCATTCGTCACCAATCTGGCGGCCAAAGCGACGGCTCGGTACCAGGCGTTCTGTTCTGGCCGGGTGACCGGGGCGACGTCCACCGTGGGTAGTTCTGGTCGGTCCAGGCCTGCGAGGCCGAAGTAGGGCTCGATCTGCAGCAGGAGAAGCAGGAGGAGATGCGTAGTCAGCAGGTGCAGCTGACGTCGCCCCCCGTTCTGGAGTGGCGGGCTGCTGAAGGTCGATGCCATCTGGCTCTCTCTGATCGGCCTGTGTAGGAGCGTCGGCTGATGGCTCTGGGATCCTTCTGCAGTGGCTGGCGTGGATCCAGGTGGCTCTCTCTGATCGGCCTGTGTAGGAGCGTCGGCTGATGGCTCTGGGATCCTTCTGCAGTGGCTGGCGTGGATCCAGGTGGCTCTCTCTGCGATCTTTACTGCAGTTTCTGTGACGAGCAGCACCTGGTAGGGCCCGTTCCACCTTCGTGATCGCCAAGTTTTCCTTCTCAGATCTCGGACCACGACCCAGTCACCTGGCTCCAGGTTATGCAGTTTTTGTGTGGTGGGTGTTGGCAGTGCTTCTTTCACCTGTTTGTGAATATCAGAGAGAACAGAGGTTAGGTGTGTGCAATACCGCAACATTTCGTCCTCACAATGCCCTGTCTCAGGGAGTTGCCTTAGCTCAGGCCCAATCCCGGTTTGCAAGGGCCGGCCGAACAGGATTTCAAATGGGCTGAGGTTATTTCTGGACCTGATTCTTCCCCTCATGTACATCAACACAATGGGGAGGGCCTTAGTCCAGGGTAGTTTTGTTTCCTCGCAACATTTGGCAAGTTTGTTCTTTAGGGTCCCATTTTCGCATTCTACCGCCCCACCGCTAGCTGGGTGATAGCTACAATGTCGCCTCAGGTCGAACCCAAGGTACTGGCTGATGCTTTTAAGCGCAGCATTTACAAAAGGGGTCCCGTTGTCACTCGAAATCCGTGAGGGCACTCCCCATCTGGGAAGAATTTGTGTAAGTAAGGCTTTTGCCACTGCCGACGCGTCTTGTTTGGAAGTGGGAAAAACCTCGACATATTTTGAAAACATATCGACCATCACAAGGCAGAATTTCTTTCCCTCACTTGGTGTTAGTTCTATGAAATCCATTTGTAGGTGATCAAACGGTCTGCTTGCTGGGGGATGGGCGCTCTGTCTGACCCTGATGCCTCTGCCCACATTGTTTGTTGCACAGATCACGCATCTTTTGCAAAAATTTTGGGAGTAAAGTGAGAAGCCTTTAGTGAACCAATGTCTCTGGATGTCACGTGTCATCCCCTCTTTTGACGCGTGGTCTTGACCATGCGTCAATTTAGCGTAATAGTGAAACAAATAGCCTGGTAGGCAGGGCTTATCGTTGGGACCATACCAGACATTTTGTTTCACCACCCCGCCTGCCTGTCTCCAAGCATGTTTCTCCCCCTGTGTTGCTCTGCTCTGTAGTTCTTGTAAGTCTGCATCGGGTGTTACAGCTGGGCTGGAAGTGATAGCGAGCTGTGTTATCAAGGGTTGCTTAGCAGCGACCTTGGCTGCAGAATCAGCACAGGCGTTTCCTTGTGAAACGTAGTCTGTTTTGTGTGTGTGTGCTTCGCATTTGCATATGGCGATGTGACGTGGCAACAGCAAAGCATCAAGGAGAGAAGCAACCAGTTTGTGGTGAGCGATGGGTTTGCCCGATGCAGTCAGAAAGTCCCGGTTGGCCCAAATTTGTCCAAAAGAGTGGCAAACCCCCCACGCGTATCTGCTGTCTGTGAAAATAGTGACAGTCTTACCTCTAGCCAGTTTGCATGCCTCAGTCAGAGCCACCAGCTCTGCAGCCTGTGCTGAATAGTTAGATGGGAGAGGCTCAGCCAAAAGTGTCTCATGTAATGTGGTGACTGCAAACCCTGATTGGTTGAGGCCTGTTTCCAGGTTCCTTGATGCTGAGCCGTCCAAAAAGAGCTCCATGTCGGGGTTGTCAAGGGGTGTTTCCCGAAGGTCAGGTCTGGGGGAACAGATTTCGTTAATGACAGCCACACAATCATGGGGCTCCCCATCTTCAGCTGTGGGGAGCAAAGTCGCAGGATTTAGTATTGTGCAGCGTTGTACAGTGATGTTAGGCAGCTCCAGTAAAATGGTATTGTATCTTAGCCACCGCGCAGGGGACAGGTGTGAAGTTTTCTTCTCTAAAAGGATCATAGAGACTGCATGTGGTACTAATAAGGTTAGTGGAGAGTAACCTACAATGTCACGTGAAGCTACGACTGCTTTCTCAGCTGCGGCCACAGCTCTGAGGCAAGCCGGAAGGCCGGCTGCCACGGGATCAAGTTTGGATGAGAAATAGGCAACAGGCCTTTTTTGCCCCCCATAGTCCTGCAGTAACACGGAAGTCATGTAGTGCCCCTTCTCGTCAACAGTTTGTGTAAAAGGTCGGCTGCAATCAGGGAGCCCCAGAGTGGGGGGTGTCTGTAGAGCTAGTTTTAGGTCAACAAATGCTTTTCCCGCATCAGGTGTCCAAGTGACTTTGTCCTGTGCCGCGAGACCCTGCCCATGAGCGATCGCTGCCAACGGTGCCTCGATGCTTGCATAGTCAGGAATCCACTGTCTGCAGTATGATGTCATACCAAGAAAGCTCATAACCTGTTTCTTTGTGACTGGTTTTGGGATTTCTTGGATGGCAGAGATGCGTGATTGGGAGAGTGTTTTCCCCTCTTCTGATATGATGTGCCCCAGAAAGGTGACCTTGTTACAGGCGAACTGTAATTTGGATGCGCTGACCTTGTGGCCGTTGTCGGCCAGGTGTTTAAGCAGGGCCAGCGTGTCAGCCACGCCGGCTTCTCGTGTGGGAGAACAAATCATTAAATCATCCACATATGCCAGCAAGGCGCTGTTTTGTGGCAGACTTAAGGATTCTAAATTGTCACGCAGAGCGGCGTTGAAAATGGTGGGAGATTCGGACAGGCCCTGGCACAAACGGGTGAATGTGTACGTTTTACCTTCAAATGTGAATGCGAACCAGTACTGGCTGTCGGGATGTATGGGGATGCTGAAGAAGGCATTAGCCAAATCAACAACAGAAAACCACTTACTTTCAGGTGGGACCTGTGAGAGGATTGTGTGAGGATTTGGTACCGTAGGGGCGCGCGCGTGGATTGCTGCATTTACCGCCTGCAGATCCTGGACAAACCTCCATTCATCTGGCGCGCCTGGAGGCCGAATCTTTCTCACCGGGCATATCGGCGTTCGGACGGGTGAATTTTCGCAGGGGACGATGACGCCTGCTTTGAGGAGGGCCTCAAACACCGGTTTGATGCCCTCCACAGCCTCTTTCCTTAGTGGATACTGCCGCTGGCAGGGCCTGTAGGAGGATTTTGGAGTGATTACAATTGGTTCAGCATTCTTTATCAACCCTACATCATGTTTGTGTCGTGCCCATACCTCTGGTGGTACCTGTTTTAGCTCTGGGATGTCACTGACATTATTGACCATCGTCCCCATGTGTGGAGGTGTGAGGTGTGGTGCGTGAGATACCTTTGGGTTTTGAAGTTTAATTTCGACGGTTCTTCGAGCAGCGATCGCCTTTTGAATTTTAACTCGGTGCACCTTTAACCCCTGATGATACTCGGTGTTGGGGTCGTCCGTTTGTGTCCACTCAGTTGCATCGATGCATTTTTTCAGCCAAGGTTCCAAGTTTTGTGACTCCCCTCCTTTGATCAAGGAAACAAACGGGAACTGCGGCACTTGGAACGAAATATCAGACAGGCACACAGAGATTACACATCGTGCGTCATCCCAATACAGATAGAGCAGTTTTAGGTCATCACACAGGCTGTTCTGTCCAAACCATGTCTGTTCAAATGGTTCATCTTTCCCTGTGGAAGTGTGTGCAGCACAAAACAAGTCTGTGTGGTGCATGACATCAGCGTGTGTGAGTGCAGCTGTGTGTGTGAGTATGTTTGTTATTGCAGCGAGGTCTGAGGAGGGGAAGTGCCACTGATACTGATAAGTTATTTCTGTGCCGAGGGCAGTGAAAAAAGCCTGATTGTGTGGAACATTTCTGAGTATGGTGAGGCCTTCTGGCCCTGAGCTTATGTTTATGCCCAAAACACACATAAGGTCTCTCGCCACAAGATTTATTGGACATAAATCCGACAAAAGAAAAGAATGTTTAAAACTGCCCTTCTGATTGTCTACACATGTCAGTGGGACAGTGTATTGTTCTGTCACCAAGGTACCCGAGGACCCGACAGATTTTGCGCATCTGCCGCTCAATTCAGGTGTTGTTTTGAACTCTGTGTGTCGTATAACAGACTCTGTTGCTCCTGAATCTACCAAGAAAGTGAGGGGTGTGCCTTCAACAGTGAGTGTTATTGTGGGTAAATTACGATAGGCAGCCGAGTTTAGTGAGGCATACATTCCGTCAGGTTTTCTGTTTTCTGATGTGTGTGAGTTTTCTAAGTGATCAATGGCCTTGAGTATGGAACTGCAATTGTCTTGTGTAGGCTGTGTGGGTGTGCTGGTGTGCTCACGTGTCCCATGGTTGGGATGGGGGTCTGTGTCTGATCCAGATGCGCCCGTCACTCTCCCCGGCCCTCCGGCTAGTCAATCCCCCTCGTTGCGCCCTCTCTGGTGGTTGTTCTGCCATTGTCCACGCTCCGGACAATCGTTTCGCCAATGTCCAGGTTTCCCGCAGATATAACAGCTGTCGTCATGCGCTCTGGGCCTCCGTCCACGCCCTCTTCCTCGTCCGCGCCCTCCATTTCGATTGTCTCTACCCTCCCCGCGGTTTCCCTCGTACTGCCTTGACAAGGGCCGGTCACGTCTCTGTCTGTTGGCGCTGTTATCTGCATACAGGCTTAGTTGGGCCATTTGTAATTTGGCGGCCGTTTGCTCCGCCTTGGCTCTCCTTTTGTTGGTGGCAACTGTCTCAGCATGAGTGGCGTGTAATTCTATTGTATTGAGTCGTCCCGTTTGCCAGCCGACGCACATTTCTTTGACCTTTTCTCTGATCTCTGGTCTCAGT
This sequence comes from Chelidonichthys spinosus, assembly GCA_029853015.1. Taxonomy (NCBI): domain Eukaryota; kingdom Metazoa; phylum Chordata; class Actinopteri; order Perciformes; family Triglidae; genus Chelidonichthys; species Chelidonichthys spinosus. Next base: position 15,764,963 of record CM056825.1, on the reverse strand, counting down.
CCATTGACAAAACGATCACGTAGGTGAGCCTCCCATGCAGAGAGGGGCTGATCGTCCCCCATCAGAGCGGGTCGTGGAATGCCGCTGTGGGTGTCGTGCACTTGAGTCAGCCTGGCGAGATATTCAGACGCCAGCTCGCCTTCCTTTTGCTCACAGGAGGACAATTTTGTTACATCCATTCTGAGGCGGAAAGTGTCTGTGATGCGAGTGGCGAGCTGGCCGATGGCCGCAACATAGGCGTGGTTGTTCGCATGGGTCCAGGTGGGGTCTGTCATTTTTAAGTCCTCGTCCGGGTAGCCATTGGCCACCTGGCCCCAGGTTGCCCCCATTTGTACCATGAGCAGCCTGCGCAGCTCCTGAGTGGTAGGCCGGAAGTGCTGGCAGAAAGTCAAAAGTTCCGCTGCATACTTTTGTCCCCCATCCCTGACCTTGGGGAACAGGGCAGCAGCCTCTTTCATGTCCGCGAATGTCCAAGGCCTGTGAACCAATTGCACCCCGTGTGCTCCGTCTGCTACCTCGACCATAGGTGCCTGGATGAAGGTGGGTGCATCCTGGGAGTCGTGCTCCGTGTTGTTTAGGTTTTTACTCCTGGTGAAGTAGGAGTCCGGCTGGTGCGGGTAGCAAGGTGGTGGTGTGGAGGATCGTGATCGCTGGTGGCCGAGCCCTCTCGCTCTGCCTCTGCCTATTGAGGCCGTCCGGTGGCCCGGTCCCTCTCTCTCCAATGCAGCCAAGTCGTCGATGGGATACAGCACTTGCCGAGGCTGTTGTGCGGGTTGGGCAGCTGCCTGGGCCTGTGGCTGGGCTGCATGGCGGTTGGGTGGTTGATCGACCAGCCTAGCTGGAGGAGCCGAGTCGAGGTCCAGGGTCGCATCTAGTTTAAGACATTGAGAAGAAGGAGGGGGGGGGAGAGGTTGTTTTTTCCCTGCCTGCCTGTTGTCCCTTTTCCCTCAATTTGGCTTCCTGCAACCAGCTGTCGTAGGCAGCCCAATCAGCTTTGAAAAGCTCCCTTTTTCTACCCCTTCTGCTCTTCCTTTCCCTGTCATCTTTCTCCCTTTGCTTGAGGTTGCCTTTTAGAATTTCCAATTGCCTGAGACTAAAACTGCCTCTATCGGGAAAACCGCACTCAGTGACCCAAATTTCAAATTGATCGACGCAAGATTCACCGTAGTTTGTGATCATATACTGGAGGTTTGGGCTAAGAGCCAGGCCATTATCCCGTTTGCTTTGTGCTGACCCCATTTTCGCGTTTAATTTAGGCTTTCGTTAAAGTCGAACCGGTATGTCAATTGTTTGATTGATTTTGTTTTTTGTTCTTGAAAACAGTCCGTAGGCTGAGGTCAAAAACAAACGGCAACAAAACTTTTGAGGAAAGGGTTTTTTCCCTTTCTATTCTCTCTCTCCTCTGCAGCGGAGGAAGGGAGGGCAGAGGGGGAGCGCTGTTGATGAGACCTTGGGATACCACAAGGTTCCTATTCACAGTTAATATTACTTATAATATATTTCTCCAATCTCCACCATACACACAGACATACAGGCAAAAGATAATTAGAGATGGAAAACGATGAAAAGGGCACAACAAGAAACACACACAAAAAATGACAACTAGGTCCTGGTCCTCATAAGGCACCTACTTCACACAATGCAAGCTATAGGGTCCCGTCTAAAGAAAAAGCGCTTATCACCCATTTGTTGAACCGACTTAACCCGTCTGGGTGAATAACACTGGCAGTGGCCAAATCTGCCAGCTAACTCAGCTGTCCTACTGGCTCGAAGATAGGGATGTGCTTATACCACTGTCTTCCTTTCGATCCAAATACCAGGCGATACCAAGGCTGGTATCACCGATACTAATACCGACACTGATACTGTTGGATGTCCATGTGTATATGAAAATTACGACTTTTACAATGCATTAATATTTCCTGCAAAAGTGGACTTGGAATCGATATCTTGATGTGAAGACTGATTCTAAACAAAACACACTCCAAACTGAAAGTATCGATACTGGCGGACCGATATGCACATCCCCACTCGAAGACAACCAAAGAAAACGTTGCTGTAAATCCCTCCAAACGGAACTAGTCCGTGAGACAAACGTTTTTACCAAACCTTATACTTAACAGACTCGAACTGAAAAGAGCAGTTGATCAAGCTGCTGGCCGACCCTTGCACAGACTCGCACTGTACGTCAATAACAAGTGGACTCGAACCACTTGCAGAGGAGGGACTGGAACCCTCGTCTTTGGTACCACAACCAGACGTCAATAACAAGTGGACTCGAACCACCTGCAGAGGAGGGGAGCTGACAGACTCGAACTGTACCTCGACCCTCGTCTTTGGCCCACAATTTGAAAAGAAACTCACCGGAGAATATTGAAGAGATCCCTCCACCAGGTTCGCGGGCACCAACAGTGAGAGAGCACGCCCGATAGTTGGACGTCAGGCCCCCACGTCCCAGCTGGATTTTATGCCGAGGTTGGAGTAGGAGCGTCGCTCCACTGTGCACAGATTTCACCGTCAGTCCTGTCCGCACGCGCCTCTCACTCTTGGTGCCCACCCAGGGACGCCAATTGTTGTGGAAAAATGAATCTGCCCAATAAAGATCAACAACCAGGATCAGCTTTTTCTCCGAGGTTTATTCCACTAAGTATTCTCATCTGCAGAAGAAAGTACTGTTCACCCCTGCCTTCTGATGCAAAGGTCCAGAATCAGCAGGAACGACCCTGAGTCCAACAGCAATCTCCCTTTTAAGGAGGAGGAACCAAAGGACGGATCATGTCCTATCTTACAAAGACAAGTTGTACAGGCAAGGTCAAGATTTACAGAACACAGGCGTCATAGTCCTGAAATTATCTTATGTCAATGTGGCACTCATGTTCATATCATCGACAAACAGGCATTAATTTTCGTCATAGCATAACAGTCAGAAAGGAGATGCGGATCGACGTCTGACCTGACAAATATTCTGATAATAAATTACAGACATCCAAAATTCCCATTACAGTAGTGACATACATTATTCAGTAGCTCAGGTAACCAAAACAGGCATATTTGGCACATCACATTCACAGTGAGAATTCTCCTTGAGAACTAGCCAAGGTCCTGAAATTCCTTATTCCCCTTCCAGTTTTTAAAGAACACTTCATCCTGAAATACAGTATATCCCTTTTACATTAATATTGTAAACTCTATCGTTTGTCTTTTTTTGATACATGTTTCTCAGTCATGTTGCTGTCTTTATTGTTTGTGTGTGTGTGTGGCAGCCAACTCACCGGTATTAAGTTAAGATAACCTATAATTGATACCTCAAGACCTATTGGGTCACATTTCAACTTGTTTTTCATTAGGAGTCAAGGAAGTAATTTAAGCACAGGACTTATATGTTCGGTTCTAAGAGTGCACATGTAGGCCGGCTGCAGTATTTTGAATTAGCTGGCCCTCTTAATGGATGCAATTAACCTACTGAGCAAGCTTTGATACTTCAAATCATGTTAAAGTTAAAGACATAAACAACAATGAAATTGATTCTTGTTGTCATCTGTTTGTGTTATGAACACAAGTTGCACCCAAACACTGGACACCAACAGAGTGGTAATGTAAAAAGAGACTTTTATTGCTGCGGGGAAGAGAATATGAGCCCTAAAATGGAAATGCAAGATCCACAGGAAGGAATAGCGACGGCACAAATGAAGCTGGCACGGCAGATAATGAGGGTATAGGGTGTGGAGTTCTGGAGCCTGTACTACAAAGCAAATTCAGCATACTCAGAGTAAAATCCTGCTCAGCGATCCGATAAAGGTGGCTATCAACCCAATAAAACAAACCCAGGGTTTCTCTTCTTGTATTTTACAGTTTTTCACAATTGTTCACAACTCAAAGCAATAACAGCTTTCTCAAAACAGCACACACAAAATTAAAAACCTCACACACATAATGCTCAGCCTCACACTCCCTCCCTCTTAACTGTTGAAACTTGTGTTTTCATTTGGCACACACAGCCATATTTTCAAATGACACACACATACCATTCATTGAGTAGACTCTACTAACCATTTGCTGTACACTACCAGGCATTTACTACGACGGAGTATTAGGGCCAGACTAAAAGAAAATTTTTTTTAATTACGAGAATAAAGTCATAATATTACGAGAATAAAGTCATAATATTACGAGAATAAAGTCGTAATATTAGGTCTACGAGAATAAAGTCGTAACATTACGAGAAAAAAGTCGTAATATTACGAGAAAAAAAGTCATAATATAACGAGAATAAAGTCGTAGTATTACGAGAATAAAAGTCATAATATTACGAGAATAAAGTCGTAATATTACGAGAATAAAAGTCATAATATTACGAGAATAAAAGTCATAATATTACCAGAATAAAGTCAAAGCCGTTATCAAGATCTGACGTGACCAGCTCAACCAAACAGCAGCCTCAGTTGCAGTTGACCACCAGACAGCTCCTCTTCCACAAAAGAAGCAATTTATTCCAAGTCTGTGTGGTTCTTTCTTCGAAACAGTCGTTTGCACAATCGCTTCAAAGTCCTCATAGTGATGATAATCTGATGCTGATGTGCCAGAAAACTAAGTATTTCCTTATTACGACTTTATTCTCGTAATGTTATGACTTTTATTCTCGTAATGTTCCGACTTTATTCTCGTAATATTACGACTTTTTTCTCGTAATGTTACGACTTTTTTCTCGTAATGTTACGACTTTTTTCTCGTAATGTTACGACTTTATTCTCGTAGACCTAATATTATGACTTTTGTCTCGTAATATTATGACTTTTTTCTCGTAATGTTACGATTTTATTCTCGTAATTAAATTTTTTTTTTCTCTTAGTCTGGCCCTAATACTCCGTCGTAATTTACAGCACACTGAAGTGCATAATTAAAAAACACAATCATAGAAATGGAACACACAGCAATTTCTCCTTTTGTAAAATGTCTCAGTGTAAGCTTTACTTTCATAGTCAAACATAAAACAGGACAGAAATATGCAGCAAAAATAGTTTGATTTCGGTACACAGAGAACAGTAGTGCTGTTTGACCTTCCTCCTCCTCCTCCTCCTCCTCCTCCTCCTCCTTGTCCTCTTATGCCTCCTCTTCCTCCTCCTTGTCCTCCTCTTCCTCCTTGTCCTCCTCCTCCTTGCCCTCCTCTTCCTCCTCCTTGTCCTCCTCTTCATCATCGTCCTCCCTGTCCTCCTCCTCCTTGCCCTCCTATTCCTCCTCTTCCCCATACCTCATCCTTCTTGTCCTCCTCTTCCTCCTACTTGTCCTCCTCTTCCTCCTTGTCCTCCTCCTTGTCCTCCCCCTAATTGTCCTCCTCTTCCTCCTACTTGTCCTCCTCTTCCTCCTTGTCCTCCTCCTTGTCCTCCCCCTAATTGTCCTCCTCCTCCTCCTTGCCCTCCTCTTTCTCCTCTTCCCCTACCTACTCCTTCTTCTCCTCATCTTCCTCCTCTTCCTCTCCCTCCTCCTTCTTGTCCTTCTTCTTGTCCTCCTCTTCCTCCTCATTGTCTTCCTCCTCTCATTCTTACTGCTCTCCTTCTCTGGATGTATCTCTCTTCAAAGTTCTCAGGGCGCTTTCCTGCTGCAGATTGCAAATTGCTGAACAGACCTGAATGTTTAGATATTTGAATATTTGTGTGTTGTAGGTTGATGCTTTGAGATTTTCCTTGAAAAGTGTGTACAACAACTGAACATTGTGTGTAGTGTTTTGACAACAAGGTGATGTGTAATTGAGTGTAAAGAAGGAAGAGTCTAATGCAGATAAGGGAGTGTGAAGTAGTGCCAAATTGGTTGCCAAAAAGGTTGTGCAAATCGTAAGAATGATGTAAGCATCAATAGGATCAACGTTGTGGTATAGAACTGTCTGTGCCAAGAACATTCTGTTTTGCTGAACCAGTCATTCTGGCTCTGTATTAGCTGTTTGGTATCGGCATATGTGCAGAATAGCCCAACCTTAATCTAACTATCGCATATTTATAAACAAAGAGCAAACTTCAATATTGGACAAGACATGCATAATCCAGGCTAAAAGCAAACCAAATCCAACTGCCAAATGCAGGAAGGACAGCTGGCAAGCTGCCCCGGAGTAAGAATAAACCATTTGTGTACTCCATTAAGTGTTTGTTACAGTGAGTACACATGTTTGAGTTACATAATTTTGCTTTGTGTATGTAATAAAATAGAAGATGCTTTCTTTCTTTCTCCCTTGAGGAAAGTATGACAATATTTGCATATTCCTTAAACTGCAACTGTGAACAGACATGCTGCAAGCAGGAGGGGCAAGGTGAGAAGCTGATTAGCTAGATGAGCAGATTGCAGAGAGGTGAATGTGATTAAACGGAGCGGGAGAATTAGAAAGGGAGAACGTGTCCACCACAGCATGGAAGAAATACAACACATAGAAGATGGAGTACAGAAAAACATTAGGAGAATGGGTAAGTTGCAACATTTTGGGACAGCTTTGTGCCTTTAGAGAACTTTATGAAATCCTATGAACATTTAAAAGCATACGTATGCATATACGAGAGCCTACGTGTTACAGAATAATTGGTTATTGCATGTTCTGCTATTCTACAGTTGCAGAATACTGTCGTTTTTGAAATTACAATAATATTTTTTTTATATTTTTTTCTTATTATTTTCATTATAATTACAAAGCATGATGGCCTTTTTAAAATAAAACACTACACTAGATACAAAACTAAATATATGTTTTATTTCAGTCAAAGGAGGAATTTATTATCAAGTTAAAAGACTGTACTGACTCAAGCTAAAAAGAGATTCACTTTATGACAAACACCATAGACATTACCAGTACAGGTGAGGGAAACCCACAGAAGCAGGAAATGTAGTAAAGTTCCACAGTCCACTATTAGTATTTTTGTGAGTCTCTTTCTGTCTCTCACACATACACACACAAACACACACAAACACACACACACACACACTGCAGAAGAAGACACATGTGGATTTTTTATCTATTTAATTGTCTAAAGCGACATAAAACAATGGCTATTGATCATGTGACCCACTAATGAAAGACAGGATCGCCTGTGTGTGGCGACATTTCAATCTTACTTCTCAGTCACTTTGTTGGGAAACCGACGTGTTCATTACAGTTATTCCACTGCCTGTACACAGTGTGCGAGTTATACCACGGTGTCCGGGGGAGCCGGGGCTGGGGGCGGGCGATCATTTTTTTTTTTTTTTTTTTTTTTTTTTGAGGGGGGCAAAGTTTGAATGCTGATCCTGTCATTAATAGCAAAAGCATATGTCTATTATGAAGAGCAAATCCGTTGCACGCACACCATAGGTCTATGTACAATATTTACATGAAACACCCCGATCGATCATCATCACATCATACATCACATGGGCTCACAGAGCCAAACACGCGATAAGAGCAGCCAGCGGCACCAACCATGAACCAGTGTGCGAGTTATACCACGGTGTCCGGTGCAGGCAGCGCCCCCACGCTTCAAGCGCCTCCGACGTGCAAGCAGGCAACACTTTTTTCATGAATCACGAACTAAAAATACAATTTTATTTCTCTTATTTTACACCTTTGAGGGAAAACCATGGCCAAAATATAATTAATTTGGCAATCATATCAATATTTTAGAGCTCCCCCCAAATTTCACAAATCATGTTTCCAGGGGAGCTCAGGTGGCCACCAGGGGAGCCATGGCTCCCCCTGCTCCCCCGTAACTCGCACCCTGCCTGTACATATCACTGTCCAGCAGTGTTGGTAATAACGGTGTTAGAGTATAACGGCGTTAGAGTATAACAGAGCATTAAAGGCGTTATTTTTTTCAGTAACGAGTCATCTAATTAATTACTTTTCCCATCGTTGGAACGCCGTTGCCATTTCTGAGAATGTAGAGTTGCGCGGTACTACAATTTGGTTGAATGGAAGCGCAAGGTTGCTCTCAACCGACTCCAAGACCTGGGGCATGATGGGAAACGAATTGCTCTCGCATCATCTAAGAGCTGATTGGCTCGTTTTGACAACAAACAGCATGTTTAGAAGCAAATGCAAATTTCCTGTGTGAGTCTAATATTTAACGCTAGATCATGGGCTGTTAGTCTCATGTTGTGCAATTAATGTTAAATCTGTTAACAAACATATTTCATGTGGTCGATAATATTAATAATACCCAGATACACATTTAATACAGTATAACTGTCAAACTTTACTTATGTGCAAGATTATATCATACTACCTCAACAGCAGATACACTACTATACCATATAATGTTTTATATACATACATTATGTTCATACATTACTTATATTTAGTGGCATTATTTTATACTTTATATTTTTATAATTATTATTTCTTTCCTGACTCTTATGAAGTAACTGCAGCAGATGGGTTACTAAAGTGTTCTGATTCCCACTGATATTTATGAACAAATATAAATAAATTCGAATGTGGTCACAAACTAAAGATAGCCTCCAGATCCCGTCTAACAGGGTGTAACTCTTTCCAAATCTTCGAAGGCCTATGGAAACGGTCCGACTGGAGCGCAGATTTTAGGCTCCGCCTCCTGCTGGTGCCGCACGCTCTCGTCTACTTTCGAGGCAAAGCGCAGTTCCTTCCAACGAGCCTATTGTCTCCCTGCACGCTCTGACTACCAAACACAACAAGACAGCGACAATGGCGACGACGAGCCAGGGCAATTCAAACTGGAAGTACTGGCACTGCTCGCTCACTGAAATGTGGAAGTCAAGAATGTTTATGTAACACCCTATGCCCAGGAAAAAAATACTTTATGTACGTCTGCCTACACACATGCTAAGTACGCTTGAATGTTGTTTTATTTTATCATATTATTATTTTATATTGTATAATATTTTGTTTTTTTGAGTTTGCATGTTCTCCCGTGTAAGCGTGGGTTCTCTCCAGGTTCTCCGGCTTCCTCCCATAGTCCAAAGACATGCAGGATGGGGATAGGTTAATTGGGGACTCGAAATTGCCCGTAGGTGTGAATGTGAGCGTGAATGGTTGTTTGTCTCTACATGTCAGCCCTGTGATAGACTGGCGTCTCTGTTGACGTCAATTGTCAATCATCTCTATTCTACATTCCGACTGGTACTCGCTTTAATCGCATCACAGAAAGTTTAATTGATTTTCTCTCCGTACCCGCCCACATCGCCTCACCTGTCCTGGCCACATTCCACTAGAGCACATTCAAATTCCATTGACAGTTGTCACTCAGAGATGGGCGAGTGGCGACGTATGTGAACGGGGCGTGAGTCAAAAAAACAATCAAGTAAGTCACCCACTTGTATTAAAAATAATAATAATAGTCATAATAAACCAATAGTATAAAAACTCAGCACTGTGTTTTAGTCTTTTTTTTTCATCTCTCTTGAACGTTTAAACTCCTCCATCCCATTTAGTATGTCAACATTTGTTTCAGTACCAGCAGTTTGTAAGAAATTGGTTAGTGATTGATATGTCATTATAGGTCTCAAAATTCACCAAATTGATGCATTATAATGAAATCTATTAAAAATGTTCTCCCGGGGGGGGGCATGCCCCTGGACCCCCCTATAGGATTGCGAGCCCCCCCACCATAGTCTCCAAAAATCCTGTGGGAAACACTGCTGGTTTGAATTAGTCGCTGCTGTTCATCCTGGTTTGGCCTTTGTGCAACGGATTACGCCAGGCTGCCCTCCCTGGGATATGTCGAACCCAGCTATTTATCCTTGATATCTAAAGTCTGCTTTTGTGCAATAGCCCTCTGGGCTGCTAACAAGGGGACTGACAAACATCACCTGTTCTAACTCTGGGTAATTCACAGGATGTGTGAGTGACGCACGCCCACTGCACCCATCACATTAGGAAGATATTGGTGAATGAGGCCTGTTCCTAAATGCATAGGATAGGTTAAGTGCAGAGGTCATATGAAATGTGTAATGAATGAAGCTTATTTAGCTTATATTGGCTATTTTCTCATAAATCTCTCTCTCTCTCTCTCTCTCTCTCTCTCTCTCTCTCTCTCTCTCTCTCTCTCTCTCTCCAGATGTCATCATATCCAGTGATGGTGTTACTTTGCTGTTTAGATAACAGACCGACTTGTTGAAATGATCTAATTAAAACCTAGAACGTGTGCTATGGGATATCTAAATTCTTTGTTTAAGGAATTGCCATTTAAAAAAAGCAAACAAAACATTCCCCATTTCTCCCTTTTTAATATGTTGTGTGTTTTTTCCCTTTATGCTTTTGGTCAAACAGGGGACATGGAGAACATGTCCAAAGTGGAGCCGTCCAATGTGCACAACAGCAACCTGGACATTGTGGCCAGTACAGATGGGAAGATGACAGACAGGGGTCAGTGGGCCAACAAGATGGAGTTTGTTCTGTCAGTAGCTGGAGAAATTATTGGCCTGGGGAATGTCTGGCGTTTCCCCTACCTTTGTTATAAGAATGGAGGAGGTGAGTGCTGGACTTACTTTATCTCCTGCCTGTTCAACACAAACACTTTTGCATTTAGTCATCAGGGTTGTGGAAAACAACAATTCAAATGATTCAACCACAGAAACGCAAAGTTTCCAGAAATTCTATCTTTGCATTTGCTTGCAATTGTGTGGTAGGCAGCAAAAGCAAAGGTTCTGAGAGGAAAGCCGTAGAATTGATTTGGAGGAGATGATACACGCTATTTCAAACAGATCCACTGATCATTGAGGGGCAGTTCTCTGAAAATGGGAAAAGAGATCGGTGACAACGAATAAACCTACCAAACAATATCACAATCTTTCAGTCCCATAGGAAGTAAAACCTTCATTTGGCAACCACATGGGTGATTTCAGATTTCTCAGCATCATTTGGTGTAAGATGTAATAAATTCAAACAATTTTCACCAGCCTCTTGTGCTCCACATTGCTTGAGAGCATGTTGATGGGTGAAATGCTCCTTTTTGATCTGTTGATACAGGTGCCTTCTTCATCCCATACCTCATCTTCTTGTTTACTTGTGGGATCCCGGTCTTCTTCCTGGAGACGGCTCTGGGCCAGTACACTAGCGAGGGTGGAATCACCTGCTGGAGGAAAATATGCCCGCTCTTTGAAGGTAATGCCCTTTTTTCTAAAGAAATGTATATATATTTTAATGGATTTTTTATATATACACTATGTATATTTATATTCATATGTATATTGATATTTTCAATGGCCCGAAGGATTTAGTGGCATGCTCTCAACATCTTGACTTTTATGACATCATTAAGGTTTTTGTGCTTTGTCAAAGTTTGTGTTTTGGAAAAACATCATCTTCATGGTATTTTGACTGTAAATATGTTATTGTTATGTTATATGTTATGATAATGATCACATACTATGCATTCAAAGATGTATGAGGGCAAAGTGACAACACCTTAATGTTTGCGCAACAATGTGGTATGAAAGAGGAATTTGATCTTTGTTCGTGTGCCTATCCTTTTCAGTATGCGACATGCATTCAATGCAATTTGTGTGTGTCTGCACATATGTGTTAAAATGTCCAGTATGAATGCAGGACAGATGGGGGATGGTGATAGTTATTTTTGGCGAGCAGCCAACACTGGGTAACTTTCCATTTTCCTGCCTTTAAATAAGTCTGTAATCAGCCATAAACCTAACCCACATGAGATAACAGCTGGTGAAGAGTCGACAGGTGTGCAATCATGTATTGGAACAAGCGTTTTACCAAAAAATGGTGCCGGTTCAGTTTACCCTGAATCTAATTTACTCTACTTTTGAAGCAATTCATTTGTAAAGGCAGCAGAGGTGAGCTGAGGATGGGTGCAATCAAACTGTGCTTTTTCCAAGGTGAAATTATACCTCCTGTCTCTAGTGAATGGAACTGCCGGAGATCTCTTGTCACCAATTCAAAGTCATTTCTGAGTCATTTGAGAGAAACAGTAATTGCTAAGCATGAACCATGAAGCATGAAGCTACAGTTTTGGTTCATTCTGAACCAAAACTTTTTTTATATCAGTCTCGTATGACGCTTGCAGAAATGTGCACAATAGGACATTGTGTTGATAATTGGTTAAGCTTAAAACAGATTAGGGTTTGTGTTAAAATAATAACAGAACACAACAATCATAAATAAAGAACTGCCCTGAGCATTCTTACTTAGGGTTGCAAAATTCCGGGAATTTTCAAAAGTGAAAACTTTCCATTGGAATTTATGGGAATTAATCGGAATTTATGGGAATAAACAGGAATAAACTGGGAATTTTTAAAATTGATGGTTTGCTCTTCAAAGGGGACTTAAATATAGCTGAGGAAAGTTATTGCATTGCACGGCTTCTTACATAGACAATGAATGGGAACATTCCATTCCATTTTTGAATGAGTGGGGTTGGGAGTATTGAACCTAACATTCCTGTTTTTGACTTCACCCATGAAACAACTAATTAAAACATGTTCTGTTCTACTTTCAAATAAATCTGTTGAAATATCTGTTGAAAACATTTTGTATGGATGTTTTCTTATGACTTCTGTTCATATTTATGCTTGGATATAATATATTCCCAGTTAGTTCCCCTAAATTCCCATTAATTCCCATTAATTCCCATTATTCCCATGGAAAGTTTCCAAATATGGAATATTTCCCAAATTCCCAAGCTTAAGTTCCCGTGGAAATTTACCGGAAACTTTCCGGAAATTTACCGGAATTTTCCGCCCCTTTGCAACCCTATTCTTATTATGTGATGTAACAAGCTCAACCATTTTACATTACAAGTGCAAAATAAATGGTAAAATGGCGTCATTTATATAGCGCTTTTGTCCAAAGCGCTTTACAGGAATGACTGACATTCACCCATTCATTCACACGCCGATGGCGGAGTCAACCATGCAGGGCAACAGCCAGCTTGTCAGGAGTAATTAGGGTGAGGTGTCTTGCTCAGGGACACCAGGCACTCAGCTAGGAGGAGCCGGGGATCAAACCAGCAATCTTGCGGTTACCAGCCAACCCGCTCTACCTCCTTAAACCCCCCCTATAAAATCAAAGTTTACTTTTTCTTCCACTTGGTGGCTTTTCGCGCTTGTTAAACTCATCACGTAACCAAATGCAAAAACATCTACACTCAACATAGATGTTGCATCTACACTCAACATAGATGTTGAGTGTAGATGCAAAGAATAAAGCAAAGAATAAAGCCTCATGTCACACTGACTTATTCTTATGGTGTGGTCAAAACCAATGTTTTTTCTATTAAAACTCATCCATGCCCAATTTTTTTTTGAAAACTTAAAATGGTAGCATTTTACTGTTCCATAATAAACTTTGTTTTTCTGTTCCAGGAGTGGGATATGCAACCCAGGTGATAGTAGCTCTGCTTAACATCTACTATATCATCGTCTTAGCCTGGGCCATCTTCTTTCTGTCCCAGTCCTTCACCTGGGATCTGCCCTGGTCCTCCTGCAACAACACCTGGAACACAGGTGAGCTGCAGGACCTTATGCCAAGCAAAATGTAATAGAAAAACGGATAGATAATAATAATTTTGAATCAGGTGTAGCCCGGTCTCCATCTTTTGCATGTTTTTTTTAGCCATTCATTGATGGGGATGTCGGTCCAACACACGTTCAATACTAAAAGATCAACTTGTCAAGTTCAGCTAGTGTGTATAGTGCTGAGGAGCAAATGTTAGCATGTTAACACCACAAACTAATAAGCATCATACACATAGTATGGCTTTTTTACAACGGCGTATTAGGGCTACTGTAGAGGGGGGGGGGGGGGGGGGTGGAGTCAAGAGAGCTGAGCAATCTTCTGAGAAAAATAGTCACAAATTAATTTAAAATGTCAAATTTGCTAGTTTTAAAGTGGCAAATTTGCGACTTTTGCAACCACCGGATAAATAAACACCCATAAGATGACAATTTGGCCCATATAAGATTAGCCAACAATAACCATCAACCTAAGGACCTTAGCAAAGCGTCACACATGGATGTATTAATTAAAAAGATAAAAGCGACATTCATGGGAAGTTTGCTAGCATAAATGCTGGTTGTTATCATCGTAATAAACAAGCAAATTTGCTAGTTTTAAAGTGGCAAATTTGTTAATTTTAAAGTGGCAAATGTTTTAGTTTTAAAGTCGCAAAATTGCTAGTTTAAAGTGGCAAATTTGCCACTTTAAACAAGCAAATTTGCAACTTTTTTTCTCACAATATTGCCCACCTCTCGGCTCTGGGTTTTTTTTTCCTACAGTGGTACGCTGTCGTAGCGTTTAGTGTTTTTTATTTATTTTTATTTTTTTCTGGTCTTCCCCTTCAGCATTTCATTCATTTATAGTGGTGTTCCTGCACCATTTCACTCCTCAGTGGGGGCATTGTTTCACTTGCCCTTGTGCAACTTGGAAACCTCAAGAACGCTTGGTTTTCTTTACAGATTGAATGTCTTTCTGTCTTTTCTTTCATTCAAGGATCCTGTATGGCATTTCAGAGGGGGAATGGCTCCATCAATCACCATGAGAACAGCACCTCTCCTGTCATTGAGTTCTGGGAGTAAGTTCCTTTTTTGTCTGGCCATGTCCTCAGTAGGCCTCATAGGTGCCAACAAGTTCACCAAAAATTCAACGCTAATGTTGTATTCCCTCCGGTTTTAAAATGTGTGATGAGCAGACTGGATAACATTTTTACTACTGCTTTTGAATTTATGTAGTTTTGCTACAAACCCATTTGACCTGCTAATAGACCCATAGCTCCTTCATTCCTGACAGGATGGACACAATGCTACTGGAAAGGTTAGGAGAATTGTGGTATATAAAGAATTCTGTATGAAAAAATATTTGTAATGTGTGTGTGCCCCAGACGAAGAGTGCTGAGAATTTCCTCAGGTATCGATAACATTGGCACTCTGAATTGGGATTTGGTCATATGCCTGGCTATTGCTTGGGTCATCTGCTACTTCTGCATCTGGAAGGGAGTCAAGTCTACAGGCAAGGTAAAACATGTCCTCCATTCACAAGAGACGCATATGCTTGCTTTGTGGTTAGTTGGGTCTTTCATCACATATGCAGGAAATGTTTCGTTGTTCACTGTAGCAGTAACAAAAGGAACGTCTTGTAAATACACACATCTGATGAAGAAGTACTGCTGTTTCCCTGTAGGTGGTTTACTTCACAGCCACCTTCCCTTATGTCATGCTGGTGGTCCTGTTGATCAGAGGGGTCACACTGCCGGGAGCCTCCAGGGGAATCACCTTCTACCTCTACCCAGATCTGGGACGGCTGTCTGACCCACAGGTAGGCTGGAAATGCATTTTCAGATCATTTATGTTGAACATTCGTCAAAACATAAACTTGTACACATGCAAATGCTACTGAAAAAGACCATGATCTCATGGTTACCAGCAATTTAACGCTTTACGATTGATGATGATTTGATGTCTTGATACTAAAAAAGTTTCACTGCTGAAGAGTAGAATTAATTAAATCTAATAGAGGAATCCTCTTAAATCCCTCTCGGGGCTCTGAGGATGAATACAAGGATGAGACCAGGTAGGCTGGTGGAGTTTGGGCCTTGGAAATACCTGCCTTTGAGTAGTATCCAGAGCTTGTATTGTTGGTTGGACCACACAGATATTTGGCATATCTGGCTTAATGATGCCCCAGTGCCCTGGGAGCACTTCACCAGAATTGCAAGCACATACACACACCTCATTTCAACTTTGAATTGCAAGTGAGCGTTCAATGAGGGTGGAAAAGTGCTGCACTTTATCTCTCCGAGAGACAGGGCTGGATAAATAGGCTTTGCTGGGTGGGTGATGTCAAGATGGAGTGGTTGAGATTGTGAGTTTAGGGATTTACCAAAAATTCTAACAACACAGTACATGTAACAAAAAACCTGAAAACTGTATTTTCTCTGCTTGATTATCTTGTTTCTGTTCTAAGGTATGGATGGATGCTGGGACTCAGATATTCTTCTCCTTTGCCATCTGTCTGGGTTGCCTGAACGCCCTGGGAAGCTACAACAAATACAACAACAACTGCTACAGGTAAGCACTGAAATGGTAATGTACTAGGCATTATGGGCACCTGCTAAACACTACCCCTCAATTCTGTCTTATATGGCTGTAAAAGTTACACTGCCATAATTGTTGACAGTTGACCTTTTTATATTTAAGGGAATCAAACCCCATGTGCAGACAGTGTTGACTATAGTTCTGCACGCTGTTCCTTATCCTTACATATGCCTCTCTGTGTTATTTCCAGGGATTGCCTATCCCTGTGTTTCCTGAACTGTGGTACCAGTTTTATTGCAGGTTTTGCCATCTTCTCTATCCTGGGCTTCATGTCTTATGAGCAGAACTTGCCCATCTCAGAAGTGGCTGAGTCTGGTTGGTATTTTATTGATTCATTTTTAATTCTACTGATTTATTTGGGTTGAACTATTCTCAAAGACTTAGGAATTGAGTCAGAACTGATGTATGCGAAGCTCCTGCTTGTATTGATTGATTTCCTTCTGTCTAACTCCAGGTCCAGGTTTGGCTTTCATAGCCTATCCTCGTGCTGTGTCCATGATGCCTTTCTCAACCCTGTGGGCCTGCTGCTTCTTTATTATGATAGTCTTTCTGGGACTGGACAGTCAAGTGAGTCCAACATAAACGGCACACACAACGGAGTCATTTCTGTATCAAAGTTTTCAGCACACATACAGATCAACATGCATCCACGCATATGTACAAATCTCTCCTATTTCTTTTCTGATCAGTTTGTGTGTGTGGAGAGCCTGGTGACGGCCATGGTGGACATGTATCCCGCGACCTTCCGGCGTAAAAACCGCAGGGAGCTCTTTATCCTGGCTATTGCTGTGGTGTCCTTCCTTATGGGGCTCATCATGCTGACAGAGGTTTGTCTCAGTGACCTCATTTCATAATGTTTTTTAACGGAGTCATTTTGCCCAAAGGAGGCCAGAAAGATTTCCAGCTTTCCATTCACAAAACGCAATGTAGCTGGTTGGTCATAATCTACCTAACTAATTGTTAAAGTGAAACTGCTTATTTCTACTGCAGCTTCACATTAGCCTTCAGTTCATGTTAAGGCTAGCCAATTATTTTTTTTTAGCTGTGTAA
Source organism: Chelidonichthys spinosus (assembly GCA_029853015.1). NCBI lineage: Eukaryota > Metazoa > Chordata > Actinopteri > Perciformes > Triglidae > Chelidonichthys > Chelidonichthys spinosus. The sequence goes on along the minus strand of CM056825.1, from coordinate 15,747,872 downwards.
TTGCTGTGTTACACACTAGAATTGTCTTCAAGCACAAACTGGATGATTGGCTTTCACATTATGCAGAGTCTTTTTTTCTTCATTATTTCAACATTATTTGTGTTATTAACCCATCTCTGTCTCCACAGGGTGGCATGTACATCTTCCAGCTCTTTGACTACTATGCAGCCAGTGGCATGTGCCTGCTCTTCGTGGGTATTTTTGAGACTGTTTGCATCGCTTGGGTTTATGGTGAGTGTGTTCAGCAGGCATAAAGGGGGTATTTAGAAGACAAAGGCTTCAATCTCACAAAGCACTGTTCATTCTAGTCCATGCTGCCCTCATTCAGCCAATGGCTAAAAATTGAGTGATTCCGGTGTTATTTCAGCCAGTTGGTTTAGTAAATAAAGTCAATGAGAACAATTATTAAAATAACTAGTAACTTAATGTGGATCTTATGGTTGCGAAGCAGTCTTTTTTCTTTATTTTTTTAATCATAACTGTTTTTGTGTGTTTCATTTTGACATTTCTGCTGTTCAGACAGAGTGAGTCTTGACATAGATGATTGTTCAATATTGATGTTAAGTCTCCGCTGCTTTTCCCTTATGTCTCCCTGATTTGCAGGCGCCGATCGTTTCTATGACAACATAGAGGACATGATTGGCTATCGCCCCAGCCCTGTCATCAAATACTGCTGGCTTTTCTTCACCCCAGCAACATGCTTTGTGGGTCTCACATTAATTTCCAATGCTCATGCTTTCACAGTATACTACTACTGAAACAAGAGCAGCCTCTGCTGGCCAACAGTTAAAATACAGTGTTGATAAGCAAACTGGTCAAATGGTCAAATAAAGCATATTTTTATCCATCTTTAAAAAAAAAAGATGAGATTAAGGTTAAAGTTTATCAGATTTTTGCTGCAACTATTAAATACTATCTCAAATATCAGATATTAAGGCAACATCCTTCCATGCAGAACCATGAACTATTTCTCTCTGTCTGGTACTAGGGAACCTTTGCTTTCGCCTTGATCAAGTACTCCCCTCTGAAGTACAACAATGACTACGTATACCCGTGGTGGGGCAATGGGATAGGCTGGATCCTGGCCCTGTCCTCGATGCTGTGTATCCCTATCTGGATAGCAGTGAAACTGTACTACACCCCTGGAACACTGAGAGAGGTACGTCAAAATAGTCCATAGGTGTGGATGTGAGCGTGAATGGTTGTCTATCCAAGCCCGCTGATACACTTGGGATTTGTGTCTGGTGTACCCTGCTTTCGCTCCAGTGTCAGCTGGGACATAAATGCTGTTGGTGCTCCATATTTCTTAGATGTGTAAATCGGTAACTGTTTGCTAACATACACTCAACAAAAATATAAACGCAACACTTTTGTTTTTGCTCCCATTTTTCATGAGATGGACTTAAAGATCTAAAATTCATTCCAGATACACAATATTACCATTTCTCTCAAACATTGTTCACAAATCAGTCTAAATGTGTGATAGTGAGCACTTCTGCTTTGCTGAGATAATCCATCCTACCTCACAGGTGTGCCACATCAAGATGCTGATCTGACATCATGATTAGTGCACAGGTGTGCCTTAGACTGTCCACAATAAAAGGCCACTCTGAAATGTGCAGTTTTGTCTCACAGCAAAATGCCACAGATGCCACAAGCATTGAGGGAGCGTGCAATTGGCATGCTGACAGCAGGAATGTCAACCAGATCTGTTGCTCGTGCATTGAATGTTCATTTCTCCACCATAAGCCGTCTTCAAAGGCGTTTCAGAGAATATGGCAGTACATCCAACCGGCCTCACAACCGCAGACCACGTGTAACCACACCAGCCCAGGACCTCCACATCCAGTAGGTTCACCTCCAAGATCGTGTGAGACCAGCCACTCAGACAGCTGCTGAAACAATTGGTTTGCATAACCAAACAATTTCTGCACAAACTGTCAGAAACCGTCTCAGGGAAGCTCAACTGCATGCTCGTCGTCCTCATCGGGGTCTTGACCTGACTCCAGATCGTCGCCGTAACAGACTTGAGTGGGCAAATGCTCACATTCGATGGCGTCTGGCACGTTGGAGAGGTGTTCTCTTCACGGATGAATCTCGGTTTACATTGTTCAGGGCAGATGGCAGACAGCGTGTGTGGCGTTGTGTCGGTGAGCGCTTTGCTGATGTCAATGTTGTGGATCGAGTGGCCCATGGTGGTGGTGGGGTTATGGTATGGGCAGGCATCTGTTATGGACGAAGAACACAGGTGCATTTTATTGATTGCATTTTGAATGCACAGAGATACCGTGATGAGATCCTGAGGCCCATTGTTGTGCCATACATCCATGAACATCACCTCATGTTTCAGCAAGATAATGCACGGCCCCATGTTGCAAGGATCTGTACACAATTCTTGGAAGCTGAAAATGTCCCAGTTCTTGCATGGCCAGCATACTCACCGGTCATGTCACCCATTGAGCATGTTTGGGATGTGCTTGACCGGCGTATACGACAGCGTGTACCAGTTCCCACTAATATCCAGCAACTTCGCACAGCCATTGAAGAGGAGTGGACCAACATTCCACAGGCCACAATTGACAATCTGATAAACTCTATGCGAAGAAGATGTGTTGCACTGCATGAGGCAAATGGTGGTCACACCAGATACTGACTGGTTCTGAGTCCACTGGTTCTGAGTCCCCAGAACCCCAATAAAGCAAAAAACTGCACATTTCAGAGTGGCCTTTTATTGTTGACAGTCTAAGGCACACCTGTGCACTAATCATGATGTCAGATCAGCATCTTGATGTGGCACACCTGTGAGGTGGGATGGATTATCTCAGCAAAGCAGAAGTGCTCACTATCGCACATTTAGACAGATTTGTAAACAATGTTTGAGAGAAATGGTAATATTGTGTATCTGGAATGAATTTTAGATCTTTAAGCCCATCTCATGAAAAATGGGAGCAAAAACAAAAGTTTTGCGTTTATATTTTTGTTGAGTGTATTTGACATTACAACTTTACTAAGTGTGAAATATTGTAGAGTAAGTTCCACTTCGCCAAGGGGTAAAGGTCAATTTAGTATGAACTGACAACCTGTTATGTATGATTTTTTTAATTTTTAGTTATAGCAGTAATTCTAAATTCTTTATCGAAGGGTGGGTTATTGTGGTCTAGTGGGAAAGGCATTTAAGAAACCAATGTTCTTGTTTTTGTGCCACATATTGCATTACTGACATGGTGCAGATCCCGGGGGGGAATTTCTGAAAAACATGAATTGTCCCCCTCAATAAAAATACCCTAAACTATTCAAAATTGAAAAAAATAATTTTCAGACTTCACATTCTTCACATTTAAGATTCACATCTAAAAAGAAATTATTGAAATGGTGGGTTAGAGGGAGGCAAAGATGAGACATTACATGCCCGAGACCCTTAAAATTATGATTTAATAATATAACGGTTAAGCAAATAAACAAGAAAGGGAAGCACAATAAATTATTTCCTCTGTAGTACTTTTTGAATGATTTGGCGAGCCTCTATGAAGTTGTGATTTATGGTGGCATGAAAAAATCACCCAAACCTGACATCGGCTCTGCACCCCTGACATGGTCTTGAATAATCTCTTAGATAATGTTATTGATAAGTCTTAGATGCTTTTTGTTCCTAAATGACTTTGAAAAACTGATCACTATCATTTTTCAAACACTATTGCCGACATGTACTTTTTTCTCAAGTTTTCTTTCATTTCATACATTTTCCATTCACAGCGCTTTGCTATACTGACCACTCCTTCCATTGAGTTACCGAAGACTAAGCAAGAACAGGAGAAGCTGCTGGCCATCTTCGCAGCAGACGGCGACAGCCTCCATCAGAAATCACCTCCCACTAAAGACGGTTACTTCCCTGTTGATGAAAAGGAGTCCCATTGCTAGAGACTTGAGGGCCAGAATCAGAGCCTTGTGGGGGTCAGAATTTTCAGCGTTGACACTGTGTTTGACCCCAACCTTACTCTCTCCACAATACCTCATCAGACAAGGTGGAAACGGGCACTACAGAGACTTTAAGAGTCACGCAACCTGAAACTGCTGATCTGCTGTATTCTGAGGTTTCTATTTTATACACTGCCTTCAATCTGATGGCATCAGAATTCATGCTTAAAAGGGTAACATCGGTCGCTTTACTATCTCATTTGCCAGGGGCGGAGTCCATATACACTTGAAAAAATGTGGCCATTTTTGTAACACAGTGGCAAAGAATTTACATTTGATCGTTTCTGCTTTCTAAGGAAGCTTTCTTTTGTCTGTTACGGACATGTTCATGTTCAGTTAGTTTGACGTGACATTCCAGTTAACTTTGATTCTAATGGCTATCTGCTGCTGCACAACAGGAGTCACATGAATAAAAGTGTTTTGAAATGTGCTTCTGTAATGTATACAGAGTACAAGTTTTATTCCATTCATTGATCCGATCATGCGGACAGATGTTTTTACTATATAATATAGAGTGATCATCTCAGGATGTAAGATTTGATTTTCTAATGAAAAAAAACAACAACGAAAGCATACTAATAACCAATGCTTGGTAATGCAAACATTTGATTTTAAATGTATATTTAGCTGAACTGCCTACAACTCAATTACACTTTTTCAGATTATTGTTATAATAATTAACTCAATGTTGTTTATTTCTCTTTGCTGAATATTGCAGATTTACATGCTATATGCTTTTAAAAAAAATCCTGTGATTATGGAACTGATTTAGTTTGTTTTGCCTTATCTCTAATATATGGAATTAAAATGTAAAGTGCCTGAAGGAGAACCGTGTGCCACTTAGATAATATGAATCGAGCAGGCTAGTTATATAATGCGTGGGTTTCTTTAGATGTTGGAATGGGTGTATGGTCATTGATTGCTGATAGGAGATACTTTTACATATATAACTTTTATATTCTAAAAATGTTTTATGACAGAATAAAAATACTTTCATTTGAAACATTTCTGTTTATATTTTGTGGGACATTAAAATGTACATTATTTAATATATGAATAATATTTCATGCTCCAATTTTAATCTTCAACAACGTGTTGGGTTCCATAATTTTGCATTTAAAGAAAAACATTACTATGTTGCAACACAACAACATTGTAGAGTAATAAGCACTAATAGTCCAATTTTTCAACTTCATGCTGTTATTACCTCACAAGAAATGCCATCATGAAATGTTGCAACATACGCAAATGTTATTTAATGTAAAGCAGAGCAAAGGAACTCCACTTCACCTACAGTATATTGTATGACAATTTCACAATATGACTGTTGCTACTCTCTTGTTGCTGCTCTCAGTGTTGTTAATTTCCCTTTCATTACAATTCAAAAGGATTTCAGGAGGTGTGGAAACCTGTACTGTGACTCTCTGAGGACAAAAGCTGTTTCTTCAGCTAACAACACAAAACTCCAGCAGCTAAAAACATAAAGCCATGGGTGGAATGCTTATTGTCAAATGAGCAGTTCCTTCAAGTTGAACACTGTTAAAATACTGTTTGTATTTTATTGTTGCTTGCCTGTTTTTAGATTACTGAAAAGAAATGAGAAATAAATAATAATATGAAAGACTGCGTCAAATTTCCCACTGAAAACAATGTAGTGAAGCACAGAGTTCTGAGCAATGGGACAAAAGGAACCAAGTGCAGTCTGTCTACTGTTATGGCACAATAGAGTGCAGCCTCAGGGAATGGATGCTCCTGTTTTCTGTATCTCTACATTGGTCACATTGCATCTCATCTTCTGAAGCATGCCATTCTAATGATAAACCATAAAATAAGAAAGCCTGGCAACTTTAGTACAGAAGGACCACTAATGACATTGTACTTAAATTATCAAAAGTAAAAGTACTCATTATGCGGAAGAATGGTCGCTGTCAGTGTCAAATGATTACATATTTTATTATTGCATTAATATGCTGATGTATAAACATGTAGCTGGTCATTTTACACCTTAACAATTCATCATATTTTATAAATGAGCCATATGTTTTGAATATACTGTGTAGTGGAGGAAAATCACAATCATTTTCTGTGAGATGCAATAGTAGGCTACAAGTGTAAAGAAGCAAAGAATAAAGAATAATTTAAATATTCAAGTAGGTAACTGCAAATGCATCAAAATAATTCATATGCACAGATAGTACGTGTTCCACTATCACATAAGTTATACAATAATATGTTAAAAGCAGCTGTGTATAAAACTACAGCTGTAATATATTTTCTAGCCTTTAGGCGGTGCACGTGCCCGGCAGTGGCTGCCTGTCTGTATCAAGCTTTTCCAGCAGGGGTCGCTGTAGTCAGCATTCTGAGAATCACTGTTTACGGAAGTCCAAGTGACGTGTCACTGTCCACTGAAGCATTGTGGGAAGGGAAGTAGAGCTGACGGCCGCTGATGGCAGACTGCTCAATTTGACAAATATATTCGATTAATTAGCAGCTCTGAGAAACAGGAATAAAGGGGAGTTATGCTACTTCACGAAGCTAATGTCAACGGGCTTTGAAGGAGAGCAACATATGCCGGTGTCATCGATGATCGCACGGGCGCTCAAAACAGAAAAGTGGGATACTGTGTCAATGGACCGCGGCGTTTTTATTTTATTTTCCAAGGCAGCCGAATAAAGTAGCAACGGATTATATTCCCGCCGTGGATGGGTGGGGGGCGACTGCGCTCTCGCATTCCTTATCGTTTGAAGTTTCTGGAGAATTCTGTCGAAGACGCCGTCGAATATGTCGACCAGCAGTCCCGAAGCGGTGAAGAAATTGCTGGAGAACATGCAGACGGACCTGCGGTCTCTGTCAATGGAGTGCAAGAAGAAATTCCCCCCAGTCAAAGAGGTTAGCCGGGCTAGTTAGCTTTACTGGGCCGTTACCATGGTGTTCAACAGCGTTCCTGAGTTGTATATCTGATGTAATATTCGTTATAGTATGGATATTTACATATTTGTTAGTTTAAACCCTCTCCCCACCAAACACCGGGCCGCTACTCTGTGTTGGGATATGGACACCGAGTTGCCTTCGTACTGTAACTTACTGATTAATTAAAAGTTGTGGCAGCTGCTGGGCCTTCCTGCTAGCCAGGTGTTCAATTAAAGGGATGTATAGGTGTTTACATTTTGCCACACCTTAAAAGGCATTCATATTGTGAATATTGTCGAGTGCCTGCCATTTGAAAGTTATACTTCAACCAGTGGTTTTATTCTGTAGTTAATGCAATAGCTCGGTGCTGTACATCCCAGACACATTATTGTGCAGCCATTAAAACAAACACAATATTTTGCATATATACTCTTGTCAGATGGTGTAAATTCATCCAAATGACTCAGAAATATATTTCCGGCATGCTGTCTTTGAATTATTCTAAATAACTGATATTGTCTCTGGGCTTAACTCCGTTGTGTTAGGTTTGGCTGCAGAAATCAGAGATGGATATCTCCGACTCTCCACAACTAAAACCAAAACAATCAGTGTGGCTAAATAAATACCACTAAGTGAGGAAGTATTTTTGTAATTTGTGAAAACGTGACTCTATTCTTTTTGATGCCATGGCAGTAGAGCATTAATGAGTGGACAATTCTCAGGTGAGCTATTTTCAGCTAAATGTTATGTTTGGCCTAAATGGGTATTTGTAGGATCTCACATTGCACAATAGGCTTACCAGTACTGACACAGCCAAGAGCAATTTCATGTAAGTGCTTTTTTCATTCCTTGGAATGAGTTGCTGTTTGTGGCTGCTGACTGGCTCCGTTGTGTAGCAGTGTTGGTGACATGGTGGCTTAGATTAAGAACAGTACAGTACAATGAGGTGAAATGTCAGGGCCCTTTGCAGTGTATGCATGGTGTTGGATTCACATTGAGAGGACAACAGTCCATCCAGCTTTTATGACTAAATGCCTCAAACAACCCTCTTTATTATGCGATCTTGGTTCAGTAGTCCACAGTGCTGGATCAGAGTTCATTTACATCAGGAAGTAGAGGTGTGGATCTTTGGCTTCACTTCGATTAACGATACAGTAGTTGGCGATTTGATTCAAGGACAATTAATTTTTTTTGGAAGTATTCAATTCGATTCTGTAAACCACGATTTGATTCAGTAACTTGTAACCAAAATTATATATCCATGAAATAAACATGCAATAATGCGAGAAAGACTATCTGTATACTTCTGAAAGGTGAAAAAATAAACAGACCACAGAATTAAACATATTTATTCTCTAAAAAAGCATAATATTTTATGCTGAATACAAAAATGTAATGCTCAGTTATTTTTTTTAAACATTTTTCAATAGACTCCATGCTGGCAGGGGAGAGAGTGTCTTAAAAGTATTAAAACATTAATCATAAGTAAGAATCATGATTCATACGATGTAACGCATGTCTATTGGTTATTGGTGAAGCCAAAACGATTTGTTCTATTTATTTATTTTAGCGGATCGATTTAGTTGAATCGATATGACTGACAATCTATCATCGATTACTCGAATGAATCGTTACACCTCTATCAGGACGGTATTTGTATTTCTTTTGAACCTTAATTTATTAGCTAGAAGATAAACCTATGAGGCTGGTGACAAACACAACCTCCATTCACTCTCTGTCACGGTTTGACCATGCTACATGTCTTAACTGTGTGGACATATGGATGCTCTATTCTATTATTTATTAGGGACTGAAATGTGCACGTAGAGCAACGGTTGTTTGCCAATGTTATGGGATTTAACTGACACCATCTCAGTGAGATCCTCTTTACCTTAATTCCCTGTAATTCCCAGGTATAGCAAGCTCACTGTATCCTTGCATATGTAACAGTGGTCACATAGGTCATTAGATGAAATGCTGCACTGTAGGCTCTGTGGGGCTTTTGAGGCCAGGGAAATATTTGCTAGCCAGCTCAGTGGGGCAATACATATCAGACTAAACTGGCTTAGTTTGCTTTCCCTCAGGTTTCACCCTGATTAAAGACAACATTGCAATGAGAATGAGAAACAGTACTCCTGTCACTGCATACAGCATAGCCAACATCTGGTTGTGTCTCAGGCTGCTTGCTGACCCTTGCCTCGGGGCCTCATGAAACATCTTCTGCTCTATTGATTTATCACCACCCATGTTTCCTGGTCCTTATCAACATCTTTTCCTCAGGGATCAAAGCAGTACAGGCAGCCACTTTGATGTCCCCCCCCCCCCCTGCTACTGTGATTGAAACAACCTTTTCCAATATGAGTCGTCATGGTTCACCCGGATGTTATCGTGCTACAAACAAGTACTGGTGTAATTTGTTGCAAATTTAAAACCTTTTTGTGCCTGTTACAGCATGCATTTGTAATCCTCACTCTGTCCAGTCTTACAATGCAATTTCTTTTAAGATTTATTAAAGGTTTATTTAAAGGAGTTCCACATTTTCAGCACTTTCGACATTTAAATTATTTAGCTGCTTTAGATAAGTTAAGTGAATTACTGTCACGTTTGTCCGTACATTTTCAAAACTTCATACCAAAGCATTGCATCCTTATTGCACTAGAAGAAAGAAGCTCTGTCCTCATTTCCCACCCCATCTACACTCTAGTTCCTCCCCCATTTCCCAGTCCATCTCCCACGGAAACATTGCATGACAGCCAGTGGTTTCTCTGGGTTATGAGGAGCAAAGAAGAGTCCCATTGATTTTTCTGCATCAGAGTAACACACTCAGAAACTCTCTTTCATTGAGTAGAGAAATTGAACCAACAAGGTTTTGCTGCTTGTTGTTTTCTGATTGCTTTTACCTGTAGGTGAAAAAATATATACATGATGCAGCCAGCTCTTCACTCTCTCAGTGGATGAGTCAGGTGCCAACTGCATATGGCTCAGAGTGCAAGGTGACTGATTATCTTGGGAAAACATGCAGAATAAATGCAAGCATTATAGGCAACCATTTGTTTGGCTCACTTAGCACAACTCATTTTCTAGACAGGTCATGTAAGCTCTACCGAGACAAAGTGACTCACAAGCAACATGGAGAGAGGATTTGGAACTGACACTATTGCTCTGAAACTCTTACTGAATAAGTCCCTTTTCCTAATATGCTAAGTCAGTTCTAAAAAACTGCTGAGTTTATAGACTCACAGCATGTTTCTAAGGAAGTCGATCTTTGATGAGCTTCACTAATGTTATATAATAAGCCGGCACACAGACGTGGGTCAGTTCCTCTTTTAAGGATCTCCACAAAAAAGGCCTTGGAGAAGAACTGAAAGTACTGAACATTTTCTGATATGGTCTGGTTCTGTTATGTCTGTACAGCAGAAACCAGTAATGTCCCTTTCTACTGGACGTTTAGATTTTAAAACTTTGTATATGTACTGTACCGGTCACCCAAGTCAAAGTATGTTTACTTATTTGTTTGCATCCAATTCTAAAATATAAAAAAATATATTTTTCTTCTTCTAACTGCTTTCTGTTGAGTATTGAGTGAGTGAATGATCAATTAAAACACCTCCCTTATAGTCACTATTATCATATAACAACATCCTGGCAACCCGATATCTGAATCGATACCTTCAGTACTCCTTCAAATGTATCATCATTCTGGTCTTGATTTTAAACATACATGTCCACTTTGACAAAGTTTGGCATTTGATAGGGGACTTGAAATACTATTTATAATCTGAAAATTGGAGAAAACATGCTCATTTCTCTCACTGCCGTTGGGCTGCAGAACTTCTTGGTGACTCATTTCAGTTGACTAGATTGATAGCTTTAGCACAGTGCAGTAAGCTTATGTTGTGGAATAGGCGTTGCTACAGCATCACAGGGGTGAATACATCTGAAAACCAGCAGCTGTTGAAGAACTACTCATCTTAGGCCGCAACTAACAATTATTTTCAAAATTGATTTATTAAAATGTTTAGGATTCAGCTTTGTCAGATCCCTGAGATAATCGTTACAACCCATAACTTATCAGATCACATCTATATTATCATAAAGGTGGAATAACATCTCAGCTTCGTTAAAAACCTCACCACTACGACCCCGTTTCAGTTATACTTCACAGTTACAGTATATTATGGGCTTTGCCTTTGGGAATATCAAGTAGCCACAGCAGGTTTGTAATTATTTGGGACTAAAAAAGCTCAATGTGTTTCTCCCCACTGCCCTGTAAAGTCCTCTGGCTCTATTGGACGAAAAAAAAGGACTTAAGGGAGACGAGCATTTTTTTTTCTTTCTGGAGATTAACTTTTTAAGGACCTTTTATGGTAAGAGGCCAGCTCAGTTTTTTTTATTGATAACTCAACCCACTAACTAGCGGTTGCTTGGGAACCGACTGTTCCGCAGGTTATGAATTGTTATCTTCCACAGTGGCTCGACCTTGTGGCTGTTCAAATAACATGTTAAAGTGATAGTTATTTTGTAGATACTGTATTTCAGCCACTCTGACTTAAAGAACAATTGCTTTATTTGTATCCATCTATGTTCTTAGCATTACATTGTGCTTGAACATCATACACACACAGATTGTGTCAGTGGAATGTTTTGCTGCTCTTTCACTAATCTAATAAGACCTTTTAACCATATTACCTATTGAAGACTTGAAAGTTAGTGGCCACTTAAATAAGATGTCTTATTTTCTAAATGGATTCCTGTGACTGCAGAGATTGTAGGATTGTATGCTCTAGTCATTTGTTAACACATGCATGCTTAGGAAGTAGACAGATCATGCAGTGGCTGTATGAAAAATGCATCAAGGCCCAATGGCTGTTTGTTCAGTTGAGGTTGTTGCAGCCACCGCCGACTTCAGTGATATGCCATGCTGTGTTTAAAAACTTACTGTATTTAAACGGATATCCATTTGTTTTAAGCTTTGTATCGTTAGAAACCCAGTAGTAATTTTTAATGGTCGTGCATCATTCCCTCATTTTCCCCATAGACGGGAGATCTCCGTAGTTCTATTCTGAAAAAAGAGCCTCCGATGACGCAAATATCCTCATTTTGTGTCATCGGAGGCTGCTTTGGTTAGAGGGGGTATGGCCACATTCACACACGTACCTGCAAAATGAATCCCGTTTTCCCCAGAATATTGCTGCTATGTGTTTTAATAATTCAGTCCCTGTGTATATACTTGGTTGTACCAATATGGTGATGTTATTGGCAAGAGTCAGAGTAGTTTATTTGCATATATTTGCATGACACAATCTGATTGGCTGATGGATCCGTCAGCACCTGAAAAGTTGAACTTTTCTATTTTTTTTTTCACGCAAGCGATGCGACAGAGCGGACCCACAATTAATTTCATCATAATGTGACGCAAGCCCATGCCAAGTCTATGATAACTGTCAACGGAAAGGTGTAGTGTACGCGCCCTAAGACTACAAAACTAGTCCCTTTTTTTTCAACCTGCCTATAGGGGGCGGGACCCACTGAGGCTACAGACCTATTAAAGACCAGTGGTTGGACCTCACTTCAGACTCGGGGTGTGAGCGGAACTGGACTCGTCCTTTTATAATAAAAATGCCACTCTGTCCAAAATCTGCTGGCTGCCGGTCGGTCTGCACTGGCCGCTGCCGGTTGGTCCATTTGGTCTCGGAGCAGTGTGAGTGCAAACAGGCGGGGGACAGCCGAGGAGGGACGGATCAGTGGGAGTGGCATGCGGAGCTGTGCATTGTGGGAGTTGTTGTCCTCCATCCACATGCACCAAGAAGTCACTGTCTGCCTTTTCTCGGTCAAGAAGGCACCAAAGTTGAAATTAATTATACATTTGACTACATATATGACCCACTTTCAATCCAGATTCATGTTTCCACCGGTGAAGTATTCCTTCGGGTATTTCCCAGAATAAAGTAAACCTACCTCTTTCGGTTACAGCGATCAAACACTTATATGGATCAAAAATATATGTCTAAATAATTCACTTACAGTAATCAAGTCTTCAGCTTACTGTGTTCATTTTGGGTGTTTTCATACATGCAACACATGGGCAACAAATGTTAACTACGATAATTGTATTTTGTTTTTTACTTCCAAGATACTGTATATAATGAATATGTTTGTTTTCAACCTTTGCTACCAGCCTCTGCATTTGTAAAAATCACAATACTGTTTTAGGCTATAGTCGAGTTATACTTTCAACTACAGTAAGGCATATTTTCTACACAGTACTATGCTGTATAAAAGTGTATTTTAATTATACACATTGTGGTCATTTCAATTGAACAGTAATTTGAAATGCATTTGAAATGTAGTAGCTGTATGTCCAATGACTGTTAATTTGTTTAAATGCTATATTTTCCTTTTTCAAAAGGAAGTCATACAAACGGTGATAAAACATGTCGAGTTAAAAAAACAATAGCTGTGTGAATGACAGGACAGACTGCCAGTGTTCAACATGTGCAACTTTCTTGCTATGTGGGCTGTGCAGATGCTCGTTACCTCAGCATCAGGTTGCCAAGATCCATATTGAAGTGACTGAGGTGAATAATGTAGTTATGGTCCATCAAACTGCAGAGTTATAGTACAGTTGTTGTCTCAGTGCACATTGTATCTTTTAGACAGGTAATTTGCTGTATGAAAAGTGGTGTGGTCTTATTGTAATGGCGTAAATGTCAGAGAATAGGAGATAGCGATTTGATAAAGGAAGAGTAAGATTGAGAATGAGTAGATGGGGTGAGAAGGGGCTAGTGATGGGGAACAACGCATTGGCTGGAGGGATGGAGAGAAGATCTTAAAGGCTTGCCTTAGCTGGCGGTTGTTGCATATACATGCTCAGTATCTGTGTTTCACAGAATAACTCACATTTCTCCTTGTCATCCCCTCCTCCTGCTTTTCTCTCTCTACAGTCGACAGTCCCCCCCCCCCCCCCCACACACACACACACACACACACCATTTCACCCCTGCCAGACACCTTGCTAAGGAAATCACTTCTACTAGCACATCCTTCTCAAGTTGAAGCCCGTTCAGACAGATTTACCAGCCCCCACCTCCCCTCCTCCCCGCAGCCAGGCCTCCCTGTTCTTACCCTGTAGCCATCACAAGTGTGTCCATTGCTGCACCATCAGCACCTTTTGATACTATATTAACCTAATTGTCTTTTTTTTTTTATCCCGTAGGCTGCAGAGTCAGGCATCGTGAAGATTAAGACCATTGCAGCGAGGGGTACAGACATACTGGCAGGTGAGTGACACAGTGAGAAGGGTGGCGGTTAATCACAACTGAGATACAGTTTTCACTTTGAGTTTGTGCAATTCACTCCGATATTAAAATAATTCCACAAAATATTGTATATTTTTTATTTATTTGAATTATTTTATGTTAATGTGTTTATTATTTACAGTATTCTCATGTTTTGTTGTTGTTTTGGATTATAGTTGCTGTAAACAATACAATCGGGTTTTATATTCACATGAATATGTCTTTTGTCGAGACATACAAACTTTTTAAAGTAAGTTTTAGAGTAAAAAAAATCCTTCAATATATTATTCTAGCGAAAGGTTTGGCGAAATGTGGGCTTAAACTTCCAGGGAACCGCTGTTTTTAAAGAAAGCTGACAAGTGATATCTGAACTGTTTTCAGTTTATTCCTCCCCACAAAAGTTATCCCTCAAACTTATAATACAAAACTATTAGCTCCTGATTGGTATTGGCAGATTCATTTTTCCTGCTCCAAACTATTATATTTTGGCCTTGATTGACCTCTAAAACAAAGCACAGGATTTTCTCTTGAATACTTGAATAGAAAACGCTGTCTTGATGAACAAAGTCCGGCTTTGAGGAACATTTGCAGAGTTGACACATTGTCGACATTTTCTGAGTTCCACTGCTGACTGTCTGACTCCGACTGCCCCTCTGTGAACTGTAAACCACACAGCAGCTCATGGCAGGAGAGCTCAGTTATCTTTGTTTCCAGAATGCATTTGTTAGTTGTTGTAGCACAGTAATGAGGTGTTACAAAAAGAGTGTTGGGTCTTGTTGTGCAGGTCTAAATTATTGAAGAAACTACAATCTAACAATTTGACATTTCATAATTACCACCTCCAACTTTAAAAGAAATTGGATGAACATATTCTATTTTCTAGTCTTTCTCATATTTTATTATGCATTTTTGAGTCTTCGGCTTAGTAGAATATTTGTTCTCCAGCTTCAGATTATATTATATAAGATGCAACTCGGATACATTAAACAGGCGGCTGTGATTTATGCAAGAATGTTTTGCATTTGATCTACACTTTAACTAATTCTAAATAATGTATGTAAATGTAAATATGGAATCTTTGTACTTTCATCAGGTATCCAAAACTGGACGGTGACATTTATCTTGATCTCCTTTTTCTGCAGCTCTGAAGGAGAACAGTTTAGAGGTCGTGCAGCCTTTCCTGATGGGCTGTGGCACCAAGGAGCCAAAGATCACCCAGCTGTGTCTTGCTGCCATCCAGAGACTAATGTCCCATGAGGTTGTTTCTGAGGTAAGCACTTTAGCTAGCCTGATATTTGAAATGCTGGCATTTGTATACAGCACATGAAGGCTTGAGTTCAGAGTTGAGGTATGTGCGGACAAAAAAATGAGATTCAAATATTGAAGCTGAAGAAAATTGCAATATGATAAAAAATCATTATTAATTAATAAAGTGCAGTAGTGTCATTGAAATATAAAACATAATTATTGCCTTTCTAGATCCACACACATCATTGTTAATTAACCCCAACCGGGAATCGAACACTGTAGCACTGTCCCCTCTCGCTGTGAGGGGACAGTGCTACCCACTACACAGCCGTTCAGCTCCGGATGATAAACATCTATCATCAAATAGTAAAAACTCATATTAGGTTACGCAAGGCTTTTTACAAAATCTCCCAAGCTTCATTTCCTCCATCTTCCCCTTTGGTAGCGTGGTTGTAACAAGTGTAATCATTAACAGCCCCCTGTCCTCATCGGCATTCATACCTTGTGTCTATAATGACAGAAGGGGATTATCCTCCCCAAGAAAGCCTAATCAATATACAATATTACTATCCTTTTTGTAATTAAGAAAACAAATATCTAAAGATGAGAGTCATGGCAGGCAACCTGAGACACATTCTTTCTAATATATGAAGGGTAATTAATTCAGATGGATACAGGGGTCAATGCCTCTCATCAATACCCAATCAGACAAGTTAATACTAGAATAATCAATGTAAATTAGGGACTAACCCCCCTTCCTGTTCCACTACCCTTTCTGTCCTGCAGTTTTTCTCCATCTTTTAGTCTTTGTAATACACCTGTATGAATGAAACTAACCATTGGTCTAGAAAAAAGTATTACCATTAGTTTGACATGATCTGTGTGTGTAATGGCAGTTAAACAGTGCTGAATGGATTAGGTGGAATGAGGTATCCATCTGAGATGTGACCTAAATGATAAAACAGTTACAGAAATGTATTTGAATACAAGCCGATGGGTAAAGAAGATTTGAACCTTTTAAAAAAACAAGTTTGAGTCCTAAGATCAGAGGTGTTTCAAAGCTGACACCCCTGAGGTACTGCACAACTGCCTTGTTAATACACCATAAAAGACTGTTATTAAAAGCTTATGGCGTCATCCCATGCTTTTTACATTTTGATGTCAGGCGTTATTTAATTAGGCTAACATAGGTTTCAAAGCTCCTGCCTGTGGTAAGAGAGTCTAAGTGCTCTACACTCCCAGAATAAAGCCTCTCCTAAAATAAATGTGATATGACATTGCATGGTATTTGGTATAGTTTTGATCAATTCTTAAACACATTTTTTTCCTCTTTTTAGTCCATATTATGCGCATTTGGGTTACAACAAATTATTATTACAAATAAATCTGTTAGTTTTAATGTCTCTGTGCTGGCAACAGCCGTAGCTGGAGGCATTATGCTTAAGGTTTGTCTTTCTATCCGTACATACGGGCCATTCTCATGAATGAATATCTCAGGAATAACTTGGACATATTTTTTTAACATCTACTTGGACCCCAGGATGAACCGATTAGAATTTGGTGGTTAATAGTCAAATCCCAGCTCAATGTTATATCTTCGTATGCTGACATTGTCTGAACAACCGTCCCAATCCTTACGATATGTGATCAACAATTTTATATAAAACAAAAAAACCCCCACTAAAATCCTTACATTTGAGAAGGTGTGACCAGCTGTTGTTAGTCATGTTTGTTCGGTAAATGACCACGATTATTGGAATTGTTTATTTATTTTATTTCAACTGTCAACTAATCATTTCAACACTAATCAACGCCAGTTCATAATATTGGATGTTTTGTTGAACTTGATACTCCTTGAATGGGTGGTGGTTTTATTGTCTTGTTAAAATTTTCTCAGTGAGTCTCAAGCGCTTGTCTTTTTTTCCACCGTCTTCCAGAGTTCATCTTTGAGTGGCTGTTATCACTTTGTCGCACCGAACAAACACCTCCCACATCTAAGACAGACATATACTTCGCATATTCTACACATTTTCTAATCCGTTGAACATCGGAACTCCTCTCTTTCTGTCTGCCAACAGCACTCCACCTCTAAACTGCAGGCTACCCGGGGGCCTCACAAGACAAAAGTCTACTACCTCAGTATTGATTCTTAAGGTCTCACTGGAGGCAACCTAGTCCGATACTTTGTGGTGCAGAGAGAATGTGGTGATTGCTAATGCTGTTTTGTTTCCTTGGGGAAGGAGAGGGTTCTGTTCAAATGTCTTGAAAGAGCATGCTTAAATAGTAAAGAGCAGACACTGAATAGCATCTTACTGATGGCATACCTATGCAGGTATGGAGGTGTCCAACACCCTAAGCAAGACCATCACCAATTTCCAAATCACTGGAATCACAAAACACTGTTAATGATAATTGTTTGCCTCTGAACTGCAAAGTAAAATGTGTAAACAGACAACATTGAGGCAAGTAACAAAATAATTTGATCCAAAACCAAATACATTTGCAGGAATATTAAGGAGTTGATATGTAGCAATGGATCTAGGGCTGAAAAAAAATAATATTAGACAAAAAATAATAAGACAACAAATTGCAAATCAGTTTCATTGCTGCAGCAAAAATATCAAACGTTAGCTATTTATATATGTCCTATCAATTTGTTTTGAACTATTGATCAGACATATGCAATTTTGTGGTTTTTTTCATAGACTAAATGATAATTTTGTAAATCTAAAATGCAAAAACAATGTTTCTTGTTCTTTATTTTCTTTTTGTATTATTTCAAGTTAAGAGTCCTTCTGTGACCATAGTTTAGAGGCGTTGTGTGAAGGCTAGTTTTTGACAGCTTGACCCAAGAAAGGACATGCAGTGTCACACTCTGTGAGCATCAAGTGTCATGATAATAACCGGCAGCTAGCTTTGGTGTTATTAAACTCTATGACGTTGAGACCCCTCAGCAGTCAGCACCAGCTGCTCCCAGAAGTGTGTGTTTTTGTGCATGTATTTGAGGGAGCTTGTCTGACCTTGGGCTGAGCTCTCACTTGACATTTTCTCTGTCACAATCGAGCAACTGTGATACTCCCTCTTGACTTGAACTACAAGTTCTTACGTGTGCAAACTTTTGGATGAATGTAGTATACTCAGATTTGGTCAATGATCAATGTAAACAATTTTGTGTTTGCATACATGACAGGCAGCTGCAGGCAACATCATCAATATGCTGTGGCAGCTAATGGAAAACGGTTTGGAGGAGCTGAAACTTCTACAGACGGTCTTGGTCCTGCTGACCACAAACACAGTTGTACACGATGAAGTACTTTCTAAGGTAAATGAACAACACACTCCTATATCACTCAAACTGTAGGAGGTCTCAATATAACCCAGTGTTGTTGCTCAGTGTGTCATCTTCCATCTATCATTAAACTGTGGCTACAATGTTTTATTATACATTTATTTCGGTGACCCTACACCCTACAGTTTGTGCCGCATCATTACACAGATACATGGACTCATTCTGTTCACACTACTTTTCCCCAGGTTTTCATTAAATATCAAAATAAATCTCTAGAGACTCTTTAACCTATAATGGCTGAGAGTGCACACCATTTGTTTAACCTTTCCCGAAGATGGAAAACCAATGTAGCAGTGATTGATGTAGGCTCAGTTTAGACATTTTATAGATATATGTATATATGCTGCATAATCCACTTACGTTTTGTCCACGTCCAGGCCATTGTGCTGTGTTTCCGTCTTCACTTCACCAAGGATACCATCACCAACAACACAGCGGCCGCCACCGTCAGACAGGTCGTCACTGTGGTCTTTGAGAGGATGGTGGCTGAGGATGAGCGTTGCAAAGGTGAGAGGATGTGATGTCTGATTTTATGGAAGATTTAATGCAAATTGAAACATCCGTCTTTGAGATATTGTGAGCTGATACATTCATAGAAATGGTATACAGTTGAAATTGTATACAGCTTACATGTATGATTCAGTCAAAGTCAAGCAAAAAGCATATTTATCAGTCATTGATTATATA
This sequence comes from Chelidonichthys spinosus, assembly GCA_029853015.1. NCBI lineage: Eukaryota > Metazoa > Chordata > Actinopteri > Perciformes > Triglidae > Chelidonichthys > Chelidonichthys spinosus. The sequence goes on along the minus strand of CM056825.1, from coordinate 15,728,405 downwards.
TATTGATTGATTGGTAGCATTGCTACTTTGAATTCACACTAATTAATGCACTTCATTTCCTGTTGTTCTTTCAATGATTTGCTTAAAAACCTAAAGTATACATTCTGATCCCCCCAGGCATTGTGGAGCAGCCTCCTCCTGTCCAGGGAAACACCAACAGGCGGTCTGTTAGCACACTGAGGCCCAGTGCTAAAGATGCATACATGCTGTTCCAGGTATATCCACCAGGGGGCGGCCACCTCTACACAGTTACAGTGCCTATAAAAACCATTCACCCCCTTTTTTCCCCCTTTTAGTTCTTTTATAAAGCAGTCATGGTCAATGTAATTTTGCCGTTTGGACAAAAATAAAAAATAAACCTGCTTTAATGTCAAAGTGAAAGATTTCCACACAGTAATATCAATTAACTAAAAATATATAACGTAAATTAAGTGTTTGCACAAATATTCACCCCCTTCAAATTGGCTGACCTAATTCAACAGATGTCCAACAAATTGGTGCTAGTAGTCTCACAATTAGTGAAATGGAGTGAAAGTGAAAGTGAATGACTAGTGCAAGGAGACTAGTGACGCAGGCCGCTAAGATACCTGAAAGAAGGTTCTTTGGTTCGATGAGACCAAACTGGAGCTTTTTGGACATCGGATTAGATGCTATGTTTGGTCTCCATCAAACATAGCACATCACCACAAACACACCATCCCCGGCATGAAGCACGGTGGTGGCAACATCATGCTGTGGGGATGCTTCTCAGCAGCAGGCCCTGGAAGACTTGTAATGATAGAGGGTAAAATGAAGGCAGTAAAATATAGGGACATTCTGGAGGACAATCTGATTCAGTCTGGGGAGAAGATTTATTTTCCAGCAAGACAATGACCCAAAGCATACAGCGAAAGCTACACAGAAATGTATAATGACGGCATGGTGAATGTTCTGTGTGTGTGAGTCAAAGCCCAGACCTCAGTCCAATAGGAAATCTGTGGCTGGACTTGAAAAGGGCTGTTAACGCCTGATCCACATGCAACCTGACAGAGCTTGAGCAGTTTCTCAAAGAAAATAGTAAAATTGTTGTGAACAGATGTGCAAGCCTGATTGAGAGCGATCCACACAGACTCAGTGCTGTGTTTCCGTCCGAAGGTGCATCTACTAAATACTAATTTGAAGGGGGTGAATATTTATGCAAACATTTTTTTTTTTACATTCTTTATATTTAAATTGATTGGCATTACTTTGTAGACACCTGCATTCACTTTGAAATTAAAGAGTTTGTTTTGCATTTTTTTTTGTAAATTATAAGGATTCCATTTATAAAAGCAATAAAAGGGGAAAACGTACAAGAGGGCGAATACTTTGTATGTAGGTACTAGCCTCTTCTCAAAGGGAAAACTTTGGACCCTAGTATGTTTTTAAACATCGGTCATTATTTAGTTATTTTTTGCCTAGATATAAGAAATGTAAATTTCCCCCACAACTAGAAATCACTGATATTACTAACCTCACAACCTTTTAAAGTTGAAAATATGTTAGAAATCACTCTCACCTCTGCAATGAATTTGCATGAAGTGATTCAAAGGGCCCTTGTCTCAAAGTCATCCCTCACCCACACTGCACTTTTTTATGATAATACTCATCCTTCCAGCAGAGCTCAATGACTACAGTGTTCCAACCACTGTGATTTGTGTAGGACATAAAAGTCCATTGTTTTAAATGCTGCTGTGTGACTCCCTGCAGGACTTGTGTCAGCTAGTGAATGCTGATGCCCCCTATTGGTTGGTGGGGATGACGGAAGATGACCCGGACATTTGGCCTGGAGCTGCTGGAGTCTGTTCTTAATGACTTTCCCGGGGTATTCCTCCAGGTACGCAGCCTTACGTGTTATGGACAACACAAATGTAAAATCGCAAAATATATATAATATACCTTAAGAATAATGACCAAACTCGGTTTCCTCTTCATTTTCTGCATGACTTATGTTTTGTTTTGTCCGGCTCCTGTGTATATTACCTTAACAGCAGAGATTGTGCTTCTCAATGCAGTGAAACAAATGCTCTTTTGCAGTAGTTTGTCTTGGTTTTACTCGATCAAATTAAGAGGTTTCTCTCCCCCAGCACCAGGAGTTCAGCTTCCTACTGAAAGAACGGGTCTGCCCCCTGGTCATTAAGCTCTTCTCCCCCAACATCAAGTTCCGGCAGGGCAGCAGCAGTGCTGCCTCACCAGCACCCGTGGAGAAACCATACTTTCCGATCTGCATGAGGCTGCTGCGTGTGGTCTCAGTCCTCATCAAGCACTTCTACAGCTTACTGGTAAGGGACTGATCTGTAGTGATGGTTGACTGGCCAGAACGGTTGCCTGATAGATGCTTTATGAGTAAGGGATTTTCTCCAGCACAGAGCTGATACTCTTAATTGATCTGGTCTGATCAGCATTGGATTAGCGTAGAAGTAGTTTTGTCTTAGTTCTGCTCCAGGCACTTTAATGAGCTTAGCTACATCTAAATAATTAATCATTGCACATGTTTTTATTTACTGGTACTCTATTACTCTTTGAAATGGAAATCCGTCTAGAAGCGTGGTAAGCCACAGAATAGCTTCATCAAAGCCTGAAGGGATTCAGGGAGTTTGGCAGAGGCCAGCTTGCAGTGACAGGACTAAGCTGGTCAAACCTTTGTCCTAATCTGAGTGGTATGTTTTTCTTTTCCAGGTGACTGAGTGTGAGATCTTCTTGTCTCTGCTGGTGAAGTTTCTGGATGGGGAGAAGCCACAGTGGCTGAGAGCAGTGGCTGTGGAATCAGTCCATAGACTATGTGTGCAGCCACATTTATTACGGTACACAATATTAAGCTCTACAAAACCAACCGCACATTGTAATGATCAAGTCTATAATAATAATTATTCTTGTCTATCTTAAATGTTAACTCATTATCCACAGCTACGTTGTGTGAGTTGTTTTGTGCCTTACACTGCTTGAGTGTGAGTAATCTTTACTTAATGACTCTAGAGTTAGAAGACCAACTGTGTGATATATCTGGCCATGGTGGCTAAATCATTTCTGATTTATTGTAATTATTCTTTAATTATTGTATTATTTATTTCTCTCAATACAACAACAGAGGCCATCTTATCATTTAATACTGTCAATGTCGCCAACAGGATATTAAATAGCATAAATGGTGTGAATGATTTGTAACCATGGCATCAGCATGACTCTAGGAATAGCAATGTTTCATGGTTCCATAAGTTGAGGATGATATTTGCAGGTTAACATGCTGATATTTTAGCATGATAACAGTTATTATGTACAGCTGAGCCTGACAATACGCAACTGCCGCTTAGTCTGATGAAAGTTAAGAAAAGTCAGATGGAGCTGAGTTTGAGCCAATGATGTTTTCCATCATCACGTCAAACCACCACCACCCAAACGACCAGTTCCATGCTGTTTCTTTCTAGCTGACCTCTCTTCACTCAATTCTGTGTTCTTTTCCTTTTCCAGTTCGTTCTGCCAGTCATATGATATGAAGCAGCACTCCACTAAGGTATTCAGAGACATTGTCAACGCCCTTGGCTCCTTCATCCAGTCCCTCTTCATCGTTCCTAATGCAGGCAACACTGCTGCCGTTAGTGCACCTGCTGGTCAGTTCGCTGATTTTTTTCAAACACTAATTCTCTTTTTTTGCTTTATTCAAAAGTTACTATTCCTGGTACCGTGGGAAAGTGGATGACTTTTCAGATTCATGTCTCCATAAAGTTCTGCCCATGTTATGGGAATTTGTTCAAATTCACCTGAAAGATGACACATTCACTGAGATGCATTTGAAGCAAAAGTCCTCATTTGATAAGTAAAAATAATACATGCAATCAAAACATGTACAGACACAAGTTGACATGGGAAAGTGACGGATATTTGGTTTTGCAAAAATGTATGTTTTTTTTTTAATCTGGTGCTTTATTCCACTCTGTCCATCTTACTTGTTTTATCCCGTCTTCCCCCATGACACTCTTTGGCTTTCTGTCCAGGGGGTTTAGGTTCAGGGGCCCAGGGCACAACACAAGGCGGTCCAGGAACAGGAGGGGTCAGCGGCAACCTGACCACCCAGGCTGCGTTTGAATACCGTGGTACCTGGATCCCTCTTATGACTGTTAGTGTCCAGGGCAGTGCCAAGGCCACCTAGTGAGTACTGTTACAGATTTTCTGATTCCCTTTATCCATTTTCTCTGTGCTGCTGAGTATGACTAGCATAACTATTAAGTTAGCTGTATCCTGAAAGCAGTGATAAACATTAAACAACAGGGGTTATATAGGGGTTTTAAATATATATATATATATATATATATATATATATATATATATATATATATATATATTCAGCATATTCAGCAAATTCAGCATTAGCCAACTGTCACAAAGAGAAGTCTTAATTGCCCTTTCTGATTATGACTAAATCTATTTCTGTAATCAGGATTCTTGCTGTTGGTTTGGAAGGTGACCTTCTTTTAGTATGAAGGAGAGTAAGGAACACATCTTAGATGCTTTAATTGTCTTAAGCCGTGTTTTCATCAAGATGTCCCCGGTTATTTTAATCCCAATTAATCTTGGTTTGTCTTACTGGGACCATATTTACTGCTGCATAGTTATTACTGATGCACATATGATGTAACGTATGAAATGAAAAGGAGGAGAATGAAACTAGTGTCTGTATCCACAGTAAGTCCTCTGTTGAGTGTTTGGTGGTTATTTATATATGCCTAAGTATGTAACTGACGTGAAACGAATGAGAAAATAAATTGTATTCCTTCATTCACAGTACCGCCATGCTTTCACTCTTCTGCCACTCACCGCTAGTTAGTTTGGTCACGCAATCTCTCTTTTTCCCTGTGTTTTTTAAATGAGTTGGTAAGCCAACAGGAACGCTTGGCTTTACTTTTAATGGTATCAGACATTAGAGAAATGCACTCCTCATCCTAAAATAGTCCTAAATAGGCACTAGAGTACTTCCTTGTTGAAGCTATGAACGTTTGATCAGTCAGGGGCGGTCATCCCTGCAAAATAAAATATCCCCGGATCTTAATTTAGACTTTAGTTCCTGAGGTCAAAGTTCCTAGTGTTCCTAGTTCCTGGGGAATATTCCTGCGGTCGGAATGCAGCTTTAAATTCAGACTACTCGTTAATTAGAAGGGAGTCTGAATACTTGGGACAACCAATGTAATGTCATGATGGGACTGTCAAAAGAACTGGGGATGTATACAAATACACCCATGAACACACAAACATCTACAGTTATGGATGGGGTTTTATTTATTCATGGAACGATTCAGTTCACACCAGAATGCACATAAACCCACTTTATCCTTTCTTTCATCCTCTAGTCTAGAGATGCTGGACAAGGTGGAGCCCCCGTCCATCCCAGAGGGCTATGCCATGTCTGTGGCCTTCAGTGCCCTACTGGACCTGGTACGAGGCATCACTACTATGATTGAAAGAGAATTGGCTGCAGAGGAGGAGGTTGCTGCTGAGTTCAGGGAGACCCATCCTGATCAGGAGTGGCAGCCACAACCTGGTGAGAATGGAAAGGGGGGATATTTAAGCTTGAGCAAACGCCAAGTGGAGAAATACCAAATATGTACAAAACTGTACACATGATTACAGTGTGCTCTGTGTTTACAGTCTGTGTTTTAGTCTGAGTCATTGCCAAAGCTGATTCTGGGTGGTAGCACTTTTATGACCCCTGGTGGCCAGTATTGTGGCTACATGTAGGCATCTTTTTGAATAAGATGGCATGTTTTGTTTCTTTTCCCAAGTGATAAAGAAATAAAATAATTCCCAAATAAACTCACGAATGCTTTGTGTTTTATGTGTCAGGAGCCCATCTGGTGTGGGAGGAGATGGTCAGTGCCTGCTGGTGTGGTCTCCTGGCTGCTCTGTCTCTGCTGCTGGATGCCAGGTAAATAGCTTTCACAAACTACGCTTTTGTAGTCATGTTGCATGTACATACTTGGGAATCAAGCAGAAGAGGATGTTTTGTCCCAGAGGAAATTCTTAAATTATAAACTGATCCATCCATTCAAATGTATTTTCTTTTGCGGCCAGCTACCCTGAGAGGAAAGAACACATTAAGCTTAAGTCAATACAACTTAGCTTAATAATTAATTAGCTTAATATCTCACAAATTCTGCTTATTTTCTCCAGAGTGATAATAATCTTCCCCTAATACCAATTCAAATCACTGGAATCTGTCTCAACGGAATTGTTGTTGTATCCAAGTATACGCTATTACTTGACAACAGTTAAATGCTGACAATTACATTCTTCCTTTTTTCCTGTCTCTTGTTCTGTCATTTCAGCACTGATGAGACAGCCACAGAGAACATCCTCAAGGCAGAGCTGACCATGGCCTCTTTGTGTGGTCGCCTGGGCCTGGTGACGCCCCGCGACGCCTTCATCACAGCCATCTGCAAGGCCTCTCTGCCGCCGCACTATGCCCTGACTGTTCTGAGCAGCAACGCCACCAACCTCTCCAGCAAAGGTGCAGCTCCACCAGTTGAGGATGCCACTTAAAACTAGATAGAAAACGCCATATTACGCATTACCCCGGGGTCCTGTTATTTTTTATTTACTCGTTTTATTTGTACAAGGTGTCGCCTACGTACTTCATTTCTAGTAAGCATGCAAAAACCTGAAATACCTGCATAATACTGCAAACCATTTGGGGCTGAGTTTGGTATGCATTTTTGTACTCCTGCTTTAATGTTGGCATTGCAAAATCCAATACATAACTGTACCACACACAGCTAAAATACCCCCTTTCCTACCCTGAGGATGGCCTCAGGTCATGTGAGTTTATTTTAAAAATAATGAGCACCACTCATCTCCCATATGGTTTGAAGTGCATGCTGCTAAACTCAGCTTAACATATAAAATGTTGGCACACTACCGGCCCTTCTTATTGCATTAATCCATAGCTTTTCACTGTGGCTCCTAATTAGCAACACCGCAGAATATCTCTGGGGAATGTAGATGCACACACACACACAGCTGCTCTCAAACCAACCACTCAGACATTTGTTATTTGCATATTAGCTTGTAGAGATTAAACTGGCAAATTGTGTCTCTCAACACACAACGGATGTTTGCCTTGGAGTTAATTAAGAGAGCCTCTCTTGCATGTCGTAAACTTGTTACAAAACCTGTTTTGTGTGTATTACTGACTGTCATCGAAAGACCTGACTCCTGTGTGTTCGTGTGGGTGTTTGTTTGCACTTGCATGTGTTCTCCACAGCCTACTCAATCCAGGGCCAGAGTGTGCAGATTATCAGCCCTTCCAGTGAATCTCATCAGCAGGTGGTGGCAGTGGGGCAGCCGCTCACTTCCCAGCCCCAGGGCACTGTGGTGGTAAGGACACACATGCACACACAATGAAGAGGCTACGGGTATTTTACTTTCATTTATAATTGAATTAATGTTGCAGCTTTCCAAAAACAAAACTTACAAACGTTTTATCATCAAGACTCATCATACAATAATTATCCAGAAATGATTTAACAGCTGCAAAAAGAAACCAAAACTTGCTATTTGGGATGATAAATACCCTGAACACTCTCACAAAGAGCTGTTGTCCTGACTTCAAAAGTCCAAGGCGAGACAGCACATTCGAGAGTGACTCAAGATGAGCCCTAACAGAAGGTCAAGTATAGACTGAATACAAATGGGCTCCAGACTCAGACCCAGAGTCAGACAAAGAGACACATGTGCTCTCAGATAAACTAAATGCAGAACAAAGCAATTTGTTTGCAAGGTTGTCAAGGTTACTAATATGCATTAAATGCACAACACCCACACAAAAACAGACACACTTAATGTCTGAAGACATCGTTCAGGGAAGGGACAACTGTTAGGAAGGCAGGTCAGGCGAGCCTGCGCATCTAAATTTCCCTTGAGGGCAATAATATTTAAAAATACATGGGCAGTAACCTTGACCCTAACCTGCGATCATCATAGAAATCTCCCCATAGTAATAATAATATGAATATATGTTTTTTTGGGGGGGGCTTAGCTCTTACACTACTGTGTGCACACATATTTCTCCAACTTATGGAGTATTATTAAGCTTATACGTTTAATAAGACACCAAATTTGATCATTTCCTACCATTTTACTCATTGTGACTTGCTTTGGAATGTATCAGTGAAACCCCAGATGATGTCTATTAAAGTGTATTATAACTATCTGCCACTGTCAGCTGACTGCCAAGAACATCCAGTGCATGCGGACCCTGTTGAACCTGGCCCACTGCCACGGGGCCGTGCTGGGCACCTCCTGGCACCTGGTACTGGCTACACTACAGGTACTGCTGACTGGTAACACCTAATCAAACAACACACACACACACACACACACACACACACGTACACTTCCTCCTCCAATAAGGCAAAATTACATTTATACATGTACATGTATGCTTGTTCATTAGACAAGAAACAACCTCACAAGTATGAAAAGTTACAGAAACAAACTATTTTAAGTTTAAATTTAAACATTAAATAATTTACATTTCTTCTCATTTAGGCTGAAACCTTTGCATTATCCAGTATGTCAGTGTATGTTTCATGTCCTTAATTGACCTTGTCAGTGTAGTTTCTCTGTACAATTCTCTCTCAGCATCTCATTCTCTCTCCCAGCACTTAGTGTGGATCCTAGGGTTGAAGCCGGGGGTCGGCGGTGCCCTGAAGCCTGGCCGAGCCGTGGAGGGACCCAGTACAGTGAGTTATTCTTTAGGAACTGCACATTGAGCATGCATTGTGGTGTGTTTTTCACCTCTATGTTCACGGTGATGAGCTAACAGGCTGTTGTGTCCTTAACTAAACAGGTGCTGACCACGGCCGTGCTGACAGAACTCCCCATCATCTCCAACATCTTGTCCAGACTATTTGAGAGTTCCCAGTAAGTTCAAGTCCTTTTCTGTGAAAATTAACACTCGTTTTGAAACTCCACTTACTTGTCCGTTTGCAAGGTTTTATTTTCTCCAGCAATATACTTGCTGGTAAAGGTTAATTGTGCAACTATTTCTATTCAGAACTAATAATAACCACATTGGCATAAATAGTCAACTTTTGTGTCTATTGATTCAGTAGCTTTTGTTTTTTTGCATAGGAGTTTCAGACACAATAAATAATACAATCTCAAGCTTGACTCTTTCTACTGTGGTTGAGGAAATAGTTGTTAATCTTAATTCATTATGTGCTCTAAATATATTTGGCCGAATAGTGTTTCCTGTTCAAAGTCTGAATTCTTAACAATTGCAGTTATTAAGGAAATGCAAAATATGTACATATAATATGCAATATGTTTTGTTTTTATTGAAAATAGGTACCTGGATGACGTGTCCCTGCATCACCTGATCAATGCTCTATGTTCTCTCTCCCTGGAAGCCATGGAAATGGCTTATGGAAACAACAAGGTAAAGACGTTTAGTATATTAGTCCTAAGTGAAACTTTGCACATGGACTTTTTGGATATGTCTATAATTAGCATTGGTTAACATGTCAAATGTTCGAAAAGACTAACACTTGTTAGTTGACCATACTGATCAGCTATGTCAGGGTATAAGTTGTCCACTATTTATATAGAGTTTCTACTTTCTTGTCCGTCAGGAGCCATCTCTCTTTGCTGTGGCCAAACTGCTGGAGACTGGCCTTGTCAACATGGATCGTATAGAGATTCTGTGGAGACCCCTAACCGGACACCTATTGGAGGTAACTTCTATTTAAAGCTACTTCCCTCAGGGCGCTGTCATCTCTCATCTTACACAGAATTTGAATGAAAGATGCATATTCATAAATGTTGTGTAACTTCGTCAACCAAGGTCATGCAATTTTATCTTTGTAGTCATTTTAGAACTGCAATTTATTTGACTGATTATACTTCAATCCGACTGAATTTCATTTGGTACAATAAGCGTACACTGAAGTGTTGACAAATTTGAAAACTTGATAATAATAATAATGAAATTTAGACCCTTAAACAATGTCGGATTTGCCCCTTCCGCTGTTTTGGTTACTTTACCCAGGACCAAATCTCTAATAATAATATTTTCCATGGAGCAGACGTATGGTTTGGTTTAGTCATTATGGAGAGAAATTCTTGACCGAGCTATGTAATGTTTGAAAGTTTTAATTAATATTACAGATGTGTCTGATGAGCTAACTGTCCAGTAGGTTTTAGTGTGTGTGTAACATTCCCCTCTTTTTTGTATGTTTTTACATATTGGTGAAACTTTCAAAGCTGCAGCATGTTCAGCAGATTTTATTCAAACTAATGTCTACATTTTTTGAAAATGAGACAGCTGTTATAGCACTATTATTAGCAGCATATTTGGGTATCTGTTATATGGCACCTGACCAGGGTTTGTGTTGATGATGCAGCAAACCAAAGAAAGAATAAGGAAATCCCAATGCATACTTGAGCAGAAAATACTTTAAAATGACCTTTTTCAAACATCCAAAGTTGCATATGTGCTACTTTTTGAAATGAAAGATGAGAGTTTCCACACCTACCGTACAGCCCAGGTACATTAATTAACACGGTTACTAACAGATATGGGTTTATGCATTGTGTGTTGTGCTATATAAAGTTGCAGTCAGTAGGTATTGATATCCATGCTGCCATGTCTTTAAGAGGATCCTCTTTTTATTCATGTGTGACAGTGTATGTTTAGAGGTTTTCTTCACATTTTCTTTGTCTATCTCCCCTCTCTTTTTGCACTCCTGTGTGTTTTGCAGAAGGTAAGCTCAGATTCCCTCCTCTATAATCGCTGGCTTTCTCATCGTCCTACTTTGTTCCTGAACTCTTCCTCTTAGTCTTCCTTCCTGAGAGGTCGCTTTGTCAAAATGCGTCCACAGTGCATTTGCTCGGCTGCCTGTGTTTGACCTTGCTTACTCGTGGTCAATTTGCAATGTGGAGCTCTGATTTGTCACACAAGCAGAATCTGAAGCTGCACCTGCAAAGTATGTGTTATGCTTGATACAATGCTGCTTATCTTTCTTTGAAGATTTGTTCAAGTTTTTCAAGTACTTTTTGTAATTTAAATGCCATCACCTTTATGATGTCCAGATTCACAAAATAATGGTTAATATTAAAATGTGACACATGATTATGCAGGGCTATGCAAGCCAAATTATGACATAGATACACATGGATCATCTGTGTTCTGAAAGGGTGCGGTATCTACTTAGCGGTTCTTTTCATGCCTCTTAGGAATGTACCATTTTCTCCTCTTGGAAGTCTCACGTCATAAATGTGAAACTGTGTTTGACGAATGTCCCCATAGACCAAATATGATTCATTTGGATCACAAATGAACTCAAAATCTTAGAATCAAAAGGTTTTGTATCACACTAGTGTGACTTGCTCTCCCGAGCCTGGACCCTTCATGTGTATCTATTCTAGCTTTCATGATTACACCCTCACACACAGCCTATCTTGTGATCACAGGGGATCTCAGTCTGTATCACAAAGACAGTGGTTTATTTCACTCACTTGTTTCACACCCACCCACTGTGAACACTGCTAGGGACAGCCTCTGCATCAAACCTGTGCGCATGTGTCTGTATTTGTGTGTCTTTGTGATGTGTCCTGCAGGTCTGCCAGCACCCAAACTCCAGGATGAGAGAGTGGGGGGCTGAGGCGTTGACAGCACTTATCAAGGCTGGCTTGGCATACAAACATGACCCTCCACTGGCTCAAAATCAGGTAGATAACATGACAGGTATTTGTGGTCGAAAAGAGGAAAAACTAAAATCTCTTTATGTATGTGTAACACAATGTGGGGTCAAAACATTTAAGCAGTCACCTTTTTGCTCTTGGCCCTTCTCGATCATATAAACATGGTTGGGAGTATTTTAGTAGATAGGATATATGGTTTACCTTCCCTGGGTTTCTCACTTAAATATAGTTTGTTTGTAATGCTGACATTTGAGAAAGCTCCTCCACTGTTGCAGTGCATGCCATGATAGATAAGAGTGTGTGCCAAATGCTTAAAATGTGACAAACAGAAATGTCACAGTCGCTTTCTCCAGTCACTCACAAGCACAGAGTCTGTGACCTTCACCTTAGTGAGACAGATAAAGGGAATGGCACAGAGCTTATCTGAAAGATGACAGAAGAACCGTGTGGAGGTTAATAGAATCGGCACAAAGCCATACAAATGATGGCTGCCTTGTAGAAAGAAGTGCACTATACAATCACTTCCTCAAAGCTGCAAGCTTTTACCTTTGCACGTTGGGTTAAAGTAATGCAATCATCTCTGATTATATATGATATACAACATAACTGAAAGCATACTCGAATATGTGCTAAAATATGTCTTACCGTCAGAGACCCACATTTATGTCTTTTTAAGGGCAGCAGGGGATGGCGGGGTTAGGTAGGGTTGAAACCATTTGTTACCACTCAACAACTGATAAAACAGTATCACAAATTGCTCCAAAATGCCACATTAAGACACCAAGACCTTGAAGACCATAGAAAATGCCATGCTGGATTTGGCATATAAAACTTTTGATATTTGAATATGTCTGCAAGAATGACTTATGACTTAGAATGGCTTATGTGTGATGGATGCTGTTTTTTTTTCAGTTTGATAGTCTATAGCTTCAGCAGCTCAAGTCTTATATGTATTTTCCTATATGATAATATATAATAAATATATAATATAATAATATAAAAAAGGGAAAAAAGAGAGATTCACCACCTAAAACATACAAAAGGTGTTATAATAAGCATGTATAAACAATTTTTAGTGGTACAAATTTAATATGAATTTTCTACAATGCACCCTGATGTGTTTTGCCTCTAATAAATACTATATATCAAAAGACATTCCCGTTTTAACAACCATAACAGTGATCCCTCAAGCATCTGCATTCTTTATAATGCCCCTCTCATTTATTCAGGTAATTTCTTTAGTTTGTACTAATATCTATGTCATTCATTCTACTCTGTGGTGATGCAGGTAATTAATTGTATTGGAAGACATTTTAAAAAGACTCGCATTTAACAACTGCTAGCAGGAGCACAAAGTACCTGACTTGGAAATTTGCTAAAAAATAAAGTAAGTTTTAATTAATTTTGACAACCTGTCTCAAGTCCTCATCAGTAGACTGTGCAAATGTGTCCCCCCAAACTGGATGTAATAACTTATTTTAATACAGCTACTCTTCTAAAGTCTGAATATTTTATTGGATATGTTACTATCTCCCTCTTTTCGTCCCCAAGCGGCTGCAGCTTCTGTTGCTTAACCCCCTGAAGGAGTTATCCAACGTGCTGCATGCAGACATCCGGCAGAAACAGCTCGAGAGTGTCCTGCAGATCCTGCAGAGCCAGGGAGACGGCCTGGGGCCCGGCTGGCCCCTCGTTTTAGGTGTCATAGGAGCCATCCGCAATGATCAAGGGTAAGAGCATGAGGAAGGTCGAGGAGATGGACAAAACAGGCATGGCTTCACTTATTTAGTTGTCACTGAAATAGTTCTTGTATTATGCCAAATGCAAATATCCTAAATGTCTGTTATAATAACAGTTACACTGCAAGTAACTCAAGAAACTGAGCTCAAACATGTGGCTTATTTCCCTTCAGCGAGTCATTGATCCGAACAGCCTTCCAGTGCCTGCAGTTGGTGGTGACAGATTTCCTGCCCACCATGCCCTGCACGTGCCTCCAGATCGTAGTGGATGTAGCTGGCAGCTTCGGCCTGCAGAACCAGGAGCTCAACATCAGCCTCACCTCAATCGGCCTGCTGGTGAGATTACTTGTGTGGAAGAAAACTTTTCAGGTCCTATTCTGTGGCTGGTTCAGATGAGGTTTAATCACGTCAGTGGAGAAAGAAGTTCACAACGTTGCTGTAGAATCCTCTCTTATGGGAGTTTAGCTAATCAGAGTTTTATTTCCTAAAGAACGACTTCCTGAGAAGTCGAAGGTGTGACTGCTCTTGGAGCGAGACTGGTTTCGCTAAACAATGTCACAACAGGGGGCCATTCACCGGGCTTTGATTAATCAAGTGAGATAACTGAAATAGAAATATCAACAGAACACTTGATCAGTACAAGAGAGTATAAATCAAAGGATGAGATGAATATAAAACTGGGAGATAACTCATTTTCTTCTACTCGTGTCTCGTGGGCTTCATCTTTAAGTGTTTTGCTCACATATATTCCTTCAATCTCATTCTCTGCGCTTGCATAATGCACTGCAAGGTTGCTGAGAAAAACTGGTTTACTGGGCTTTAAGAGCCCATCAGTACAATAATGTGATGTAACCGGTCAGTTCAATGAGTGTAACTATCGAGTTGAAGCAGGGCTAGGCTAACAGAGAATGTGGTAATATATATGGAAGAAAATGGGGAATAGCAGAAACATTTGTCCTTAATTGTTTATAATTCCTGTGCATTATTTAAATATGACTTGATTATGAGGGAATGACAGGATGGATGCACATGTTTATTTTCCAATTGTTTTCAAGCTGTTGTTTTCAAGTTTAATGTGTTTTTTTTTTTCATCTAACATAACAACAGTTAAGCACTCTGCTGATGTTTCATTGATATTTAGTATAGTATTTGGGACACACAAAACCAGATATTGATCTGTGGTTTGTGGGATCTTGTCATGGAGAGAGACTGTTCCTGTTAGATTACTTTATGTGTGCATTAATGTCAAATATTATTGTGTGCTGCTCACGGCTTCAGAGAGCTTTCAACCCCAAGGAGAACAGAATTCTGGCAGAAACAACGTCCCAGACCAGAGCAGTAACTTAAAATATCTATGGGCGGCTGTGGCTCAGAGGAGTCGTCCTCCAATCAGAAGATCGGTGGTTTGATCCCTGGCTCTTCCAGTCGGATTAGATTAGATCCTGATGGCCATGCGGCATCTTGCATGGCAGCCTCTGGGATCAGTATGTGAATGTGTGTGAAAGGGTGAAAGGGTGAATGTAGACATGTGTAAAACTCCTTCAGTGGTCAACAAAGACTAGAAAAGCAGGTCAATTTACCATTTCTTTATAGGATAGCAAAACTATCTCCAGTTTGTACCCACACTCTCTATCCCCACTTCCACCCACAGTGGAACATTTCAGACTACTTCTTCCAAAGGGGCGAAGCCATCACACAGGAGTTGGAGAGGGAGGAGGAGGCTCTACAGAAGCAGGCCCAGGAGAAAGGCGAGACCTTGAACAGACCATTCCACCCGGCCCCTCCCTTTGATTGCCTGTGGCTGTGCCTGTATGCCAAGCTGGGCGAGCTGTGCGTCGACCCACGGCCCGCTGTGCGTAAAAGTGCTGGGCAGACGTTGTTCTCCACGATAGCAGCCCACGGGACACTGCTGCAGCAGCCAACATGGCATATTGTGGTCTGGAAGGTAACATGCAAGAATTGTAACAATTGTCTTTTGATTTAACTACACTGGAGAAGGCTGTCGACCATTATGTTTGTAAAGAATATTATTTGAAATGAACGTTCCTTTCCTTTCCTATACAGTATTTGTTATCTTATCTTAAATAATGTCACCACTAGGTACTGTTCCACCTGCTAAACTGTGTGAGGGCATCATCCACCACAGCGGACAAAGAGAAGATTGAGTCCGGCGGAGGAAACATCCTCATCCACCACTCACGCGACACAGCTGAAAAACAGTGGGCAGAGACGTGGGTGCTGACACTAGCTGGGGTGGCACGCATTTTCAACACAAGGCGTTACCTCCTACAGCAGTTAGGTGAGCCAGGCATGATCTACGGTATTCTCATGCTTACCCGCTGTTCCTGCCACAGTTTGCCGCCATTTTTTTGGGGCTGTAAAAGAATGTCTCAACTGTTTTAACTGCTGTATTACCACATATTAAGTTATGTTGAGCCCAATACAGACATCATTCACATCCCAGAGAGGTCCAGCCATCCATTATTTCTAACTACTTTCCCATTCAGGCTGGAGCCGATCCAGCTGAAGTTGGGCGAAACAGGGTACACCCTGAACAGTCAGCTAACCAGTCTATCATACATGGCTCTGACAGCTTGAAGGGTCAATTGTCAGTCTCACACTCCCACCTTTGTGCTGTGTATCTGCAGGGGATTTCTTCGAGGCCTGGGAGGTGCTGCTGAACCACATTCAGTCAGCGGCTCTCAGCAAAAACAACGAGGTCTCCCTGGCTGCCCTTAAGAGCTTCCAGGAGATCCTGCAGATTGTTACACCCATTAAAGACTCAGACAAAGCCGGAGATGCACTTGCTGCTATGGGCGTCCCCCCAGTGCTCATTGACCCCTTCTCGGCATCTGGTCCTGGCAGACCCCTGGTGCGTTCAGATTCGCTAGTTGAACGGCTGACGCGATACAACGGAGCTGAGCTGCAGGCGCCTCCCCCAGGGGAGGATTCAGCCTTAGAAGACTCTGCGTTGTGGTGGTCAGCATGGAACACGTGGTATCGAACAGGAACAGACAGCACAAGACCACCTAGTGGCCCGACAGAGAAGTTCTCCTTCATCCCCAGCCAGCCCTTCCTCACAGCATTGATCCAGATTTTCCCAGCACTCTACCAGCACATCAAAGCCAACTTCAGTATGGAGGATCTAAAGAAGCTGGGGGTCATCCTCCATGGGGCCGTGTCTGTGCCTATCAGCAGTGATGCCTCGCCCTTCATCCTCCCCTCCTACACTGAGGCGGTGCTCACCAGCCTGCAGGAAGCTGTGCTCACTGCTCTGGATGTTTTGCAGAAGGTGGGAAAGCAAAATGTACTGTCAGAAAACAACCATGTGGGTACCAAAGAGTGTATAACATGTGTTATACATTATGTTTCATTCAAAATAGTATCACGTTAAGAGCCAAGTGGGTTGTCATGTTGACCTAGGAGTCTGATAATGTCCCCAGTTTGAATCCAGCAGGTGGGATTCTTTGCATGTCAACCTCCTATTTCTCCTTTACACTCATTCAGTAGAAAATGCCCAAAAAATGTCTTAAAAGACAAGAGCCAGGTAGATGGATGAAGGGAAGAAATTATAGTTATACCCAATAAATTGCAGTGTTATGTGGGAGCAGCCCTAATGCTTTAATGTTTAACCTATATATCCCAATAAGAGCTTCAACGGCTTTAACTAACGGTTATTTCCATAATTCTGATGTTTAGTCTTTCTGAAAGTAGTCTGTCAGAAAAGAATAACACAATTTCATGGGTGTTTGATGTGCAAAATATACAACAGAGCAGCAAATCCTCCCGTTTGTGGAACACACTTAGTGGAACTAGCAAATCGGACTCCAGTCAATCTTTTCAGCAATGCAATGTTTGCATTGGACTAATATACTTAATACGATTGGGCCGCAACATTTCTGTGTGCCGTTTTTAATTGACACCTTGATTTGATCCCAAATCCCGTCCTGAGTACCATGTCTTTGAGAAAAGCAGACCCTTGCCCCTCCTGTCAACCAAGTTATTTATTCCCAGTTTGTGTCAACTCAGTCCAGGAAACAATGTGTCAGTCTGCTAAATTATGCAATATGCAGTCCCGTGGTGGATGTCAGCAGTGTTTGTTCCTCCCTTCCCTCCCTGCTGCAGGCCATCTGTGTGGGTCCGGAGAACCTGCAGGTCATGTACCCAGCCATCTTTGAACAGCTGCTACTCTTCGTGGAGTTCTCCTGCAAGCCTCCTCAGTACGGCAGGATGGAAACCAAACACGTGGCCAATGCCAAATACAACCAGGTAGGGGGGAAATGGAAACGGCTGTTTTTCTGCTTGGTTTTCATTTGCAATGTACGTCTTTTTACGGTTTGTTTCATTAAAATGTCGGATGGTGTAAACTGTTATTTGTCGCCCCTCTCTCTTAAGCCATTCTCAACAGATCATCCCTCTCTTTTAGACCCCCCCCAGTTTAGTCCTTACGAATCCCCTACATGAGATTAACAGGTTCTTCTGGACCCCCATTAGTAGCCCCTCATATTTCCTCTCTCACCCTTCATCCTGCTGGCAGCATGCCAGAGACACGTTTCACTCCTTTTCACTGAGTTCACATTAAAAAACTATTTCCCAGCACACACACAGAGGAGTCTTTTCACAACATTGTTCTGATGTTTCTTATGGATTGTTGTTGCTGAAACCTACAAAATCCAGCAGGTGCTATGTCTTGAGAGTTGTGTTGATTTAACACCGACAGGCTGGCACAGTTAAGAAATGTTAGCGCAAGACATTTCCTGTGTCACATCCTGACTGCCAGTCTGTTAGTCCTGCATGTGGGGTCCAGGACTCAGCCCAATCGGAATCAGAATGTATTTAAATTGTTTATGTGAGAGGGTCAAACAAAAATCCCACCCAGCCAAACAGTTGTTGGGTGGTCTTTATTGCCTTTTGGTGCCAGGAGTGAGGAGTGTTATCCCCCCCCCCCCCCCCAAATCACTCCTGGTTATTGAATCTCACTTAGCCAACAAATCAGACACAAATTAAACATCAGATTAATTGCGATCTTCTCTCATTCTGTTTCTTGGGACTACTTACGGATAACCATTTTAGATCCAGCTCTTTGCACCGGTGAGTTCCGTCATCTCTTTCAGCCCCCTCTATAGTTTTACTAAGCTGTGCTGAATAGTGACGACCTACCCTCTGCGGCAGATGAGATATCACACCGCATGGTAGGCTCTCACGTCTCATCTGCGTCTCCTCACTCCATGCTCCCCCTCTCTGCCTGCCACTAATTGGCGGTTATGCCTCTGTGTGCACAGTCCCTGTGCAGTTCCATTTTCAGTTGATTTTGTGTTTTTGGTGATGTTCATATGCACATGTGTCGTTCTGTTTCAATATTTCTTAAAGACACACTTTGTAGCATCAAGCCATTTGTTTGGATATGACATTTCAGCTCTGGTACTCATCTAAGCCTAACAAAACGTGAAGCAGACTAACTTTCAAATCCATTTTTTCTTACCAGGATACTGATACAAAGTGTGCCTTTAAAAACTGCTTTAAATGTGGCTCTGCCCAAAAGTAACAATAATGGTTTGCAGATTTGATTGACTAATATCTACTGCTGCTATGTTTCTCTTCCTAAATCCTCTTTCCCCCTGCAGGCGGAATGGGTTGCCTTAAACTATGTGCCCTTTGCTGAGCGCTCCCTGGAGGTGGTGGTGGACCTGTACCATAAAACAGCGTGCCACAAAGCTGTCATCAATGAGAAAGTTCTGCAAAACATCATCAAGGTATTTTCACCAGGATGGGTATTCATGGTCACAACAACTTTTGATGGAAATTTTTTTTTTTTCCAAGACTACAATTGGAACAAATTGTCAAAAGCAACAAAAATGAATGTTTACAACATCTCAAGACGTTGGTTGATATTGATAGTTTCAGTTTGTGTGCATTCTCTCTAGTGAGGAGTTATGTGTCAACGTTAAGCTAGAAGCAGCTTTGATGCCTCGCTGTGTTTTTATGCCCCCGCACCAGCAAAAGCTGTGGAAAGAGGGATTATGATTTAGGGTTATGTGTATCTGTATGCATGTCATCTGGTCCAATCTCAGGGAATGCCTGGAGAAAATGTCTTCAAATTTACTGCAAACATCCACTTGTACTTAAGGATGAACTGAATTCTGTTTTGCCTTAACTTAAGAATTCACCATTTGACGCCAACGTCTCTTTGGATAAAATAATGACCTGATGAATTTTTGGACATTAGTTTTCTTCTTAACACGTTGTACTGGCTGCCTGCTGAGGACTAGTTATTGTTGAACGACCGTAGTTATTGTTAACACAGAATCACAGGACAATTGCTACTGCATGCTATCTGCAGAATGAAAGTTTAGGCAGACACTGCAGGTTTTGACACACAATAGACATGAAGCCAACCAGTTCAGTAGTATTGTAGAAATGAGGCAAATGAATGATCCTTGTTCAGTGTTTTGTCTATAGTCATGGCATGTCTTCTAACAGAAGACTGCTAACATTAAATGAGGAATATAGGTGAGATACTTTCCAAGAGGGTGGATCAAAATACATCCAATTTATGTATATATTATTATGAATTAAGTGTGGTATATTTTGAAATCTTAATTCTATTCACAGCCTCTGGGTAAATTTCACTTCACTTATCTCTCTTGACTTGATAGTATTGATCCCAAGGCTTTCGTTTTACTGCAAATATAAAGTGCAGTGCCCGTTATCAGCAACGTGTTCCGAAGGCAACAAAATATTTTGAGTGCAGGTCAGGAACAGCCTTAACTTCTTAAAGCTAACACGGTCTTCCATTCTGTTCCTGTGTTTAACTGCCCTTTTCCTGTAGTCTGCTTATAAACAACCTCAAACAGAAGAGAGGTAATTGGCCAAGGAAGTATTATGATGGTTCCCCCTATGGACAAATACAAATCTGACCCCTACCTTTTTTTTGTCTCCAAAACAAGAAGGAATATTTATAAAATCTTAACCATGGGGAACCCATCTGTTCTCTAACAAGAGGACTTTGTTCAAACAATGGTGTGTTGCTTTTGTCTGGTTTTATAGAAAGAATAGGACCACTGCCTGGTGTAAAAATGTCTCGACATAACTGCCTTGATGTTAACTATGGATAAAAGTCTCTCCACAGCTCAATATTAAAGAGAAGAAGGTGACAGGAATTTGGGGCACTGCAGTTAGTTTTATTGATTTTACCCTGAAGTCTTTGTCTGTATTTCAGACTCATGATGTATTGTTATTGCCACTTCCTCCTTTGTTTTTCCCTTCACCCTCAAGACTTTAAGAATGCCCTTGGGTTTGAAGTACGCCTGTCCATCAGAGAGCACCTGGAAGCTGGCCGTTTCGTCTCTACTTAAGGTGCTGTCTATTGGACTGCCGGTGGCACGCCAGCACGCCTCATCTGGAAAGTTCAACACTATGTGGCCAGAGCTAGCCAATGCCTTTGAAGACTTTCTTTTTACCAAAAGGTACATATTTAGACACTCTTTAGGCTGAGTAAGCAGAATTTGGATGTTCTGAGGACCAAGCTCATTGTATTGGTGGTTTTTCTTTTCTAGCACACCTCCTGATAACCTTTCCATCCAGGAGTTTCAGAAGAATGAAGCCGTTGATGTGGAGGTAAACACTTAATCCTAGCATGTTGCATATCAACGTGATTTTGTGTGGTAATCCATATCCAGCGTTTGTGTCCTTTTCCTTTTAGGTGGTTCAGCTGATCAGCACAGAGATTTTACCGTTTGCCAATTTCATCCCCAAAGACTTTGTTGGCCAGATCATGACTATGCTCAATAGAGGTTCCATTCACTCACAGTCTCCCTCTTTCACAGGTAAGCCCCCCACCCCACCCCCGTGGCTCATCACCAACAATGGCTCCTGTCAAACAGCTCTGTCTTTCTACCCATTGTGAATCACTCTGGAGAACGACATCAGCAGAAAGTCTTAATATGTAAAGGTTTTTCTCTTGACAGAAGCAGAGATTGATGTGCGGATGAGGGAGGAGTTTTCTAAGGTGTGTTTTGAGACCCTGCTGCAGTTTTCCTTCAGCAACAAGGTGTCCACCCCGCAGGAGGGCTACATCTCTCGTATGGCACTCTCTGTGCTCCTCAAGAGATCCCAGGATGTTCTCCGACGCTACGTGGAGGATGAGCGGTTGAGTGGCCGCTGTCCCCTGCCCAGGTACGCCCCACGATACACCTCTAAATAGAGCACATGGTATACTATCTTCCAAAAACACCTGTTAACAAAAACGTTTTAAGAATTATGTCCTCATCTCCAAACACTGGGTTGTTGGTACCATCATTTTAACAAATGAGACATTAAGAAATGCAAAAACACCACTAAGCTCCAGCTATGCATCCATCATTTATCCTTTTTTCTTTGCTTATGCAGTTTTACACACTTAAACTATGCACCAGATTTAAGGGTTGGCTGTAAGTGTGTTTCCCCCCCTAAGGCATGATGGAAGTTAAATGATGCCCGTGGGGAAATTGCGCCATTATCACAGAAGATGGGATGGTGGGGGGGAGTTCAGAAAAATTGCAAAATTAGAATATACACACGAATAGCAAAGGCAAGGCTTCTTATATTCAGACAAACATTCAAAAATATGAAAAAAATAAAACTAAGGAATGAAAAATTCATGGATTGCCTTGTTAACGCATGTGAAAAAATGAAGACATCAACTCCAAACGACTGTATGTAGTGTATGTTTCTCACCAAATGAACCGGGAGCGCTCTGTGTTCACAATGCAGATCACATTGAAAAGAAACTGTCTTGGTTGCTATATGGTCATATGAACGTTTTTGTACAAACTATGATTTGTCTGTGTTGCTTGTTTAATGGTAACTTATTCAACATAAAATTGGTATTTTAAAAAACGTCATTGGAACAGATCTAAATAAGGTGTTGTCTTTTGTTTTTTTTTTCCATTTAGGCAACAAGTCACAGAGATTATCTTTGTCTTGAAAGCTATCAGCACTTTGATGGACTCGCTTAAAAAGACACAGCCAGAAAATGGTAAGTACCAAACTGTCAAGTGTTAAGTAGATGTTGGAAAGAGGTTACACTGTGAAAACACTTGAACAGTACAACAATGCTATATATATATATATATATATATATATATATCCTCTATTAATTTCTGATAATTGTGTCAGAGTACAGTTGGGACCGTTTTTCAAATGAGTTTTACCCCCAATCTGGGTGTAACTGTTTACGGTTCCAGCTAGGTCAATTACAAGAAATCATTTTTTTTTTACCCACAATGGATTGAAATGAGACATTCTAAAATTACATCTTTCAAGTGCCCTTCAAGATGTTTGCGTCCTTTATTCAGAGCAAAACTGGTTTCCGTATGCCTGTGGGAATGTTCTGAAGGAAATTATTTCTTTGTTTGCCTTCTATCACAATTCACATTCTCTTCTTCATCTCCCTCCCATCCCCGATCCTCCTTTTGTATTTGATTTTCCTCTGGGATTCTTTTGTTTACCGTCTGCAGTGGATGGCAACACATGGGCACAAGTGATTGCCCTGTACCCCACACTGGTAGAGTGCATTACATGTTCCTCTTCCGAGGTGAGCTCGGCCCTGAAGGAGGCCCTGGGCCCCTTTAAAGACTTTATGCAGCCACCCGTCTCCAGAGTCCAGAACGGAGAGTCCTGACCAGGCTCACTCAAATTTGTTTTTTTATAATGAAGAAATCTTGAATGTGTCTTCTGGACCCACATGCTTCACAAGTGCACAGACATGAACTCCACATGAGCCACATCTACGGTGACATGAAGCAACGCTCGGTGAACAGAGATTCGAGTGCTGTTCGGGCAATGGCCCTGACCTTCATACGCATCATCATGGTATGCTTCTCATGTGAACTGATCACACATCTGCCCTCGCCATTCTCATAAAGACTCTTGTGTTATCTAAAGAGATTTAAAAAAATGCAGTGTTGCCTCTGGGTTTAGTTTGTTATATTCTCCTGATGAGGCCGAGTTGATGTACAGTGTGTGGTGATAGTGTTGATGATGTAATTAACAAAACAAAATAAATTGCAAAACCGAGGCTTTGTTGACCTAAAGATTGAACACTTAGACTTTTGCAACATTTTCAGTGGTGAAGATTTTATGCAAGAATACAAATCTCACTGTAACATTCCATGTATGTCATCTTTAGCCAGCCATCTGAGAAGGGATGTACTTGTGTGTATAAAATAAATGGGACAATTCTACGATCACGTCTGCTCTGAGTGTGCTCGGTTACAGTTCATATTAAATCCCTCACCTTGGAGGAAGTGCGTTTTTCAATATCAATCCAGTTTCCAAAAAATTAAAGCTTGGCTCTAGTAGTGTCCTTACCCAAGGACTAGCATTACAATGATTTCAATATCATATGGGCTGATCCTTGTGAAAATGTCACCACCATAGACATTAACATAGTTCATCAAATGTGGTCCTGGTTCAAACAAATAATTGTTGAATAGCATTGTTTTATTTTGTATTTCTTCATGTTAATGTGTTTCTTTAGCTACATTTTATATCCAGGGCATCCAGGTGTTTTAATCGAAGGAAGGGCCCTTTGAGTAGATTTACTGCTATTGCTTGCAGGTGGTGCAAGAGTTTAAATGGCCAACGCTACTTTGACCATATGTGGCGCCATTGAAATCTACATCTGCTGGTCTAACTGATGCCTTCTTATGTGTTACTTGGCATGTGTAGAACTGGTCTGGCAATAACTGAACAGCTCCCCCTCATGGACAATGTGCAACCTGCTAAAGTTGAACAAGTGAGTTTGTGACTGAAGGCCTGAACACACCAGGGTGTGGCGAATAAACTGCGACAATGCAAAATACTCGCATGTGAATATTATATGTGTAGGGCTTTTATTGTGAAAGATAAGACGGTAAGAAGTATATCTGGCATGCATTTGCCAAGGTTGAAAAAATAATAATGAGTAATACAGTTTGCAAGCCTCTGAACCCATTCTGCACACGGTGATTGGATGAAAACTTTATTTGCGGTGCAAAAACTCAAGAACTTCGCCAAATTCTGAAAAATAGTTGCATCACTTTTTTTTTAAAATATTCACTTCTGTGTGAAAGTGTTCATGACAACAACAAATATTGAGAAAAAAAATGCCATGAGATACAAGCAGATCACACAGGGAAATTAATTTAAAATGGTGCACAAGACACCTTGGTTTTTTTCTCAAATTAGTTTGTATTGAATTTTACTTAATTTTAAATATGTCTAAAAAGGCATTAGACATAAATATTTTATCCATATTGTTTATCACTTAGAACACTGATACTAATACGGTGTATTGTTATAAAGGTGTGTTATTGCTGGTGTATAACACTACAACGCTACTTATTTGTATTTGGTGTTGAATTGTTATCCCAGTTCAAGCTGAGGCCCATTTTAAAGACTGAGGTTCAGGAGTTGAAGTCTTTGTACTTGTGGTTAGTGTGCAGTAGGTGGGGATGTGTCTGACAACAGGGGGAAATGGGGAGTAGAACATATAATATTATTTACTAAATCGTCGTGCTGTATAGAATACACACACATGAAGTGACCCCTCGGATCCTTCATGTCCCCCAGAAGTCCCCGAGTTTCGGATCACCCAGTAGGTCATATGAGGGGAATAGACCGTTTTGTGGTTTGAAGAAAAAGGGAGAGGGAGGAGGAGGAGGAGGAGGAGGAGGCGAGCGGAGGGAGCAGGTCTGCTTGGGCGGGGTTTCCCTCTTATGTCAAGTCTGCACAGAACGAGGAGCGGAGCGGGAGAGGACGGAGCGTCTCCGGCTGCATGGCGATGTCGCTGAAGTCCAGACGGTGCATTTCTTCCGTCTTCGCTTTGTATTCGGTCTTTTCCTCTTTTTTTTTTTAACATCCGTGCTTTCCCCCCCCATCTCCGCCTAGCATTCTGACCACGCACTGGCTGAGGTAGTAGTTTGTGCTGTTGGTTGGGTTGTGACACTGCCCGCTATGGAGATGACTGCGCAAGCTACTGCCTTGCTAGTGCTGGTGCCTCCGCTTCAGCCGAGGAACGAGACCCGCTCGCCACGCTCTTAGACGGGTTGAACAGGTAACGCGCGCCGCTACAGCTTCAGCTAGCCACCGTGGTGCATTTAAAGCTGTCATTTACTGTTTTATTTATTGCATTTTTGAACCAAAGCCGTTCGATAACTGTATCGTGCTTCATCCAATAAAATAGCGAATGATTGTGGAGGGAAAAAAACACTTTGTATGCAGTTTTAATTTTTGACTCATTGACGTGCATTTTATTTTAAAATACTCCTTTTCAGGATGGAGAAGAAAGCTTGCATGTATTAGCAAGGATATGTAGGATATAATGTGTATGTGTGTATGCACGTATTAAAATGCGGGAGGAGGGGGGGGGGGGTCGATATCTCGAATGGATTTGCATAGTTTTCCAGCACCTCGGGCGGACTGGGCTGTGTAGAAAGCATGTAGGTCAACAGGACTGTTGCTATGAAAAGAGGAGTGACGTGGCTCGTGCTGTCCACTGAGGTATCCTACAATACATCTGCTCTGATACACACAAGCTGGCTTTATGGCTCTCCTTTGTTGATAATGCTGCATACCGTCAGACACCGTGCGCCCCCCCCCCCTGCACCCAGACACCTCTTCTAATGCAGGGCAGACCTCCAGACATAAATCTGCAGCAGCGTTGGCTCCGTCCTAGCAATAATCTGATTATTATGCTAAATCTGGAGGGTGTGTGCCTCGGTATTTGAACTCTATGCTGTGTGCACAGACAGACGCGCCACATGACCCAACCCCCCCGCAGGCGTTTCAGCCGCGGTGTCCTCACAGAGGTCCGGGAGTGCGGCGCTGATGTGGGTCATGCTTTTGTGGGTTAACCTTCTTGAAATCCTCCCTCCGCTGACCGAAAAGCATCTGGTTGCACTGTATCACATTAGTATGGGCAGGCAGGGGTCTCGTGATGTGGGTGGGGACCGGAATGAGTAATGAGCTTTGATTGGCTGCAGGGGCCTGGCAAGCCTGGGTCGATGAAACCTTGCAGGGGCTGCAGTCTTGAGTTGAGAGAGTCAGACCCCCACAGCCCAGATGAGAGTACTCCGCTCACTCCGTGACTGACTGAGGATTGAATCTTGCGTTTGACCTTCCAAGGCGACTCCTATGAAATATGCATGAGTTCACACTTGATAGTGGGTTAGGCAGAGTTATGAATCTCCACTAGCATCTGTGCTGGTATTACATGATAAATTATACACCAGAAATAAACGAAAAAAGCAGTGCTCTTCTTTTTGTAGAAGACGAATACTAACTAAATAAATCACATGCAAGGTTGAGTAGCAGTCCTACAGGTCTGTTATTACATATATTAAAATCCGGGTGTAAGAAATACAAGTAATCCAGCCTGGAGTAAAACCAAACATCGTTGATCATATCCTGACTGTAAAAGAGAGTCAGTGTATGGACCAGTGAGCAGCTCGGAGGCAGCCCAGGTCCTCATCCATCTTGTGTCAGAGCTCTCATTTGAGCCGAGCTGTAGATAAATCACACTTCAGCAGCCGAAGCCCTAAAGCATTTAAATCGAGCCCCTTGTGGAAAATGCCCCCTCGGATTGGGTATCTGAGCTGCACCGCAGAAGCAGCCGCTTGTCCTGACAGGGCAGTCGACCCTCGCGTGTTCACCAAATACCTTCACACACCTCTGTAATGCAACATGTTAAGTGCTGAAACAGATAGTCGATTATTTGATGAAGATCCTCAGAAATGTTTTTCCAACAATTTTGCAGTAATTATCATTTACCAAGGAAAATACCATATATTTGCTGGTTTCAGCTTCTCAAGTTTCTGGTTTGCTGCTTTATTTTATACGATTTAAATAATAAGTATTCTATTAACAGTTATGTTCCCAATCAAGTAATCTTTCAAAAATTCATTGATATAGTTTTGACTATAAAACACTGGAAATTGCACATCACAATAGAGGAGGCGGGTGTTAAATGTCTTGTTTTGGCCGACCAACAGTAAAAAAATAAATGAATAAAAAATAATTACAAAAGACGAGCAGTGATTTCTCACATTTAAGGACCCGTAACCACCAAATGTGAGGATTTTTTTTTTAAACCAACTAATGGGTCGAAAAATGCTGCAGATATTTTCTGTCAATTAATCTAATCAGTGCTTAATTGTGAATTTGATAATCTTTGGGTTTTGAACTGTTGGTTGGGCAAAGTGAAAAAGAGACATTTGATATACCAAACAATAATTTATATGAAGAATGAATAAATGATTAGTCGATCAACAGGAATCATCTGACGTATTTTGATTATTAATTTATCATTGAATTCATCTTTTCAATCCAACAACTAATGGTTGCAGCATCTGAAATGTGAGGATTTTTTTATTCATTCATTAAACTGAATACCTAGTTTTTAAAATGTCAGACAAATAAAATAAATATTGAGAAAATGATTGGCAGAAAAATCCATAATGAAAAGCATATATCAGAAAAACAAATAGAATAGTATCTTTTCAATGTATCCTCTGAAAGGAGGCTCCAGCAGCGCTTCACCTTTTCAGTACAAGAGATGAGTATCTCGCTGCAAGCCCACTCCGCATCTCCCTCAGATCTCTCCACGGAGAGGTGGGAGTACTGTAACCTTGGAAGAACCAGCCGCCCACAGGAATGACTGTGTCATCATTGCCGTCATCCAATCTGGACCACACACACACACACACACACGTGTGGAGAGTTGGAGTGGAGTGCCAGATCAGTACTGGAGGAGGATGCAGCGCTGGCCTACGGGGACCAGATGGCCCTCCAGCTCCTGCAGAGGACCCACGATCATGAGACTCCCACGACAGCACTTCTATGTCCGTCTTCCGTGATAAAAGGCATCCATTAAGGTGTGTGCTATAAGATCACGCTGATCGTTACGTGTGGTTATGGGAAATAAAGCCTGTTGTAACAGTGTTTACATTGACATGTGGTCAACCTTTAGCATTTATTCTCCATCCTGAAGATCGAATGGGAAAGGCCACAGAACCTTGTTTATTTGTATCAGTTCAAATTACCTGAGGAGTTAGAAAATAATCTTACGTAGAGGTATTTTTCACAAGCATAAATGTAAATATTGAAAAAGATGCTGGCTGAATTCCATATATTGTCCTAACATTGTGAGTGTTGGCTCACTGGCAAGGCTTACTGGGATGCCTGAATATAACAGAGACATCATTAATGTGGTTAGCAACACCTGCTTCCACTATGACAAGTCAAAATGTCCGCCGTGAAAAAGGTCTATTTATTGTCACAATTCTAGCTACTATCAGCTAATGTGAATCCGTGCAGACACATAGAACTCAAACACACACATCATCGTGTGCAGCTGTTACTGTGATTATAACCACATGATTTTGGTCCACCTGTTTCTGGTTTGGCAGTTTGTAAAACATGTAATGAAACCTACCGAACTCAGACTCCTACTAGCATGAGCCATATGTTTTAGTGTCACATTGTGACATTTTTCCACTCAAAAACACAATTCTGGCAAGAAATTAGAAATCTCAGATGTACTTAATCATTTGGAAATATGTTGGCTACTAGTCTAAGAGTACTTTCTTTTGAGCGGGAAAAATGCTCTCTGATGCGTGTTGTAGGCTACAGAAGAGCACAGAAAACATGCTGATTCACACAAAAGGCACATAGAGGCATATGATGTGAATTAGTGCCAAAAACCCATGAAGATTCCTTTTACTACTTTCACAAACCGTAGAATATGGAAGGCATTATTTTTCATATGATACCGCACTCATGCCGTGAACATCTGAAAGCTTCATCCTGTGATTTGATTTGGTTTGGTATCACGAAAATATTGCAAAAGTTTCACCTCACAAGAACAGAGCATGCTGTGCTGAGCCTGCTCAACGCAATCACCAGTCATCTAATGCATCCTAAATGTTATGCCAGTTTTATTTGTGGATTTTAGATTCACATTTAACTCAATGGAAATTCAGATTCTAAGAGACTTTCTTTCCTGGCTGCCCACAAGGATACTTTCCCCTGTTCTATTCTCTCTTTTTACCAATGCATTTGCACTTAATGAGAACTATATAATATGATGATGATATGGCCTAGTTGGCCTCTTAAATAAAACAGACCCATCAGGTGCCTACTTAGCACAGACTCTTCAAACATGGTGTCATGACAGCTTGAAATGAATGTGGCCAAGACCAGAAGAATGAATTATCCCCACAAAACGAGACATGAACTTAGAGCCAGCACAGAAAGGATGCAGAAGAAAGCGAGGAGCATCCTGGCAGATCACTCCCATCTGCTCTTCAGCCAGTTCGAGCTCCTGAGGTCTGGAAGGCGATACGGAGTCCCTCTGACAAGAATATATTTAAAAAGTCCGAATTTTGGGGTCCCCTGCTGAAGCTGTTGCCCCCGTGACCCGACACCGGATAAGTGGTTGAAGATGCTATGATGCCCCACCCCCTTTAGGTAAACAGTGTTAGCTCTGTCTGCACAGTTACCATTGTTTGCACTGTTAGCTGTGAGCCGCCAGCTCAGCTGTCGCCATGTTGAGAGCCAGTTGGGAGGCACAAGATATGCTCTGAATTCCGTATAGAGAAGCTATTTTTGTCAAAGTATCAAGTTGTCTTTCATCACTTCACATGTGTGCTTCAGTGTTAAATTACACCCCTTGCAGGAGCCTCCCCCGTTAAATCTTCTGTCAGGGTATTTTGTGAACTGATACCCTTCATCCTATTGCGTTGGCGCTCCCTTAACACGGTTTGTCAGAGTGGTGATGGTCTAATTCTATACACTTATGTAAGTCTTAGGGAGTTTTCTCCCATTCAGGCCTCAAATTCAGAAATCCTACGGAATTTCATTCAACACTTACATTGATTAGAGGATTAAGAAAAATGGTATCTATATGAAAGATTTTGGGCAAGGACACAGAATGTTAAGTCATCTTTGTATTACTATCTATTACACCATAATCAATTGATTGTAACTGTTTTTTCTGTCTGCTACAATACTGTGAGTACACTAAATTTTGAATAAATAACAGCAGAATAATGCGGAAAAAAAGGTAATTTTCTTTAATAGAGCATGAAACCATTTTTGCACTGTTGGTTTCCAAAACAGTACAAATTACGTCTTTAAGCAAGATGTACATCACTTACAGTAAAATCAAGGAGGGAAGTATCCACAGAAAACATTATTTACATTTCAATTAAGTCACTCTGTTCCATGTTTCACCAGCTTCAGCCACTCATATGACGATACAATATGTCTGCACAATTAGCAGAAGCTGTGAAATACAACTAAACTAAACTAAAATGTGGAAAAGCACGGAATCGGGTAACAACATTGATTGTGGTCACATAAGGTGAGTGTTGCTTATTTATTGTCTGTTGTCAGAGCAGTTCTTGATGTTGTTAGAGGCCCCTGATATTCGTTAGGATGACTTTACCTTTACAGACAATATAACCAACTGAGAAATGGTAATCGTGAGTGCATGACAAAGGGTTTGTATATGCACACAGACATATATATTTCCTACACTATACCCATCACACAGTGGCTTTTTTTGCCGTCAGTGCTTTTCTGAAAATATGTTTACAAATCTTGCAGGTACAGAAGGATTTACAGGAGCAAATCCTGACAATGTAACTGAATAATGGCACAGAGCGCCGATGATGTGGCACGCAAACAGCCACTCAAAGAGGACAATGGCAACAGGCGTTAGGCGTAATACAAAAGGAAGAAAATGATGAGGTAGATGGCTGATTGGGAATGAGTGCAACAGAAAGACGTCTTTGTTGTCCTCCTTAAATCTGAATGAATGATAAAAGCTAGTTAGATTTAATACCATGACACGAACAGGGTCACGTAGTTGTTCAAAAGTGTATACTTCATAAATGTGTTTCTTTATTTTCAAAAGGAATCGGTTCTCTTGAATAGTGAGGACAAAATTGCAATACAAGTTGTGCAAATGTTTCTTTTTTCCTTTGGACGGACTACCAATTGCAGATGACTGAAAGTGGCTCATTTAAAAGCTCTACATGGAACAGAGGAGGGATGATTCAGAAATGCACGACATCGGTCTTTAGGTTAGTTTGTTTTTACACTGTACAGGTGTTTCACCAAACACACTTATCAAATGTCTTACGCCTTGGCGTACTTACATCTTCACATTTATAAATATTGTGCATTAGTTAATAACGGAGATCCTGAGATGCGCATCGCCATCTCATCCTTGAGATGCGCATCACAAGCTCATCCACGAGAGTCTAAGTTCACTTTGCTAACCTTAGGCATCGCCCCACAACAAGGTTCATGATGCTTCCTCGAGGGGAAAAATCAGTAGTTCAACTCTTCAACAGCTCAGGTTTCTTTTCTATAAAAAGGACCAGACAAAAAGACATCATCCTGATTGAGGATGAGCAATGGGAAAACAGCCTGGACAAAAATTCCCATTTCTGACCAGAGACATCTCTCTGGGCAGAGGAGGAAGTCCACACTAGACCAAACGAGCACAAGAGATGAGGGGAACTGCAGAAGGCCGGGTTACATTTTGGTGGTAGTTGTAGTTTCAAAGCTTGGCTAGTTCTGCTTGTTGCCGTACATGAGAGGAATGATGTAGACGGAGATGTCGTCTCCAGAGCCCAATCTGTCGTTGGATATCCTCCAGCCTCGATCCTTCAGCACTCCTCGTGCTCTCATTACGAGGTCTTGAGCTGCCATTGTGTACCTGTCATCACAAAAGAGGAAACATTATGGTGAACTTTAGGAACGGAACTCACCGGAGAAGAGGATTAGCAGCGCTTCGCAAGCCTCTGCTTGACATCAGAGAAATTGCTTATCTAAATGTTTGGAAATTTGCATAATTACAACAAGATAACAACGCCCCCCCTCTACAAATAAGATCAGGGTGAGAGAGAGTTCATCCCTGACTGGCGGCTGCAGCTGTGTGATGAGCCAACGTGCCTGTGCTGGTCGTCGGGGTCGCAGTTTGCCAGGAAACAGGTGACTGCTTCAGCTACTTCCTGGTTAGAGAGGACGTCCCACAGACCGTCGGTTCCCAGAACCAGAACATCATCAGCTCCATGCTCGCAGTCCGCCAAAGGGTAAACTTTGACCTGGAGGTGAATGGGCAGAAAGAGGCGGGGGTTGAGAGATGCATGGATTCTGGGAATCATGAATTTCCTATGAAGATGTCACGTAAGAGGCCATTGCTGTATTTACACTGTTGGCAGAAAGGGAGGAAAACACCCCTAATCTGACATGGAAGGGTTCACACATGGTTATCTGTAGTGTTAACCTTCTTGTCACACCAGATAAATAGCCTAGCTACTTTGGTGTTAAATGCAACCCCCATTAATCCCTCATTACATTCAGGTAGTTTTGGTTTCGTTTGTCCAGATTTGTGAAGTTAACCAGAATGTAATGAGTAATGCTCAAACGCTATACAAATTTTGCAGTTAATATAAACAAAATCAAATCAAATTATATCTGAACTGTCAGACTTCAAATCAAACTGTGACCTCCCGAATTGCTGCGACTCCAAAAGCACTCAGAGCTACCATGGAGCCCACACCGCGCTCCCTGCATTTATTACTTTTGAAAATTGAATTATTGATTTCAAAAAGAAGGGTCTACTAAATGCATTTGAAGGATATATCCAGGATGTCAAACTGATTCTGCAGCGAAAATGGACTAAAAAAGATAAGATAGAGGCTAAATTCTAGATCTCAATGTTAAAGTGAACCACCACATACAATGACATTAAAGAACACTGATCCTGTCAGGCCAGATAGGTCTTCATTCACTGTTACAATCATAAAAAAGCAAAGGCAGCATGTGTGCACATTAAGTAGGCCTGTACCTTCAGTAGCTTGCGTAGTATAGAAGTGCTAATGGTTAATGGTGTGATAATGTACTCTCCTAATGGCTCCATAGGTTTTAAAAATGTCCTTCCAACCTTTCCGGGTAAAGAGTACCTCTACACAAAATCCCCAAAACCACCCTGAAAATGAAAGAAAAGTGAAAGTGTTGCAGGAGAATCTAGAGCATTGCCTGACAGCTGCAGGAACCTGATCCAGTGCTAGTGTGGGTTCAAGAGGGGAGACTTAACAAAGAATCGAATGAGCCAAAGCTAACATGTTTATGTTTAGCAGCTAATGTTCACATCTTAATTTCACATGTTACCGTAGCATGCTAACATTCGCTAATTAGCACTAATCATCAAGTGCAACTGTTGATGATGGGAATGCCAGTTTCATATGTCATATGTTATAAACCAACACTTTTAACAGATAAAACATTTGACGACATACCATGGAATAAATATGGGGAACTTGAATGCTCAGATAGTTGTAGTTTCAGTCTGGACCAAAGGAGTGGACAGACTAACAATTACCGGCCACCTTGCATGACTCAAATTTCAACAGCACTATCCATCAGTGTTACTGCATTTCGTCCACGGATTTTTCTTCTGGCCTCTTGGAAGATCGCAATTTCTCTCTGCCACGCGATCCTGAACAGGATTAGCAGTGATCGATAATAGCTGGATGTTTCTCTGTGTGTGTCACGCTCCTCTGCGTGTGATCACCCACACCTAAATCTCATTCAACAATCCTCTACAAGAACTATCTATCCTTCCCCTGCTCCTGGCCCTGTGCTGTGTTGCTGTGGTTGAGTTTAACTGGTGAAAGGATAGCACCAATGCACAGCCCGGTTCATTCTTGATCCTTTGTCTTAACCAGCAGGCTTATCTTACGGTGCAGTCACGGCATCTTAGCAAAGATCAAACTTTCTATGTTACACCTTGTGATAACCTAGAGATAAAGTTGACGTTACATTGTCACATGATGTTAACATGCTTATGTTTTAGCAGGTGATCTGTAGGAAACTGGACTTGCTTTAGGTTTTTGAAGACCTTTGGCCTCCCATCCTAGAGGATTCTTCACTTCTGACTAGTGGAGTTTAGGATACTAAATTCAGGTAAAATGTTTTTCTTTCCCTCTATATATTTTCTGGAAGTTATTGATTCTCTCAGTTTTTCAAAGATCCAAATAAATATGTTACTGTGGCAACTCTTGTGTGACATGGTTTCTCAAATGCCTGAGCAAAAGCCCTCTCCGAGATTGCAAACAAAATAATGCACTTGCCTTAGCCTTGAAAAAAACAACAACACTGACTCGGTTTGGTTCTTCAAGTAATTCCTTTGCTACCGTGAATGATTGCCATGGGCGTATTGACAGCAGACACACCAACTTTCTGCAGAGGCTTCAGCCAAAAAGAGCACAACATGACCACAGCGCCTTTGAAAGCAGTTGTAAAGGAATCAGAATGACCTCCGCGTGGATCATGAGCCTCCATGTTGTGGAAAACCTTGTGATTAAAGTCAAGCTTCGCGAGAGAGAAAAGGACTGAGGCGGTTCGGAAAATTGCTTCCAAAACCAATACATTATCTCTAGAGGAGAATGCCCACATTTGATCTCATGATCTGATGACTCTGATTGTCAAGGACAGCCTTATTCTTTAGAAGAGAACCTGCCATTCTAACTAAGAAGGGTTGTTTCAAATCCCTGCAGAATGCTTTTCCACACATTTATCATGTATTATTCTTAATTATGTCATAATTGTCTAGTTTTTTTCCTGCATTTAACATCCAGCGGGACCAGAAGTTTTACTTGCCTTACTTATACTAATATATTTATGCCATCTGAAATAGTGTTTACAAGCATCTGCAAAAAAAATAATAATCTAAAAAGAACCACCACATTTAAAAGGAGGCTGAACTATGACTGAACTCAGAGGGCAATGAATTAAAGATCAAGAGAATGTATGGGCTTTGTGACTGACTACTGCAATCATGTGCAGAAGACACTGGAAAGGAAAGGAGTTGTTTGAGAGCGGCGGCTGGTGGGGAATGCTAATGTGCACGTTGGTCACGTAGTTCACAGTTAGGACCGCTAATGGCATTTTACATCGTTACCTCTGGATACTGGTGTGATCAGGAGGCCACAGTAATGAGGTGAAATAAAAGGGAAGATTCACTACACATTTAGTACACTGCTATAGATGATATGAAAGGCATTTACATTATTCAACTTTGTAGTTTTGCATTTTTCATATGCTCAAATGTGTGAAATGAGGTCGGTGGCAGAAGAAAAACTTCAAAACTTTACTTTTTGGACATTCAAAAAGGTATCTAGAGAGATAGACACATTTATTTAATATAGTGGACATGTAGGAAACCACTAATTCAAGTGACTGATTGGGAATTCCTTTTTATTTACCTGATCTTGTCAAACATTCAATTGTAAAACTCTTTATGTCAGGTATGTACAAATGATGTGAGTGTGTCATTTTGCTTTGTCTGAACACAAAAAAGGGCAACATTCAAAATGGATCCTACCTCTGGGCAACAGGACAGGAAGGGCTTAATGTAGATGTTAGAGTCGTGCACTTTAAGATTGTGGTCCCCGAAGCCTCTGGTGACCCCGATAGTCGCCAACACGCGAGCCTGCAAAAGATCAGAGGCATGGAAATGGTAACCCTCTGTTTGAGTCAAACAAAGCAATAACCAGTGTCTTTTCAAAATAAATGTCCATCGGTTTAAGTAAAGAGTGCTTTAGACTTGACTAACTAACAACTCATGTCACCACCGAGTGACAGACAAGTCATGTGACGAGCAACACTCATAACAAACTAAACTAATGACTCACGTGCAAAAATGTCAACATTTACTTTTAGTATGGCAGAGGACACGGACTGCAGTCCTGTGTATGTTTGATGCAGGGGGGCACTGACCAACTGTGGGTGCATATTCTGTGATGTATAATCTGTATGGCTTGTTGAATCACATGTTTTCTGATCCAGGCAGCCCACAAGAAAACTGACTGGGTTGTCTTATTTCACAATTTGGGAGTTGGTAGGCACCAGGGACATCACTAGGATTTAAAGACAGGTGGGGTTTAGCCCCCAGGAGGAGCATTCAAATATTTGTGCTTGCATCTTTTTAGTGCTGTATTAGAACGGCACAACAACCAGTGAAGAAGTCAAGCTAGTAACAGACATCGTCTTCTTCCATTCTCTCCTGTTGAACAAGAGTTACTGTCATGTTAACTTCAAGACACATCAAAGCTGCAAGCTAAGAACAGGCCCTGATTCCCTAAATGTGTCTTAAAGTGATACCGTATCTAATTCCTCTCTCCATTAGATAAGCTGCAGGTCCAAAGAATGTCATTTAATTACACCAATTACTGTACTCTAGATTGGTTCAATCAGAGTGTGATTTTCTGTCATAAAGTATTGGCCTACAGTAGAATAAACCAAGACTGGTTTTTAAAGTCACAGTGGAATCTGACAACATAAATATGAAATATTACTAACACAATTGTATATGTAGTTATTCTGTATTCATTCCAACAAAATGAGGATACAGTGTGTTAAACAAAAAGATAAATAAGTTTGTATTATATTATTATATAAATATATTATATTCTTTCTGCAGACTATGATGCTATAACCCTAAAACTCTCTATATATCCTTTCATCAGTGTGAGATTATTCAGAAAATAAAGACTAAAATAAACAAACAAAAAAAGCTCCTGCCCCCATAAAATAGGCCTAAACGTCACTGGGAGGCACTCAATATTTTCTGTTTTTCATATGTCCGTATGTTATTGCGCTCCAACATCTAAGCAATTAATTTGGTAATAGCAATGTTGTAATCACAATATCATAGCCAACGCTTAATGTTAGACCCAAGTTCTAATAAACTGGAATTATGCGTTAAGTCTAGAAAATGCAGTTGTGGAAATCTGTCCGATGTGTTTCAGGTTTCAGAATATATGTGTATTTGTGATTAAGAGCACATATACTCCTCCTGGAATCAAGTAACCTGTCTGTGAGCTTCATCCCTGGTAATTGTTAAGAATAAGCTGTATGACACAACCCCCGTGACATTACACTGACAGATAGAGGCTGCTCCCAGTGGAAATCTTTATCTGGATGGATGAACGGCATTTACGCAAATAAACAGAAGCCCATCGTCAGTATCTTCCAGTGAGTGTCTAATGATCGTTCCCCAGGCCCCAGACGCCATCAAGCTCATTTGTAAGCAGTGTGAAACTCCGTTTTCGATTCCTACCGTCTGCACCGGTTGCCACCACCTCTAAAAATGGCTGCTGGCACAGGGCTGGGGAACAGGGCTAATTGAATCTACTGTACAGCTTGTGAGAGAGGGCGGCACATAAGGCCAAGTATGAAGCCGAGTCGGGTCTGGTAGGGCCCCGGATCAGTATGCAGCACAGAGAGGGAGAGAGCAGGAGACAGACAGAAGGGAGAGCGTTTCAAAGTGACGGCAGCAAAGCTCCTCCGGCAGAGAAGGGGAAACATCCTGGGATTAATTGTTGAGCGTTGGGGCCCAGCAGGCTGCCAGGCTTTGAAGTGCTCTGGCGTTCCTCTCCCTCGCACAAAAACCCCCTCACTCTATCTAGCCATCCATCTCCGTGTCTCACTTCAAAGGGAGAGGACGCAACGTGGGCACGGCCAACTGTGCAGGCGTGAACCTGAACGTGGTTGCAGGCGGCGAGCACTGTGGGGGGACATCTGTCCCTGTCATCAGTCAAACATAAATCCACTGTCTGTCTGTATTAAACAAGAGAAGGCCACAGTGAGGACATATTCAGATCCACCGTGTTCCCCTCTCTGACCTTTTCAATGCAACAAGGACAAGATGCTGCACACCGCAGCATCACGGAGGAAATGTCATGAGCGTTGTGCCGAGCTTGACCTTTACTTTTGTGTTACGTGTCAAAACAACGGCAGGGTTCTCCCGCGAGTCTGTGCTTTAGCAACATTCCATTCCAATTAACAGGATGTCGTCTTCATTTCGTCACATCCAACAGGTGATTGTGACTCCTAGCTGTGTTAGGGATTGGTTTTACCTGCCGAGGGACATTAAAGCACCATCAGAGCAGAGATATTCTCTCTGCTACGGGTCGGTGCAGGATGTGAATCGTTGTGGAAAAAGAGGCCGGGAATGCCTTCCACTGGCAGACTCCTCCACACAGTGACAAGGGAGAGTAGGGGGGGGGGGGGGTCTAACTAATGGTGCCCTGGTGAGGTTTGATTACAGGCGAGGCGCACAAGGCTGTGGGAATAACTCTGTCAGCGAGTGGCCGCGGAGCACTTCTTACCTTCTTTCCTTCGCCGTAGATCAGGGGAAACTTTAGGTCATCGTCCTCAATGGTTTTATACGCCCTGCGCAGAGGAGTGAGGACACTTTAATGGGTTTTTGGTTTATGGCAAGCAGCTTACCCGTGCCCTAGAGATACATCGCCCCACGCCCCCCGCAGGCCCCGCTGCCAAGCCCACTGGCATGGAGATAAAGAGTGTTCTAGGAGGGAAAAGAGAGACAGTGAGGGGAAAAAATCCACCCAGACATCACACAGAGAAAGACACAGAGGCTTCGCATATTTCTTTCCGTTTCTTTCTTTCAAACCGATAGTGTAAAAGTCCCAAGTGACAAAGAGAGAGCCGTCTATGGATGTATGAGACACTCTTGGTTTTCTAAGACTGTCTGCTGCAGTGTGTGTGTGTGTGTGTGTGTGTGTGTGTGCGCGTACATGTATGATGTATCTGGAGGTCTGGATGTACAGCAGCTAAATGATGCAGGAGTATCCACGTTTGCATTCCCCCGCTCTCAGAGCAGTTTTTAAACTTCTCCAACTAATGAAAAATGTACCGTCTTCAGATTGGGACCAGACAGAGCTGCAGCAGCACCAGGAAAAAGACCGGATCATACTGTATGTATCTTAATCAAGATACACTTACACCTCTATAGGTGCAGCTCAGAGACTTGCAGTGAAGAATCCCCTGCACACTCACTCGTAGCCAGTGTGCAGTTCTACTTCAGAGGAACAGCTGTGTTACGACAACGCACCAGAAACATCACACATGTGAGCCAATTTCCAGAACAACTGCCAGGACCAAGTTTTCCATTCACAACTCGTACTAGAAGAATCTGGCATCCTTGCCTGGATCGAATAACGTTTAGAAATACAGGTTCACTTAATTTTAATCTGAAGGAAATGAAAACATGAACGTTCATAACTGTCATGAAAATGGTTTGGAACGTTTGATGTTAAAGAGAATCTGAAAGGCTGCTTAAAACGAACTGTACGTGTTATTTGCACATAGCATGTGACCCAGGCGTGCCCCATACACCTTATCCAATGTATTTGAGCTGCTGTGAAGCAGATTAGCAGGGACCAGGATGGTTTTTAGATTACTGCTGGTTCCACTCAGAGAGACCATATGTTTCCACCTTAGGCGAGCGCTATACTGCTGCACTCAGCACTTTTTTAACAGTGTGCAAAGCGAAGACTATCACAGCGAAACGCAGCCCACAAACACAGAAATCCAGTTTACAGCCCGAGAGTCTTCAGAGCGGTGAGCTGTGTAACGTCCATAGAAGAGTTTCCTCACTAATGTTTGCAATATTCATGGTGTGGAAAAACCTCTAAAACAGCAGTTTGATGATGTAGAACTCAAACTGAGCATTAAAAGAGGCTCTCGTTAAACTGGAGCAGGTCTCACCCTCTCTATTTAAAGAAAAAAAAAGAGTTAATTTATCCTGCCATATCACTCCAAACTTCTTTCATTACCTGTGTTAGTCTCCTAAAAAAAAATAGTAGACACACTCTTTATGTCATTATTTCAAAGACGTCTTGGATGAAACCCCCAGAGCCTGCTGCCGGGGACAGTCTCCCTCTGGGGACTTGTGTTTACAGCCAATCCATCCCGTCAGACTTGAGATAACGAGCGTGTGACGGATAGAGAGAGGTACACATTAATCCTGTTATACCTGCGTCCCCGCTCTGGGACACAGAGTCCAAAAAAACCAGCGAGGAGAGCACTGTTTGACCACAACACTGGGCGCCGTCAAGAACTCCTGTGTGCCGTGTTGTCGCCTGGTACGTTGCGGAGTGTGACCGACCGAGTGGGGGAAGGGTAGGAGGAGAGAGTGATGGGTGGGGGTTGGGGTGGGGGGGTGGGGGCCGGTGGGGTATCATCCTCTCTGCAGGTGACGAGAGACAGCCAGGAGGGTGATGACGTCATCACCGGTGCAAAGAGGGGTGACGGAGAAACTTTAGCAGTGTGTGCTCAGCATCCTGAGCACTATCGTACACACACACACACACACACACACAGCTGTCGACAGACTTTGAGATGACATTGTGGTGGGTCTGTGTCAGCACCGGATGAGTCAGACAAATTGGCCCAATTGACAGCCAGGTTCAAATAAACTTTTTGGCCAACCTTGATGGGCTTTCCGTAAATTGGGTGGTGCTTTCAGGAACAAAGCGAGGCCAGAGTTAATGACAGTGATCCAACGACTCTCCAAATAGCATCAGTCATATCGGTACGAAGGCATAATGGGAAAAGAAGGGAAGGAGAGAGGGGGGAGAAAATGTACGACAGTGATGAAGGTGTGGGTTAGCGTCCCTCCCCTCACATGCATCGTCTATAGGATCAGGGGGAGAACAGACACCCCTAGTGGGCGTGTGCACTAAAGAGAGACAGCTTGAGGGCCATTCATTGTCATTTATTACCTCCTATGTGGCCAATCTTTTTTTCCCCTTTTTTGTCATTCTTTTCTTTTTAACAAACTGTATTTCCAAGCCTTTACCTCTCCTCCTTTATCTCCATCTTTGCGGCTTACATTTCTCTCTCCTTCTCATTTGTTCTCCCCCCGTCCTCTCTCGCCAACCAACCCCTTCCCCACCTTCCCTCCACCTGTGAGTGGATCAAGTCGAACACAGCCAACCAATCGACATCCGTCACTCAAGCATACGCGTTCGCAAACAAAAAAAAAACGTCCACCCTCTCAAAAACCGACCACTTTACAGATGCCAAAACATCCAACTGTCCAAGAGAGGGGGAGGTAGAGAAAGTGAGGGAGGAAGACAGAGCGAGGTGGGCTGCAGGCCTGTATTCCTTCATTAGAGCGTGGCCTTGATCATGGATGCCTTTGAGGGAATTGGATGCTGGTGTACACCCACACAGACGCAGCATGTGGGCACACTGGCTGCACACACTGGCAGGAGAGTGTACATCTACATATACAGACCGAAAGCTACAGAGACATACAAAAGAAGAAAAAAAGCACCTGCACCTATACATCATCTCAACTGCACCTATACAAGATGACACAGTTATGTCACACCCACGCACGTCAGAGCAATCAGCCATGCCTGCTGACAGGGTGCCTAATTTAAGACCCAGACTTAGTCCGGGTGAAATGAGCAGAACTGGGTTATGGGTAGAACCTGATTAAAAATACATCACAGGCTGTCTGCACTGCTGAGACAGTGAGCAGGAAGACGACAGGCTGAGAGTTCTGGGCCCAATAAGGAAGGCAGTTGCTGACTGACCTACATCTGCTGAACCAAGGGGCGCCACATAACACAACTGAACAGAGGTGTTGTCAGAAAAACATTCTGTTCACCCGTCGCCTGCACCTAGCACTCATATGCATGCACATGTCCAACAGAGGGGCATCATTAAAACACGTCAAGAAGAGAAAACTTCATTTTTAGATAACATAACAACCAAGGCAAAAAGCAGTGGTGGGACGTATGTAAGGTCGCATCATGTGTTATAGAAATCCTTCTTGTGATATTTGCTGACACAAACAAACACAGGACTTTCAACCAGGAAACCTGTGTTTGTGTCCCACAGTGAAGTACTGTGAAGGTTATGTGCATGACTAGTTTACCTGTTTTACTTAGTTTAACGTACTTACTTTAAGCCCAAACTTGATGATTTTCCTAAGCTGCTAAACAACGTTAAATGGTTTCCATGGCGATAGCATGTCATATACACATTACCTGCCACCATCACTTAATGTGCTGCTACGAGGTTGTGTTCATTTCACACATTTTCTGTGAGATCATGTTGAACAACTGCCATGTTGGTTATTCATGTTCATTATATGTTTATGTTCATAACGATCATTTTGGGGGCGTGGCTTTGGAGGGAGGACTGAGGGGAAGGGCTGACTTGGTGGCTTTTCTCACTAGATTTAGCAACTTTTCGAGCTAGTCCTGGTAGGATACTTAAAACCAGCACTTGTAGGCTTACTTGAGTTTTTCTATTCAACGCTACTTTATATTTCTAATCCATTGCAATTCATTATTCAGGAAGAATACGAGACTAGGGCTTTCACTCATAATGCAGTAGTTCTTATAGTGGTAAAAGCTGTAACATGTGTGTGTTTGACCTACTGTGTGTGTGCTGATTATGAAACACCGATTCCTTTGACACATACATTTTTCCACAGTTCATGTAGAATTTGGGCACAGATCATTTCTGTCAACTGAAAGTTCAGTTGTTTTCTTCTTCAGTTCTTTGGTCTCCTTCTTTCCTCTTGTCTCTATCTTTCCCGTCCCTTTCACATTTCCATTTGTAACTCAAGCCGTATGTACTCTCTCTTTTCTTCCTTTCCACAGCCTCTTTGACCTTTTTACCTCTCTCTCCACAGTAAGATAAAGAGCCATCCTCGCTGTGCCCACACATTCCTTCTTACCATCCTCTCACACGAAGAACCACAAATGTCAAGGCCACTGCATGGCATCCTGATAGTG
This sequence comes from Chelidonichthys spinosus, assembly GCA_029853015.1. NCBI lineage: Eukaryota > Metazoa > Chordata > Actinopteri > Perciformes > Triglidae > Chelidonichthys > Chelidonichthys spinosus. The sequence continues at coordinate 15,685,297 of CM056825.1, read as the reverse complement.
AAGCTTTGAATGGCTCTTTTTTTTTTTTACACTGCTGCACACTCAATAGGATGGAAATTGCTATTACTAGCCATTTGCCTAAGGCTTACAAGGACATCACTCAAATGTAGATAATGTCAAAAGTAATAACATTGTGATAAAAGTGATAATGTCACAAAGTAATGTTTTGGCAAGGCATAAGTTATATGAGGTAAGTAAAATTTAAAAAAGAAAGAAAAGATTATGAAGATTAATCCAATGTGTAAATCACTCAAAAATCAATGAATAAATCAACCCACCATCCTGACATGGTGAAATCACGGTACAGCATCCTCTTCCCCACCTCTTTTCTCTGCACTCTCCTCGGGAATTCCAGATGTGTAAACTCATTCCCTAATAAGTGGGGCTGCATGTAGGCCTTTGATATGAAAAGAAGAGAGAAAAAAAAAACAGAAGAAGAAAAAGATTGACATACCCAGGGGATAGGAAAAACAATTCCATACTCTATTAAGCTGGCAAAGAGAGCAGGCGATGTGAGAGAGACAGAGCTAAGCATAGCCGGTATCTCAACGGGAGGGGAGGTCAGCTCGGCTAATATCTGACAGCTGTGCTCCGCTAGAAAGGAACTGAAAAAGGATCCTTCTTACCAGGAACTGCAGTCGCTGTCTCTCTGACTCTGGTGTGAACTCTGCTGACACGGGGATGACTTCACCGGCCCGGATAATGATAGCTCTGAGGGAGAGGAGCAGACAAAACACAGATCTGCTTATTGAAGCCGGGACACTGTGAGGAGCAGGTGAGCGACGAAGAAAATACACAAATAAACATGTGTGATTGCAAAGGTGCGATCATTTTGTTCACGTGAGAACAGTGGCTTATGGGTAATCAAATCTGCCAACGCTAACACCCATTCCCCCTGCTGCTGCCCCCTTGTGTCAGGATGGCTGAATTTTGCTGGCGTTTTGCAACTTGCTGTGCTTGCTTCAGTGTCCATCGTGGTGTGCTTCTGATGTAGCTCTTTCAATACTTATTGTTTTTTTACTATATGCTTGTGTGAAGTCCTGCCTGCATGCATTTGTATTTGCTTAATGCTGCTTCTTATTTGTCACATACACATTTTTATATGGATCTCATCAATGAATTATCACAATGTCTTGCACCCTGGTTACCACAGGTTATCCTGTGTTTCTTGTCCCCTCAAACCTCCTTGCTTTGTTTTATTTAAGGGAGCAACATCTGGTCAGGCCTACAGATGGAAACCTGCCTTTTGGCTATTGTATAATTAAAGAGATGAAAAAAAAAATTGTATCTCACCTGCTATCTCCAGCGTTCCCAACGTAGAGCTTCCCAAGCAAATAGATGACCACCAGAGCGGTGCAGCCACCTGAGACATTGTAGACCGACTTCTCCTTCTCTATTTGCACATCCTAAATACAAACACACGCACACGCACACACACACACACACACACGCACACACACACACACACACACACACAGATGAATACTGACAGCACATAATCCAAACCCATCCTCTGCACATAATTGTGTTTCTAATCATCGCAGCCTTCAAAAACGTTTTCCTATCAAGCAATGGCACAAAGGATTTAAGCACGAACCCGATACTGAGTCAAATATTAACCTGGTACTTACAACCAACCATGATGCTGCTATTAATTACAGAGCCGTAATTAATTCATTTATCAATAGCACCATAAGTCAAGGAGCAATAAAACGGAATGGAAACCAAAAGGACAGGAGAGAAAGTTTGGAGCCTCCACTGGTTATTACACCAGTTAATTAGCCCAGATTCATTTGTTGCTAATTAAACAAAAAAGATTACAAAAAACCCCATGCTATTAATTCCTTAATTATATAATGAATTAACCTGTCAGCAAATTAATCAAAATGCTAACGTAAATGTGATCCAAGCTGCTCACACTTGGTTTAACCCTTTAATGCTCTCCGTGGCTGCATTTAACTGCTCCTGAGGGGCCTCTGATAGCAAGACGGCAGCAGGAAGTTTTTCCTGTGAAAAACGGATGACTCCTCTGGTGCCTCCTTTGCATCCCCTCTGTCACGATCAACAGATTGAGTGGGATGAAACATGTTGGTGAACGCGCTTGCAGCGAGGCCGTCCCTGACATATTCTCCCGTGAGGGATGTTACCCCGACTAAAGCATGTCGCCTTCTGCTCGGCTGCGGATGACCTCCAACCGGATTACAACTCTGTGAGCGTGTGTGTGTTTGTGTTTCTCTGACGGGAGACAGCCGTGGATTGTGGTGCATGCATGCATGTGTGCATAAATATGTGTGTGTGTGTGCAAAAAAAGCGATGCCTTGTGTGACTGGATGCGACTTCGTACGTTTGAGTGCATGATTTGTGCCAGACAGTGTGTGTGTGTGTGTGTGTGTGTGTGTGTGTGTGTGTGTGTGTGTGCGTGCGTGTGTGTGTGTGTGTGTGAATGCCTGCCCTCCATCGTGCTGTCTAGTACAGAACAAATACATACCACTGTTGCTGCTGTACACATTTCTCAAGAGAGAGAGTATGCATCTGTGTGTGTGTGTGTGTGTGTGTACCAATGTGTCTTTCACCCTAAATGAATTATGAATCTATAGCGAGCCATACATATCTTCCCTTGCTGTATGCAATGCCTCTTGCTGCAGGCAAAGTCTTCAATAATGAAAATGTCTGCATAAACATCTACACCTTTCTCCTCCCACTTCCGCCAAGAAGAATCTCGTAACAAGTGAGCTAAATAACCAGCAGGCAGAGAGGCAGAGACAAAATGGTTTCTTCAAATTTAACTCTTTATCGTTTCCTTCAAAAAAGGAGAAAAACAAAACGCCATGAGATAGGACTGACAAATGGGGAAGGACCCAAATTCACATCAGCCCTACATCACATAAGGCATTGTAAATGACTAATCAGCCAGTAAGTAAAATCCAGTCATACCAACAACAATTAAATTCCAACGAGAGATGCACTAAATCACATTTTAGATACTCATAAAGTGATGTTTTCGACCGGATAAAGAAAACATATTTCTATAAAATGGACACAATGCTCACAGTAGATGTGAGTGCATGTTCCTTGGTAAAGAATGAGCTTTTTCTTTCAACATGTGTTGAATTAAATAATAGTGCTGGTGGAGTTATAATGTTAGTGAGTTTGCAGAGTCTAAAGCTTTAAAAATGGAAAGAAAATTAAGAACAAAGAGCAGAAATATAGCATGAACATCAAAAAAGATGGAAAACTGAAAGAATCATTATAACTGTTGAGCAAAATCTGTGGCATATCAGCGGTGTTTGAGGCTAGGAAGGACATTAGGGTAAATTCTTCTGTAACCTGCTTCTAAGAAGTGGGATATAATATTAGTGAATATTGAAAAGAATGGATGATCAATTCATAACACACAAAAAAAAACCACAGAAAATTGTGAATTTAAATGTTCTCAAAACATTATATTGATTTTCCATCATTTCCTGAAGGGTAATGCTCAATCACAACACACCTCATGCTGGTGTAAAAGCAAAGTACTCCCTAAAACTTAGACCCGGGGGCGTAACGAGATGATTTAAGTTGGGTAATATTTCGCTAATTTTAATAGAGGCAATTTATTATTTCAAGGTTTCACGTTATTTATTATTTAAAGGAATCTCATTTGTGTTTTCGTTTTCCTACAACTGGAAGGGTTAATATATTAAAAAAAAAACTTAACAGCTTAGGATTGGTTAAATGCAGAGGTCAAATGTCATGTATGTACCTACATGCACCGTTATGACAAGTACGTTGTATTTCTTGGCCAGGAGCACCGACTTCCGCAGCCTCTGCTGGCGAAAGGCAATGATTTCACATGCAAGTTTTTGTTACAAGGTCCATTTATTGTCATTGTACAAAGGTGTGCGCAATAAAATGAAAATGGTGAAATGCGGCTTGTAGTCTCATTTTGCAACACACACACACACCCTGTTCAACACCAGAGTAGAGGAGGTGTGGCTTCCAAGCCGATGTGTTTGGGGTCCATTCGTGAGGAAGTCTAATACCCAGATTCAGAGTGAGGGACCCAGAGTGTTCACCAAGCAGTTCCATGATTGGGTGATGTGATTGTGCTGAATGCTGAGCTAAAAAAAAATCAACAAACAACGTTCTGATGTAGGTGTTGTTTTCCAGATTTGTAAGAGCTGGAGGGCAGTGGAGATCCTCTGTGGATCTGTTGGCTCGGTGTGCAAACTGGTGAGGGTCCAGGCTGAGCTGGATGTTGTTTTTGATATGCTAACTAGTTTCTATAGGCACTTCATCAGAACAGTTGTGAGCGCCACAGACTGACAGAGACTTGACAGCTGAATCTTTGCCAAGGAGGTCAGGGTAAGCATAAAATGAAGCTCCTCTGGCAACATGCCTCACACATGATGGGGGTGCTCTTGCTGTGACATTCTGGATCACCTGCCACATATCTTAAGTGTTGTTGGTGTTGAGGTCTCTCACCGGTCTTTGTCGCCTCCGCCTTGCCTCCTTAATGACTTACTTCCAGTCTTGCTCTGGCGATGCTGTGTGCTTCCTTTAGGCCTGACCGCAAGGCAGCTCTGGAGAAGGCCCTCACCTCGGTTCCCCAAGGCTTTTCGTTTGGGGGTGATTGTATTGTCTTCAATGATGTCAAAGTTCATATTCCTCAAGATTATTCTCCTGTGTGGCAGCATCCCTGAACAAGAGGCAGCCAGTCTGTACATTCAAAACAGTCCCGCAGAGCAGCTGTGGCTTCATCTTTCCACACTTTTTTTTTTCTGATGGTTTGGCCTGTTTTAATTAGCTTGGTGTAAGCAGGCTGCAGGAAAATATGGTCTGATTTTCTGAAGTGGGAGTGGGGGAGGGCTTTGTTCCTGCCAAGAATATTTGCATGGCCAGGTTTTATTGTTTCCTCTGGTGGAGATGTGGACATGCTGCTGGAGTTCAGGTCAACGTTTCAGTCAGAGACCGGGTTCAAGGAAAATCTTTTAATTAGCTTGAACCTGTAGAAAGACTGTTAAAGACAGTCAATAGATACGGTTAAGCAGCACAAAGCAGCGCATTGAATGCACAAAATACACAATGCTTACAAAAACATAGAATGTGCAACAATAGAGATAAAGGATATGTAAACATTAGACTTAAATCATCATCAAACAGAGCACGATGCGCAATTCATAGCAAAAACCTCACGTCAAAAGCGACACTGTGGTTGCAAAGCTCTCTCTCATAACCAAAACACCCTTCCAAGAGATTAATTCCCTTGCAAATATTGCGGCTGAAACCTCTGTCTTCTCATGAGCTGCTATTTCCATCCACACATTCTATTGAACACTATCCACTGGCTGTATAGGCGATAGAAACCAGACTCATCCACTTACCTTAAGAGACACTGGTGGTAAAACGCAGCCCTCAGGTCTCCACACACAGAGAGCAACATTGTACACTATTGGTGAAGAACCTACTTTGTCGAATTTTAAAAAATGTTCAATGCTGCTGATTATTCAGGAGGATAAAAATCAGGAATATAATATAAATCAACATTGAAACACTCAACTCAAGGATTATATTAAACAAACTTTAAAAAACTTTTTTAGAGGGGCTGAACAATGAGAGTCTATTAAAAAAGTAAATACAATAAGAGAGACTTACAGATAGATTCTTAATTCATCCATCATAGTCTCCAGCAATCAGCATTAGGAGCAGCCTGGGAAGTGGAATAACAGCTGCTTAGCTCTTATTCCGGCTCTCTTCCTGTGGCGGTCACACCATCAATGGCGTTTGCTGCGGCGGTGTAAAGATCCGCTGCACTTCCAATCCTTGTATTTCTTACTTGTAATTTCCGATGTTGATTGTACTTTTGTCATACATCTCGTGAAGTCTATGGAAGCTACCAGCTGCCACATATGCATATGCATGCAAAAACAAGATATATCATGTGGTATACGCCAAGAAGCAAAATTCCCAAAATGTTGAACTAATGCCGATAACCCACATCGTAAAGCGAGCCCTAAAATACCACCATGCTGGTGGGATGTCAAGTAGTCTGCACGAGTATCGCTCAACCTGCCCACACACACACACAAATATATATACACACACAATACCAAGTAGAGAGGCTACAAATGCATGCTTTACACAAAAGATCACATGAGGCCGGTGATCTCATCTCCCCTTTTTCTCTAGCGGGCACACCAAAATTCGGGCTTACAAGCTTTTGTCTCGGAGCTAAACTTTGTTTTTGATGTTTACACATCCCTGAGTGTTTATCAGGCTTAAGCAGCCGCGCCGCACACACCGGCCACTTCCACAGGAATGCAGCGAGTCGTGTCAGAGGAGAATTAAAAGGCGGTTCCCGCTGATAAGATACAGAAACTCGGTGAACTCTGAGACAAAGATTTAGAGTGATACCAAACCTTCCCGAGGTCCTCTTGACATTTCCCATTTTCTTAAAGAATGAGCTTCATTAAAAAAAAATAAGACGGGAGGCATTTTGCCAACATCTTGACTTTTGTGGAGCTACTCAGCAAAAGTAGAAGTGACAGTTTTTTGTTTTTTTTTCGGTCCAGGCAGACAACAACATGTGAACTAGTTTGTAATTTAGAAATAAAAAACAAACTTTAAATAAATGACAGCTGTGGAGGAAAGTAGTTTTTCCAGGTGGTTACAGAATGTTTCCTCGCCTATGGGCTCTAATTACAATTAGCGAAACACTCAGCAATGAGCTAGACGTGTGGTGCTTATGCTTGAATGCAGCATGTAGCCGAATTAAACATCCTTCGGCCACTATTAGAGCTTTGTAGCTGCGAGGATTGAGCTTCACTGGGACATCAACTGCGATGAAATGGTGGACTTCAGTGCAATTCCCCTTTAAGAGAAAAGCCACAGAGGGTACAGAGTGCAGATTCAGGGTGAGATGAAGAGCCAGAGAGGCATGTGAAGCATGAGAAATAGATGTGTGCTGATAGCTGGGAGTCATGGGCAGATGTGTTCCTGATAAGGAAAAGCAGAGGGAAGACGAGAAGCAGCAAAGGAAATAGTATGAATTACTCAAAAGTGGACCATGATGTCGATATGAATCTATATCCTGAATCCTGCTAAAGAAATGGACTTCTGCAGATTACTGCCATGCTATATTAACATACGAAGATCCTTAGTCATCCAGGTCATGCTCATCATTGAAAGCTTCCTCGCAGGCAACTACACTCGCTTTAGGTTTTTGAAGAAGGCTTCTTCAGTTCTAACTGACTAGTTGGGAGTTCAGGTATTTCACTTCTTGTAGGATCGTTACAACCGTGAGAGGCATGTGACTCCTAGACACACCCGGCCCTCAAGTAAAATCAAGTGAACTATTCACACAGGAGCGAGTGGGTGTTGGATGGGGAGAGAACTCGATTCATCCCGTCACCATGGGCGTCATTTGGGTCACATGAGTCCATATGTGGATTGTGGTTGATTTGCCTAGCGACTTATCTGACGATGTTATGTGGGTGACCACCTCTTCTGTTGGGAGATGGTCGTTCCAGGTTACCACTGTCTTCCTTGACCAGAATCTGAACATTGGTATCGTCAAAGGAGTGACCTTTAAGATGCAGATGGACTGTTGAGTCCTGACCTGAGGAACTGGCTCTCCTGTGTTGTGCTATTTGCTTGTGCAGCAGTTGTTTTGTTTCCCCGATCCACGTCAGTGCATTCCTCAATGCATTGTACTGCATACAACACATTGTCCAGCTTGGGTATTTTGTCCTTGGGCTGGGCAAGCTCTTGCCTCAGGGTGTTGCTGGGCTTGAAGTGCACAGGGATGTAGCGTGTGTTGATTATCCTCACGAGTTTCTCAGAGACACCAATACAGTGTATGGAATGAGAATGTGGTATTGTTGTTGTTTTCTTCTCTGTCCGTGTTGTGTATATTTGGATGACAGCTGACATTCCTGTATATATCTATGTTGAGACTTCTGTCATCTTGAATGTGCATCGCACAATCTAAAATGGCCGGAGTATTTCCTCCGACGTCCTTCCCGGGGAACTTGATTGTCTGTGAATGCTTTGTTTGGATTTGGACCCATGTGTCATCCATGTATCCACGAGATACTCGACAAAAAGTCATTTTGAACTGAGGAAGCCTTGGATGAGAGGCGGAACATCTTCAATAAGACAAAATCCTCATGACTCTGTGAAGCAAAATCCCCTCATCATTATATAAATTCTCAATAGACCTTTTAATTCATTAACCGACCCATATACAATCATTAATTACTCCTACGCAGACCAATAGTGCCCCCATACACTATTTCCCTTTTTATGGCCATGTAGTTGGGTAAGAATATGTAATTGCACACTGCCATCTAGTGGTAAGGAGGTGGAAGCACTACATGCTGCCCTCTATCAAGCTCCATTTTAACCTCCCCAAGTGATCTCACTCACATCACACATTTGCAAAAGAATTTGTTTAGTGCATTACAGGAAGATAACTTATTCAGTCTGTTACAACCTGTTACTTCGACCAGATGCAGGACTTGGATTACATTTGGTCCAAAAACAGACCTCTTATTTATTCCCTTTCATTATTTTAATATTTTGAATGTGTCAAGAAGAGTGAATCTCTCAATGCAAGTGTGCATAATATCAATACTCCTTTGCACCCCAGCAAAGGACAAACATGGGAGTGTTGATTGAAACCCTCTTGTTGAAACTGAGGCCAGTGACGCACTGTTTTGATTGGCTCTGGTGTCGATCTCTTGGCCAGATGGTTGTGTGTGTGTGTGTGTGTGTGTGTGTGTGTGTGTGTGCGAGTATGACCTGCAGCAGTTAGAAGGGAAAGTACATCACTCCTGGCTCTGAGGCTGTTTGCTGACTGACTGGCTGGCACCACATATTCCAGTTTGAAAGGAACAGTCATACATTATGCATTTGGAAAAGCAACACGGTAAGACACCTTCTCATCTCTCTGGAAAAGAGTCCGTTGAGTAATTACTTAGCCTCCCCAAAACACCTCAACTCTTACTTTTGATGTCGGCTTTATGACTATATGGACAGACAAGTCATTGTTTGGTCAAATGCATGAGTACACAATGGGCAAAGTGATGATAATTGTGTTTGCATTTCATGGGTGTTTTGATGTTTTTTGTAATATATTGTAAGTGACATAATTCAAGATGACCACATCCACAGCTCTTTGTGAAGAAAGGAGCAGGAAGCTCTGTGCAGCTACCTTTCATGTTTGCAATATTCAAAATAGAGATTTTGTTTTTAGGTGTCATATTAGTGGGTTTAAGGGTTGAGAAATGCTGTATAAAAAAAATCTACATTGTGCATTTTTTTTTACCAAGTTCTGTTATGACATTTATTTTTGCCAGCAACTCGTTGCTTCCAAGCAGTGCAGCTGCTTTTGTGTTCTTTGAAAAGGACGTGACAAGCCTATTTGTCAAAACACACATAAAACTACGGATGGAAGCAACAAATCTGGGCGATTTGACAAAGGGATGTCCAACAGTCCACAAAATAATATATTGGATGGTTTGATACAGAGCTGAACGTATCTTTCCAGCTCACTTTTCATGAAAGTGAACAAAGACAATCGGAAATATTGGGGCACAGTATCGTTAAGATTGTCGGAGGGTGAAATTGTCCCCTTTCTCTGCAGAGGATTAGAAGCCCCAAATGAACGTGTGTTCTGTGTTCTGTAATTTGAACGGTTTGTATGGTATTCTCATTGCACATGCTTCTTACCATGTCTTTGAAAGCATTCTCGATGGCGCCGACCACCAGGCTCTCGTGTGAAACTTTCTTTTCTGTAAAGAAGCGCGTGGGCGGGGTGCTGGGTGAGCCCGGAGCCCCCGCGGCGCCGCGGAGTGAGGCGGCCCTGGTCAGAGCGCGCTGGGATGTCGGGGTGAGGTGGTGATTGATAGGCTCCTCCCCGAGGCATGTCGGCGGCAGAAAGTTCGGAGCGCAGACAATCTCCATCACCTCCTGGAGGTGCAGGGCGATGTGGTGATGTAGAAGGCGGGAAGCCATGACAGCCGCCCCAGAGCCAGCGTGGCCATCAAACAATGCCCAGTAGTGGAAGGTTAGTTCTTCAGAGCTGTCCTGGATACGGATAAGAGTCAAACACATGTCAAAACAATGACCATTAATCAACTGTGTCAACATGTGCATCTGCAGGATGTAGCATCTAAACAGCAGAGTTTCCTCAGATATTACATCACCATTCATCAACCAACTCGTGACTGAAAGTCTATTTATATTCTATGCAGCATTCAACCATGGATTAACTTTTTATAGCCACCACAATTCCATTGAAAATAAAAACATTACTGGTTCCATCAAATATTTCAATCTCAATGGATGCTTGGACAACAGCTGTATCCAGTTTGTTTAGTCCAAGAATGTAATGACTCACCATTCAAAATTACTGCTGTGGTTCCTTACCTGGAGGAACCCACTAATCTCAACATGATGTAAATTCCATTATAGGAAAAGGGAAATAAGAAAAGATACTCTGTAAAGGTTCACAAGCCACAAATGTCGGGAACCACTGATCTATACTAATTCTGTGACGGGAAGAATAGAAACCCTCGCTCAAAACCGCATTCGACCAGCTTTAGCCCAGATATAGTACTTCATGTTCCTGAGAGAAAGCTCTATTGTACTAACAATGCATCTCAATTCATCCCATACTGTAGGTGTTCAAAAGGAACACTTTCAGTCTCCCATCAATGACATCTTTTGATCTAAAAGCACCCTTCATCTCAGGGTTCCCAGCCTCGCGTGCTATGATCATAATGTATGCTGGGATCAATGGCTCAATATGCAGGTTTTAATAGACCCACCATGATGTAATGTGGCTTCCAACGCTGCATACTCTGTTCATCTACAAAGTGCCACCTCCCACATAATGGTTAGATAATGTGTCTTTTGATCCAGTTTAATCCATTAATTGCACATCCTTTGCCTCCTTCAAGGCAACTATGTGATCGAGGTGCCAATGGCAATGCTGTATCCTATGTTTTCCTATGTTTGCTATGATCCACATTTAACTCGATGCTAAGTAATTAAGTCACATATGATGAGATTATGGACATGGAGCAGCACGTGTCATCATGCTGTAACAGTTATGTAAAAGGGAACTAGAGGGCTGATTTCAGCTGCAGGGTTTATACTGCATTTTTCTGGTCACTGAGCGAAGATCACTGCCCGCACATATTTCTGCACACACTAAAGCTCTGGTTTTTCTAAATATAGTGCAAGCAGATTCTACAATACCAGCCTATGAAGCAAGCAAAGAGCACTACAAAGGCTCTACACTACTCTTATCAGCCTAGTAGAACTGCAGTAGTGAGTCATGAGGTACTTGCATGAGTTTGCTGTAGGCTCTGGGTGGGCCTGAGCAAAGTGGGCTGTGGGGGAAATTTTAGCAGCAGTATTACATTATATAGATATATCTGTTGTCTTTGGAAATGTAATGAGAAAGGTGATTTATATCAACGATGATGATGAAAGAACAGTGAAATCAACATAATGAGATGGTCACCAGTGTTGAGTGGTTTCATCGTTTTTTCAGCCTGGTAGCAAAACAGGATTCAGAGCCACCGCAAAGCAAACATTTCAGTATTCCTAGCATATTGCATACTGGCTGAAGGACATGGTTAACTTTACAGCCTGTGTGTTCCATTCACCTGGCCACATTAGCGGCAACTGCTGAAGGCCAAGGCTGTGGTGTGTAAAGGACGCTGTGCAGTACGCCCCAATAAACTGCTGATGGGACCGCAAAGGGGGACAGTGGGTCGCCACAGCAGGCCCCCTAGGGACCTCCAAGGACTACATCCACTCACATTAGCTGGAGTCAGCGACAGCTTAAATGTAGAAGTTGCTGTCTGTGATCAGTTATTATTCTTACAAATAAATACATTAAAAAATAACAATAAAACATTTTTTACTTCACATTATTTCCACTCCAACACCCACTTTTCTTTCCTTAATATTCATAACTACATTTTAATGAGTGTATAATCACTCAGACTGAGCCCTTCATATCTACATAGGAAGCCGGTTATCGAGTCTGTTCTACACTAGCTACACTAGAAAGGAACCAAACACTGGTTCTAGTGAGAGTTGCTTTTATGTTCCCTGAAAGCCATCGTAGATCTCCGACACGCTTCTGAAACTGCAGTAATGCGAGTTGCAAAGTGCACACACCCCACCCAGAAATCATGACGTTAGGAGCACACATACGTTTATCACTTCAGTTTGTTATTTGTTCATACGTTTATTATTTATCACTTCCTGTGGTCATAAAACCTGGACGTTGGAGATGGTAAAAAGCCGGATATTTGCTGATGGAACCGGACCCATTAATTTGACTCACCGGGCACTCCCGGAGGCCCAAACCCTCTCCGTTGGGCAGGGAAGACCTCCTGCGGCTCGTGGGGGTCCGGTTCGGTGTGGAGCTTCCTGTGGGTCTCCTTTTGACCAGCAGCACCTCACAGCAGGCCTGGTCCTCATTTAATGTGCTCTTTCCTGCATTGATCACCCTAGACAGAGACAGGATAGCAGGACATAAGACAAGGAATGGAAGCCATACATTACTCTAAGTACACTTAAGAGAGAGCCAGGAGATAATAAAAACCATTTTAAATTAATTATATAACAATAAAAGATATTAAATAAATTGATGGTATGACATTAAAAAGCCTCATGCAGAGCACTGTCTGCATTACAATACCTTACACTATCTATGAGAACTGTGAAAATATTTGTGTGAAAGAGATTCAGAATCTACTATACATGATATTAATGTAGGTATACATTTGAAAATGTCTATAATGGGCTGGAATAATAGGCAACATGTTGCTTTAGCAAAGCTGCTCTTAAAACTTCCAAATAGAAACAGAATGAATAGTGTAGAATTAGCACTAATAGCATTGGATGTTGGAATATCAGCTTAGCATTCTATGGATTGATGTACAGTAGTTTAGACCTAATCTAACCACTGAGTAGACTGCAGAGGGCAAAAAGAAAAACTGGGATCCCAAAATAATTGGAGCTCAATTGTGCTGTTGTGGGTAACACTTGTGCTTTTCTAGACAAAACAAAACAAATAAAGTATTCTCCCCTGTCATGCAACACTGTGGGACATACTACTACTACTACTACTACTACTACTACTACTACTACTACTACTACTACTACTACTACTACCACTACTACCAAACGGAAGTTTATAATTGGTTGGGGCCAAAACAATTTAAAGTTAAAATAGTCATTTTTGAAGGAAAGAAGAAAAACATTGCGGTGGCCGCCACCTGGGACTGGGGGGACAGATGAGTGGGCGTGGCCTGCAGAGCTGTGCATTGTGGGAGTCGTTGTCTTCCATCTACATGCGTCAAAAAGTCACAGTCTGGCTTTTTTCGGTCAAGAAGGCACCAAATTTGAAATGTATTTTACATTTCGACTACATATATGACCCACTTTCAAGCCAGATTCATGTTTCCACCAGTGAGGTATTCATTTAATAGTTCAATCAATCAGTTGTCAACTCCACTCACATCATTCCAAGCACTCCCTTCTATCAGAAACCAAAAGGTCGGTAACAGCTGCGTCTTGAATTCAACTTTTCAAAAGGTGCTTTATCACTACTAACACACTAAGACAGCAGCTACAAGGAATTCAAGGGCTTCAATGTCCTCCTTATCAAGCTCCTCCAAGCTGTGACAATAAAACTCTTCCAAACTCAATTTCTGTGTGCATGTCTCCCTTCAGGACCGCATTTTTTATTTTATTTGTTTTGCGATGAACAAAGCGAGACACTGCTTAACATAAAGTCAGCAAAAGTACACTGTTTAAATACATATTTCAACTGGAGACCCACACATGTATGAGAGAGAACTGCGTTATTCAACGCCTGGCAGACGGTGTACTGCCGCTCCGAGCGGCTATAGTCGTGGACAAACAGATGCAGCTTCACAATACTTCAGGCATTATCAAGTGATGAGATGTCACTTATCTGATATCTCTCAGGGTAACGAGTATCTACTTGTGTCCCAGGCACAACATTTAACCGGGAGCTTGAAATCTACAAAACTACCCTGAAATTGAAGGAAAACTGAAATAATTGCATGAGTCTTTGGAGCAGAGCCTGGTAGTTGTCTGTAGTTGTTAGAGCTGGCTGAAGCTACGCTATAATAAGCCAGCTGATAGGCAAGGGGCATGCAAAATGTGAAATGTAAATATTTATTTCTGCAGAAAGCGTGCTAGTGGAATTCTGGCATTTTTCACTGCCACAATAACGCAGATATATTTGAAAATTTACAATATCATCATGTCTCTTCTTGGCCATCTTGGCCATGAATACGCGGTGCACATGCAGAGCCCAGATTCCCCGTCTCCAGCTAAGAAAACATTGTCGGTTGTAGAACCGACAGGATATTGACTGGGCAGACCTTCACTCAGTAGGAGTGATTTTAATTGGAGTCTTAAACAATGGGCCATTCACCACTTCCCTGTCCCGTAAACTAATAATAGCACACTCCCTGCAGTGTGACAATAAGACTGTTTTAAAGGAAACACTTCATTTGTCTTAATTTTCACTATCAACTATTATTTTGAACCCACCCCTACTTATTAAGTAGGAAAGATGCTCACTTCAGAACAGCCCAGAAAACCTTAGGCAATTAATCAATTTGTCTGTTGAAACAAAATGTTAAATAATATTTTAATATTTACATTTTTCACCTTTTTGCAGAAAAAAATAATAAAGATATTTACAAAACCAAAAAAAAACAATACAATCAATACATTATTCGACTAGTGTGAATGTAAATAACGGTTAGTTGCAGCCATTTACAAGCATCACCACTGTAATGGGAATTTTGGATGTCTGTAATTTATTATCAGAATATTTGTCAGGTCAGACGTCGATCCGCATTTCCTTTCTGACTGTTATGCTATGACGAAAATTAATGCCTGTTTGTCGATGATATGAACATGAGTGCCACATTGACATAAGATAATTTCAGGACTATGATGCCTGTGTTCTGTAAATCTTGACCTTGCCTGTACATCTTGTCTTTGTAAGATAGGACATGATCCGTCCTTTGGTTCCTCCTCCTTAAAAGGGAGATTGCTGTTGGACTCAGGGTCGTTCCTGCTGATTCTGAACCTTTGCATCAGAAGGCAGGGGTGAACAGTACTTTCTTCTGCAGATGAGAATACTTAGTGGAATAAACCTCGGAGAAAAAGCTGATCCTGGTTGTTGATCTTTATTGGGCAGATTCATTTTTCCACAACACCACTGATAGAGAAAACAAATTAAATGCAGTTAAAAGCTCAGGAATTTGCAGATGTCATATATGCACACATTTTGATTCGTACAACACCATTTTGATAATGTTCCTTGTAATCCTTATGGGGTTGAATGGATCAGTAAACCAGACCTCACACAGAAGGTGGACACCAAATGACCTGAGGATGACTGGATCCGTTTAGTTGCAGTGAGTCACACCCTCTGATCTCAAACACATAAAAGGTTCATTTATGTGTTTTGGCTGTTTTAACAGGCAGTGAAAACTTGTTTTCATGTTTTTACACTGGTGATGATGGGGGCACCTAGCCAATGGGAAATATCTGTGGCTTTATTCATAAAGCTTCCTAGAAAAACAAAGCGTTCTTAGAAAATTCTGTTTTATATTTTTATTTAATTATGTTTTCTAATAATTCCCCATTACACTTTAGACAGATAAGAGGTATTCACAAAGCGCCTTCATGAGACCTCTTAAGTGAAAAACTGTGAGGAGGACTTTAAAGAGGCCCTTAAAGCAACACTAAAGAGTATTTAGTGCCTTAAAATAATGTTTCCAAAATAGTTTCAGTGGTTCATCACCTCAAAACCAGGTGAACGGCACTTCAGCATTCGCTCTGCAGCCCTCTATTGGCTGTAACCGCGCTATGTAACTTTGCCTCGTCGGGTAGCGGTTTTGTAGTTCTAATGAGACTACGCATTTGACCTGCTTTACGGCAAGCGTTACAAAAGCCGGTGGAGGCTCTGCGTAGAGATCAGTGGGAGAACACCTACCTTGCAGCTAGGTAGTTTTTAAATTGGCGTCATGGCAGAGCCTGCAAAGAAAAGGAGGAGTATAATGTCCGATGAGGCGAAGAAAAGAAAAACGGGAGCATGACAAAGAAAGAGCTTGAACGAGAGTGAATATCGGACCGGCTCACACTCGGCGAGAACTGAAGGAGGCTACAAAATGCAAGACGGATGGTGACTTGGCTTTGTTGCTGCTGGACTTAATATGCTAAAAACCGGTAAATAATACCGGTAATCTTTTTTTTCCAACAGTGTGCATCTGTGTATAATACATTGTCGTTTATTTTATTGGTTCATGTTAGCTAAGGCGTTAGCTATTGTGCTAATATATATGTAACTATTGCTATGGCTCATGTTAGGCTCATAATCTTAGCTAAGGCGTTAGCTACACTACCTTGCCACTGGACATCGTTCAAATCGTTCATCGTTTCCAGAGCCGGTTCTGCTTACAAACAAATAACGTGTGTGCGACGGTAGGCTGCGGTAGGCTAAATTATTTACGACGGCAGTAATGGACAATCCCCTTCCAACCTGTAGGGGGACCGAAAAGTTCTTAAGTGTTGCTTTAAGAAGAAAATGGTGGATGGATAATGTTTGTGGTAAATGGACCT
Organism: Chelidonichthys spinosus; assembly: GCA_029853015.1. Lineage (NCBI taxonomy): Eukaryota > Metazoa > Chordata > Actinopteri > Perciformes > Triglidae > Chelidonichthys > Chelidonichthys spinosus. Next base: position 15,668,617 of record CM056825.1, on the reverse strand, counting down.
GCATTTATATAGCACTTTTCTAGCCAACTAGCTACTCAAGGCGCTTTACACTACATTCAGTCACTTTTACCCGTTCACACACATTCATACACTGAAGGCAGAGGAGCCGCCTGCACATCAGGATCTAACTCATTTATACACATTCACACACCGATGGCGATGGGGGTTCAGTATCTTGCCCAAGGACACTTCGGCTTGCAGACTCCAGGAGCCGGGATTTAAACAGCCAATCTTCTGATTGAAGGACGACTCGCTCTACCTCTGAGCCACAGCCACCCCAAATCTCATTAAAGATTTGCTCAAGTCTCCCACCCAATGCAATATAATAACACCAAATATTAATTTCTAGGGTAAGAAAAAGCAACGGTTTTCACAGGTTTACATATTTACATGCCAACATTTGGCGCTACTTAAATACTAGCCAGCAATCACAGAAACTGACGAAAGCTGAGCCATATTTGCCTTTCAAATAGATCAAATGTTTAATAGAAGTTACCAGCATGTTAAATGAAAGCAAACAGATAAATATAACAATCAGCATGTGAACAGGCTACTGCATAATAACATCTGTGTGAAACTGAATATGGCTTCAAGTTGGCAAGGTTTTTTCTCCTCAAAAAGCAAATTGACATGTAAAGAATAAGATGGACAACTTGTCATGGAATTGCTTCCGTCAACATGTGACGAAAGTATGTAACCTGTAGGACTTTGCCACACTGCAGCCACCGATGAAGACTGTGAGATGTGGTTGAAAGGCCAAGAAATAGAGCAAGTAGACCCCTAGTCTTTATGTGATGTGTGCCTTTAACCCTTCCTAACTTCACGCACCAACATGCATGTCTGAGACCAATGCACTGCAAGGAGCGACGCTCATTTGACCCTGGAAGATCACAAGATTACCAGCAGTCGTGCCTTTCATCTCTGATAGGAGTCAAAAGCCATCCAGACCCCCGAGGCGTGAACTGTGTCCGAGTGCAAGGCTGTCATATTGGATTACCTCAATTCTTCCCATGTGAACCAATGGAATGACCTTAATTATTCTGTCAGAGCTGTAGTTTACATGTAACTGTAAGAGATTTCCATTCAGCAATGTATCTTTAGTGTTGAATCAAATCCTGTTAAAAGTTCCATAAGTTAAGTTTTCTTTAAAAATGAGATTGTATGTTAAATCTTATGCATCATCATGAAAATGTGCTCACATTCGGGGTATTTGTTGTACATTTGCTTATCTTCATATCCCATACCTTTATATTCACTTTTACATACTGTATCATCTGTATCATTTAAATTGTTTTGCATAACTTCTCATTGCAGATTGTACACATGTTTCGATAATCATTCTTTGCTTTACATTGGATTCATCAGATGCCCGTCCTTTAGCCTCCTGTCAGTCGCTAGTCACATGAGTTATTCCTTGTATTTTCTCTATGTTTCTAATGTGTTGTTGCACGCTCCTCTGCAGCGTCTCAGTATCCGCAAAGAGAACGTTTAATAATAACGATGATCCCAGGATGTGATTGTGGCCGTGCGGAACTTCTCATTAAATAGTGACTCACACATAAAGGGGAGCTGGCACTGAAATTAACCAGCATTACGTAGTTTCTGCCTCAGAGCGATGTGGTGTGTTGATGAAGCAGAAACAGCATGGGAGCATGTGTTGTATCATGTGATTGAGCACTGGAAAGCTTTGTATTGAAAAGAAAAGAAGCTATGCTCATGTGCTTCCTCTCCACAGCTGAGTGATGAAATCCACTTACTTGGTCTCTTTAGTGAAAAATATCAGACAAGAGGAAAAGACTGGAGAAAAACCAAATGGATAAACCTGCAATACAAATGCATATTTATGGAAATTGTTATTGTGTTTAACATCTTTGAAAAGCATACCTAAGTATGTTCAACAATACCCACTTTATACTGTTTAACCCCTTGGAGGGGCCACTTTCCTAACGCCGAGTGTCTCAACCTACAGCCTCATACACACAACCCAAAGCCCTGACACGCCCTCCATCCATGCAGACACAACATACAGTCTGCAGCGGCGGTACTCCAGATTAGTTTACAGACACATATTGATTCAATAGTGATCGGACTGCTGCTGAGGTTGTGGGTTTAGATCGGCCCTCGGTCAGGTGAAGCTCATTTGGACAGTGTTTTTGCTACAATATCATCAAAACTGGAGTAAGGTGTGAGGAAAATGTGTTTGAAAGTGGTAGTGGCTATAAATGAGGTGCTGCATATGTTATAAATCTGAACAATGATCTGAAAGTGGAAATGTAAGATAGTAACTTTACAAACTGCTGACCACCAGTGTTAATTAAAACCAACTGTGATAGTGTTATACAATATTTTTGGTCTTGTGAAGGACCGCGAAGTCGACCCTTCAAAACTGACAAGACTTCCTGTCCTGCAGAGGGCACGCCTGACTTAACTCAACTCAGGAGCAGTTCCCTCCTTACTTTTGGAAACATGGAAAAAAAAAAGCATGCAGCACAGCAGCACTGTGAACTGCACCCTAATAGTGTACACAGGGGAGAGTCATTAGTGGCCAGTGCTGATGCTCACATGATGGGTGGAACACAACTGGAGAGGAAGGCAGCACTAAACTGGAGGACAGAGGGCAGTGAGCAATAATCACTGATCCATTCAAATGATTGTGCTCACTGGATCTGACAGTGTACCCACTCACAGTGCATCCCGGTCGTAGAAGCTCGAACTGCACTCCCTGTCCACACAGGGAGCAGCCAACCCAGTTACACTCCCAACTCACCCCGACCGATGCACCGGGACTTTCAACTACAACGTAAACCCACCTGCGTCATTGTTAGACAGTCAGAGAGGCATGCAAACAAACAGGACTTTCATCCAGGAGACAACACTCTGTGTCCCGTGAAAGTCAACGTTGACTTTGTCATATGAATTGGCCTGTGAGTGGTTAGTCATGTGACTCATACGCATCATTAGTCAAGTCAGCCAGTAGTCACATGACTCGTTTTTCACTCACTACTCACATGAGACATCAACCGTGGTCTTTTCCTGAACCTGAGTAGTTTTATTGCCTAGACCTAACTTCCTATGAAGAAGGAAGTTTATTTTGAAAACACTATGCATGTAACAAGTAGAAACTGACATGGCGTCCCTGCCCACGTCCAAAGCTGGTGCGAGAGCATCATAGTTTGAAGCATGGGGCCACTCACCAAACGTCATTGGGAGCGAGAAAGTGTTAAATCCTAAATTTTACATCCCATTCCTGGTGCTACAGAATCATTTGACATAATCTACAATGTGGGAAAAAAACAGTAAGGATGTTGAAATACCTGGTACTGTAGCCACAATGTCTTCAAATGCCCTGCAAATATCCATGCTGGCGCTCACGTCACATCATCTCATTTGGGTTCATGTTTTCTCCACTGGCAGTGAGATTTCACAACAACAAAGCCCTAAGGTCAGCCAGCTGTTGACAAATCCTCAGTGTGGCTCAGTCCTGGATGGCGCTACGGCAACGCACACTCCTGGCAACAGCATGACTTCTAGTCATGAAGTAGGCAACGGATCCAGAGTTATACATCTTATTTAAGTATGGTGACTCCATACTTGACATATCACAAATCTGTGTCAAATGAGTCCACATCAATCCATGTGGGGAGGAGGTCAGGGAGGTGGATCACCCAGCAGACTGTTGTCTGTGTTATTGTATTTCCTAAACATACTTTTGCTGTGTTTTTTGTGGTCATTTAAGCCGAAATTACGTTTCCCTTGAAATGCCTGTGAGAGTGTGATTTTGTGGTTTGGGAGAGTCATTTTGGAGAAGCATTGATTTCAAATGACTCATCTGTGAACAGAAAAACATAGCCGCCAGATTAATCAATACTGAAAATAGAATCTCTCTCTTTGCTGGTTATACGTTGGTTTATTTCCGGTAAACAAAGACACTTTCCTGAGGGAGTGAAACTGACATGGTACGTTGTGTCGATGCCCTGGCTGACTTCAGCACTTGCACATCGTTGGGTTCACAGCAGGACGGCTGACGAGGAAACATTAGATGCAAAGAGATATGGGGAGTTTCCTGCCTGCGGCGCTCTTACTGAATGTCTAACATCATCGATTAAACAATTAAGCTCCATCATAACGACCTATCAGCAGCATGAAGACAACACTTAATGTCAAGGGGAAAAACACAAACAAACTCTTTGTGAATTTATAGATTCATTCAGGGCACTGACAGGACCGCCTCAAGGACTGAACTGTGACCTCTATAATAGTTATGAGGCAGCCTCGCCAGCCGGATACTTCATAAGCACAAGTGACTCTCGGGCGTAAGACGATGATGAGAGTCTATCCTACGTTTGAGTCGTGTCCTGTCAAAAGCAAACATAAAGGAAGCGAAGGTTCTGTTTATAGTGCAGATCTTATTGTAGCCTGATGAGGTGTGCAGCACGCCGCTCTCACCAGCATGCAAATGAAGCCATTCATGCTCCCGCTCCTGTTCCTCGCTGTTTCAAGAAGATTTCCATTTCCATACTTTCATACCAATTACAGTTTGTAGAAGCAAAGTAGCAACGTAGCCTGTCGTGAATCAAGCTGCTATACTATAACTGCTGTTTGTTATACGTTCTTTTCAATACAAGTACAACACAGCTGGCTTATTTCAGCCTCGGCAGGAAGATACAGGGAGCCAAATGAATTGTCAACACCCAAAGTGACATTATAAGAGATGATCCTCAGCTTGTGATTCTTGTCTCAGTTAATTCAAGTTTTAGTGTCTGACAAGGACAAGAGTGAATAAGCAAAAATACTTAAACCCTGATTTCTACAAGTAAAGCTGTGTGTCCCCTAAAGGACATGGTCAGGTTTACTTGCTTTACTGATATACTGCAGACTTTATACTGAGCAGCCAACAACAACAAACAGGTCACCTGTTTGTGAGAGCTTCTTGACCAGCCTCATACATGTACACAACATATACCTGTAAAACACGTTCTTGATTTTCAAAATAAAACCTAGCTTTGAGGGCGCAGTTTATTATTCTCATCATGTTAAAAAAAAACACTTTGATCTCCTGCCTTACTGTGAGTCTGCACCAATACTACGTTTATGGTGTTTTTCCACTCTACTACGACGTCACAATAAAAAAAAACCATTATGCCCTAGATTGTAACCGTATCTGTTTTGAAGATGTTTATGTCTTATAGTAGTATTTGTTATTCATAGGGGAAAGACTGCACCTGCAGATATATATACGGGCTACATATGAATTCAAAAAATAACATGAGTGATGATGATGAAAAGAAAAGCGGCTGGTGCTCATGTTTACGCCTTGCTGTGTGATCTCATCGGCCCTGGAAGGACGCACTCGCTTCCGAAGGATGCTGTGTGCAGTGCAAGCAAAAATGGACGCATACAGGTTACTCACTCTGCGTAGCCGGTGGACCACGGCAGCCGCTTGGTCTCCTTCAGTATGAGGATCGGTCTCGCAACGTGATCCGCCGAACACTCGATCTCGTCCGGCGACAGTCCCAGGAACTCCGGTCTGCTGTACGGGTATTTCAGCGGCAGATCCGAGCCGCCGGGATGGTCACCGTTGGAGCCGCCAGCCATCATACCTCCCATAAAATTGGCCACCGCCGATTTCACCCGCGTGAGCATGGTCCTGCTGCGGCGTGGCTCCGGGCGACGCGTTTGCGCGAGTTCACCCCCACGCGACAGATCCCCCCGCACGGCGACGCAGTTTCGCGGCGTGAAAGGTAGACACAGGGCGGCCGCGGAGAGTCATTCAGCCCCGCGCTCCCTCGGTAAACGCGGAAATACAAGACTCACGGGAGGCAGGCGGCTCCGCACGCTGGTCATGTGACAAACCGGTTGCTGCTGGTGGATTCGGTCGCACTCGCCTCTCAGTGAGCAGTTTAGTGTTGACAGTGCTGGAGGTCAAAGGTGTGTAATCCCGGAATGGCGATTACCTCCTCGGCAAGGTGCAGCGCAGACGGTGCTGTCACCAAACACACGCTTCCCTGCTCGTTTCGTGAAGGTCAGAAGATGCTCGAATTCTCACAGTTAATTCTCCAGGAAATATATAATGCTGTTATTTTTTATTTAGTAATAGTATATAGCCAAAAAGTAATTATTGATATTCCCCTCCAGAGTGATGTTACTTATTGGGGTTAATTGAATTAATAATTAGGCTTCTCAACTGGTATACTAGCCTACTCCAATAAAAATAAATACAAAATGTAATTCTTTATGAGGGATAGTGCTGTCGGCATCAATCACAGATTGATTCTGACAGCACTATCCCTCACAAATAATTATAGTAGGTCCATGAGATACAAAAATCATTATATTTAGACATATTTTTGCAGCTAGTTCCCCTGAGCCCCCAAACAGAAGTCATTTTCTAGGGAGGATTTCTGAAACAATTCATCATATCAAAATCAAGTTCGTAGTCTATTCTCAAAATTCAGCAGTGCTATGTTTTAGTTGTCTCTCTCACGCTCTTTCTTACATTATATTATACATAAATGTATACAATCTTCTTCTTTAATTTAAGTCCCCAATATTTTGTTTTCATTTTGTATTTAGAGTTTTTTGACACTAAATACAAAATACAATAGCACATCTATTGGTACAATATTTCTGTGTCAGTGCATGCAGGTGTGTTGGTGTGTGTATAAGGTCAGTAAAGTTATTTTTTGCAGCTTTATTTATATTGATATCGCCGAGCCAAATGAGGAATTCGACTGTGTTAACACACTACCTCTTTCTAACATTATAGATGAGTTATAATTTATTCAGAAGAGCAGTGTTGGGGTTTTCCACTTCATTCCCACATTCGGAATTACACACCTCAGAGGAGTTAATCAATTATTATGATTATTATGATTATTATATTATTATTATTATTATTATTATTATTATTATTAGTAGTAGTAGTAGTAGTAGTAGTATTGTAATCCACTTGAATACAATCGATCCAATGAGGCTGTAAGGAAATTATGCCTCCACATCACAATAAATATCATGCTAAAGCAAAATTTCATATAAATGAACTTCAAAGTCATAATGATTGAGGATGCTTTTAATTCATGGAACATTGTTACATTTGGGTAGTCGTTTCTGTTCATAGATAATGGAGAGAAGCACCAGAATCACTCTGTGAGGTGGAAGAAACGTCATTTGTTTATTCCTTATGATTTAAATGTGTACAGCATGTCTGTCCCGCCTGACATTTTCTATATAAACTGACCTGACAGAATCCGTTGTCTGTTCCACATCCACCTGCATAGAAAACATTAGCAGGGAGACTTGCAGATTAATGATGGACATCATCCACCACTCTCAGCTCAACAGTGTCACTAGCAGTATCCCCATTCAGTTACACAGCTAACTTCTTCTTTTATGTTTACATGTTTTATTTTAGAGGAAGTGTAATTGTTTGCACTCTGTTGTTCGGCCCAGCAATCCCAGATGGAGACACACAAAATCAGGAAGCAAAATATAAAAAAAATGTCTTCTAACATGAATTATTCCTTTTTTCATTCATCAGATTTCAATTTAGCAAATAACTGTTAGAACATGGAGTTGAAAATAAAAGTAAAAATAAAATTGACCCGAACAAATGATGATGTCTTGACTTTGAGGAGCATGATGTCATTAACGTTTCATAAGATTTGTATCTCTTTTCAGTGTATCTTATTTTTCCCATCATCATGAGATTGTGGGTGCCAAGAACAACACTTGTAGGTTCCCCGAATGAGAGATCTTAGAGAGGCTGTCATCTTCTAATTATTTTGAAATTGTAGGTGCATGAATCAAAGATCGCCATGAGAGGAAATCTATCTGAATCTAAGTTCAAATACTCTTAAAAAATAATATATCTGAGTGCAGTCATGCCCATATACTGTTTATTCCAGCTGTGCCCTCATGATCTCCAGTGTTTCTAGTGTTTCCAGGACCTCCCTGTCAGCCTGTGGGTCTGGCTCTTCACTCCCAGTCCTACACATACCATCATCTCTTCCAGTCTTCTCACCTGCCTCTCATCAGTTCATCAGCCTTGCAGCGTTTCAACCCATGCTGTTCACACATCCAGCGCCAGATCATTATTTCAACAAGTGTGGTATGTATGCTCAGGCCAAGCTTTTAAAGTTAAGCTCTCCTTGAATTCTTGTATCCTGAACTAATTTGTGTCTGTTTCCTCTGCTCTGGCGTTCCCTGCCTTCCTGCTTCTTTGCTCCCCTGTCTGCTCCCCTTGTCCACATCACTCACCCTCATCCAGGCTGATCACACAGCATCCCTTCTCTAACCTCTCTTTCGTGTCCTGCATTTGGGTCCACCCTTATGACACCATAACCGACACACACCCTCCTGGCCTGCCTTTCACTGACTTTGGAGTGATGAAAGAGGTGTTTTTCGGTCACAACCCCGTCTTCCTGGGTGATGAATTGCGAAGGCACGTCCAGAGTCAGCGTCTGTCCGTCTTTTCTCTACGTTCAGGCATGAGGAGTGAGATTGGTAAGCTGAACTGCCAGATGGTTTACTCAGAACCATCTGAGAAACTGTTTGAAAGTATAGGCACTTTCAAAAAATACTTGTCAGGTGTTTGGATGAACCATCTGTCAACTAGTGTGAGGGAGAAGTGCAAAAACATCTTTTCCATCCAGAAAAGCCTTCAGCACTGTTCTTTGTTATTCTTTCAATTAAGAAATACTCTCCAGTTTTGATATCCTATTGCAGATCATGCCTTCAGTATTGTAGAATTCACATTATCACCTCCTGGAGACCCTCACCATCTTTTGGAAAAGGCATTGTGAGTTTGCATGAATCTAACAAGTGAAGAACACAGATGCAACACTGATATTGTTTGGTGTGGATATATTTGTCACATGTTTCGCAAACCAGAGTTTCTTCAGGTTTGAGCATTTATGTTTACGACCGTTATGAAATCATGCTGTAGTTGGAACATGCAGGTGAACGCAAACATACACAGTTAGTTAAATTAACTCTTTTTTTATTGCTTGAGAACTTTGGTAAAAGGTTTTGTCAAGTAGCAACATTACATTATTCATAATTATTCAACATTATTCAATGTTTTTCACTCCACAAATCTGTATTCACATATAATACAGACAAATGTAGTATTTGATCTCGACCTCTCTCAGACCAAGGAGTGCCCATTAGTGTATATCACTAGTGTGTTGTGTCTGCCCCCTGTAGTGCACTACAAACCTTCCTCACTACAAGCCAAACAATCACAATCTGTCATCATCTTGAGTGAATGTGTCACCTTAAGAAAAAGTCATGTTTCCATGTTATTCGCTACACTCCCACAGTCACACAGGAACACACAAAGAAGACATTCAGAAGAAAATTGAGTCATGATACTGACCATGGAAGCCTCGTCTCCTCACACTGAGTTAACCGTCGTTTCAAACTGTTCTGTTATTCATTCAGCTTTTCCCCTGGATAAACAGAAAGGTTGCATTGACCACTATAATTCAGTTCAATCCAGAGACTTAACCGCATATATGACGCATCTTGCCAGATTTGTGGAATATCACTTTCTGTTGTTACTCTGGTGTTCTTTGTTTCAATCCCCCTTTCCCCCCAGTTTGTTCTGGCTCATGCATTACATTAAATCTGATTGGCTGGGTGTTCAGCCCGCCCACCAGGATGTGCGTCTGGAGATCATGGACTTACAACCACACTTAGAGCTGCGTTTGCCTCACAAAATGACCTGTTATACAATACCGCAGTCTATTTACTAGCCAACCCACAGAACAGACTCACAGGCTTCTCATGGACCTGCAGTATTGAAAGGTGAAGTTTAAAATCATGTCTTTGTTCAACTTTACTGATAGAAAGACACAAATTGGCACTTATCTAGGAATATATTCAAATCCATTTAGTACAAAGGTTCACTGAAAAACTGAGTCTGGTCCAAATAGAAGTTCACACAGCATCATAATCACAGGCCTAGCTGATTGAAGACACTCACATCCCTTATGAGCATGTTTCTAAGGCGTTGCATGTACTTTTATTCATAATCTGCCCATGTGACTTCTAATAATTCTCCAGCTATGAGAATTACTCATTGGCTTTAAGTCTTGTGTCGAGGATGACAGATGAACCCATTTGGTTGCCTCAGGGCAAAGCATTGCTGATGTATTATTCTAGCTCAACACCAGAAGTAAGCATTGCACCAGTTCCCTTGACAAAAAGCCAATGGGGTTTTTCTATTGGGTTTTATGATTTGTCAAGGGGCAAAGTAATGGGTTGAAATAGCTAGAGTTATATAATATAAATAAACCACATCACAGCCATATGATTACACACTCTGCATTCAAAGACGGACTAGTCTGCGTTTTTGCAGTCTCCTTTAGCCACTTGTTAGCAACCCCTGTGTTTTAAGGCAAGCTTCAAAACCCATGTGTGCGGTATTTACTGACATTTATTACATAGAACCACAGACCTTATTTCAGGAATAAGAAAAACCCATCCAAAATACCCATTGACTTGAAGACTAGAAGGGAACTAGAAGCACAAAACTATAACAGATTTCTGGGCTTTAGGACTCCTGCAGCACTCCATCATTGGATAATACTTCACATGTGAAATGTCTGAACACCATATATGCTTATGCAGTTTGAAAATTGCAAACAAGCTATTTATAACTCGCATTTAAATTTACATGTGAATCTATCAGAAGTGAAATGAAAAATTCCCATATGTGATAAACATTTGAAATACATTTAGCATGTGATCCATTCACATGTGCACTTTTCTAAGGGTTGACTACAACTACATTCACCACCGCAGTCATTACTTTCATTTTACATTTCTCCAGTGAAAATGAATGAACTCCAATGAAAGTGAAGTTTGTATTTTGGCAGACTGTATCAAATCAATAATTCATGAGTTTGCCAGCCAAGAGCTCCACTGACCTGATTACACACAACAAGCCAGTCTGTGAGCAGGAGATGAGGCACTCTCCCAACTCCCACTAATCTGGTGGAGTGAGTTGGACAAAATGATCAGTCAGGAACATACATTGTGTGCAAGGCCTTGAAGTGATTAGAGAACAATGTTCTTTATATCAGTTCTAAAGCTTGCAGGCTGCTTCTGAAGAGATGACATCATAAATATATATTTGTCACAATTGTCCTGTAGGACAATAGTGTAACCATGGCAATGTTCTGTGAGTAGTAGAAGGCCGCATTCAGTCGGTGACTTTACAAATCTGAATTCCAGAATTTGGAAGAAAATGGAAGGGCAACATCACATGTTTGATTATTCCTCAGAACACATGTGTTATGCAGATTTCTGTCAGCAATCTTGTTTCAACTTGAATCTATATCTGGCTTTAGATTTTGACGTGGATCAGTCAGTATACTGGAAGCTCTGATATTGAATCCTGATAATTCCTTTTTTTCGTGAATTGCAGTATGTCATCCTGAAATTTGAGACCTTTCCCCTTGCCAGATTACATAATTCTATTTTTTTGTCTACTCCCTGCACATAATCTCCCTCCAGCTCTGTTTTCTTAACAGGATTACGACAATGATGACTAGATGGCTTGGACAATGTCTTTGTTGTACCAGCCTGTGTGTGAGTGTGTGTGTGTGTGTGTGTGTGTGTGTGTGTGTGTGTGTGTGTGAGTGTGTGTGAGTGTGTGTGTGTGTGTGTGTGTGTGTGTGTGTGTGTGTGTGTGTGTTCAATCTGCTAGTCCAAATGACGACTGACTCACAGATGGACACAGAGGATAATCTGTAGATGGTGAACCCAAGTGCGAATGTGGATGATCACAAAGGTCGGCATCTGTTTATCTGCGTGAGTCAGAGATTTCAAAATATCTTTACGTCAGTGGTATGCTAGGGAAACCTACATAACATGTAGTGTGATTCCCCATCCTTCCCACTCAGGACAGTACACATAATATATCAGAATAATTCCTCATTCACTGAGACAAGTGTATTTAAAGCTTCAGAGATGAGGTGTTCCAAAACAATAAACACAAGTCAACTAATTAAAACCTTCAATACAATTTTTTTTTTTTTAACAAAAGACAAGTCTCTGACCTGTTCTCTCAAATCAAAACCAGAGAAAATGAGCCAAATCAACAGCTTTAGCAGAGGAGAAGGTCCTGGTATGTCTCCAGCTGCAGGAGAGCAGAGCTCCAGAAACCCTGGAAAATGTAACGGTACATCTGCTCAATGTGACCGTCCACTGGCCGACTGTCAGGTGGTGTGAGAGGTGAGGTCACATGCAGGCCAAGCAGCTTGTAAAAGGTATGATGCTTTATTATGAAGGATTACTTCATTGTTGGTTAAGGTAAGCATTATTGTACCTAAATATCTTTTTTTTTAAAGGGGCTTCCAGTGGTCTGAGAGTACTACTTATATCCTTAACTAGGACTTACAAAGAAGTAGATACCCCATTGTCTAAAAATACTCCATTACAAGTCATAACCTGAATTGGTAATACAAAAGTATTATCAGCTAAATGTACTTAGTGTCCATTACGGAGAATGGCTTCTTTCACAGTGCTTTATCATAGAATCTTACATTATTGTGTTTGTATCTATATCAACATCATGTTTTGATATGTAGATTAGTGTTGCCTCATATCATGTTTTTTTTTATTTAAAAAGTAACTTGTGGCAAATAAATGTGGTAAAACATTCAATGTTTCTGCCTGGAATTGGAGTATAAAAGTAGTAATCAAATATGAATACTCAAACAAGTATATCAAAGTAGTTCTTAAGTGCAGAACTTCAGTAAATGTAAGTTGGATTCCTGCACGTTACATCCAACAAAAACAACAGTTGCATGCATGGCTAACATGCTAAATGCTAAAATGCTCACGGTGGATTTCTACATGTACTGAGGGAACGTTCCTGTCAGTGAGGTGTGTGAGGTCTTTCTACAGCCCTTCTGTTTGCCACGATGATCCCTGATGTGACTGCAGAGTCTCATTCAAAAAGATAAGTACAACTAACTGCAACACTGTGATGGTGATCACTCTCAATGGAACGCTGTGTGTGAATGTGTATGCATCACATTTTTATAGCTTAATAATGCTTGTTGCACCTGATGCCGTGTCCAGTCCTTATTTATTGTATTGTATTGTTTGTTTAAATGTATAATATTTGATGTTCAATAATGTGTTTGATGTTAGGTAGATGCTGACATGTTAATGCCCTATATATTTATATATTTTGTCGTGTTCTTTTTCTTTAATAGATCTATCATATAACACCATCGTCATATAACACTTTTCTTTACCCTTTAATTTTCACATTACCGTTACCAACATGGGCTAGCAAGTCACCTATATACAAATGGTAACAGCAATGAAATTGCAGAAATAACTGTGTCATTACATCTGTTCTGTTTACCATGAAATAATGAGTTTAATGTGCTTTTGGTCACAAATCTCATGCATTACGTGACACACCTGAATGCAGTAGGAGATACTAATTGCTTCTCCTTCCATCCTAAATCACGTGGTATTGATATTGGACATTGCATGATGGTTTGGAAAGCTGATACCGTGTAATAAACTGCAAAAACAAAGATTCCTAAATATATGAGTTTAACAGTGATTTTCTGAATCATTTTGAGGAGGGGGTAGTGTGTTGTTTTAATTTCTGACCAGCAGATGTCACCAGCGTACTGAGAACCTTTCAAAGAAAACCCTGTGTGTTTGTGTTCCCCTAAGTAAATGTATGTATCATTAAGAATGCACATTCCTGCTCGTCTGCTTTCGGATACGTGTGCTTTCAGCACATCCAACGCAACACATGATGTGGGCTGGCGCTGTCGTTGAACTGTGACTGTGTGATTTATGGGTGTTGATGGGTCCAGATTCCTTTTCCATCTGTCCCATCAGAAGGTTAAGCTGGGGGTTGCAATGATGCTTTGACCTTTTGTCTCTTCCTCACTCCGTCGTAAACAGCACCATTCTTCCGAAAAGTTAGTGTCTGCAAACGGAAAAACAGGATACTGTACATATGTTGTTGCCGAGGTTATTCACATGCATGTGTTGTTCTTGGACAGCATTTTTCTTCAATCATATATGCTTATATTTTTATTACAGAGGGAGAGGAACGGTGCACGTATTAAAACACTGTCTGTGATGAGCAGCTGTTAGCCACAAAGCCCCAATGTGAAATATAATGTGTTTTTGTATCTTTCATTATGATAACAAAGACAGTGAGTAATCATAAGAACGCAACAAGTGAGAGAAAATTACACCTATGGGAAATCATTTGAGTGTTTCATGGAAATTGCTTTCAGTGAAAGCTCATAATAACATGCTATACTATAGTTTAGCATCAGACTGTGTTTCATGGATTGTTGTAATAACAGTCACATAACGGTTCGGGGGTAAATATAACACATCTGTCAGGGCAGTGGTTCGGAAATGTATCTTTAATCCCATGTAGAGAAGAATGCATACATAAATTTGACATTAAACATAAATTGTAATGAATTATTACTATGCATTATTCATTATTTGTAAGTGTACCCGACCCATTCCATTTTAATCATTTCCATGTCTTCTTATTCCTCATTGGCTGGCATCATCATTAGGACACTATGGCAACAGTCTCCAACACAGATCAATGCATGCTGAGCTGTAATAGCATGATACATCGTTGGCTGTAAATGGAGCGCCGGAACATTAATGCCTCTAAATCACCTTGTGATCATAGAACAGAAACAGAATATTCTTTAGGTCTGAATCTCTTGAATTTCAATAAGCTTCCACACCTAATAATAGGACTAATAGACGCTTCATTAACCACATTCTGCTAACTCCGTCAGACAAAATAACGTCATTTAATAAACTAGCCTATAAGGCCTATTTTGTATCTGAGATGCAAAAAGTGTACTACCTGAAGATGTTTAGTTTAAAGTTGTAGTTCAAGTTGGGACATTAACAGTGGATCACTGGAAGATGAGTCACATTTGGTAGACAGATATCAAGTCATGATCAGGTCAGAACAGGTTACAATGATGTTGCGATGTTGGTTAGAATTTGCTGAATTTCATCCAAAAATCTTTTATTGAACGTTTATAGCTGCAGTCAACTTGTGCACCACATGAGGGAGTCTGAATGTTGGTATTGTTTTGATAATTGTAGCCTATACTTCTAGCATTGAATCTAATATGTAAGGCTAGAGTACATTCTGTTTGTTTTACTGATGAGCGGGTATGAAAAGAATGAGATAACTCCAAGTAAATGTATTAATCTGGTCTCATTAAGTATTTAAAATGTGTACATGTGTGATTTATCACAAGTCTATCTGATTGAAATGACTGAGTTCACATATTAAGGTAAATATATACAGTGATGTGGAAATGGCAGTTAAAAAGATTCAGGAACAGTCATTTCCACACAAATTTGCTCTTCTCATGAACACAAGTGAATTGGGTTGCATGGTTTGTCATTTTTAAAAAGTGTATTCATGGATAAAATGCTACATGCAGGCCTTTTAACAACATGCCAGCTAGTCATTCATCCGACATTATCTTAATAAAGGTTTCGAAGTAGCTTCTAACCGCTGTTTTGTAATAACCAAAGACAACATTAATTAAGATCCTGTCAGCTATAACGGGTGCTCATTTGTCTTGTCCTTGAACACAACATCGGTTATGCTATAGCTTTGGACTTGACATTCAGCCACATCTCCCTGTTCACTGCCTAAAAGCCTGTAGATGAGAATTCCCGATAAAATTTTTTAAAAGGCAACGTTTCGCCTCCATCAAATGCTGCAACATGCAGTACGAACCTGCCATGAAAATAAAGAGCAACACCTCGTCTCTCTCGTCTGGCGACATTACAAGTAAGGCTTTTGTAATTAGAGAGGGCCAAGTTTTCCCTGACCTGTGGACATGAGCAGCGAAAATCCTTGCAGTGACATTTCATTAATCATTGTCCAACGAGACAATTGAACCTGCTTTTGGTTCCTAGGCAACCATGCTGCTGTGAAGGCATCACATGCGATTCATCTTTTAGCGGTTGTGGCAAGTGTGTGTGAGTGTCACTTGTATCTCAAATCATTATGTCTATATAAACATGCACACATTACATGCATAGCAATACAGGTATACATATAAGCAATAACAATTTCAGCATCGGAACATTGTTGAGCATTTTTCATGAAGGCATGTTAGGTATGTTTTATATGACGTTTAGTGCTGTGCACGTTCCCTATACACGGGTATATGTCACACAGAGGCTGGAAGGACCAACATGTCCAGCAGCCTCTCATCTCACCTCCCCGCCTCTGACTTCTGCATTTGGATGATCACAGACCAAAAATGTCATGCTGTGATCCAGTGGTACATCAAAGCACATGATTGATTAATAAGGTCTCGATGTGACCTTTCCAACAACTGAGACTAAAAGACTGCATATGCCAACAGCTGTGTGAAGCTTTAAAACAGAGTCAGAAAAAACAAATTGATGGGTAGAAAGTGTGAAGACTTCAAAACAGCTTGTGGTGTTCGGTTATAATTACTGTGACATCTGAAGCTGCTGTCACAACTCGTTAAATACAGTCACTCGGTCAGTCCCCCTCGGCATCAGAGATCCATGCATTTAGCCACTGTATGCAGGCTTTCAACTAGTGGACCGTGAAGGCGTATTTAGTGGGTGGGAACCTGCTGAGGGAAGGTAGGACTGGTGATGGATGTGTCAAACAAACACAGGACTTTAGTCCAGGAGACTGCTTTCCGTGTCACATGCAAAACTAAAGTAAGTCATGTGAGTCTCTCGAGGAGTGACATTGGTCTAGTTAACATCAACCACACTCTTCTCCTAATAGATGGTTTAGTTTCCTAAACCTAACTTCCTGTGAAGACTGGCTTTTATTTAAAATTACTGCATATAATAAGAATATATTGACACTATTAATACAGGATCAAAAATACAATTTGTTTCTCAACATTGACTACTGTATTTCTGGAACAAGGTCCCATTGTGGTCCACCAGAGGGGGCGGGATTTCCCCCTCTTTATGTGTTGGCTGTCAACTGTCAAAGGTTGTTTCACGTTCTCCTGTCAAATGTACTTATTGTAAGTCGCTTTGTTGGACAAAAACCTCTGCTAAATGCCCTCAATGTAAATGTAAAAGGTATACGGAGAAAGGAAGTGTGTCTCTATCACTTTTTTCATTCTTTACATGACTACTTTCATCACTTCATCATTTTAAATAGTTTTGAGGAGAGAAAACTAGGACAAGCTACAGCAGATACAGTTTATCCTAAAACTAACTTAACGTAACTTAACTGTGACTTTCTATCTGTCTTCTGATTTCTTTCTATTCTGCATTTCACTTCTCACTGCCAGCAGGTGACAAGTCTTGGAAAATGACAATCGAGGGAATTCCATTAGAGCTCCGTACACGTTGCGGAGTGATTAAACAACACAATACTAAATAGGATTTCCAAGGGCGATGGAAGCAGAACAAAGGAGCAGGAAGAGAGTGTCTGCATGTACAGGAGGCAGAGAGTCTTGTCTAACTCCCAATCAGAGTGCTGAACGAACTTCCCGTGTTAAAGATGTTAACTTCTAATCCACTAACAATAAACAGATCTGGATCACTTAGGTCACCACAGACCAAGAAATCTCTATTTGAATAGCCACTTTGCTGACACTTCCTTTTTGTTTGGTTTCTGCTGGCTGGCCAATAACTGTCATGAGTGTCTGCATTGGTTGAGGAAAGTCAATGGTGTTAGCAGGAGGAAGCAAGCTGTGGACACAATTGTCCAGACTGACAGAAAAGCATGACTTGTTTCCTGTGAGGGAAACTGTTTACTTGCTGAAAAAGGAAGCGCGTATCTTTTTGGCTTTAGTCCCACACAATGCACAATCAAAATGTTGTTCTGGTTTAAAGAATAGACGGGAAAGAGCACCATTAAGCAGTCTTGCATCCAAGAATGTGGGTACATGTGTTTCCTTTGAGCCATGCCATTCTCCAGCTCCTTTTAAACCACTTGGAAGGGGGAGGGCCCGCCAAGATATGCTAATCTCAAGTATAAAGTGATGCATGAGAGGTTACTATAGAGAACAATGATCTTTATATGCACGTGCAGCTTCTTCTGCTTCTTCGACCGCTCACTCCCCTCCACCAGTGTTTTTTCCTGAGGTGTTAATAAATCAAACACATAACGGATATGAAGGTCTTTGTTTGCGTTTCACAAACCCCTGTTGGACCTATTTATTTGTCTTTCTGCATTCATCTCACTCGCAGCCCCGTAAATATTGTATGAAAGACAGGCTTTATAGATAATGGGATTGATTTTTTCCCCCAATAAACAAGAGCAAAAGAAAGATGACCGAACACTTTGTTACATCTAAGACACAGAAAAGTATCGAATGGAAGTCTTGTATGTATTTTCACGTACAGAAAATGCAATGTTGCTGCAAAAAGAGCCTTTTTATGGCAATGCTACTTGTTTTATGACCCATTTATATTAACATGTCTGTTTTCTAGCTCCCCAAACTGGAGTCAGACTCTCTAGAGAAAGTCAATCACTGCTTCCTTAATTGTTTGCTCAGTCTAGACTCTGACTGATGACCTTAGCCTAGATCATGTTTGCATGGCCAACCTTTCAGAAGCATGCTTCTGAAAGATTGGCATGTATAATGAGAGACAGAGCGAGCGCAAGACTGGGAATTTGAGATATGTCCAACAGAGCTTCTGACATAGAGAGCGTAGCTGCATAATCCTAATTATTACCACCTGGGATAGCGTGATGTTTGTTTTATTCTCCTTTTCATTGAGCACCTCCATCCTTCATGGTGGGGCTTAACTTTCTCCACCATATCTGAAGGGCTCACATGATTTCCTATGAGACCTCCCCTCCCATACGTCTCTGTGATACGCCGTCCCAGACCCTCATGTTATGAGGTCAGATGGTGAGAGATAAACTGAACCATAGAGGATCAAGGGGCCTGGAAGGGTTTAGTTACTATAAGGGAAACTGGTCGATATCACCGGCTCTTCAGAGCAGTGTGATATGTTGGTATTGTTATAAAATGTTACAAACAATGTTCAAATGATGCAATAAAGACTATAAGAGTAGCTGGATGAAGAAATACCGCTGCATTATTACACCACAGTTATGATTTAATGTGGTGTAACACACTTTTTTAGCAAGAAACCAAATAACGTGAGAACTTAATCCGACAATAATATTTTCGTAACATCAAATTAAATTATGTTGCTCTCCTGAAGGAGTCTAATAGAAGTAAGATCACCCAGAGTATAAAAAATATGAGCTTACTCAAGATTTTATTCAATTTACCTTTTTCTGAGATGTGTCTTCCTCAGTTTGTAACAATAAAGGTAGATTTCCGTTCCAAAGCTTTACAAGCTATAAGGTTATCTGTTTATATATTATAAGCATTGCAAGGAGGGCAGTTTGTTGACACAAAAGCCTCCCATTTACAACTTTTTTTGGACATTTTTTCAAGTGAGAGGTCATAATAATGGCAGAATCCCAGCGCTTGGCTGGTTATTATTGCTTAGATTGGCTAGAGATATACAAGTTCAAAATTTCTCAATTTTCAGCAGAAACAGCACTATTTGGTTCCGTGTAGCAACTGCACGAAGGTGGTGGAAATAGGAGACAGAGCCAGTGTAGGGTTTAATGCCTCAATACGTATATTTCAACATATATTTACAGGATATTTAAATTATTTTCACTGTACGCAAGTCATTACAGACAAATATAATTCACTTTGATCATGGTGACATTACATTACATTTACAACATTTCTATTTACAGATATTTAAGTGCCTTTTATGTACAAATACATGCCTCGATAGCGTATACATGTTCCTGTGGTGGTCTGAGAATCAATGCAGTGCTGTACATCGCATTAATGTGCAGGAGATTGTTTTTGTCTGGTGTGCCCCCCCCACCCCCCAGTGGTGCAGGATGTCAGAAGAAAAGAAAAAAAAAATCAGGAAATGTGTTGACGTGGAGCTTGTGGAATGTGTGAGCTTCTCCCAACATTTTGTGAAAGTTTTTGGTAGCCTCCTCCAATTGTGGCCTCGATCTCACTTCATCAAAACACCATCTCCTCCTCTGCGTGTGTGCAGGTTTCAGCTGGAACATGAAACGACGTGGATCCGTGCAACAGCCTGATTAATAGCTTCAGCGCGTTCTTTTTCTAGGTTTTGTTATTTTGCAGCTGAACACAGAGAATGATGTGACTGCCTCGGTTACTTAGAGACATGCGGTCTGGGGGAGTCCTTTTTCACAACCACACACCTCCTGGCTTTATTGTGAATTGTATTTAACAGGAAACAGCGTTCAGCCAGAATGGAGGGAAATATAACCACCAATAAAAGCATCAGCATTCCTGGCAAAGTGTTTTCCTTTAAAAGTATCGAAAACAAAACGCGACAGGACTCGTGACTATAGTGCTTGGGGCTGTCAAAAAGTATTACAACAACATCATTGTCAGCATGTAGTGCTTTTACAAACAGTTGAGGTGATATACAACCTTGATGATATTTTATCCAACACCATATTTCTTCCAGAATCTTGATTTGCTTTATAGTTTTGGAGTTTGGGGGACATTTCAGCCCAACTGCATGTGTACCTGGACGCCACTACAGTAACCGGAGTTGCCCGCCTGCCTGTTTACTCCTGGATGGAGGACTTGGGAGAACTGTCCAGCTCCCTCCAGTTCCCAGAACTGCACGTGGGGCTCCGATTGGTCATCTTAGTCAGCAGCGTTGTCCTGCGGAGACTGCTGTCTGAGTCCTCCTTCTTGAAGTCAGTGTTCACTCTGTGGCAGAAAGAGAAGCAGTGCACGAAATCCTGGAGGAGGTGACCGCTGAAGATCATGTAGATCCATGGGTTACAGCAGCTGTTGAGACTGGCAAGGAGCGCAGACAGGGTCACTGCTGTGTTCTCAGAATCTAGAGAACGGAGAGAGAGAAAAGAGGGATGGAAAGTGATGATTAATCTGTAAAACATCTGGCGCTGCCTGTCTAGGTCAGTTCTGGTGTTGAAATGTAAAACCTTTTCTTTACTTTAAAGTGGAGAAAATCTGCCAAATGCAAATGTTCAGAAAAGTTGGGGGATTCTGTTGCAAATCAAATGTAGTCAAAGACTTCTAGGATCATTCTCTTGATATTAGTGGACGAATCTGTGGCTGTTGAAGTGTTGTGAAAAGTTAATTAAGCAAAAGAACCAAACAAGTGTAACTTTATCACCCACCATAGTTTGGCTTCAAGATAAAATAACCATAGCAGAATATAAGGCTCAACTTGTTTTTTTGGGATGGTGGCGAGATGAGGAGGCTGATTTTTTGAAAATAAAGTAAAGATTAAAAATAAATATGACAAATCGAGGCTTCTCCCCTCATGAACTTTTAACAAAACCGATTCTGCAGTGAAGTTTTAACTCCAACGGAGCTGTACTCGGTAACTGCCTGCACATAAAATAGCTTGTAAACAATAAATTAGTTTGAACAATTTTACTTTTGTAGTGTTCATTTCTTTTTACTCGATTTGCGCACCTTTTTGATTTTTTTTTGTGCCAAATAAATCCGTGCGTAAAAGCTGTGCCTTTAGCGCACGGTGAGTTCTTTATGTTTTGGCAAACGGCCACGCGTTTTCTCGTGTCTTTTATGTTTCGTGCAATATAGATCACATTATTCCCAAATCTACAAGTGTTTTAATTCAAGTAAGAATGAGAAGTTGCATTTCTCCAGGCAGCACTCACCAGCATATTGGAAGTTTTCATCCCAAACAGACCACATCTGCACTATAAAAAACGGCGCCCAGCACACAATATACGCCAAAACGATCACAAAGGTCATTTTAACGGTCCTCAGTTTGGCTCTTGATATGGTCGTAATACTGCTGACCGAATTCTTTCCAATCAGCCCGTTCTGGCTCGCAGCGGCAGTCGTCGATTTCCTTTTCTTGAATCTGATATTTGTCCATATGCTGTGGCAGATGAACCCGTAGCACATCATGAGAATGACCACGGGCACGAGGAAGATGCCCACCGTGATCCAGGTGATGTACGCCTTGGCGCCCCACGGCTCCACGAAGTGCGCCCAGCAGTCGCTGACGTTCGAGCCGTTCTTGATCTCGCTCAGGGAGAAGATGAAGTACTGCGGGACGCTGAACACCAAGCTGCACATCCACGTGGAGACGATCATGATGCGGGAGCGCTGCGTGGGCTGCTGGAGGGTCTTCAGCGGGTGGCAGATGGCGATGTAGCGGTCCAGGGTCATCATCACCATCATGTAGGTGGAAGCGAACATCCCCATCACCTGGAGGTGCTTGACTATCCTGCAGAGAATGTCGGGGCCGTAGAAGCGGAAGGTGATCTTCCAGCAGAGCTGCGGCAGCACCTGGAAGAAGGCGACCACCAGGTCGGCCAGGCTGAGGTGTTTGATGAAAAGGTGCATCCGCGACATCTTCTTCTTCGTGTTGTACATCGCCAGCAGGACGCTCACGTTCCCGACCACAGCAACCACGAAGGTGATGCTCAGCACCATGATCTCGATCTGAGCCACCTCCTCGTTGCGCGGATCCGTTCCGTTCGTGTGGACGGTGTTGTTCCCAGGCGCTTCCATCTTCAGGTCACTGGAGGGACCGAAAGTCAGAGAGTGGTTCCCTCCGCTCAGGAGCGACGCGTATTCGGGTGTGTGCATGGCACTGCCCCTCTGCGCGCCCGAGCAGATGCAGTGCCAGAGGGGCTGCGAGGTGCCTCTCCGAGCCGTATATGGAGCTACCTGCTGGTCACAGAGACGAGCCCTCTTGCTTTCTGACTCGTGGCTGCTGCCGGAGCTATTTAAACCCGAGTCAAGTTTCAGACCGCGTGCGCGTGGAAGCGGATACACTGCAAAAAAATAAAACGCCGAAAAGGGTTAGCCAGATGTGGTGATAACCTCCCAGAACGGTCCCCCTCAGATACGACACGTGCGTCCTGTTGGACGTGGCATGGATTAGGAACATTTGAAATGGAGTAATATAATTTGATTTTCATGTTTCTAGTGCAAATACGTTTGAAGACACTTTTTCTTGAAATTGCACTGGCATGAGTATTTTACCCCATTAACATTAACATTTACATTAAAAGATGTCCTTGTGAACCACACCTGTTCTCAGCACTCAGTGTATATTCTAATAATGAATAAAACAATCTCTTTGAAAGCTCAAATCAAATCAAAATGGGTTAAAAGAACATTCTCATAACAAATAATAATAGGCTACACATAACACGCAATGTTTATCGTCCCCTTTTCCTGCTTTTGGGAATGTTTTAAAGTCCATTATGATGCTAACAATTTTTTGTAGTGTATAGCCTTCCCCATGGTGTACACAACCTCATTACTTCAGGTCCTCCCACTCATAACGTGGACCACGTGTTGAAAAAGTATTTATGCATTAAAGTTAGCAATTAAAGTAACCCACAACACAGCTGCACACAGATTCTAGTTTCCGGTCATTATTCCAGTCCATTATTCATTAAAAGGACATATTCACTGGTTACCTTCTAGTTGAAGCATCCCTTTTAATGAAGTTAGCATAATCTCAACACACTGGAATGTTGTTTGCGTGTTGAGCAAGGCCTTGTGCAATGATGAACTGTTTAAAGTTGTTTATCCCATGTGCCTTGCTCAAAGAATCACCGGGTGTGATAGGTCAGTTTTTTTCCCATGTCAGATCCCAAATGGCAAGAACACTGATTACGATCATTAGTAATGTTCAAATGAGGCGTTAAGTATTTCTGCTGTATGTATATTTAAACATGTGGTAGGGCTCTTTAAAAAGTAGTTTCACTTAAGTTGATTTTGTCTGCCAAGCTCATTCATAGCAGACATCTCAGAGGGAGATTTCATCCAAATCCAAAACACATTGCAATACATAAATACATAAAATAGAATACATAGAAGACTTCATCGCTGGCCTAGATCTCACTGAAAGAATGTGATGAATTGATTTTTCTTGTCATTTGGATTCACTAGCCCCTTATCGGTCCATGAAACCCATTAAAGATCCATGCATGTTTGAAGCTCCTTTCCCCAGATCTTTTTAAATTTCAGTTCGGATCACTTAAAAAATCCATTATCAGTTGATGTGCACTGTAGATTTGCATTGGATTTCTTGTTGGACTATGATTGGCTTTCAAACTAGGTGTGATGTCCCAAAATGACTTAAAGGGGACAAATCATGCCCATTTTCATGTTTTTACTATGTTGCTTTAATGTAAAAAAAAAAAAAAAAAAAAAAACACAATTATTTCCATATTTTCAGCCTGAATGGAACTGTATTGACTCTTCATGAAACTTTCCATTAGATGCCTGTCTCTTTAAGCCCACCCTCTGAAAAAGCCCAGTCTGCTGGGATTGGTTTATGAGAAACATGCAGGTGTGTCTTTACAAAAATAGTTCTCAAGCCACTGCAGATACCGCAATGGAGGGCGGTATATTCTAATGAGCCTTCATGTGACTTAGAAGGGGAGCAACAGTCGAATGGCATGTGGAATTATGTTTTCTGACCCAGGCAGCCAACAAAATACTGACTGGGTTATCTTATTTCCCAGTTGATGCTCACTTCAGATACCAAAATGTATGTGCAAAAGCACTAAAAAAGTGAATATTACACTCATATTAAAAGTGAGAAAACTTTCCACCTTCAACTGTCAAAGTGTCAAACTCTGCACAAACATCATTCTGCACAGTGAATGTCAATCAGCGAAGGGAATTTACAATAATCAAAACACATTTGAGCAGGAAGCACTTTCATCATTTTAATGTGACATTACCAACCAGCCTGTTGCACTGCATGCTATCAACCACTTCTTTGCTTCTGCACGTTTAGTGCCGCCTCAGTTTCCAAGTGACCTATAACAATGTGAATTGCTTATTACAGTTTCCATTGCCAGCTGGCTTGGGGGTTAGCTATTAAGTTCATCTGATCCATGTGCTGATAGTGAGGATAGTTATCTTTATTGCGTTCACATTGCAGTCACTGTTCGATTCTCTTCTCTTTCATTTCCGATGGCCTTTGTGTTGAATGGTGCAAACTTGGGCCACCCTTCCTAAAATTTCCGGCTGGCCTGTTGACCTGGCTTAGTGGTATAATGACGTTTTCCTCAATAATTCTTCTGTCAGTCTTTGTTAATTTTCCCATCAACCACAGCCAGGGAACTTTTCTGATGCCTTGGGCTTCTGTTGACCAGCAAACCTCCTCCCATGGGAGTCCTGTTATGTGTCTGGACTCTGGTACAGTCTTGTCTTGGAGGATGAAGGACAGAACGGATGTCTCCCTTCCCGCTGGGCTGAACTACATTAATCCTCATCTCCTGTTTTTGAAGATGTTCACTGGAGACGTCCTGTGCTGTTATAACAGCTCCAGGCTTAGATTGTCTCAACTGTTTCAGAACATGACAGCTACGTTCATCAGCCTCAACTGTGGACGGTCTGTCTGGGGCTTGGAATCATGGGAATGCATGTTGTGTCTCCGGTAGCAAGAACGGTCAGTCCGAATCATTTTCCGTGATGTTTCCCTTCAAGCCACGGGCTTCGATTTCTGTGAGAGCTCTGTAAGTGTTTTGTTTTTTTCCTTGGGGATAAAGAATCTTGTTAAGGAGTTCCTTCTTTCATTATGTCTTTCTTGCATGACTTGTTATCAGAAAGCTTTGTGAATATCTTTGTTGCACATTTTAATTGAAATATGTTGCTTGATTAAAGTTCATTCAGAGTGAACACCACAACCCTATTATAATTTCTGCCTCACCTCCTCAGACCTCAATTTTTAATTTATTAGTCACACATCTCCCAGTCTCAGTCAGCAAGGATCAATATGCACTCTGTTACAAAGCAAAAGTGGAGTTACTATTCCCACAGGCTCATATATATTGTTTATGTCATGTAATCTCATGCAGGAGAAGAATGTGTGCTCTTAACAAACTGCATTGTATGCATGCCATCCTGTTCTGCCTGGCTTCTATCATCAACACCACATGCGTGGTAATTCCCTGTCAGTCAACCTGCTCTGTATACGACCTATACTGTGTTATATGTGTGTTATATTGTATTGATAAAAGCATGTGTCTGTTTGCTCCCTGGGTGACTGCAGTCTGCTTATATCATGGATGAAGTTATGACATTTACCAGGAGCTCCACAGGGGTCACATGACATTCGTTATGTAAGTTTATGTTTGAATGTTCTCCTTTGGCCACGGGGCACAGATAAATCAGTGCTTCAGTAAACACGATGTACAGGTTTATAATTGAGAAAATCTGCACATAGTGGTTATGCAACATTGTAAAACTTTAATGCAGCTGCTTTAGTGAGAAGACACTTCCGTTGCCTCTGTTTGAATTTGAAACAGTTTTTTGGTTTCTTTTGTAAAAATGAATTCACTGAAAATCTTTCTTGGGTGAATTAAATAATGGAACACTTCAAAGGACAGTCAAGCATTTAAAAACAAAGGATGTAGATCATGCAAAGAGGGAAGCCAATTATCTGCCAGGATTGGACTGGCAATCTGGCAATTCTGGGAAATTCCAGATGGGCCGGCTCGACCTAGTCAGCTGCAACGTCGACACCAGCAACGGGAAAAAATAAATTGTCCTACCAGAAAAGGGTGCGTCCATGTAGTGTCAGAGTTCAAGCAGGAAATATCAACTTAAATCAAGACAGAACGAATGAAAAGACAAATAAAATGAATAAAAAAAGGACAGAAAAAGCAAAAAGGAGGAGCAGAAAAGAGAGAGATGCAAATGTTTTATGATAACACATTCAGTGCCGCTCGACTACCTGCGAACAGTCTGCTTTCACCCCATTCAATGTTAAACGTCTCTCTTTTTTAATTGTTCTTATTTATGGGGACAACAGATGATATATTTACTTCCTGTCTTGTATGTATTTTGTTCTTTGGGCTTAATTTGACTCCAGGCTGTTTTGGCTATAAAACAACAATAAATATCTTCACTTTAAACACGTTTAGATTGTTGTGGCTGATTTGAGGCCAGTCTCACACCAATTTGATAATCTTTAGGCCTAACCGGCCGTAACTTTACCTGTAGCAGTAACCCCTGATGCACACTACGAGGGAGGGGTAATATGTTTGATGTGAGGACACTGGTAGTTCAGACAGCATTGGAGAGGGACAAACATAACATCTTGCACAGCAGCCTTAAACCATTTGCTATCTCTTTATGCTCTCGTTTTACATTTACATTTAGGGCATTTAGCAGACGCTTTTGTCCAAAGCGACTTACAATAAGTACATTTGTCGAAAGAAAGAAACCACAACATATCATTGCAGATAAAGTAAGAGCGACAAAATAGAAACACGTGTTAGGTCCATCTGAGTAAAGTAGTAGCTGTTCAGCTAGGATACCTTAAGTACCAACCGACATCAGATTCTGATCTCTCTCAGCCTTCAAGAGTTAACTTCCAAAAATGGAAGTGATCACCGCTCCCTATTTGAACTTTATGGGGACAGTTGCACAGACTTGGATGTAACACTTGCAATCCATATTGGGTTGCTCACAACGGCGAGCATTTGGAATGCTGAAACTAGAAGGGCCATATATCCCGCCACAATGCATCTGAGGACATTCTGTGCTTTCACCCTGCTCCTATGCTGTGTGGCAAGCAGCATTGCAGGAGTCGAGCGTCTTTACAATCCAGGTCCTCGCATGACTGTGATGAATGTCTGGTTTGATATCATGGGCACCGTTCCTTCAGACAATATATTCCATTATTAAAATATGGGCAGCATGTGATGCAATCAGGGCATAATGTAGGTACCAGACATGGTCAAAGCAATGTGTAGTGGCCGTTTGTCCAGAAATCAATTTAACTTATAACTAATCAAATCAAAGAGGGCCACTTCGGCACCATGGGGGTGAATCGTACGCAGGCAAGAAGTCACTGTCCATTCAAAGTTCTTGGTTTCCTTTAGATGATTTATTTATCCCAAAAAACAAGCAAGCAAAACAATAAAACAAACAAATCCTGTTTCGTGTTTGCCTCTCTTGCGCTGGTAAAAAACCATGTGCCCACCCAGGTGCATTCTGGTCCTCCACCTGCGTTCATACCTATATAATTTCCGGTGCCCAGTGCTACCCAATTTACAAAGAAAACAAAAAACTAAATTAGCGAAACAAACCAATAATATTTACCTTAAATTACTAATAATAGAAAATAATGTCACAAATTGAATCAAAATAAAACTATACTAATCAAACATTATCAATAACAAACAAACAACCAAATAGCTCCAACACAATGAAAGGTTCACATTTCATTACATGTCCACTTTTTCTCATTCTGTGCCCTTGATGAGGAACTGCTGAAAAGTAAGTTCGCCATGCTGGGGACAGTAAGAAAAACAAGCCACAGCTTCATTATGAACCCATAAAAGAAGACCAAAAACATATTTTTGGGTGAAGGGATTTCTTTGTGTCTTGGTTCATAGTCACGGAACAGGTAGAGGTTCTGGCATCACAAGGGGACATGTAATGGAAGGGTGCAAAATTCCCAAAAGAAGAAAGAAAGAAAATTACTAAATGGCCACTGTGGCCCACACTACATCTCCCAGAATGCCTCACCACTCACACAGATGTCGGTGCTTAAGCCTAACTGAAGTAGGACTCCAGGAGTTGCACAGAAGGACGCAGAGTGGCTGGAAGGAGTAGGAGTCGGGGAAAAAACACCAATCTTAAGGAAAGTACCTGAGAGCTAAGAATGTTCTAGTGGAAATAGTCTAGATGAGCACCAAATCCTCCTCTCCACTCTGGCTAATCTTGGCATAACTGACTCTGCTCTCACCTGGTTTACATCATACCTGACAATTTGCACCTTTCAGGTCACATGGAATGGCTCTATGTCCAAACCCTGTTCTCTGGACACGGGTGTCCCTCAAGGCTCAGTATTAGGACCGCTTCTGTTCTCACTATACACCAGATCACTAGGTTCTGTTATCACATCGCATGGATTCTCCTACCATTGCTACGCAGATGACACCCAGCTGTTCCTCTCCTTTCCCCCGTCCTCTGACGCTCACATTGCAACTCGCATCTCGAACTGTCTGGCTGACATCTCTGTCTGGACAACTGCACATCACCTCAAGCTCAACCTGAATAAAACCGAACTCCTCTTCATCCCAGGGAAAGACTGCCCTCGCATGGACCTGTCGGTCACTGTCGAGGGCATCACAGTATTGCCGTCGTCAACTGTGAGGAACCTGGGTGTAATCCTCGATGACCAACTATCCTGCACCCCCAACATCACTGCTGAGGCCTGATCCTGCAGATTTGCCCTCTAAAATATCCGCAGGATTCGGACCTTCCTCACAAAGGATGCAACGCAACTCCTGGTCCAAGCACTGGTCATCTCCTACCTTGACTACTGCAACTCTCTCCTGGCCAGACATTGACTTGACCGACGTACCGATCCGTTCCACTTCACACGAGCTTCGCTGATGTTGGTTTAGTAATGTTGGTAATGGTGTTTTTAATTAGTCCAGTGAGCTCCTCCAGAGCTAAAATATAGACAGGCTTCCGAAGCTTAGCACCGCCTCAGACCATTGTGATTGGTTGAAAGAAACAAAACGAGCCAAACCCTTCTGCTGTGACAAAGGCTATAGTGGAAAAAACACATTTAACAGGGAAAGGTGATAATTGAGGTAGAGCACTTTTTGGATGTGTCAGAATGTTGTGTTTTAAAGAACATTTTACTCAGCTGGGAAGTTTGTTCTTGGACTCAGACAATTTTGATCCAAGAAGTTACATGTTGACCGAATAATAAAACTGCTACTTCTTTTGAACTTTTGAGATTTAAGGCCCCATTCTCCCCTGCCCTAGTGACCCCCCATGACATTTAAATGGGGATTTCGGTCGCAAACAATGAGATGTGAAGTGCCTCGTGCATAATCCTTAGTTTGGTTTAAATTGCTGGTGTTAAATAGCTCCCAAGAATAAAAGACTAAATTTGTGGATAATAGAACATCATTTAACTGAAATCAAAATCCTTCCCTAACCACAACCAAAGAGCATTAAGCTGGGAGACGCTCCGTACACCCACCATCAATCACCACCAAAGATAAATAGATGAGCAGAATTATGAATCACACAGAAACTAAACCCTCAAACATAGACACATAGTTTAATCAACTCTTCTGTTACACAATTTCAAGTATTATTAATCTTACAAAGCTGGTACTTATGACAGGACTTCCTCCAGTAACTGCTTGTATCTGAAGTCAGTGTAGGCAAAAAAATGTACGTCAGCAAAAAAGCTGGACCTCAAACTTCCTCATAGGTGTTAGATAAATATTGTTAGATGATTTTTTCCACACCCAAACTTACAAAGACAGATTTAAAACCTACTTAATGCTGCAATTCTGATCTAAGCATAGCAGGAATTAACTCTGTAATGGGAGCAGCTTTAACCCTTATGTGGTGTTCAGGTCTGTGCAACACATTTTCAATGTTGGCTAAAAGGAAAGTGATAGAATTCATATTTTTCAACTTGAGACTCACTAACCTTGGCTCATTTTCTGTGAAGAACATAACAGAACATATTTTCAGTGAGTGCCAACTGCACAAAAGGCCTTTGAAATAATTTTAGAAGAGACAGAAACTTGGGAAGATATTTCAGAATGTGAGGATCGATATCAGACGGAAGTCTGTACAATCAGTTCATCTGAACACTGAATCTGTTCAATGGGGCTTGTGTTGCGTAGACTTGTTGTTTATTGTGTAGACAAAAATGTGTACAATTTCAAATGAAATTGGAAGAAATAAGCATCAGTGATGAAAAACAAGATAAACATAGTTTACTCCACTCATATCTTGACTGTTGACTTAAATATATAAATATTTACCTCTGTTAGATCACATTTATTTATATGTGAGCTAACAAAGTTAAATGGCAAATATTGACCATATATGCTATCAATATTGATTTTTGGAGCCAATAATGCAGTGGGTCCACCAGACCCACAGACATTGTGAATGGTGATATTGTGATTTTGATATGAAATCACTTTATCCACAGACTATCCATCCATCCATCCATTGTCTACCGCTTCTCCTGTATTCAGGGTCGCGGGGGGGCTGGAGCCGATCCCAGCTATCCACAGAATACTAAAACTTTATTTTTATTTTGTCTGGAAAAATGGTGTCATGGTTAATTTGTTAAAAAAGGTAGCCAGGCTGAAACTAATGGCTATTACATTTCCAATGAGTCATAGAGATGTTCGAGGACCATTTCCTCAGCGGACAGGTGCACTTGTCCTGTGTAATGACCAGCTGTTCTGCTCTCTCCATCTTGCAAGATCCCTGGTCCTTTAAATGAACAGATTTATCTTCACGTTTCATTGTGTTTTGCTTTATAGCTTAAATAATATAATGATAGTATTTTGTAATAGACAATATTAATAAAGGATATTTATGTGTAATTAATTTTTCTGCCTTTTCTTGAAGCTACATTTTCACCAGGAGGGTTTAACAATGATTGATTCAATCAATAAAGTTGACAGAAAAGAGCAGAAGTCATTGCTATTAAAAAAATACCATAATTGAGTGCCCTATGTAATACACCGTAGTCAAAACTCCATTAAGGAAATATATTTTTAGCCATGCTAGCAGTGTAAGCAGTCAGTCGTTGTGTCATTCCACCACTTGGGTGCAGACTGAAATACCTCAACAGCTATACAGGCATTTGTAACCCAGTGGATTTGATGATGTTTGTATATCCAAGGCATGTTGACATTTGTGAAGAGTGAAGTTTCTCAACAACAAAAATCAAATATTGTATTTTATATTTATATAATATTATATAATTATATTTGGTGGAGACATTCATGTCCAACTTTAGGACCTTTTTCATCTTTTCATCTAGCAACATCAAGCCAAAATTATTATTATTTTTTTTAGTTTTCCACTGCTGTCATCAAAACCAAATAATGGTTTGTCTTTTGTTTATTCTTGTATTCGACTTTAGACTTTGTATAGCAATGCACCAATGTGTACTTTAAAGTCAAGGCTCAGGATAAAAGGCTTAAAAATTTCAAAAGTGAATCTCTGACACCAGACTGGTAAAATGAAACAATTACTCAAGGTCAAAAGTCAGAAACAGACAGGGGGCAGATAAACAAATTCAATATGGGATTAGGCTAGCAGCACACAGGTGAATACATAAAAACATACATAAAACATACATACATAAAAATACATAAAAATAAAAAACCCATGGAGAAAAAGGGCACTTTGTCTCGACAAGGGCAAAGAGGAAAGGGCAGGGACTCGAGCCCTAATTTTATATATGTGTGCACGGAGATATTGTTCTTGATCCATACAGCAGATGTATAAGAAGTCTCCTTTAGCTGTGCAGCCAAGTCAACTGTATTTTATTTTCACAAACATCTGTTTTTAGGTACAATCATGTGTTTCTCTGCATTAATAAAACTACCATTATTTCCCCCTGGAAAAGACTTTGAAACCACTGCTGCAGTCAAAAAGTCAAGGTTGTTTGAAGGTTGCAAGGTTTTCATTCAACAAAGACATCATTACATCATCCAAAGAGGAATAACTAGAACCTTGATCTTTGAAGCAAAATGGGAGACAATTATTTCCCTATGTGATCACTCATAGGTTGTTCCTGATAGTGTCATTTTGTGCTCATGGCTACGATCTGTGTTAAAAAAAATCCTGCTTCAAACAGTCGATGGGAGATGTTGAAAAAGGATATGCATTTTCTGATGAGAAAGTTACTTCCAATGTAAACAGTAAAATGAATCACATAGTCACATGAAGACTGAGTGTCTGTGTGGAAACTTTAATGGCGAGTATTTTTCTGTGCAGATGCGCGTGCATGTGGCAGCTCCTCGGAGTACATGCGTGTCCTGCAATCAGAGCTGATGGGAAACTCGGAGGCAGTGACACGACTTATCATCTATCAGGAGAGTTAGACAGCAATGTTCTCACTGTGGTTTCTTTGAATCCACACACTGTGACCCAATATCACCAACCCTCCGGGGGAGCATCCAGACCTCATTCTGATCCTGTTTGTTAATTTGGCAAGGAGGCAACTGCTGAGTAGATTTATCACAACAAACAAATCAATCAATCAGTCATTTCCAACTTTTATGGATACTCAAAAATTGATTTTGGATGGAACACCACTAAACACTCCTGTCTTTGTCTACATTCTCATCATCACTTTAGGGAAACAGATGTTTCCATGCGTCCAACGTGGTTGTAGTGCAGACACACACACACACACACACACACACACACACACACACACACACACACACACACACTAGTGAGGTTTTTGAAAATTAAATAAGCATACCAGTTCCTATCCTCTCTTTCTTTGTACCAGTCTCCAAAGGAATAACAGATGTTGCCATTATTCTGCTGCAAACTCAAATGTTCAGCTGGTGCCTGTCTTTTTAGACATGCAGTAGCTTCCTGCCTTAAGACCCATGAAAATATGGGCAGGTCAGGGCAAAACAAATCAGGAATAACGGATAGATGATAGTTTTCCTGTTTGTCACTTTTTAAGGTTTCTCAGTAACCAAAGCTTTCAAGCCGGGAGAAAAAATAAATCTGGATGGACATGTTGTGTTTACAAACATGTCAGCCAATATGATGCCAGAATAAACAGCAGGGCTTTCCCTACCTTTAGACCTGGGCATCATAAGACAGAAGTTATGGTTTGTATATAGTCCTACTGGACATACTGCTGCTAAATGTGCATGTTACACAGAATCAAAAGGTGTTGGTGACTTATCCTACTCTGTTGAGAGATCTAAGGGGCAAACAGAAATAGACGTGTCTGAGTTTGGGGCCACCTTGCTGATAATGGCACACAAGAGCACTTCAGCATGGCCTTTTACCCAGAATTCCCAGGGGGGACAGGAGGGGTCAGGACACAGGATTCAATGCAAGTAGCCTACAGCATTACTTTTGGGGGATTTTTTTTTTGTGTCCCTCACTGTAATTGCTTTTGTAATTGTTTTGTATTTCTTGTCCCCCCTGAACACTGAAATGAAATTTACTGTCTACTGCATTCCATCCATTCTAGCTGAAGTAAATATTAGACTGATTTTACGTACCAACCATGTCTGAGTGTTTATTCCTTCAGTGAGTGTTTATATAAACATGAGGTTTTGCATATGGAAACAATCCAGGTGTGGATACAGTGAAGGATGTTCAAAAGCTGGAGTCCTACATGGAGTTCAAGACTTTCAGAAATGTTTGCTGGACTGTTGTACCCCAGCATTTCTATTGGTAGGATTGTGGCCCTTTGGTCAGAGAGGTCATCACATAGAAGGCACCCAAACTTATCAACAAACCAAAACAGCCATATTGGGCAAGTCTGCAAAGCCTCAGATTAATAACAATGTTTTTTGTTGTTGTTTAAACATCCAATGCAAATAATATTTGCATTATGGTATGGTTGAGGTCAGGAAAATATTGCTGTTAGTGCAAATAAATCATGGTTTTGGTTAGTGTGAAGCAAGTCAAACACTAGGTCATGGTCGGAGAAAGAGTGTGCTTAGTTGAACAGTGCTTAGAGGTGAACATTGACTGAGAGCCTGTGAAAGGAGATGGTCTACTGCATGAAAGTCAAATGTGGACCCAGGGGGACTGATTGAAACTTGAGACCTCATGAAAGCCTAAAGGAGGGGTCTTTTAAAAATCACTTGCAGTTGTCCCTAAAATACCTGGTTGTTTCTGCTAAGGCCTTCTTCCATGGGTGGTTGCAAATGGTCCACTGTGTAAATGTGAGTAAGTGTAGTTTAGAAGAATGTTTCCTATGCTTCTTTTCTGGGGGACCCACTTTTTAAAAATGACAAACCATGGCGACTCATTTCACAAAAGGCCCTATCTATAAATCCTGAGAGGAGCGAATGTGCAGTGTAAATGGACATTCCTGACCATTTCCACATCACCTTGTATTATCTTGAACAGGTCAACCTTCCATTTAGCAAAGACATGCATTTGATAAACTGGCAACTTTCTTTTATGCATGTGTAAATGAAAACATAGTTACTGTAAGTAGTTAGATCTAATATATGTGCGACCAAAAGTTCCTTTGTTTTTTGTTTGTTTGTCCCTCCTGTTGTTTTTAAATATGATTTACAAAAGTTAAGTTGATTTGACTTGACTATGCATTCAAATTTCATATCCACCACTTCATTGTCAAACTACACTGAGAAATAAAACCTGGAATATGTAATACAACTGGCTTGTCATGTCATCTGTGAAGATTTAGAAGAAGTGCATTCAAACTCAAAAGAAAAAAGTACAAAGAAGCTAAATGTTAAACCCAACACCAAAGCAGTTCCTTAAATGATAGTTGGACCAATAAAACAGGAAATCACTAATAGGAAAGTCAGCAACTTCTCTTTTGAAGAAGTCTCAAGAGCTAATTTCTATTCTCCACATATTCTGAATTTGTGGGTGTTTTATTAAGAAGAAATTGGAAGGAAAAGCTAATAGGCTGCTGACAGCTTTGTTTTCAGATAAAAGGCGACATCTGTCTTCTCAGATAAAATGAAACAGTGTATTTCCCTAAAGGTTAAACCATTTCTGTAGTACGGCAAAAATGAATGTTTGCTCAGTTGACGGGTGGATCGTTCTATAACTCTCAGCCATGGAGATCTGCATCGTTCTTATCTCGCCTCCATCTCGGCGCCTCTCTTGAAGTCTACATTTGGATAACATGTATCGATCAAAGTCAGTGGCACACAGTTTCAAAATCTCACTTTTAGAAACATATGGTGTTGACACAGACACTGTGTTTATGTTTTCTACAATCTGGACTTTCCCTTAAAGGCAAAAGACAAACAATCCACACAGGAAACTTGCCCCATTTGCTCTTTGTACATCTGTTCAACATGCGAGACAGTCATATTTCAGCAGAACCTAAGTGAAAAAACACCCACTGACCGAACGTCTTTGGTGTCTCTGTTACAGCTTAGTTGCTTCAATTCACTGACTCAGATCTTCACCACATTTTATAATTAGAACATGAGTTTTTAAGTGTCACAGGAATGTCCCTTACTGGCTTTTACACAATACATTTGAAAAACTCAACAGCAACATCTCTTTCCAGATATCATGCCCTGGTTACTCAAGATAATACACAGGCAACCTCCTCAATGGACTGTTTGTCTTTTGCCTTTAAGAGAAAGACCAGACTCTGGAAAAACATAAACACAGTGTCTGTGTCAACACCATATGTTTCGCAAAGTGAGATTTTAAAACTTTGTTTGCTTTCATATAATCCAAATTTAGACTTAAAGAAAGGTGACTGGATGGAGTTAAGGTGAAAAAACAAAGACAGGGATCTCCATGGCTGAGAATTAGGAAGATACACCTGTCAACTAAGCAAACACGCCCCTGAAGATAAATTAATTTGTGAATTATTAAAGAAATTGTTTTGTTTTGGATGAGAAAATCCACTTTGCTGCTTTGAGCAACTCAAGCTGTGTGCCATATAGTCCCATTATATTCGAGAAAGGCAGACATCTAAAACCAGTCAACACGCACCAACAATCTTCATTGATAAATAGCACTACTTTTTTGGTTTTAGGGTGTAATTATGTTGGCATCACATAAAAGATTAATTTGCAAACAATTCAAGTTCATATCTTTCTAAGGCAAGAGCTCAAAATTATCCAAGAAGTGGTGCATTAAATATTAATACACACACAATGTACATTTAAGCTCTCTGAGTCAAGCTGAAGATGGTGATTGGTGACCACAGACAAGTCCTTGGAGCCATCTCAAGCAGACAGACATGACATCCCATCACTAATCAAGATGTTCTTCTATAGTTTTGAGATGCATCTCATGCCAAGTGGTAGGCCGTTCTGTGGGACCATGCAAGGTCATGATGTTGTGGGAGAGCTCACAATGCAAAAAGACTGCCAAAGAGAAATGATATCTCATTAATTTTTCATTACGGTGTTCATAGTACTTTTTAAATAATGGCTAATTATTCTAAGAAATCTGTTTCTCTGACCATATCTGTCCTCATAGATGCTATTCTTCCTGCTTTTCCATTAGGTGCTGAAACATTTCAAGTGCCTGTGAGCTTTTTAGGAGTGGCAAATGGTTGGCCTCTTCATCTCAGTATCTATAAATTTAAATCTAAACTGTGCATTAGGGAATCTGCCAGAGGTGTGATTAGACGGCGGGATAATCCATACACACCTTTGAGATATCCTTAAGTGGAATAATGGTAAATTAAGTAGATTTGAAGCACTTCAATTTATGCAAGAAGCCAGAGAAGTGATGTTATCATCTCATGTTATCATGCATGCTGTTTTAATCTCTACATACTATATAATCTCCTTTAGTGTCCCACCACCCTCTAAACACTCTAGTATACAACCAGATGAGTTTTGTCATTTTTCACACGTTATATCTCCACATATTAGCCAAATATTTTTTTTAATGCCAGCTGAGCTGACCAAAATTCATGTCCTGTTCTGGTTCACGTGTCTGACACGTGTTATCGAGTGCTGAAAGGCTCACGTTCTTTCAGATTACAGTCACAACTAACTGAACATTACAAAATGAGTGGCTGCATTAGGTCACCGCCGGCATGGAATACATCAGTCACTACACGGACCTGCAGCCAAGTATTAACTGAAGGGTCTGGGTCAGATTCAGAGTTTGTGCCTTAAATCTCTTTATATTATGGTTTTCTTTCAGGGATTTGCAGCGATTTATTTGCTATTGCGTTTTGTTTGCCCAGACGACTTGTATCTGCTTAAACCTCTGCTCAGTATCAGAGGTTTGATATATGGTGTTGGTTTAACCTCAGCTTATTGACCCAAGTGTCACAGTGCACATTCTATACGATAATGAAGATTTATGTAATGCAGATAGGCATGCTATGGATACATTTAAACCTACAAAGCACACAACCGAACTGACAACCTTTACACATGGATGCACATACATTATCATTACACTCCCCTTAGAGGCCTCTTAACACCCAGGCAATAATATGGTTATTGATTCACCACGGAAATGTTCCTTACAGCTCAGTTATTCAATACATTATTATTATGATGATTTATTCAGTGATTCAATACAATGCATGCAGAATTACAATTCATGAAATTCAATAACAACTGCTGGTGGCACTAGTCTCCTGTTTCCTCATGTCAAATATGTCTTTGTATTGTGCTGCGAGATATATTCTGAAATGAGCATGCTAACCAGCTGGCCCCAGCCCTTCCTGGCCAGTGTTAGTTACTTAAAAAACGTTTTATATATATATATATATATATATATATATATATATATATATATATATATATATATATATATATATATATATATATATATATATATATATATATATATAGTATAAATTACTTGTTACTGTCGTTTCAAAGAAATTTATTACATTATAATTTTAGTGTATTTGAAATATAAGGCATTACACTACTATTGCATTACATTTAAGTTACTCTCACCAAAATAACTGGAAATATGGATTTGGCATATAATGTGAATTATTACGCTCAATAAGCTTATTACACATCCAGTGGAAGGTGATGTGGTATCTGATTGAGCTATAGGCTTAAGGCCAAAAACAGTAGAATAGAATAACTGCATTGATGACTCCTGAGAACAGGGCTAGAAAGGCGAGGAGGAAAAACTCAGACATCATTTCAGAGAGCAGGCACCAAAGATCCACAGTGCTTCTCCAAGCGCCTTTATTCAGTGATGTCCAGCGGAACAAGTGCGCAGAGCAGTGCAGGCAGCGCTCCTCCCGCTTCGCGAGAACTAAAAGTGATGGGCCATCTCGCGAATGTGTTGTCCAACGTTGGGTCTGCTGCTGCCACAGTCATCATTTCACTCAGGTGCACTAGAAACACATGCTAAAAGAATAATAAAACACCAAATTCAGATTCCATACCTGCATGAGAGGAGAGAAGATGTGCATGCAGCAAAAGCCAAAATACCATTCATTACTTTTAACTCCTGCCTACCTATGTGACAGCATCGTTAGACACCTCACTTGTATGAGGCAGTTTTGACAGCTAATTTTGATACAAATTTCAACATCAAGTGCTCGTTGCAATTAAGAACAGAAGCATTTCCTGTACGTTGCAAACAGAATACAGTAAAAGTTGTTGTCGCTCAGGAAAAAACTTTGTTTCGGGAACAAGCACAGCTGGACATGCACATGTCTAATGTCTTCCCTAATGTGGAGAAGAAATAGAGCTTCATTAGAGCAGAGATTCAGCAGAGATGATTGGGCTAAATCAGCATGAAAGTCATTAGACAGATTGTTTTCGTTATGACCGCTACCTCTGTGAGCAATTATCCTGAAACACTACACTATCGACATGCATGCACACGGCATGATTATATGATTATGTGTGTGTATATATATATATATATATATACACACCAACATAATCATAATCATGCCGTATCTTTTTTTTTACCCGAGACATGTAAGCTTATACCATCCTAAGTCTGTTTTAATTGAACTGCCGCAGTAAGAGATTTCCACCTCATCAGGCACAGCGAGAATTAAATGTGAACAGTGTGACCCAAGTATCACCCCGCTGACATGCAATCTTGTTCTGGATGATATTCCCAGAAGTGCTCTTGCTACAGACCCCTCAGGCAACCGTGTCATGTCTGTCTTTCATATCCTGAATCCCGTCAGTGAATGTCGTAAAGGACAGCAAATATTGATTCTTCTTCTGTGGTACATGGCCGCAGTCACATCTCAAGTTGGTGTTTGTTTCTGATAAGGTGGCATCAGTGGGAAAGGTCAACAAAATGTTGTCAAAGAACAACAGATAAGAGAATCTTGTACTTCAGGCTACCTTAAATCCCCAGGACTGACTTTTATTAAAATATTATATAACTCGTTATATTTATGATGCCTCTCCCACAGTGTAAATAACACAGGTGATTAGTTTAATGCATTTACTCATTGGATCATATGGTTATTTATGTGCCATCTGCAATACCATTGTAACTTATTTTCTTGTTTTCCATTATCTGAGCCAGTGGAAGCATGTAGATGTTCAAAGGAAGAAGCCCCAGCATAGAACCTTGCAGAACTTTTCATGTCATATATGTCTACTCAGATGCCTAATTACCTATAGCCACAGAAAAGACCCTGTCCTTTAAGTGGGATTGAAACCAGTAGGATACAAACCAGTTCAGTACAGTTCAGTGCCAGAAAGAACCAATCAGTTTTCCAGGTGGTCTTGCATGTTGTGTTCAACCGTGTCGAATGCAGTGCGATTGAATAATACTAAGCCTCAAATTCTGCCACATTCTGTGTTTAAGTGGATACCATTGAAGACCATAATAAGAGCAGTCTCAATGATGCGGTGTGATCAATAACTTGTTTGCAAGACATCAAAAAAGTTGGTTAGTGCCCAGAAGTTGTTAAGCTGCTGAACAACAATTTGTCCAGTTATTTCCTTCTGTTGGAGGTCAAGATTGTTCTTTTTAACAGTGGCAGTTGTCAGGGCCTTGGAAGCCCCCTGAGACAAGCCCTGAGACTTTTTATGTTGTTTACATGTTTGATAAAGCTTGTTCATATAATATGAAGGCAGCAGGGGAACCATTTCAGATATAGTTGCTATTCACTCATGCAGCGTGACAATATTTGGATCTGATGACCAGTTCGATTTCAAAGCTTATTTTCATATTTCTAGAGAATAAGTAGGCTACTCTGTTTTCAGAGGGACACCATTACATTCACTATTCTGGAATTCTACTTTTTTTTCCTCACCAGAGAAACAAATTGTCTCAAGAAAAAAGCACTTGATCCTGCTAGATACATTTTATTGAAGTAATTAACAAATAAAACAGCATGACAATGATAATCAACACACAGATATGTTGTGAAATATAATTGTTAAAATATAATCCATTCCCAGTCTCCAAGTCCATAGTATTACTTACAGTATATAGTGAAGACAAGC
Organism: Chelidonichthys spinosus; assembly: GCA_029853015.1. NCBI lineage: Eukaryota > Metazoa > Chordata > Actinopteri > Perciformes > Triglidae > Chelidonichthys > Chelidonichthys spinosus. The sequence goes on along the minus strand of CM056825.1, from coordinate 15,627,624 downwards.
ATGTGGACACTACTATGCCCATTGCTCTGAACCCAGCTGTTGGGAGACATACTGACAGAAACACACTCCTCTCTCCAGGTGACCAGTGGAACTGGGCTGGGGAAAGGGAAAGTGTTTTTTAGCAAGGCAGCAGGCGTAACCTGATGAGAAGAAGATCAAGGCTCTTTGAAACATATCTTCAGTACAAACCTGCTCAGAAAATGTTTCTGCAAACACTTGTTTACAACCATCCAGAGAAACATACACCAGATAGATTTTTGAATTGGACCGACAGCCCATTAACACCTTTTCCTCAGAGAGGATTAAGTTCGCCTGGCCTGTAGCTCTCTGCATTTCCCTCACTATGTACTTCTCATCATCCTTCATCCAGAGAATAATCTGAATGAGCAACCCTAATGGAACGCAGCAGAAACTACAAATAGTGGGCACCCATACTCCAGTAGGGTATGTGTTTCTATAATGGGGTATGAAAAAAATTACACAGGTTGTTGAAAATATAAAAAATGCTAACATGCCAAAAAGAAATATTACTCCTGCAAGTGTAATCAGTCCTCTAAGCCACAGTGGGCGCAACCACACTTTATTTTCAGATACACTGTTGATCATTCTCACAGCCTTTCTGTACTTCTCATGGTCCTCAATGACCAGGCGCAGTTGATCAGGTACCTCCATGTCACTGAACTGACCACAGTCCCATTTGTTGAGCCCCTCATCATTGACAGCAATCAAGGGCTGAAGGGCCTTCCCGTTATAGATGGAAGGGGGCTGGAAGGGCACCACAGTGGACCCTTGCAGCTGCTGGTTGGGGGTGCAGAGCACCTTAAGCAGCTTATTCTTAAAGTCAGGGTCATTGGCCTCCAGGTAGGTGAGGTGGCATAGGTGGAGAGGAATAGAGACTCCTGGCTCCAGCAGCACAGGGACGATGGGTTTCCTCTCCAGGCAGTCTCTGAACAATGACATGTTGGCTTCGAGGAGACACCAGCGGCTCCTCACAAACTCTGGGCTGAGAACCAGAAGGACCTTCAGGCTCTCCTGGATGCAGTCAGACATGTTTTCCAAGACGGTGCGGCCGGGAGTGAAGTCACGCTCATGGTAGCAGATCTGCAGGCCACAGTGCTCCAGCTGGTTGATGAGGGAGTGGGTCCATTGGTAGTCAGTGCTGCTGTAGCTAATGAAGACATGGTAACATTCACCATCTCTCAGTTTGGGAGGATCATAAATAGAGGGAGACAGTGGGACAGCAGGCTGTGGCTGAATGTCTGCAATCTGTGGTTCATTGGCTCCATTATCTATGAAAAGACTACAGTGAGAAGATAAAGTTTAGAAATGCAGGCATGGCTTTGAAAGATCAGGTCATTACACTGCTCTGTGAACACTCTGCTGCTTAGCATAATTTCTTAAAGTGACTTCAAGTTTGGACATGATGTAAGTTCATCAACGTTTCACTTTGAATAATGAATTGATTCAGAATTGAACTTTAATTCAGAGCCAGGAACTGAAACAATGGGGCTTATTTTATATGAACAATGCTAATTCATCATCATGCTTTTTTGAAAAATAATTGTTTATGGTTTATACGTAGTCCAATGATGATTCCAGTTATTATATGTACTGTAAATCCACAGTAAATAACAATATTGTGTTCCTTTCTTCTGACTTTGAGTAGTGTATTCATAACTTGTTCAGTTCCTGCATTCACTTTACATACAGACAGTTTCAAAAGCCATAGTAGAAGCTTCTAAAATTTGCCCTGACACTCCCAGAAATAAAACAAATCCTCAAACAAGTTTAGTCAAGTGGCAAACATGAGTTCTGTTACTGAAATGAGGATTACAAAAGACATAGTATACTGTAAAATTAAGCATGGATGGAAAAGAGTTTGGGTGGATTTTTTCAAGGAGTTAAAGTTCAAATTATTGAGAGTTAGTAAAGATTCATGATTTAAAAAAACATGAAAACTGTGTAACAAACTGAAATATTCACCAGTGACATAAATCATAAAACAGCATGAGGACATGTATGCTTTTAAACCTCCATTGTTTTTACTGAAAACAGCAACAGAATCCTACTGCGCTTTTAAGAGTGAAAACTGTCATCACACTCAGGACAACATACATAGCAATGTACATTCATACCTCATCACGATATGGGAAATTCAGGAAAGATAATGAAGAGTGGCCGCGCTGCGTGGATGATCAAGAACTGAAAGTAAACTCAGGAAGCAGAATGTGCAAAACATCCTCACTGTTCTCAGTTCATGTTTTTTTTTTTTAAAGCGGCAGCCCTCGTTCTGATGTCTGAGGGGTTTGAATAATGTTACTGTGCCTTTAATGGCTCTGAGTGACTCATATTAGTCCAGACATTACATGTTGACTGGGTGAGCTTTTATTCAAATAGTGAAGACAAACATGTGCACACTGCTATGCCCATTGCTCTGAACACAGTTCAACGTAGATGCAGTTTGACCAGTGGCAGGTAATTGTTTGTGGTAGGTTTTGTATTCCATTTGAAAACATCTCTAAGTTATGTCACATTAGAGCACATAGGAAACATCATTTAAATAATATTTATTTGTTCCCTTAGAGCCCCATATATAACAGTTTGGGGTGGTCAGAGTGGGTGCCGTATAGCCACGCTGTAATCACAGCTCCAATCATCTGCTGTTATGGTCTCGTCACGTTGCACATTTAATGCAGGGATGATGAGTGTGGGGCATTTGTGATTTATTGAGAGGATGTAGCCTATTCAATGCACCTGTGATGTTCAGTGTATTTTCTTATCCCTCTTTTAGAATGTATTACCACGGCATGAAGCAGGTGTCCGGGTCTGGGTGAAACCTGGATGAGTGAAAGGTACAGCATACTGAGTACTTTTATTGGAACACAGTGTTTGCTAAAATATGCCTGAAGGTAAACTAATATGTACAATATGTTTATTTGTGTAGGACTGTCTTCATGTGAAATATTTTGACTGTCACTGTTTCCCCCCCTCAGTCATTTAAGAGTAATGGGCCTTTTTGTTTGTTTTCCTTTTGGTATTCATTTAGTTTTGGGCAGGTACAAGGTGTTTTTTCTTATTTATAATTTGTCCCATTTATTCTGGACTGTACCTCTGTTGGGTGGTGATTTAGAGTCACCGCAACTAAGCTCTAAGATGTTTATTCTAACTTTTCAACATACAACTTTTCAACAAGAATGAGGTGAGGGCGGGGGTGGGTGCGGTTTATTGTGACTCCTCCATAAATGATTGCACATACACTTACATATTTATGCACATGTGTATGGTCTCAGAATGACAAAGAATTATAATTAGAACTGCTAGAATGTTCTTCAGTAAATTTCTTAATTTTGATTCATCAACCACATGATTAGACACCAAAAATGCTCTAAAATTGTAAAACACAATTAGAAAAATTTAAAAGGAAAACACAGAATTTAGAAAAATTAAAATGGAAAACGTGGAATTTTGGAAAAAATAAAATGGAGTCTGGAAAAAAGTAAAATGGATTTTATAAGGCACTACTAATCCTGGGAAGTGCACGCACAGGTTTTCCTCAAATAGACCCCGAGATCGATCACTCATTCATTGATGCAGATCCCAAATTCACCATGAGGAGTACGCATAAGACGTACGTTTCACAAACTACACACACGCTTTTGATGGAGGCATATGAGGAGGTCAATCTCCTCGGTGAAAAAAAGCGGTGGCTTAATGAACCAGACGATGTTATATTGTTACTGTATCACTTTAATCTGGAGCTCAAATATTATGAAACAACTTTGACAGCCGAAAAAATGTGGGTGGGACAATTTAAGAGGGCGCAATACACAATGTAACGCAACTTAGGAACCTAAGGAAACACCTGTAAATAAATATATTTCAAATGGTTGCCAATTTTTTTTACATTTAATTTCATTAATAAATATTTTTGCGAGATCTGGAATTGCCTGAAAACATCATCGACACAAAACAAAACTACAGATTTTTGGTTTTCAGGACTGTATGTAATATTATATGTTTTCCATTAAAAAAGAGAGAATTTAAAGCATTATAGAAAAATAATGTATGATTATGAGTATGATTAGAAAAGATTATGGCTTGAATTTTTAAATTATACAACTTCAGGAACTTTTATATTTTTTTCATTGTATGAATTACTCTCAGATCACGTCTGGGTTTGTTTTGATATTTTCCAGCACTTCACAGACTACTTGCTCCGTGGTGGACAAGGTGACCCGGCCTAGTTAATGGCTGTATATTTTCCACAAATAGTTACAAACTTATAGAGGACAGCCTGAACATATCTCATCTCTAATCCAAGTAGTGAATCTGGAGAGTTACCCAATAAAGATCAGTAAGCAAGGCCTGTCTGTGTCATTGACCCAGGGCCCTTTTAATATCTGTGAGTCATTGGAAACCGAAGGGAATTTCATTCATCAAAAACGACTTTGCTATCCCTGCTGTCATTTAAGAACAATTTGGAGTGCAGAAAATCAAATTAGGTTCTCCAAATCATTACACAATGACACAGAAGGGAAATATGAAGGTTCTTGGCCTCAGGGGTGTGCTTTTTTCCTGTTCGGCTCCAAATGCTTTCATGGAGACCGTGGCCACTTCTAATCTTTTGGTGACAGAAGTGAACGAGTGCCTTGAGGCAAAGAGGAAAGCTTCTCTAACAATGTAATGCAGCTGTAATCCAGACCAACATCTGCTGCTGTCTTAATGCACCCAGGCTGGAGGAGCACTGAGTGGACAGGATGCTGAATGCTTTAACACCCTTCACTCAACCCATCCGGGAAATCAAGCTTAGAAAAGGTCTGAAACAGACCATTAAACCATACATTCTGTGAAAAGATAGCAAAGAATCAGGATCAAAATACATTCACTGACATTTATAACAGTATAAACTGCTATAGCTTTTGAACTGACTACAAACTCAATGGCAAGTCATTATTTAACAACGAATAAAGCCATCGGTTACTACTATGCTAAATAATGCCTAATTAGAAATTCATTTATATATTCCATATACACAAAATTGCATAGCATTCCCACAAATACAGTACATGACAGCTTTGAAATTGAGACATTTATGGTTCCTACAACTCCAACGTTTTAGCAATATAAAGATAAAGTGGAGTAGCAGAGAATGAAGTCACTGGACTATTAACAACATTAGCTGCGAGCTTCGGTGGGTTAAGAGAAGATGAATAGACATTCTGGGTATATGTCTGTTTGTTCAGGCATGGTCCATGTGGATTTTATTATATGCATAGACACAAGCAAGCGTGACTGGGCGTTAAAATCTCTTAATCGCCAATTAAATCCGTTCACGTGTTTTTAATGCTTGTCTCGTGTGGCTCTATGGATGGCAATTACAGTCTGATGGCCCTTCCAGCACACACATATTAACTTTTTCAAACATGAACACTATTAAAAACAACTTTTTAGACTCACCAATTAGCACACGTGCACAAGAATGGTCCATTCAAACTACTCGCATTAAAATGATAAAGAGTAAAGTGGCTTTTTTCAAAGCTTTGTCTTCACAGTTCATTTTTTTATGTATTTACTTGAATTGTGCTATTGGACTACTTTTATTTATGGTAAGGATATGTATTTGTTTTCAAACAAGTGGCATATGACTTCAATGTGTCTGTAATCCATTAGAATCCCTCTTTGAAAATATATATGATGCAATTTAGACATTTTAGTATATGGAACTGAATTAAATACCCCTGACTTTATTAATAATTTTTTTTAATGTGTTCTGCTCGTTTTCACAATGAAGCAGCTGAACAGATTACAAAGACGTTTTGACCAAACTGCGTCATCAGGAATAAGCTTTGTGTTTACATATGATAAGACTGCATTATCATATTGAATCCCATCACAAACAATATACACAGCTAATATTTAGCTTCCGCCGTGCATAATCACTTGACCCAGATCATGAAGTTGATGATATTATATTTATTGATTTTATGGATGATAGAATGAGGTTCCAAAATGCCCTGGAGATTGAAGGAGCACTGTGTTCTCTCTGTGCAGTATACAATGATTTGATTTCGATAAATAACAGGATTCCTTTTATTTTATTTCTAAGTGGATGAAATGTGAGAGCTTTAAAGGAAAAAAGGAACGTCATAGATTAATATCTTCTAAAGAAGCAGTGGCAGGTCCGAGACAGTCATGTCTGGATCTCTCTGCACACACTGAGAAATGTGACAGATGTAATTGTTTGCAGGCCTGAAATTTCCAGGAAGGCTTAAGGAAAAAATTCAAAAAATAAAAGAACCATATGAAATCAAAGGGATTTTTCCTGATGTGAACAACCTGATTGACTGTGGGCTTTTTTGTCATAAATTTCCATCATAAAGTTCGTGCAAGGACAAACTTTACTTGCTACCCAAGTGGGCTCTATGAACAACTCATAAGTCATTAAGATTTGAATACAAGAACACATCTGTTCATCAATCACATCAATTGTCTGTGTGATCGCCCCCTAACTCCAGCCTATTAAAGATGTGTGCACTCATGTTCCATCTCAAAAATCAGTAAACTTCCAGAATATAATTAAGCGTGACTGATGCAACAAGGCAACAAAACACATTATATATCATTTGATGCGTGTCATCTTCTTGATCTTATCCTCCGTCTTCGTGTGAAATTTGGTTGCGTAACCAGTCCCGCAGCAAAAAAAAACATCAAAACGTGTGGAACCATCGGGAATGGTGTGCTATGGCTCTTGTATGAGATTTGCTTGGTGTTTTGGAGGAAAATCACAGAAGGGCCCATACACCTGCCTGATGAGCGTTTGGTGTGTTGGAGCAGAGCTGCTCCGGTTGGAGGGATGTCTTCATAAGGTCTCTGTTTTCTGGCAAATAGGGCAAGTCTGGCCTCATCTACACTGTCTAGAGTGCTTGACCTGTCATACATGAGAACCGCAAACCTCTCCAGAATCTTCATGTCAGCATCCTTGATGGTTGTTGGGTACTTGCTCAGTTTAGAAAAGACTGAAGGTGGCTTCAGGAAATATGTTCCATGTTTGCCAGGCTGATTTCTTTCCTTTGCTTCTGAAGGCTGAGACAACATCACAACTTGTAAATGCATGGAAGAATAGCATGCCTTTAGCCATCTCTGCACCGACATTGTTGTACAGGTCGTCCTATCCACCGAAGGCTCTGACCTTGGCCAAATGCGAGCCACAGCTTCTCCAGACCTATGCCTTGCAGAATTGGGAAGATACATAGGCCAATTACAAGGACATCTGTGTCATTGGCTTTGACCATGATAGATTTGCTCCCCTGTGTTGCAGTGTATCTGGCATGGACAAAGGTGCGGCTGCTCGCCTCCTTGTGAGTACAGTTGTTTAGTTCAAGCAGACTCACTTTTTAATTGCTGAGTGCTTTGGTTCCTTTGGTCAAAAAAGTTTGGCACAGACATCTCAGTAATCTTGTCTGCCAGGAAGTCAAACAGCTCTGACTTGTTGCTGTTGTGTCGGAGGAAGTTGTGCCAGTTTGAAGGAATGGAGTTATTTTCTGTCACCTTGCATCTTCCACCTTGTCCTCTTTTGGACCTGGTTTCTTGCTTTAGACTTGATGCATTATACACATCAAAGACAACATCTGTTGTCTTGTATGCACCAGCATAGGCACTAATGCTTGGCAATGAGTTGCATAATTTCCAAGAGTCTTAGACCTAATCTGGCACCCAAAAGCTCTGGCTCTTAATCTGGAAGTGGAACCTGTTTCTCTAGTATGGATGTGAGTTGGGACTTCTGACAGCTGTAAAGTTTTCCATCCTCACTCAAAGACGCAGGGAACGACTGATTTTCGTGCTGAAAGAATTCCATATTGGACGCTATCTTGTTTTTACATGCCATATGACCTCTTTAACAGAAATACATCATACTTGTGCATATGTACTCTACTTTAGGTATGTTAAACAAAAAAAATGTGATCAAAAGATTACCAAAGGCGAAAACACCCTTTGCTAAAACCTTCACTGGCTGCCATCTTGAAAAAACAGCCGCCATTTGAAATTTTGAGTGGACACCCAGGATTTTCTTTTAGTTAGGCTATGGAGAAGGTATGTACCAAATTTCATAATTGTATCATTAAGTGAAATTAACTTATCAGCTCCACAAATTACAGGAGTCTACTACTCTTCTGCAATTGTGCACACTATAAAATCAATAAAAAACATATAATTGTGTCTCCAAATGGAGTTTTATTATAGTCTGCCAACAAATGAGTAATAAACAAATGCCAATGTGCAATTAAAACATAATAAATAAAAAAATATCCAACCAATAAAGTAAAACTTGCTGATGTGCAATATAAATGTAAATGATCAATGTCAATGTGCAATAAGAAAACAAAATAATCGCAATTTGTGCAAACAATGTACTCTTGAAAAGAACTCGAATAATTTTAAAATGAACAGGATAAAAAAAAAGTAACAGTGCAACAACTTTTGGGCATGCAAGTGTTGGTGAGATGACATCACAGCAAAAAGGAATGCATTACAGTAATTACATTACTTTTGTAACACGTTACTCCCAAAACTGGTCTTTGGTCTATTAATCCAAAATTACAGAAAAAAACAATAGTTCCTTTGTGTCTTTACAGGATACAAATGATGGACACACGTGTCATGTGGCCTTTGTAAATTAATGATACAGCTTACTTAGTACTGGTACCACTGGGATGAGCACCAAGTCACAGCCACACTGTTAACATTTCTGGGGGAATTTTTGAGTTAACTTTTATCATATGGCTAAGTAAACCAAGGGCTTGTTTGATCTGTGATGTAATTTTGGTAGCCAGACATGAAGCTAATGAACAATCTGCTTTGTGTTTATTCAGTGTTCCCTTATTGTTCACTGGTGTATATCCTGTGCAAATGCATTATGACAATCTGTGTTGACACTGGGAATACACAGACAGGGGAGGGCGTTATTTAAACCGTGTTTAAATAGGTCAGCTTAAGGTGCCACGGACAAGAACAGTACAGACAGGCCTCCAAAATAATTCATGAAATTACAACAGTACTGTTTGCGATGTACATAAATAATTACTTTTACCATCACAATGGAGAAGAAAGGAGAGACACTGTTACTGAAAAACCATAAAGAAAATTATGAATATTTGACTTATTAATTTTGAGTAGATTACCATTCTCATTTGTTATACTACTACTTACATTGTTAACTAATGACACTGTGCCCTTAATATTAAGAATAGAAACCTCAGCCAAATTCCCATTAGCTGCATCCGAACCTTGACCAAAACTAAAATCCATTTTACACTAGTCATGAAGTTCAATTAGTTAAATTAGTGTTTTACATTGAGAATGGCGTTTTAATGTCAATGAGACATTCTCGAAGACATTAGCGCTACATTGATTCTGTAATTTGTATAAATTTACAGGAATTCTGGGTTTACACAAGTGCCATTCAGAAAGCAATCCATTGATTTAATAATGCAATCTCTGTAAAAACTGTCGGACTCAGTTGTTGCTCCCTGTCTCCAGCTACTCTCTGGACTTTCTCCACCCATCCACCATCACCTGCTCACCTGTTTCCACTTTCTGTCATCAGTCATACAGTATAAAACCAGCCCACTCATTTACACTACTTCCCTGCCAGATTGTCGTGTTTTGTAGTGCTGCAGCCACTTGAAGTTGAACATGTTCCTGAAACCATATTTGTACCTGAACTCCTCCCTGCCTGCCTGGATGAATTCATTCAGGTTCAGTCATGTACAAGTTCATTTTCTCATCGACATTTGTAAACCAGAGCCTCCCTGTGAGGCATTTGAGAGAACGTTTAAGGCACTTCTGCATTGGCTTCACATTTCAGACCCAAAAGCTGCTGTACCATTTTTATGCACAGCAGAGCTAACCAGTAAGTGGCTAAATGATAATGAGAAACTGAGTTAATCTCAGGCAAATCATAACAACTGTTTTATATAAAGACTTTTGAGACCATATAAGAGAAGCTGAGCATTGCAAATAGCAAGTCGAAAAAATTCAACCAAATGTTGGCCGTTCAAACTCCTGTTGTTGAACAATAGAGGAATATCCCCAAGACATGCATCACTTGACTGACTGAACAACACTTTAAGGATCAACACAGCTTTATTTCTTTTCTCTGTTGAAGCGATCATTAAGCATGAAATGTCTTCAAATTGAATCAAATGTAATCCAATCAAGCCATACTTCCAATATTCTGAAAGACATCCAGAATAATAATTTAATTGGCCTTTTCTCTTTTCAGTTGTATAATTTGTACATCCTGAGGGACAGATAATACAAGTAAGTGTATTGTTGTATATTCTGCATTGGATTTGGAGGTTGTGTAGCTCTCATGGCACCTTAAAAGCCTGATAGTGAAATGCTGAGTGCTCAGATGAGACAACAATCAGTACCTGTTTTCTGCCAATATGATTTGTGGAAGTTTATTGCTGAAGAAACTTGAATACTCCATCCTATTGGGTTTGCCCTGTTCATAAAATATCATGCATGCATTTTCCCTTGTGTCCATATACTGTATGAAACAATGTTTTCAGTTAAATTCCAAGAAATCATTATTTTAGAGTAACCCACACACGTTTTCCTGTCTGGCCGTTTAGAGATTGCTTTGTGTAGCCTGAGCTACATTTGCATTAAAGGTTACCATGAAGCCAGTTCTGTCAGCCAACTCACATGGAACAAATTACTGTGTGATTGTAGAATATACCGTCCTGACCTCATCACTCCCCCACACGGAAACAGCATAGCAGACAGTTGTGACTGATGATTGGAATCAGCAAGTGACAGGATAACGTTCAGGTGAGCGATGTGACAGCAGGCATGGAGCAACACTCACATGTGACTGGAGCAGGCACTCAGCAAACAGTAGACAATTCTGTTGGGTCTTCAGTGATTTTTTTTTCTTTTTCCTATAATTGTTTTTTGTACCAAACATGTTGCTGTACTATTACTCAGCTACAATCAGAAAACAGATTGCTGCGCTGATTCATGGGTATAACACAGGAAATTCCACAAGTATTTTCTAATATCATGATTACCAATTTTGACTTTCATGTGAAATGAATGTCTTGTTGTCAAAATATCTACCTATATCATCTCATAATATTATTAGCTGTTACACCATTAATGTCATCATATTACCATTTTTAATCCAAATATTGCATTGATATAACCATATTATCGTTACAGGTTACCATATTGTTACCAAAGTTTTAGTATTATGAGCAACAGTTTTACCTTGTTGCTATCTTTTTTAAATCCTGGTTATTACTTTGGTAATACCAATTATTACTTAATTATTACCTCTTTATTATATGCTATTACCATGTCATTAGAGCTGTAAAGTGCAAGCACTACACTCCAACACAAGCCATGCATACAATACTGCCATACATCACATAGCAGAGACATCCCAATATAAGGACATGAAATTCATCTGTAACAACTTATCATTAGAGGAAAATGTTGCAACTCATGGGGAAGCGTTTGAAAGCAATATGCATATGACATTGAGTACATTCATGACATATAAGGGACTGATCATCAAGAACATATTTGAATCAAGTTATTGTTTGGGCATTGATATTATTAAACAGTGTACCGTATGTAATAATAAATCCAGGGAACATCAGAACTTGGCCTGTTTTTCATCTCACAGAAACTTGACCTTTTGTTTTTGACAGTGTCCTTGATGTGAAGCCAAATTAATATCGTGATCACTGACATGCATACAACATGTCTCAGTGTAAGCACATGCAGCTGTAGAAACACACAGCTCTTCATTCCCATAAGAAATTCCTTTGTGTGTTTTACATCCCAAGAGGTTTGAATACATGCTTACTGAGTGTTTCAGCTGACTTGCCTTGACCCTCATCATTCATGTCTTGTTAAACAGTTTCTTTTGCATATTCAGTGAGTGTTAATGATCAAAGGATAACATGAAATCCACTGAACCGTGAGATCCACTAAATTTTTATGCAACCACAGTGTGAGAAATGTCTTTATGGTACAGCATACATACGTACGCACCGTACTTAAATCCACCTCTTCCAAGGGTGCCGGGGCTGAGGAAGCATACCGATGTTTAGTACGGAATGGAGTGCTCACACTGGCCAAACAATCTGGACTTTAGGCTCAATCGTGCCTGGGCGCGGTACGGTTGCTGTAGTGTGAGTGTGCCCTAAAAGGGGGTAATGCAAATCAACTCATCACACCCCTTCATTTGTTAAACCTCATCTGAACCAGGACCTGAAGAGTATTCTTCTACACTGCATGTTACATAACTGCCTCTATCTCAAATTCCTCAAATTCAAAATCCAAAAATAAAACCCTCAAATCAGACACATGTTGACTTGGTGGTTTTTCGTTAACATCCAAAATAAAATCCTTTGAAGAGTCATGAAGTAATCCATAACCTTTATTGACCTTGCAATAAAATCAACAGGTGTCTGGCACATTCTGTTATTGATCAAAATACTTAAGTCACAATTTTATCAGTAAATACTGACCCATCAAGATCAGGAAATCAGATGTATCTGCAGAGGGCCCATATTTTACAATACTAAATAATTTCTAATAAAATAACAGTTAGCTTTTTTGGCTTAAGAACACATCTTAAGCCACATCTTGATTCTTCCAAACAAAGAATACGAGCTGCAAAGTGAGCTCAGATACTTGACATCTGGCAAAACAATCATTGCATCAGTGTTGTTGATTGTTAACAAAACAAACTATCATAGCCGTCACGAGTCAGTCTAGTCTGCTCTTCATTGTAGCTTCCAAATTACACTGTCTGAAACATTCTGAAAGACGGTTATTCAGTTACTCTAATAAGAACAGAGCCCAGTAGATTTCAGGCACTTTCAGGGACAAAAATCATCAGAAAATGGGATAGTTTTTGGCAAACCTCTGTTGCACAGATTTACTATATTATCAAGGGACATTCAACGGGCAAAGTTGGAGTAGATCAGCTGCTGATAAACAAGCGGCTCCATCAGAACCAGATTTGTTATTACATTTGGTCATCAATATTAAGTTCTGTTCCTCAGCAGCAACAAAATAACAAATAAAAAAGACAGATTTAGCAATGTTTGTTTTCTAGGATTGTCTAAAACCTATTGTCAAATAACATATCTAATCCTTTAACAACTTCAAGCAATTAGAATACTGAGAGTTTATTTAGCGAGAGAAATATGTGCTGTTACTGAATTAATCAGAGTGACCATAATGTAATAACAATCTTTTACCATCCCCCTCCCTTGAACAGTGATCCTGTTACCTGTAATACATTTAAGCTGCAATCACTTCATAGCTAACTAGCTCTCTACCTAAACGTTGTAACCGAGTGTAACTTCCAAAGCCTAAGGGAACATCATTATCTGAATATGTTGAGGGGTTACTGGTTATGTTTATTAAAGTAGTCAAATATTATATGCTACACATATATATACATCCAAACTATCCAAAATATGTGAAAAATGTTTTCAGAATTTTAGAAGTAACCCCCGTTGTACGTCATCAGAGTTAAGGGTAACATCAGCAGCTCTGTCATAAGGACGTTTAGACTCCAAAAACCCCAGGAAGCATTACCCATGATAGCATTGCATCAAGCCTTTAATTTCACTGTTGATGGCGTTCATGATCCACTCACAGTCCAAATATATATATATTTGACTTTTGTTTACAGCATGCAATTTTTGTTACTTCCCCCCCATTTTGATTTTCTTTAGATAGATTTACAGTATGTGTAACAATAGATTTGGAAATGTTTTAATTATTACAAAGGTGTTACAATAAGAGCATGGTCTGTCAACACGTGATGTTTCATGTGCACACATCTATTTGTATGTGGTAATGCAGATGATCAGCAATGTATTCCAGATCTTTTGTCAGATTAATGGCTCAGCTACAAACACGCCTCACATGATGACGCCAACCGGACTGCCATCCTCCTCATCCTTCCCATAATCACTCTTAATACCAGTCCACTCAGATCAAGCGACACTCCAGATGAGCTGTCTGGAGGAGACACCAGCTCTCCTCAGTGGAACTGGGCTGCAAAAGCAAGTGCAGAAAGCAGTTTGGCTTTCAAGGTCTTCTCATCAGGAGGATTCCATGCCCCTCACCTTCCTGTGTCTACCACACTGTGTCCATTTACACTCATTTATATGAATTGAACACTGGTTGTGCCAAATACACTACTGGAAAGACCAACAGAGATATTTAATATGGTAACAGTGGGATTGAAAGCAGGCTCCCCTGAATGGTTGAGCCCCACAGGCGATTTAAATTCATGATATTGCAAGTTTGTTGAGTGAGTCCTGGACGCTGTCTTGGTATTGCTCAACACACACACAGGCCATGCAAAGAGGCCAAGAATAAAGGTTGCAAACAGACACAGAGTTACCTGGTCTGCTACTTGTAGGCGTCGGCCTTCTCTCACAGTGGACAGTCCTTAAGAAGAAAGCATGTGTAGCATATAATATTTGACTACTTTAAAAAACAGATTTGTTGATGTTCATGTGTCTCCTCTTGTTTCCCTCTCTGTAAGTGGTGAACCAATACCAGAAAAGGGGAGGCTTTCTCATTCACAGCTGTAATAAGCAACATCTTTGCCAAGTTCCTATAATCATTCTTCCATTTACAATGTTTTGCAAGAACTAGAATCGTTACATATTATTTTTGTGTGCTTGCCAAGTTTTGACCTCCTTACTCTGTCATGACCTGCTGAGTAAAATAATTACTTTCGTATGAACGTGTGTTTACTCAATAATATAGTATTTCAAAGCTAAACATTTTAAATTATTAGTTACAACACAGGGATTTTACACATTTTATAAGGTATAATACACAACAATTTCCTAAAACACATGTAAACTAATCCTTGTCAATTGTCAATCATCACATCAATGAAGTATGTGGCAGTGTCAATATCTTCAGAATACAGCACCCGCAAAATTCTATTATATTCATCTGATTCTCAGCTTTGTTGATTCTCAGAACACAACAAATCAATTAACCAACCATCCTTCCACATTATAATAAGAAAATGTGTTCCCACGGCACAGAAAATTGGAAATATGACGGAATCCATAGTATTTAAAACAATCTTAAGCATACACATTCAACATTCTGCAAAGATGGATGGCATCAACATGTTGGGCATTTACATTTCATGAGCCAGCAGCTGAGGGGAGAGGAGGAATATCAGTCTTAAAACGCCTATCGACATCCTGCTGAAGTGTTCAGGACTTTCACCCATGACTTGTGTACTGACATCATTTGTCTGCAGTCACAGTCGTCCTGACTTTGTATCGACCATGCATGTGCATGTATGTGGCCCTTCGGGAAGACTGTGTGAATCAATACAACATGTGTCTGATTTCTGCCCTGCAGTTGAAACCACTTCGTCAATGATTGCAAAGATGACGCACTTTTGTTGTTTTCCTCAATATTTTCATTGTTGGCTCTGTCATGTGAGGATTACTCACTTGTTCCCTTATTCCACTTATTATATTCTTTCCAGTTCAATGAACTGTGCCAGCTACATTCTCCCCAAACAAAAAAAAAAAAACAGGCAGCCCGACTCTAATCTGTTAGTATATAGCAATGTTGTGCTGGGAGCTGCTCCTCGGTGAATACGCTGTGACACTAATGTGTTTTTATAAATTTAGTCTTTCCATTCCTGAGTCACATTTGTGCTTTATTCTGCTTAAGAGCTGAATGGGTGTTGACAGAAAAGTAGAACTTTTTCAAATTCCCTGTGGCCTTGATATCACTCTGTGACAATGGTACTTATACTATGCTTTTGTCTTGGCTTTCAGTGAAATTATAGCAAACATTTCACAGAGCTAGATCATTTCATTGATAATTACAAACAGGCAACACTGTTTGAACTTAACAACCATTGAGATAAAATGTCAGGGTCTGCAATCACTTAGTAGGCTACATCTGAAATTCCAGTTAAAAAAAAAAGCAAATTACTGACAAATATAAACTAATTTAAAGACATACAGCCAAAAATATGTCCACATCTCCACAGACGCCATATAGCTTTGGTCTGGGGTTGTTTTTCACAATTTCTACTTAAGTGAAATCAGAATACTATTTGAAACATTACTTTGCTTCCAACTTTGAGGTTTAGCCTCCACTCAAGTTATGTGTTGCAGGGAAGCTGTGTTAGGAGTACAAGGAAGTGGTGGGCTGTGCAGTGGTAAGCACTCTGTCTCCTTCTAGCAAGAATATTCTCGGTTCAAACATTTCCTCCCACAGTCAAAAGACATGAAGGTTAGTCTATTTGGTGACTCTAAACTTCCCATAGGTGTGAATGTGAGTCACACACAGTTACAGACTGGCAACCCATCCAGAGTATACCAGTCTACCTACCAATGTGAGCTAGGGTCATGGGTTTTCCAAGAATAAAGAATACATGTACAACAATAAATGTACAAGAATCAAGAATCAATGGCCACACAACAACAAGGCAAACAACAGAAACTGTACAGATTTATATGAAAGAAAAATAACTAGTGCAAATCTTTAGTGCAGTGAAGTGGATATGGAGCAGCCAACCAGTGGGACAAAGTAGCTATGGGGGTCTTCCAACACACTTCTTCCACACACTACTCTTTTTTATTACATTTTAATGACTTTGCCTCATTTTTAGCCTGTTAACCGAGAGTTATTGCAAAGGAGAATTAGGCTTCTTATGCATTTTAGCCCAAGGTTATTAAACAGCTTTTGTAATTGAGAATTAGTAGACCTTATATTATGTTAATTATTTATTAACACCTTCACTGTAAGGTTTATCAAGAATCAACCGCAATAATAATAATAATAATAATAATAATAATAATAATAATAATAATAATAATAAAATGATAAATAAATAAAAAAATAATAATAATGCAAGTTGGTCTGACACCAATGCTCATTTAGTTGTTGTCATTGCTTGAAAGTCATGTCGGCTATTGAACTCTGTGGCTTGCTGAATATGGCATTACGGGCAGAGCAACTGTTGTAGGCCTAAAGTGTGAGATAGTCCACTCATGTTGTTGGAGGTGGACGGAACAAATTAACATTAGCCAGTTAGTCAAGTCAACACCAACTTTTCTCTTTTCCTACCTTCCTGTGAAGATGGAAGTTTATTTTGAAGAGACACTAAGCATGGAACAATATTGACAAAATTGACAAGTAGCATGTCATAGTTGCCTAATGCAATGCAATCAATGCACCCACGCACATTCATATAGAGCATGTTGGGGCCAGACTGATACAGATATAAGCATCATCACCAGCCCAGTGTCAATTCAGAGAAGAAATAATGGGCCAATCTACCTGTTTTTATGGGCCGACCAAAGAAATAAAAGACAGGTGTGACAGCCCAAAAGCATGTGACACCTATGTGTTTGATGCTGAATTGGAGCAAATTCCTACAGCTGGGTGTTCAAATCTGAAAGCATTCCCTGAAGAGTCAAGGCTTACACCATTTTAATTGCCTTTGTTTTAGAGTAAGATGTCAACACATAAAGGGTGTAAAGTGAGTCCAAACTTTTGTGCTGGGGTGGATATATATATCTCAATAGGAAACACACACACACACAGCACCTCTCCTGCAGCACCAACTCTGTTGGCAGTTCCTCCCTCATTCAGCTTTTTGTGGTTTAATCTAATCAAGCATGTTTACCGCTCTGGAAAAATCCCCAAATGCTGATTCTCATCAGTGTCTTGCATACCTCCCAGCTGTTAGTACTCTGTCCACTAAGCTGTCAGTGTTCGTGGTAAAGGGGGAAACAAGGCCACAGCTGAAGTCCAAGGCTCAAATCTGTTTTATTTATGTAGAGCGATATCACAAATTTGCCTCAAGGGGCTTTACAACATACACTTTATACTTAGGACCTCTATGTAGATGAGAAAGGGGTCTAAAAAATCTTTGGTCCACGTCTGTACATATTCTAAATGCTTAAGGAAATGCCTCTAAAAACAACCTCTTAAATATTTAAATGCCCTGCGTTGTTTCCTGCAGTAAGACACCAGACAAGGGGCAAATAGTAATGAGTCTTATGCAATTTAGGGCCAACTATTGTCCAATTATGTCTATTAAATCCTGATGATATATATTTTTCATGGAAATTACTGTCAGGGGTCATGCCAAACGTATTACTCTGTTACGTAGTTTTGCCTGAGGACACATACAAATCAAGATACCAAACTGTCATTGTTAGTTAAAACATGCATGAATTTTCTTTTTTAGAAAATAAAGCAGAGATCACCTTCAAACTTCAAAGTTCTTGAAAATTATAATTAAAATAATGAATGAATGAGATGTTTTGAGCCTATTTAGAGTATTGCATGCATAAGAAACAATCTTGTTTTCTCTGTAGTCTAATAAAGTTAAGCTTTTATGTATTCTATCCACACTGATCAAATTAAGCGTGAGTGTAATTTTTTTTCAACAGACATCCAATTTTTCATTCTCTTACAAAATTAACCCTAAAGCAACCTACTCCAAGAGAAACAAGATAAGTGAAATTATCTCTTCGATCCACCCTGTCACTTCAGATCTTCATTGACAAAAACCATATCTCAGTCTCATTTCCCAGCAGTGTCTAGCAGCTGCTGCACATGTGGTAATGCCTGATTGTCAGTGTTTATTTTTCCAGAGGGATTATATTCAAAAGATTGCAGTGTGGTTTTCTTGCAGATTAAAACAGCATGTAAATCATAAACCAATATATGAAGATTCATCCCAAGTAAAGAGGAAAAAGAAAATTGCAGTAGTACTATTCTTTTTCCAGGTCAGGAAGCACCACTGAAATGCCTCTGAGGAAACGTCAGCGAATAATTAAGTTTGGCAGGCTGACATCTTATTTGCATTAGGGCCTCAGATGCCTATAAACTTAATTGAGGGAGTATTGTATAGCTACACTGCACTGCCGTGTTATTGACAAGACAGAAAGTCTCACTGTCAATCAAAACCTGAACATGAATGTTGCTACTGTATGTTGATTTTTATGAATGGATAAAGCAGACTTTAGTGCCAACTATTTTGTATGGATTTGTATTTACATGTGCTTTTTCATGTACATTACACTAGACCTGGCTGATACCTTTGCATGAGAATAGAATGATTATGCTGGTGAGAAGATTGGGCTTGACATTGTCAGTGACTCCAGTTGCTTGATTTGTTTGCACGAGTCAATTTCCTCACACACACAGAGCTGTGACATTCTCACTTGAAGAAAAAGAAGAAAAAAAGGAAAAGTAACATCTTTCCAAGATCATGGACGGAGTATTAAATCCTGATGATTTACCCCTGGCTCTACGTTAACCACAGAAGCAGCCTTCTGTACATGATGGTAAGGTCATTTGGTGGAATTGAATTATGGCAAGCGATGTACTAGGTAAAGCAGACCATAAGTAATCATATATGTGGCTCAGACTTTCCTTATTGCTGAACTTTTTTTTTTTAAATTTGAAGCAAATATTGAACAGTGCATATTGAACAATCGTATAATGCTTGAATAAATGTATGCACCTCAACAAGTTCCATCTATTACTTAAAAAGCACTGAAATGTAACTTCAATATATTAAAAATAAGAGCACGGTGAACATTAACCGATCCTGTCTCATAGGACTTACGCACACATGCAGTTCATTTGCAGATAATGATTTATTTTCACTGGAGACATTTAGTTCCACAGCAGGAAGTAATGTGGCACTCATAAAGCACAAGGAAAAGTACGAGTGAGGCAGTCAATACTGACTGCTTGGATTTGTATCCCATCACATTCCTTAAAGGCGCCATATGTAAGAATGTGCCCAAAAGGGTACTACACTCAAATTCAAAACACTGCGGCGAGTCGTATCCGCCTCCCGCTCCCCTCCAGACTCGAGGTTTTCAGAGCTGTTGGCGTATCCTCCATCCAGCCGATGTCCGTAACAGGACGCTGCTAATGTTGCTAGCGTTAGCTGTGCTGCTAACGTTTGTTTCTATGATCGAAATGAATAACGTTGTTACTCGACAGTTCAAAGTATTCGAAATGTCCATCCCCGTCAAGCTAGGATGCTAACTTAGTTAGCCAAGCTCGACTTACCTGGAGAAGAGTAGCCAATTCTGCATCGGATTTCAAATTCCTCTCAGCTTTCAACTGTCTCCACTGTTCAAATGCATCCCCTATATAGACCCTCGCTTTGCCTCGGTTTTTATCTTGGCGTTTTTGTGAATCATAATGAGCTCTTTTGGGTTCCGTTACCTCATTGTATCTCAGTCGAAACTGGCAACCCGTGGTTACTCGGCAGCTGAGACTCTACTGACTGCAATGATTTGTAGACGCCGGTGGGTGGCGCCACGTGCCAAAACATGTTTTCAAAACATAAACATGATTTGCGGTCTGCAAAAGATTTTTTTAAATGCAAATATTTTGGCTGTACTGTTGTTGTTGGTGAGTTCCGTATGTTATATGATCATTATTCCTGAGTCTCTATGACATATTAGGATGATTTTACGGCCAGTTGCTTTAGATTTCTTACATATTGTACCTTTAAGTTGTTTTTTTTCCTCCCCTGTGATATTTAATTAAATAATTTTTCTAACCTTAAAGCTAGGGTTTGTTATCTTGATAAACATTATTCAAGATATTTGTTAAATTATCTCAACAACAG
Organism: Chelidonichthys spinosus; assembly: GCA_029853015.1. Classification (NCBI taxonomy): domain Eukaryota; kingdom Metazoa; phylum Chordata; class Actinopteri; order Perciformes; family Triglidae; genus Chelidonichthys; species Chelidonichthys spinosus. Next base: position 15,606,923 of record CM056825.1, on the reverse strand, counting down.
CAAAAAAAGAAATCTGGTATCTGAGGCTGTCGCAGGACTGTAATAAGCCTGACCTGCCTGTCTACCTACCTACCTGTCTACCTGCATGCTCTCTAACCCTGAACTGGGTCTGTATGCGGTGTGTTGGCCCTGCTGCGGTCTGGTTTTGCGTGGAATGGAACCTAATGTCAGGCGATAAGAATAAGTACACAGAAATAGCTCATTGTCTCACTGATAGTATCGTCTACTTATGTAGGTCATATAGAGGCATCAGTATTCAACGAGACCGTTTAACGAGGAGTCAGTTTGTACTCCATGCCGATACTGCAAGTGAAAAAACATTGCGTAACACAGATCTTGGAAAAGGACATGAAGATTATCACTATGGCAACATTTTTCAACATGGATGTTTTGCCATTTTCAAATGTGACAAGTGATTTCCTGATGTTTATCTTACAAGCACACACTAGCACACACAAGCGTGACACAGAGTTATATCCCTTGTCTATTGTGCATCATAAAATCCCATGGGATTTCATTTGGTTCCCACTTATTACAAGTATTGTTCTCTTCCTCCATATGTTGTGATTTGAGCCCATTAATGCCAGTCGCACGCAAACTGGCCTCCAATGAGGAAAAGAGAGGATGAACAACTCCGTTTCCTGAGCCAAGATTTTCACTGATCCCATGAACACTCTGCATGGCAGGTAGAAACAGTTGGACTTCATCAAATGTGTTTGTGTTATGAGGATATTAAGTGTTTTGTTGGTTGCCAGGGATTTACTGTGTTCCAATGTTTGTTTCTATGAATCAGTCAGCAAGTCGTGTGAGGGTTTGTTTTGAAAATGGTTGGAAGAACCAAAACAAAACAACAATGCCTTACATGTGTTCATCTTTTTTTGTTTTGCCCATTCGGAAATAATGAGGTTTCATTTTGTAACGCGACAAAGAAAAACGATAACAACAACAAAATAGCAAATGTTTCTAATATTCTACACTCATGGATAGAAACTGGGTGGACAAAATATTAGAAACATACAGTACAATTTAGTACAATATAATACTATATAATTAGACATTGCAACAACTCTAACTACTGGGAGACTCTGTTGCTTTGTTCTTAATGAAGTTAATGTGTTTTCTCATGGTCAGTGCTGACTCATTAAACGTGAACTCTTCCATTGAGTTAATGCGTACACATACACTCCTTCCCACCTTCTCAGCTGATGTGACTTGGGCCAATGCTGTGCTTTTCTGACAGCGAGCCAAGGTTCCCAGCCGAGCAGACGATGAGAAACAAAATCCTTTCCAGATGTTCTTACGAATGGCCCTCATTTATTGACCGAGGAGTCCCAAAAAAACAGCCGATTTCCTTTTATTCTACAGCAGCAGTACTGGTTCCTGGTGTCCCTGATTAATGGTAAAAATATATGTTTTTGGCCTATCACAGGATCCCTCGTGAATTGAAATAACACTACCCCATCAATGCATAGAGCTTAAATGTATTCTACCAGCAGACCCTCTTCATGTGTTAAAGAAGGGAATGAAAAAACACGTCTTACCATTAGATGAAAAAGTGCATGAAAGGATTATTGTTTTAGACAAAGAAGTCATTCATCTTATAGACAAATACACTTACTCCAATATATATCTGTCTTTGCTTGTGCTGTTATTATTCGTGCTGCCTTTTCCTGCCTCAGTCATGCTGCCCAGTGCCCACCATACTTCTGTCAGGAAAGCGTGCACACAGTTTTCTTATAATAAAAAAGATCATGTTGCTGCTTTTAATGCGATCAAAACTCTGCACGCAAATCACTGGAGAGGAATAAAGTTGATCAAACATAAACAAAAAAGTGAATCGTTTTCCATAAAAAAAAAACAAAAGTTCCCCAAAAGACAACATGTTATTGCCAAAGATGACTGAAATGCTAAGCACAAGGCAGATGTGTGAAATGTGAGCTTGATATTTAATGAACAGGCCTACCAGGCACAAAGTTTCAGGGCCTATGCAAGTATTGTTCGGAGAGGCGGTGGGGCATTTTGCATGTCTGTACCCAATTGTCTTATAATCATTATTCACAGCTATTCACAAATGGTTTGTGTGAGCAGAGACTTGGCTGCTCAGTGGATGTTAACCAGGTGGTAGTAGTTGTGGTTAAGATGTGTGTGGTGTGATTATGACTTCATTGTTAGTCCAGTTCCAGGTGAGCTTTATGTCACTTGGTTTTAGTACATTCATTAAAACGTATTTTGCCTATGGCAGCACCTGCATCATTATGTGACCCTGTCTTGTAAAAAGTCTGAAGATCTAGTTTTAAGATGTTTGATTTAAGTTCACACTACAAGGTCCAATTAGTAGCTGTTTTGAAGCTTAAATAGCCCAGAAATTTTCAATATACAAGAACTAAAATGTTGCATTTTGGGACGTCAATTTAAATCACTGATTTAAAATGAGCACCTCGGCTGGCCGGCTGGTTCTACCGTCACTAAGAGCAAGCAAAGGTCGCACAGCCAAGTCACAACTCTTCTCCTCGCTTCCTGACCATCCCCATCTGCTGTTAGAGACTCAAGACCCTCAAGACCCCCCCCCCCCAGCAAATATGTACGTCTAAAGGAAGCTGTTATTGTGACAATAGCCCACATCTTCATGGCTAGTCTGCAGTCAAAACAAAGCATGGTAATGATTTTTGTGCTGATTATCAAGGACTGCCGATTTGCTAAATTACTATTTGTCATGGATTATGATATAGAAAAAATGCTCTTCCAAACTAAATACAGCATGATAAATGTTCTCATGACTCTTGCCTCAAGTTAACTCTTTTTACTGTTGGAGCAGCTTGAACTTTAAGATGATTTAGATGATTTTTTGCAGATTTGTACTGGTTATTTGCCCTCACTCATCACAGATCCAATTTGCATACTTTTTTTTAAATATTGAATTACTGTACCCGTCAAAAACTGCCTATTTCCCAGAGATTTTGAATGTCACAAATACTGTATGTTTTGGATCATGAAGCAGTATAGTACAGCCAGAGCCAACTATCTCCTTAACTTTGTCCCGATGCTGCAGCCATGGCGTTATACAAATCCATGGATGCATACAGTAGATTTGATGTGCTCATTACTCAATTCTCAAGTGAATGGCTCATTAAAAAAATGTAAAGGTGGCCTGGCACGATGGGAAAGGTCATTCTCTCTATACCCCAAAAATGGAATACCAATGTGATCATACATTTCCATATCATTCATTTCCATTATACCAACTGTTTTTTGCAAACCTTGAAAAAAGATAAATAATAATAGTCTAATATAAATAAATATTTAATTTTTCTTCAGTAGAACTCAGAGACTAAATATTGTAAAGAGCTTGAATGGCCTCATTGTTGGGTGGATAAAAGCATGTGTTTGGTCATATTTCAAAATGAAGCGCTCAAATTGTTGTAAAAATGCTCAAAGACATTTAAGGGCCAGTTGAAGTGTGAGCACAGACTTTAAGCACTGAATGGAATTCAAATAGCAGCTGAAGTGAAGCGTTTAAACAAGTGTGTTTAGCTGCTGAAACTGTCAGTCCACGTGTTAGTTGAAGTATAACACTAACATCAGTTGAAGTGACAGACTTTGTAGGATGTCTTTATAGATTTGTTTACCACACACCTGGTTAAGATATGATTAGATGGTGATTCAAAGAGGGGTATTATATAAGTTTTCCTCTTTTTATTCAACATGTGTGCCGCCTGTGATGGGCTCATGCCTGGGAGGCGATTGCATTCATCCAATAAGCTTATAATGTTGCCAAAGACAAAATTAGCAATTTAAAGATAATTTCTGATGTAGCTTTTCCCATTGCAGCACTGCCCTAATTTCATAAACACAGCATGGACATCGCAGATGAGTCTTTGCCCTGTATTTGACCACATGTTGTCTACATGAGTATTCATAGTATATCCTCCCATGCATTCTTGGGGTCAGAGGGGAGCAATAAGAGACAATTTGTGGAAAGGGATATTTCTACATGCACTTCCTTAAAGCTTGCCCCATCCTGAGCTAAAAATGAAGCGGCCTTCACGTTTAATTAACCGTACCACAACATGCCTTTTAACATGAATGACATCAGCTCCAAGATGATAAACAGCAAATTGTCCCTGACTTCCTGCTATAAGCCTGAGACAACTCCATGGGAATGTTGTGCCCTTGTTTTGGAATGGTTTAACGTCACTCGCACTCATGAAGGCTATGTACCATCCATGGAAAATATGTAGTCACAGGCTGCTAAATTTCAAGAACATAAAGATCATGTGACAAATGAAAACATTTTCTGGTTTAAATTGAAACTTGATAATCTGTGTCCCTATGAAGGAGAGAAATCCATCTGCTAAGACAATGTATATTATTGAATATGACTTATTGTTGGTGCATACTACCCAAGATGTTTATTCAGATGCATTCATGGCTAATGGGCCACTAAGGCAGGGAGTAACTATCCAATCGTCCATCTCCTGTACTGTCTCAGGTTCATACGCTGTGAATCTTTTTTTCTGTGAAGGTTTCTGATCCTGAGTTCACGTGTATGTTGACTTTCTTTTAGTCTCTAAGCCTCATATCCATCAATAACACTCCCACCTTTCACAGCTCTTGTAGAGGGGCCATTTGAAAACGAGGGGCCTGTCAGTCAGTTTATGGTGTTGGTCAGCTCCTTGTGAGTGAAAGCTGGGCTTGGAATTGTATTACATTCACGTTCAAGCTGTTTCTGTATAAACATCAGAGGAATGGAATAGCTTGAGTTGTGCCACTTTAAATAAGAATGTATATGAAGAAATATAACTGAGATTTAAAACTCCATCCTGGTATTAGGTATTTTCCATGCACTCTGAATTTGGATTAATATGAGTTTGGTGATGTCATACATTTTCTTCTAGCATGCTTAAATTGTGAAATGTCTAGCAGACAAATTGCCTTTAAATTCAATATAATCAGTCCAGAGGATGACTGCTAATGATATTCCCATATAACCTTTAGCTGTATTTCTGCTACCAAATGTTAGCATGCTCACATGCTTAATTAAGGTGGTGTCCATGGTAAACACGTTAGCATGATATCTGTGAGAAAGTATATTGACATAAGCATTTAGCTCAAAGCAGCAGCCTGTTTAAGAAAGCCTCACATGGATGTGAGTGTGGTTGTAGAGTCTTGTTACTGGATACTGCAGATTATATGGCCTTAAAAGGATATGGTCAATGGCAAAGTTAAGATGAGGATAAGAAAGGAGATTAGTATAGGTGAACTTATTTTTTTTAGTTCAGGTAAATGATGGTATGATGATGATGATCATGATGATGACCACATGAGTCATATTACAGATACAGACTGTCCTCCTCGAGAAAACGACCACATAGGTCGTGTGTCAAGCACCGAATTACGACCATATGTTACGTTTCAAAATAGCGCGCCCTCTAGCGGTCAAGTAAATATCGACACTCCGGTGTCTCAGACGATCGCCCCCCCCCCACACGTCGACCTAAACCTACCCCGATTCCACGACATCTTCCCTTATTTGTTGTGTTCAACAAATAAAACTAAGGCTACAAAAACCCCAGAAGTAATTGTGTCCTGTGTGGCATCAAATTCCACGGGCTACATATGTAAGCCCTCAGAAATCAAGTAAATAAAGTTTACTCTGAAAGAATGTTAACAAACAATATGTAAAGGTAAGACACAAACATGTATTTGGCTTTACACCTTTTTAGATCTTTGGAATAATGGCGTTAGCAATATGGCGTTAGCCAGCCAGGCCGTAGAGCGATGTCCAGACGACTCCCGTAGCCTGGGCAACCAGCAACACGTCCTTGTTCTCTGCTGTACCTTGTCCGCCGTCTGCTCCGTCCTCACGACCTGAAGAACTTAATGTGACTATTGAAATAATGAAGATGTTTTATGTCAACTATTCCTCTCTTTCCCCTCCTCTGACACCCTGATTGCAACAAACATCTCAGAATGTCTGGCAGACATCAGCACTTGGAGGACAATGCATCACCTGAAGCTTAACCTTGACAAGACTGAGCTCCTCTTTGTGCGGGGAAAGACTGCCCTCACATGGACTTACTGTCACTACGGTATCTCCTTCACTAACCGTGAGGAACCTCGGTGTGGTACTAACAATCAGCTATGCTGCACCGCCAACATCACAGTGGAGGCCCGATCCTGCAGATTTGCTCTTTACAACATCCAGAGGATCCAGCCCTTCCTCAAGAGGGAAGCTGTTGGTCCACGCCCTCGTTATCTCCTGCCTGGACTACTGCAATTCGCTCCTGGCTGGAGTCCGGCCGCCGCAATCAAACATTTGCAGTGCATCCAGAACGCCTTGGGTTTAACCTACCAAAATTCTCCTATGTGACCTCCCTCTTCCGTCCCTCCCTCTTGGATCAGATTTAAGACAATGGTGCTGGCCTATGGCTGTGAACAGAACTGCCCCTATACCTCCAAGCCTTAGTCAGACCCTACGCCCCTCAGCCTCAGCTGGACAGCTGCTACCACCATCGCTGAGAGCAAGCAAAGATTGCGAAACAAAGTCACAACTCTTCTCTGTTTTGGCACAGCAATGGTGGAACGAGCTCCCTGCCGATGTTAGGACTGCAGACCGCTGAATGCCTTATACAAGAGACTCAAGACTCACTTGTTTAGTGGTTCCCCCACCACCTCTTCTCCCCTACTAACATATAGTTGGTGCATACGAGCTGAACGATTCCATTCAAGGAGGGCAAAGACAAGACCCAGAGATGTGCGTCTATCTGTGGGCTCCATTAAGAATGATAACAGAAAACACATGAAGACTAAGTACATGGTCTTCGCTCTCACCACAAAACCATCTGCCAGAGTGTGATAATAACAAAATAACTACCGTACTTAGACAAAAATAGGGGTCTTAGAAAGTCCAGCTCAGTATCACATCACAACCTTTTATTTGCAGAAGCAAAGAGTGGTCAAACCAAGGTAATTGCACCTCATCCATAATCTGCAAAAGACCTACAAAGGCATAAATAATGCTGTAGTGTCGCCTTTTGTTCGTCATGAAGACAGAAGAGATTATAGAATCCTTTCAAAAGATTTAATATGTACAAAGCAAATGGCTTTAAATCCTTACTAAGCCTTAAATGAATAGAGAATTGATGGAGTAACATGTGCCGTAGATCTAAGAATGTAAGCTTTTGAGTGGAGGTGGTTGTCTCATTCAAACAAAACCTTGATGATCTAGAGATCATGGATTTACTCTACCTGCCTTCTCAAGTTACATGTCATGTCATACAATGTCAAATTTTGCAGCGTAAAAGGCTTCATTGTATTCCAGTATTCCCTTTTAGGTTGCATGAATAACTGAATAATTTGAGCCAACTTTAAGCTGCAAAAACTTTTTCAACTTAGTTTTTTAGGTGTTCAAGTACAACATCTAGTATTATATTTCTAAGATTTTTTTTTTTGCATTTTACTATGATTGCAATTTTAGAATCCATCCATCGTCTACCGCTTCATCCTGTAATCAGGGCTGGAGCTAATCCCAGCTGTCATTGGGCGATGCAGGGTACACCCTGACAGGAGGCCATTCACACTCACATTCACACCTACGGGCAATTTAGTGTCATCAATGAACCTATCCCCATCCTGCATGTCTTTGGACTGTGGGAGGAAACCGGAGACCCCGGAGAGAACCCACGCTTACACGGGGAGAACATGCAAACTCCACACAGAAGGAATCCTACCCCGACCTCGAATCGAACCCGGGACCCTCTTGCTGCGACTGCTACCCACACCGTGCAGCCCAGCAATTATAACAATGGATCTTTAAAGAAAATCTTCAGGTTCACTTTTACCTTGTCAGGTTTACCTTTTCAAAAGTATTCATATATTTTGTATAATTTTTCTGCGAAAGTGACAAATGAAAGGTTAGGACCTTTCATGTAATTTTTGTCTATGAGAAGTCTCTTAATATCATAAACTGAAAAATTGTGTAGAATCTTAAACTCTAAATATTTTAGAAATGTAATCCATGATATAAATGTCCTCCTTTGAGATGATGCAATATTGATTCATATCATCATTAAATAAATTGAATTTCCTCATTCAACTGCAGCACAACGTTATTTTGAGTGTGCTCGAGTGGAAGTGAAACATTAACATTTTAATTATCTGCATGCTCTTAACAATTTTGTTCAATTATAATTACACACTAAGCCAGTCGGTGGTGGGTTTTATTTTCCATTCTGCTATAGTGAGACTCTTGGCTGTACATGTATAGCAGACGCATTGCTATCTTGCTGTGTAATCATCCTGTCAGGGCTGTAATTGTGTTCCCTGCTGGACTCCGACATTTTAATACCTTACTTACCTTACAATTCTCACATCATTTGATATCCAATAGTACATGTATTTCCTTGTAAAATGTGTGTAAATATCATCACAGCAAATGTGTAATGAATAGGAGATCCAATTATATTCTTCTATTAATTTGGAATTGAAAGCAGCTCTTCAAGAATTGTTTTGATTTATTATATTAAGTGGCTCTTTGGCAAGATAGTAGCCAGGCGAAAGACAAATGAATTATTTGTTTTTCTGGAAACAGTGTAACCCGGCCTCATTTTTTCTCAAATCACAGTTCAAAAAGCAGAACTTTAGCTGACAGAGGCATGAGACTGCTCCCTGGATCTCAAAACATTGTTGTCTGCATCTGAAGCTTTGGGAGCAGTAACAGAATTCACATGAGTGCCATAAATTAACCCCCACTAAATAATTTGGCCAACAATTAAAAGAAGGGAGGATTTTATTTTTGTCAAGCAAACATAATCTTTTCGACACTTGTGTCAACTGTTTGCATTAAATATTGTTTTCCTGTAGGAAGACACTTTAAGACTTGACTTCTGTAGGCAAATGTAAACTGTATTGGCAGTAAAGCCTAAATGTTATGTCACTAAAAATATTGTTCAATGCCTCAGTGACTATAACCATACTTCCCCTAGAGGCTATAAGCAGAAGCAGATACTAACCACAAGGGAGACTGATTGACAGATTTGGTGAGCAATATTACACACATTCTGTGAAAAGGTGTTCTTAATTCAGTTTTATGGCAATTATTGAAGACATACACTGCTGTTGTCATGGATTGCATTATATAAGGGGAGTATTTTAATGTATCACCAGAAAACACTTAGCCTAAAATAAAAAGTCGAATCATCTACTAGTTTTGTACTGTTTTCTCTTTTTGAGTCACTGTTTTGATGAATACTCCTAACGACTGTATTTACTGAGAGAAAATGGAGAGAATTAAGGTTTTTTGCAACTGCAGGTTCCAAAAACAAAAGATTTCAAAACAAATGTCGCCATCAAGTGGTAGCATTTTACATCACAAAAGCCTTCTTCGCCTCACGGTCCGTGACTTGTAAACCAACCTTTAACACACACTGACGCTTCCTATTGGTCAGTAAATCTACACGTTACCTTGATCTAAATTGTGATTGGTTTGATTAGAAACCGAAACAGCCAGCAAGTTTTTTTGTTGTCTTTAGCGTTGTGATACTGGTCTGACTCGGACAATCAACAGGTTAGTAATTAAGTTAATACAATGTAATTAATCAACCATAAGTTACACACATGCTTGCGTTAATTAGAAATGTATACCCTCACATAGCTCTATTGTATTTGTGTTAAAGTGAACGTTCTTAGTTCCCTAACACTCAGTTTTAGCGTTTGCTAATTAGCATTGAGTTAGCCGGCTTACGTTTGTTTCAACAAACGAACGACTCTTACACGCATGTTGGAAGACCAGCACAAGTGTCTTTGAACCGAACCCACTCTTGCAAAGTAGATCTAGAGCGCTGGCGTGTAGCGACATCCCCGGTGTGCTCGGCTCTGCTGCAAATCCAGTTTAAATGTGGCGGTTGGCATCATTTACGAAGTGACGACGTGGGAGACGCAGCACGGAGCCAACTGAGGCTAGAGTGCTAGCCAACACAGAATCCATAAAATAAGCATTCTGTGGTATTTATACTGACCAACACTGAACCTCGTTCTGTATATTTGATAGTTGCACATGTGGCAGTAGGTACGGCATAATAGCACTAAAAACGAGTTTATATAATTCTCAGCGAAAACCAATTTGATAACCTTTGGGTTAGCATAACGTACCATTTGCACAGTCAGTTACCATGGCAACAAACCACAAGCTATCAAGCTACGTCCACGTAAAACACCACTGAGTGACATTAGCCAAATCGATATGGTTGGAAATGTTTGATTCTTTGCATCGTAATATCATAACAATCCTACAAATGCAACGCGAAAATGCTTCGAGGACGTGCAGTCGTAAGGTAGGTATAAAAATGACTGCACACGTAGTTTAACGTTAGTTAAGGTTTCTGAATCGCTGCCCTTAGCATGACTGCCTAACGCTACGTTGAAGACATTAGATGAACCTTATGCTTCTTATTTCCCCGTATGCGGTATCTGTGCTAAGGCTAGGTTATTATGTCTCCTTATATTGCTGCGTGAGGAACAGCATTGTGCCAACGTTACTTAGTTAAGGCTGTATCGTATATGAAGGAACACCGCAGTGTTCTCAGTACGGTTTTATAGGCTTCTAATCCGCTTTGAACGTCTTATTTCTAGGGATGGGAGAGCCGCCTGTGGTGATCCTCCAGCACCTGATGGCTAGCAGGTAGTGATGGTGCAAAAGCAATGTCGTACTGTCGTGTACAATGAAGAAGATATTCAGCTTTACGAAGAAAAAGAAGCATCCGTCTGGTACTCCTGACAATGGGAGTGTGCTTTCTGCTGGCTATGAACTGAAGGAAAAAGACCTTGGGAAGGTTCACAAGGCTGCCTCATTGGGGGATTTGGCAAAGTTGAAGCAGCTTGCTAAAAAGAATGATATCAATCAACTTGACAAGGAGAACAGGTAAGTGGAATTAAAGCACCTGTAACAAACTTAAAAGTGTCTGATCTCGGCATCAAACATCTCTCTGGTAGTCTTGTTTATATCTCCTTTAACGCATTATTTTGGATCCACTTTTTCATCAGTGTGTGTGTGTGTGTGTGTGTGTGTGTGTGTGTGTGTGTGTGTTTGTGAATTATAATTATAGGAAACATTATATCCTTATTTAATGCATTAGTTTTTTTGAAAAATTAAAATCAGCCAGAGATGGACATCTTTTCATGTGCTTTTATAATAATGAAGCACTATATTTGTCTGTGTGTGTGTGTATATAAATATATGTATATGTGTATATATATATATATACAATGTCCAGTATGTTTACTGTTGAGAGCCAAAATGCCAGCTGTTTCGCAGCCTGGTAAAATGCTGAGCCCCATTGTTTCTTTTCTACTTATGTTTCAAAGTAGGATCTAGTTACCATTCACAATTAGTGTTTGTCGGAAGTAACTGAGTGGTGTACATATATTACTTGAGACAATTTACAAATTGGGATGTTTGAATGCAAGAACAAGCCTCCAATGAAAATACCTGCAAAATACTTGTAAAGGTCAGTGGAAGCGATTCAGTAAGAATAACAATGCTTGTATGTGGAATACTCTGCTTTACCATTACAGAACTGCACTTCATATTGCCTGTGCCAGTGGACATGTTGAGGTGGTGCAATTCCTTGTTGAGAGCAAAGCTAAGCTTAACCTATGCGACAATCAAAATAGATCCGCCTTAATGAAGGTAATCCTGGATGATCAGACTCCACCACAGAATGATTCTTCATTTGAAATATTATTGTGATGATCCTCATACATTGTTTCAAGCCTTGCTCAGGCCTCTCCAAACATGTCCATCTCCACTATATCAGGCAGTGCAGGGCCAGCATGAGCGCGCGGTGGGCATACTGCTGGAGAATCATGCCGAGCCTAACCTGGTGGACATCAATGGCAATACAGCCCTACATTTGGCAGCAAACATCCCATCCATTTCCACTACTGTCCTCCTGCTGCAAAATGAGGCTGACATCAATGCACAAAATAAGGTGATTCTGTCCACTACAGTAAAATCCCTTAGCCTCAAGCCGAACAACAGGAAGATCTTCACTTAATACAGACCTAGTGTCATGTTACTGCATATATTTGAATTATTGTTAGATCTAAAAAAAAAAAAAAAAGATGCTAGACAATATTAGGCATGTATCTTGATTTTAAAAATATCCACAGTTGTATCATGCCATCACAGCTCATAATAGCATTCTGTATTTCAAAAAACATATATGGCCAATAGGGGAGGACTTCTTGTGTGTGATGGTTTTTAAGTCACTCACTAAGGTATTCTGCTGTTCTGATGATACCAGTCCAATGAATGAGGTCAACACCGTTATCTCATTTTCAGGAGGGATTCACACCCTTGACTGTGTCAGTCCGTGAGGACCATATCGAGATGGCTGAGTTTCTCCTCAAAGAGGGTGCTGGTGTGAATTTTATGGACCAAGCCCAAAGGTCAGTACTAAATAATGAAACATTTGTGATACATTATACAAACATTTAAATGTAGCTGAATTCGTTGTTTCAATTGGTCATGTTGTTATATTATTGATTTTACTTTCAGGTCACCTTTAATGATAGCTGCTGGCAATGGGCAGATCGGGATGTTGCGGCTGCTCTTGCGGTTTGATGCGGATATCGCACTTAAGGATACCAAAGGATGGTCAGCTGATGACTACGCGGTGATGAATGGGCATCATCCGTAAGCTGTTCTTCTGTTTTTGCACATATGTTCTACTTAGCTACGAACCATCCAGACCTCTCAGATCATCTGGGACAGGTCTGCTCTGTGTCCCCAGAGTCAGAACCAAACATGGAGAGGCAGCCTTCAGTTTTTATGCACCACATATCTGGAACAAACTTCCAGAAAGCTGCAAGTCTGCTGCAAAGCTCAATTCTTTTAAAACAAGACTGAAGACTTTCTGTTTGCTGCTGCCTTTCAGTAATAAATACGATACATGAACTTCTTTATGCTGCACTGTATTTTTTATTCCTTGATATTTTTGCAAACCCAAACCAAATCCCTAAAAAATAGGTTATTTCATTAGTTTATTCATGAGGTAATGCCTTTGTTTTACAGATTAATTCTTCCTTTTTCCTTGTTGAGGCTTATGACATTATGACATTTTCAATGTCTTTCTACTCTTCTGTAGTTGTTCCCTCCTGATAATTGAGCACAGTACCCAGAGGAATGATGGGTCTTCCCTGTCACATCAAGGCCCGACCAAAAAGAAGAAAAAAACAGTGTTGGGCAGTCCTTCCCAAGACGTTGAAGAAGGCTTCTCCTTGGGAGGACCAGCCACCGACAAAGATGGTATGTAGATACGTTTTCAATACTTAATAGTGAATGAAAGTGGTGTGAGGATATTATTGTGTCTGTGCATTATTGACTTGCTCTATTTATTCCTCATGCATTACCTCTTGACTGGATCTAGATCATGGAGCAAACGAAGCAGGGAGAGGTATTATTTTGGTTAGATGAGCTTTTTTAGCAAAAGCTCCCAGTTTTGTGCCAGTAACGTAAACAGTCACTAAGGATGGCTCCTACTCCTGTTTTCAGGAAATGCTTTCATTGCTTGATGCTTTCAAGGTTTTGCTGTCGTAAAATTCTGCTCTTTAAATGTGCCCTTGTACATACTTGTACATTTCTAAAAATTGTTTCGATTGAGGCTGAAAATAAGCTCCTGCTTTTTTTTTTTTTTGCAGATTTTGAAGACAATTCTCAGTCTGCGTCAATAAGTCGGTGAGTACTATTTTCTTGTGATCTGTAACTTTTGCAATTGACTTGCAAGTTCAAACCGTTCTTCTTTCCTCCTCAGGGTTTCAGAAAGTGCTGCAGATGAATGGCCTTCATCAGAAGATGATGATGAATCAGTTTTGAATGAAAAGGTTGGTGCGACTTTTTTTGCAAAGTGTGTTTTAACCAAAATTTGCTTCAGGCCTTCATTTGATATGCTGTCTTTCAGAAACCACAGAAGGTAAACCTAAGGAAAATGATTGCATCTAAAAGGGGAGAAGGTACGGAGCATCCTTTGAGATTATTCACACATTAGTGTCCCTCCATAGTTTGTGCTTTTTAGAAGTAATGTTTTATCCATGCCTACCCTTTAGCTTCCACACTTCCTGACAGATCCTTGAGCGGTACAGAATCTGAGCCAGAGAGTGAGAATAGAGTCCAGAGAATTCCATCCCTCAGAAAGGCTTTGCCATCAAAAACAGCCCTGCAGCACCCAGTAGATCCCTCTCCCATTTCCTTCATTTCCAAAGCACCCCAGATGACTTCTACCCCTCTTCCAAGCTACAGAAAGGTAAAATTTGTGTTGAATCTTTGCCACTTGCTTTTCTGTGACATCTCTCTCCTATTTTTCCCTGAAATGCTTAACGCAGACGGACAGAAAATCAAACACTCAGAACAGCCTTCAACAGCCTCTCAAGAGGGAAGCCCAGAAGCTGAGAACTCTGAGGAAGAGGATGAAGAAGAAGAAGAAGAGGAGGAGGAGGAAAATGAAGATGAGGAGGAGGATGACGAAGACGAGGAGGATGATGAAGACGAGGAGGATGACGAAGAAGAAGAAGAAGAAGAAGAGGAGGAGGAGGAGGAGGATGAAGATGATGAAGCAAGTGAAGAGGAGGGTGGGGAAGAGGATGAAGAAAATAATGAATTTGAGGAGGATGATAACAAATGTGCGACTAATGTCGAGGCCAACTCTACTGAATTTGATGATATACAAAAACCCTCTGTTACTAACCCCCTTGAGATCATTGGCAGTGCTGATGCTATAAACATAGGTGCTACTGAAATCTCTTACAGCAGTGAAGCCTCAGAGAAAACTAAAACAATTGACACTGCCTGCCCAGGTGGAGCAGCACGTTATGCAATGCCAGCAACATTGGATGTAGAGGAGGATTGTGTCGTGTCAGCCATTAGGGTAGAATCAAAATTTTCTGATGAAGACGACAGCCTTGGGAAGGAAAACGTTTGGTCATCAGACCTGTGTTCAGCAGGAGTCCCCTCATCATCCAGACATCACACGGAAACGTGTTCACCTACTGTGGTTAAGGAGGAAGAGTTTGAAAGAGAGATGGAAAAGGATGGTGATGATGACTCTTGGAGCATTAAACAAAACACCGGTGATACAGTGCACAATGACAGTGCTGATGAAGAGGGTAGTCAAACAGGAGGGTTTGGTCGCAACACAGTACTGGCTAAGCTGAGAAATGCGGTGCCTGAGGATGGAGCTGAAAATAAAGATGGTTTCTCTGCTGCTGAATCAAACAAAGAAACTTTCATAGAGAAACAACGCAGATCTTCATGGGGTTCCTCATTAGAGGACAGTGAATCTGACCTACCCAAAGAAGATGAAGTTAGCGGTGAGAAGCTTGATCAGAAAAGTGATGTTCAAGCATTAGATTTACAGTCAGAAGCAGCAACACTGCATTCAAAAATCTCATTACTTCAACCAAATAAAGACCAACTGGATACCTCATGGGATTCTTCATCACCAGTGGCGCCATCTCCAAAACGTGTCTCACCTCAGCCGATGATGGATGAACCTATGTCCTCTTTGGGAATGTGTTCAACAAGCACTCCTCAGTCCAAAAACAGACCAGAAAAAGCAACAGCAGATGCATCAGAATGGGATTCTTCTTCTGAAAATAATGACGAAAATGATAATGGCTCCTTTAATACAGGTGATGTGCAGTCACCAGTTTCTAAAACAAATATTGTAACGGCAAGCCAGACTGGAGAGCAGCAGTGTTCTGATGGCTCTTGGGAAGAAGAAGACAAAGAAATGATTGAGGAAGAGTCGAATGACCCCTCCCCTGCAGTGTCCCCAGTACCTCAGGATGAAAAACCTACCAGAAGCCAAATACTGTCCAACGATGATGTTGAATCAAATGGCCAGACATCACAAATGGTAGGAAAATTAGAATCAGAGAATGAGAAAGCCAATGATAGTAGTTGGGATGATGAAGATGAAAGTGATGAGTCAGAAAAACAGGAGCCAATGGTGAGAAAAGATGATGACATTGCAGCCTTTAGTAATGCCTCAGAGACATTTCTTTCTCCCCCAACCAAGTCCAGGTCCACATTTGCAATTGAAAAGAATTTAGAGGGAGATGAAGACAACGAGAATGCTGCTCAGTGTTTTACTGATGAAAAGGATGAGTCTCCAGAGGACAACAGGCTGGAGGAGGAAAAGTCGATGGGTGTGCAGAAAGACGATCCCAGCAAAGATGATGAGACAAGTGAGGACTCTGACAGCCACGACCAAAAGCTGCAGTATGATTTTACCAGCGCCACAGTCAACGTGTCTGACAATAAACATGAGGCTAGATTAACTTCTTATGTTCCGCTAGAAAGTGAGAGTACCGTCGTTCCCCGGACAACTGTCACATCTGATGACCTCAATGGAGAACCTATAAGGGAAAATGTTTTTTCGATCCTTGCTTCCAAAGATGATGTCCCTGCTGGTCAACACCATCATTTAGACGGAGACGCACTTTCTGCTGAAGTGTTACCGCAGACTGATATTGATGATGTTGATCTAGACTCACCTGATGAGGCGGAGAGCATAGGCATGAGGTGTCAACAGCTCAGAAACAATGGAGAGCCTGTCATTCAGGTAGTTTGTAGGTGTAGTGTGTTGTTTTCATGTGCTTGTTCCTTCTTGGTTTTAAAGTACATCATTATGAGTAAACAACATAGGTTTTTATTTTTATTTGTGCAGAAAGAAGATTCCACCGGGGATGAGGATGATAATGACCAAGAGGAGGAGGGAGATGAGGAGGAGGAGGAGGAAGAAGAAGACATATCCGATGAAAATGATCAACCTGAAGAGAGTGGAGAATCCCTTGATGCCACTTCACTTATTCCTGAGACAGAAGTCTCTAAAGATACAAAAAGAGGTAAGGAGCACATCAGTTATAATAGCTGTTCTGAACATATTATGAACAATTTAATTTACAACAATTTGACCTCAACATAACCACACGCTGTTGTTTTCTTTCTCTTATTTATTGACAACTTGATTTTGTTGGATTTGATAGAATCAAAAACGTTTGTAATGCTGTCCTCTGTATGAAGACATACTTTAAATTACCCAGTATTGTTAATACTAATATATAAATCAAATCAAATTGTGAGAGACCCAGAGACTTTTTTGTTTGTTTGTTTTTGCATCTGCTACTCTTATCCAAGAACGCCTGTATTGCACTGCAACTAAAATGACTTTCAGTTATATCTTTGTAATGAATCTACACTTGTTGAAATAGATTTCCTTTCCGAGCTGGGTCTAGAGAGGGAAGGAGAAGACCAGGATTCCTGGGACTCTGAGGTAAAGTGAAGACACATTTTTGAATACCTTGTAGGGTGGGATGTTTGCCACACAGATTCTTAAAGAGTGATCTTTCTCTTTCAGTCTCACTCCGAAAACCCCAAACTGCCACGTGAAGAGAAACCAAGCTTGCATGCTCAGGATCACAGTGAGATATCCACTATTAAAGAAAGTAGGTCTTTATTCCTGTTTTGTTTTCAAAGCAATCAAATCATTCCAGGCACCATTTCATGCTGCAGAAACAGTATGACCTTATTTAATCACAATCACAGAAAACTCTGCTTTAGTGTATGCATGCATTATATTTGTCCGTAAAGGTTCTTGCTTTATCTTTTCAGCCTAAATGTTGTGTAAATTGTGCAATGCATTATAATTCCCATCAATCAAAAATATCCTTTCAACAGTATGTTGCCTTTCTTTTGTAGACTTGTTTTATATTCCCTCTTTTTTAAGAGGTGAGGGAGGCAATAGGATGGCAGTCCTAGAGCCTCGGAGGAGTGTAGGCAAGCCAAGAGGCAGCCAGGAAGAGGGTATGAATGTCTTGAATCATAGGTCTGAGGAACAGCATGCTAACCATCTCAGAGGCTTGCCCATCACTTCATAATCACCATAAGTGAACGCATGCAGCATACGAACACTACTCCACCCTGCCTGCTGTCTCAGATGACATGAGTGCAACACTTATCAGTATTCCCTTACTGATACTTGTGTCAATAAAACAAGGAATCTTAATGCCTGTCTGATGCCTTGCCATGTATCTTCATGCTAATTAACCATGAGCTCATTTACCTTGGGATCCTTTGTGCAGTGTTCTGACTAACCCATCCAGCTTCGTCAGAATGTTTTTTTCTTTTTCTTACATTAATGGTTCATTGTGTCTCTAACATGACAGACATGTCTTGTCTCTTGCAGTTGGAAACGATAATGATGGTGATGATGGAGGAGAACATGTTGATAGAGATGATGCTTTACCGAAAGAGGTAGGTTCAGAAAGTAAATGCCATAGAAGGTCAAATAAACTGATGCATTGGAATCAAATATCAATGTTCTCCTTTCTACCAGACTGAGAAGGCAAAATGGGAACCCCTTCATGTTTTGAGCAAACTTGAAGAAGATAATGAACGAAAGACAGGTAAACGGAATAACTTGCAGCATTGTGGTTTTTGTTCTAATAATTTATTTGAAGAAAAACGTTCTATTTAATTTTTGTTTCTCTTTGACAGACTTGATGGAAGAGCTTGGTCTTGGTGATGTTGATGATCTTGAAGGTAAGATTAAATAATGAACGTTTTAATATTTGTTAAATTCGTCTATATAATCACAAGGCCATTGACCCATCTAAAGCCCCCACCTGCCCCTAAAACCAATGCACATGCATCCTTTACAGGTTCACTGCTGGTACATCCATCTACAGGGTAGCACCCAATGTCCAATGTCCAGCTTAGTTTAAAATGGTCCATTTGCATGCAATACTTGCTTAACTAACCTTTGTATGTTTCTGTCATCACACTTTTGGAAGCTAAGAAAACAGGTAAACAGTAAACATGTAAACACTACAGTTTACACTGGTAGTTATATTTCCTCATTTGAGAACTCTGTTCAGTGTTAGCCTTTCCCAGATCTTTTCCTTTCAGTGGTGCTGTAGTTATCCTGTTGGAAACTGACCTCCTACCTTCAACAGCATCAATGTGATATTTTGTTAATGATATTCAAATTCTCGTGTAAATCTCACAGATGCATCAGACTGGGACTCAGCCAGTACTACCAGTAAGAGAACCCTGCCCGGCCGCAGAATGCCCTCTCCTGGTCTTGAGGAGTTCCCAGAAAGCCCTGATCCATCGGTTAAAGAGCATGATGAAAACATTGCTCCAGCAGCACCCCTGACACCTCAGATAAGCATCAACTCCAACAAGACACTGCCCAGCACGCCACCTCAACCTGTGCCCCAACCCCAGCCTCGAACAAGGAAGATGGTGCTTCAGAAACCAGCAAGTGATGAAGGTAAACATACTATGGAGATCACGTCTGTCAGATTATTATTATGTTTTATTCTTTTCTTTATTTCTCACCCTGATTACCATCTAACCATCTGACATTTTTATTACATGAATATAAAGTGACAGCGTTGCTATTCAGTGAGTTTCAAACACAGCGGAGGGCGGCTTCAACTACATGTGCTTTCCCTCCTGCTTTTTATTATCCCTCCATCACCAGCAGCCCTGTTTCTCATTGTTTGAGTAGACTACACAATGTAGCCAGAGGAACACCAGGTTTTGCTACTGCATGTCACTTTTTTTTGTCATGAGCTTCAAGGAGACTATATTTTTAATTTAGAGAAAATTCCTTTTTTTTCCCTTCATGATTTCAATGTGCACGTATAGCTCCACCCACAGGTAGCCAACCAGAGGTCGACCAGGTACCTTAAAGACAAATATTAGGGAAGAAACGTAGGGAAGAAACAGAATGTTGTGGTCTAATTGTATATGCTTTTTTTTGTTTTGACTGTGGACTTTATGGTGTCCTCATGTCTGGAGCCCTGGCCCTAACGGAATTGCCCGTGTAGAATAATAAAGTTAATCTAAATCTGAACAAAACGATGGTACTCTTGAGATATTTCCTTGGCCACAAATTCTCATTAGCCAGTGAGCAAGCGAAAGAGCCTTGTGTTGACATTATAACTTCTGTGTATATTCCTTGTCAAAGCATATGTCAATCTTTCCCAAAAACTGCCCAAGGGTTTGATCTATCTCTATGGCATCACAGTCCCGGAAGACCATAGATTTCTTGCGCCTGTGGATCCCATCAATGGAAACAAAAAGACATGACTTCAGCATTTGTTTTCTTTGACTTGCTCCCATTCAGAGTCAGATTGGGAGCCAGACAATGTGGTGCCATCTTGCAGCCCAGACAAAATTGACAGTCGTTTGCAAAACATAGCTGAGCTTCAGGCAGTGGTGAAACCAGGTAAGGTTCTTGGACTTTGTAAGTATGTTTGCAGATATTTAT
Organism: Chelidonichthys spinosus; assembly: GCA_029853015.1. Taxonomy (NCBI): domain Eukaryota; kingdom Metazoa; phylum Chordata; class Actinopteri; order Perciformes; family Triglidae; genus Chelidonichthys; species Chelidonichthys spinosus. Next base: position 15,586,587 of record CM056825.1, on the reverse strand, counting down.
GTACACATGCCCTGTGCTCTGCATAACATTTCTCTGTCTCCTTAGGTTCCCCTGAGCTCTCACCAATGGCAAGGGACGGTGAATGTAATGTGGAGACTGACGAGCAGCAACAAAAGGTGAGAAATACACAGAATATACCATGTGTAACATAATCCTTTTTGTCCCAGAAACCAGTCACTAGGAATTTAAACACACAGACATGGAATCATATGTCTTGGTAAATATGTGCATATTTCAAGGTATATTTTAGAAAATGCTATGCAAATTTAATCACATGATATACTTTGTGACATTGCCTCTCGAGGGATCCTCAAAGCCTGTGTTGCAAATGCAGTATTTTGGAAACCCTAGGCAAGATCAAAGACTCACTGTTTTTATAGTTTTGGCTAGTTGTAAGTAACTAGGTTGATCCATCTGCCACTCCAAACAACAGGACACAGCACCAAATTCTTGTTGTATGTATTAAAGTAATATTGTGTTGATATTCTATTTATTGTATATTTATGTTAGTAATAAGTCCAAATTTGGTTTTTGCATTTTTGTCTTGTCTGTTCTGTGTTTTCCCTTGTCCACCCATACCATCAAAGGAGGTAGATGATGCAGTAGACCCATGTGTGTTAGACCAAAATGACCCATGCCCATCTGTGTGCTCTGACGGTGGAAAAAAGGATAATGACTTTAAAAATCAACGGCGCTCTGAAGAAAGAAATACACCTTCCGATACCATCCCATGGCAGAATAGTTATGAGAACCTCTGGGTAGAAGTGGAGAAAAGGGAGGTCAAATCCACCTTCAAGAATGTTGCTGGTGAATTAAAAGAGAAGTTTGGAGAACTCCTTGAATCAAGATGTTCTGCAGAAGACGTTGCAAAAGAAGAACAGGCAATGGCCGAATCTACTTCTGCAGAAGAAGAGTCAAGTGATGAAGAAGGGGAAGTCATTGTGCGCCCCATGGCCAGAGCTAGAAGTACCATCCTTCTCACCATACCGGAGCAGAGAGAGTCTGGACTGGAAGACTCTGTGACGGAGTCAAATGACAGCTCCTTATGTGAGGACAGGATGCAGGTCTGTGGGCCCCCAGCAGGTGAGAGCAATGAATGTCGAGAGCCACATCTACTCACCAATGACAAGCTGGACGAGTGCAGGTCTTCTTCATCTCAACTCACCACACCACCGATAGCCAGAGTTTTTACTGATGACCATTCCGTACCCATGTCTGATGTTGACCGGAGCACATACTTAAAAGAAGAGGCCAAACTTGGGCCATTCCAAAAATCCCATTTGGACCTTATCTGGAAGGACAACACTACTTATCTGAATGAAGCTGAGAAAAACAATGGGACCTCAGAAGAGAATCCTGAGGAATTCACCAAAGCTCGCCCACTCTCAGTAAAGAGACGTTCAGCATCCATCCCAGGTGTTTCTGATGAAGAGTTGGAAGAGGACCTGGAAAGATTTAAACTTCAGGTAGGGATGCTGAGCATTGTCTTCCTGGATTTTGAAAAGGAGAAGGCCCAACTCCGGAAAGAGGTAGAGGATGGCCGTCCCTCCTATAGTCTTTTTTTTAATTGCCTCTCTTTCTCTTCATTTCATATCCTTATGCATATGCATCATTTCAAAGGACCTACTCTAGACATCATTACCTCATCTTATTTCTTTTTGTTATGTTGTTCTTTTTCCATGTCTTTGTATGGATTTTCTTTGTGTTTGATTTGATTTGTGTTTGACTTGCATGTTTCTCCTTGCATATTAGTTTCTTTTTAACTAACATGTAGGATTGAACCATTGTTTGTTGAAGGTCATTTCCACTGCACTCAAGTAACCTTTGATACAGACTGCCAGTTAAGAAAGTGTTGGTTGTTGGCATTCTTGATTGTGCTCCAAAACTAAACAAAGAAAGAAAAACATTCGTATGTGTCCTTTGGTAGTGACTTTTCCTTCATCATGCATGGACCTTGCATGTATCTTTATGTTGAAAAGGTTCTTTTGTATGAACTCTGACTCTCTAGGTGATCTGGTGTGAAGATTGTACACAATCGCCTTCTTTGCCCTGAAAAGAAGTGCATTTCTGATGAAATGGCAATTACTGATTAATCTTTTCTTTTTGATGCATGAATAATGGAATATTTCATCCACAAAATGACAATTTGTATATCTCTTACCCTGTGTTACCTTAAATTCTTGATAAAAAATATTTATTTTCTCGAATACCTCCAACGCAAACTGAGAATCAAAATAGTCCTGATTAATTGGAGCAGATGGGGGCCATGTTTAACAACTGCAAAACTATATCAAAACATGCATTTACAAACTCGCATAACTGGTGCAGTATAATTTAAGTCCTATATATCCAATTGTATGCTCACTACTTCCCAAATGCAAGCCACATGCATCTTTGCTAATATACTATTTAAAACGCTTCACCAACATGAGAGTGGTAATGTACAAATGTATTCATTTTTGCTAAGGTTTTAGCAAAAATGTAAGTGTTTGGGAAGAATTGATCATATGAATGATAATAACATGGCTTAATGAGACTAGATTATACTGCACAAGTTGTAAGAGAGTTTGTAGACGGCTGTTTGATATATTTTTGCTGATGATAAACGGCACCCACATACTTTGTTTATTCTCTGTTTCGCCATGGAGGTGAACGTGTGAAGTTTTCTTCAAGAATTCAAGGTAACACCGGATGAGTAATTCATTTACAAATGGGCATTTTGTGGGTAAAGTATTCCTTAAGTTAGGCTTTATACCCATGGGATGAATAGATTTTTTTTGGACAGCCTTTTGTTCAGTGTTTTGATATTTGTCTAGTATATAAAGTATATAGTAGCTGGGATTGGCTCCAGCCCCCCCCCCCCCCCCCCCCCCCCCCCCCGACCCTAAATACAGGATAAGCGGTAGACAATGGATGGATGGATGGATAAAGTATATATATAGTATAGAAAGAAGACTAGAAGAAAATTTTTTGGACAATGTTGTTGCAACCAGGTGGAATCTTCTAGTCTGAGTCACGATTACCACGTTAACGCAGTTTGGCATTTTAACTCACAGAGAAAAAAAATAATTTATATCTGCAATAGTCAGTGAGATGGCAATATAAATAACAATATACATAGTATAAACTGCTAAAGATAATACTTTAAGAGATGGTAATGTTGAGCTCATCTGGAATTATTTAAAACATTTGAATTCAACTTTCTCTGATTTTAGTTTTAAGAAAACCATTCTTGTATGTATTCTTGTATGTTTACCATTCATATCAGACCAAAACACAGCAAGCATTGTAAGTATGGGAATGTGCATCCTTTAATTAACTGAAAATACCACGGCAAATAGAGTAACCACACTAAGGTGTTAGGTCTCCAAAAGGAGTGGTGACACTAAATTATGTATGACAAAGTGTACAAGTCCCTGCTCCAAAACACATCTTAAAAGGCTGGCCCAACATGTTTCAGTTAAGAATAAATTCTCAAATCCAGTTATCAACTATATACCATTGTCTTTTCAGGTTGGCAAGGAGACGACAAAGACTGCAATGGGGGAGCAAATATCTTCTACTCCTTGGGATGTTGGTGGAATTGCATTGGAAAAAGTAGGTACCGAGAAACCTGAGACCAAGTTGGGATCGCTGTCATGTCGAGCTGGAGCAGCTCAACAAGAACAGCAACCTGCAAACAGCAAGAGGTATTATTTTGATTTTGTTCACATTGCTCTTATTTCAAAACAACACATACAGAATCCTCCGCAATTTCAAAGTCATATATTATCTACAAAAAAGAAAAATAACTTTGTGTTTATTTGTTCTCTAAATCATTTTTTTTAATAAATGGCTTTAGCTATATATTTTGTTAACATTCAACAAAAAGAGCAAAAATAACTGATTTTCATTGATTCAATTTAATGAGGTTTTCTACAGCATTACCCCCAAGGGGGGCCCCAAAGTGTAGATGTCACAACTTTTTGACCATCAGGTTTATTGCTCTTCATAGCACAAACGGCGCACCAGTGCAATTGCATATCCCACTCCAGCAGACCTACAATAGCCAAACACAGGAGGAACAAGCTGTAGAGGAGACCTTACAGCTGGAGCTGGTCAGAGGGGCCCGGCGCAGGAGAGCCCCTCAGACCCACACTCATGTCAATGGAGATCCTCTGTCTGTGTTTGATGATAGCACGTTAAGTGATGTGTCCGACGATGAAGGAAGGTATATATGCAGTATGCTTTTTTTTTGTACCTATCTCACCTTTCTGTCACTAACTCGTAGGCCGTGTTCAGATTGAATGCAAAGGGAATAATACAGGCAGCACAACTGCTTCCAAAGTCAATAGAAAGAAGTGAGTGGATGTCAGTCACAGAGTAGAGAAAAACAACTACCTTATTGGTTGGTATGTTTGGAACATGTTTATGCCGAATAAACACAAACTTCTAAGGAGGTACACTTCTTTGCATTCAGTCCAAACAAACCTTTACAAAAATGGTGGTGGGTCACCAGTTGGATGCGATTCTTGATTTCATAGACATAGTTGCATGTCTAACCACTCATTTTCCAAAAACGTATAGTATACTGCATTATACCATCACGCTTCGAACAACTCTTCAATACAGCTCTCTTATCTTGAGAACATGCATATCAATTTCCCATATAACCTCTGTTGGTCTTCCCTGCATTCGTTGGGCTCAGGTTTACACCGAGTGGAGAACAGAAAAAACAGGTAAAACACACATTTTGTTAGTTACTGAATGGAAGTTTGAGTAAACGTTACAGAATAAGAAAATGGATAATATTAACGCCACAGTTTGTTTCCATATTTAGAAGCCTGAAGAAGTGGGGATGGCAGAAGACTTTGATGAACTGACTCAGTCATCCGACACAGCCACAGATGATATAGACTCTCCCACTTCAGGCTATCGTCATGCATCCGTCCTCATTCAGAAGCTGGACTCAGCCACTTTGGGTACTGATTTAGCTGATTATTTCTGCTTTTTAAGACTTTTGTAACTTGATCAGTTTGTTCATCTAATTTGCAAAATACCCCTGAAAGCAAGATCTGGTGTATGTAAGCGGTGAGCCATTTTAAATCTCACAGATTCAAGAAGCATGGTGAAGCTGCAGAACATTTTCCACGAATATGAGCGCTCCATCCAAAAGGCAAGGAGTCGCCATGGGTACCTAACAGACAAGGTGAGCCAGCTGGAAATGGAGAGGGCGGAGTTGAAGAGCTCTCTGGAGGAAGTTAAAGATGTTAAATCTGCCTTGGAGCGCAACCAGCTGGAACTGCAGACTGAAGTCACAAACCTCAAGTTAGTTTTCTCTAATGCTCGAATACTCTTTAGCCATTTCTTTACATGGTCTTGCTCTCTATTCTGATATTTTTGAGCATCATACAGTATCTTATGTGATTACTTATAATATGGTTCTTTTTTTTATTTGGTCTGAAATTGGTATAGATTTCAGCTGAAACAGGAGCAGGAAAATCGCCGCAACGCCACCATGATGTACAACACAACCAGAGATAAGCTGAGGAGGATGGAGGAGCAGCATCAGTTAGAGGTTCAGGAGAGACAAAAAGTGGAGCTCACCCTCAGGAATCTCGAGCTAGAGATGAGAACACTGGTCAACAACAAAACACAGGTACACCTTCTTGCATTTCAGTTGCTTTTCTGTCCAAGGTGTGTTTTCACTGTAGTGATGTTGGCTAATATTGTATTAATAATGTGATACATTAACATTATTAACATACAGTATGCATTTTTTTAAGTCATACTCATATGGTGTCCATTTGGAATTGGTGTTGATCTTAGTATGCTTTTGATCAATTTATCGTTATCTAGCTTTTCCAGTTGTTGTTTGGTGTATGTGTGATTATGATGGCTACATTAATGGGTTATATGTCCACCACCCAGCTTGAAGAGGACCACACCGAGACCCAGAGACTGCTGGCTCAGGAGCGCAGTGCTCGCACACTGCAGGAGAATCTGCTCAACAGCCATCTCCGAAAGCAGCAAGAGATAGAAGACGAGAACAAAAGAAATCTTAGCAGAAGCAATGAGGTAATCATCAAGGAGTGGTAACTATAGCTTTGTGTTGTGGTTTATATGATATTCCAACATTTTGCACCCACTGATATTGTGTTTTTTCCAAAACAGGAAAACATGTGGTAGCTTTTAGTTTTGAACATCCTGCCAGCTTGAGGCAATCATACCATGTTTTTTTTTTTTTACATTTACATTTACATTTAGGTCATTTAGCAGACGCTTTTGTCCAAAGCGACTTACAATAAGTACATTTGTCAAAAGAAGGAAACAAAGAAACCACAACGTATCACTGCTGATAAAGTAAGAGCTAAAAAAAGAACAAGTGTTAGATCCTCGTCTGAGTAAAGTAGTACCTTAAGAGCGACAGTGCTATGATCAGAGTGCTATAGGTAAGGTTTTTTTCCCCTGTTCATAGGCATTGTCTCAGCTCACGGAGGCCAGTGACAGGGAGAGGGAGTTGCTGCAGCAAAGTGCGACCTTCCAGGAGCAGCTGTCCATCCTGAGAGCAGACCTCGAGAATTCACATGCCAGCAGCAGTCTCAAAGAGAGCCACCTTTTGGAGGAGAACGAGGCCCTTAAGGAACAGCTGGAAGATGCTCGGCGAGATCTCAAACTCAACAGTGATGCCCTGACCCAAACTGTCTTCAACTGCAATAACCAAGTGACCACCCTGAAGTCTGAGTTAACTATTGCAACGAACCGTCTGGAAAATGAGAGGCAGACTCGTGAAACGCTGGATGCAGAGGTCGATTCCACTCGTATCCGCCTGGCTGGAGCCATAAAGGAGGCAGAGCTTTGCATGGCAACTCACAGAGACACAGAGAGAGCTCTGCTTCGGGAGAAAGAGGAACACCAGCGTCTGAAAGACAGATCGAGAGGTTAGTAGTGGTCATGCCCAACCAGGCCAAATGAAAGACATGAAAGTATTAAACAGACACACCAGCTTGGAAAAGCTGTTTGTAATCTAAAGTGCACCTTATGTGTCATTAATTAATTTATCCATATCCATTTAAGGCAAGGTGGTGGGGGACAAGGGCTTGACTGCAGGCAATACTTTATGCTCAATACAATCATCAATGTATTGAGCATAAAAACACTGTCAACTATTTCAGTTGATCCGGTTGCCTCTTATGGGATAAACCATTTGTGGCATTAGTCCACAGAACCAATGTCACTCTTTAATGTGATAGTGGCTGTTGAACAGGTTGCTCTGTCTGCGGCAGAACTCCTGTTGTATCTGCTGTCTGCTTGAGACAGTGGTTTGTATTTAATTGTAAAAGCAGCCTTTTGTTTTGCGCATATTTCTGTACTGTAACTTATTGTTTGTACTTCATCTTATTTTTATTTCTGCAGATGAAGCAGGTAGTCAACGTGAGGCAATCAACAGCCTGTCCCAGAAGCTGGCCAAGGCAGAGGCTCGTGCAAACAGCATGGAGAATGAAGTCCATCGGGCCACACTGCAGCTGACAGAGAAAGGCCTACTACTGGACGTCCAACAGCGGGAGAAGGACCAGGCAGCTGAACGCATCAAGGAGTTAGAAATGGCTCTGCAGGCCGAGAGGGAGCTGATGAGCCGCGTCGGAGCACGCCAAGAAGCCACACAGGAGCGACTGGCCCAAATACAGAGTGAAGGCATGCTACTACGGCAACAGCTAGAAGAGGCCCAAAACAAAGGCGTTGCGAAAGAGCGTGCTGTGACAGACGCCCAAGAGCGCTTCAGTGACATTCTGTCCAAGCTCCGCTCTGACAGTGAAGAGAGAGTACAACTAGTGGAGGAGAGAAATAAGGAGCTTGCCAGTAAGGCTGCTGACCTCCGAGATCAGATCTACAAGTTGGAGGAAGAGAAGAATGAAAGAGAGGTAAGATTAGGAGTCTGCAGCGAAAGAGGATTACCTAACCTCCTCTTCCAGACCCATTTTTAGCCATTCTTCTACATGCCAGTTGAGGATCTTCCTTTAAATCTAATCAAACCCTACTGTCTTTGGAATCGGTCTGAGCACAGACCTGTCTAAGGCAGCTGCAGCAGGATCTAGCTGACTCACTCAAGAAGCTGTCGATGAGTGAGGCTTCTCTGGAGGTCAACACACGCTATCGCAGTGACCTGGAGGAGGAGAAGGCCCGGCTCTTTAAAGACTTGGACAGGCTCAAAGGAAAGGTAACAGCAGGGAACAGGGTCCCCTTGTGGCTCTACATTCTCATCACATCTATGATTCCAGCTGTGTTAATGATGAGGCAAACAATGACAATTAGATGGATTATTATCAAATATTTTAGGTGACTGAGCACTTGGTTCTAAGCAGCAACAACTTCCAACCTGTATGGGTAACTGACAGTTAAGTCTGCTGTTGGCATTGCTGATGAGGTGTGTGTTTTGCCTCTGTCACTTAGCTGGAGGAAAGTGAAGACCGCTTCGTGCAGGCTGAGAGACGTATTAACGGTCTAAAGAGCAGCCTGGATGAAAAGGAAAAGGAACTCACCACAGCTGCTCAGAAACACCAGGTGGCGCTGTCTGCCTCAGGATCTTCTGACACCACTATCAAACAGCTGGAGGAAGCTGTGCAAAGGTATTTACAAACACACACATGCACACACACACACACACTTGGGATTAAAATATTGATAAATGTATTTTATTTTAAAAACCTGTATAGAATAAAATGTCACTCCTCTGAAATGAAAAGTGTAAAATCAAGCGTGAAAAGTCCTTAACAAAGAAATGATTATAGATCTAGATAATATGTTTTGGTGTATATGAATACTTTTGATGTCACCTTAGGCTCGAGATAGAGAACGCCAGGCTGGAAGCGGCTGCAAAACAACAGTCCAACAAAATTGATTCTCTTCAGAAAAGGGCTCAGGAATCTACCATGGTGAGTGCTGCAAGCTTAATCCAATAAACTGCTTTAACTGTTACAAAGGATCTCTGTGCAACATTTTTTTAATGTTTTTTTGTGACTTAAAAAGCGAAATATAATTTCTCAGTATCGTAATACTATAGTAATCACAATATAATTACGTTGTGATGTAATTTTAAGGTATCCAATCTTTTTCCAGCTTTCTAACAGCTCACCTGGAGGAGGGGTTGGTATTGTGGATGTAGGCTTAGTTCTCTGTGTGGGGTTACTCTGTTGTATTAATATCTAAATTGACAGAAATCACAAAATCTGATTTTATCAATTTACAAAATGAAACACACTTGGACTTTGTGTTTTTTTTTCATAGAGCACACATTAAAACATACGGAGGGAGTAATGGATTTGTGTCCTCTTTGGGTTTTTCTTGGTGACTTTAAAATGTGTTTTCTCCCCTTAGTCTGATCTTGGTAGGTGGGGACTTTCACTCTCTTTGGCCTCGAGCTGCATGATGCATGTTTTTTCCTTTAGTCCTAAGTGTCTTCTCAACTTTCTAAAATAATAAACAACACAACAGCAATGCAAAGAAAAACACCCTCTTTAATGTGTGTTTTACAATGCTCTTCTTATTTCTTTAGGTCAGAGAACATTTGGAGGACTTGGTGACAAACCTCCAAAGCAGTAAGATGACTTTGGAAGACCAACTCAGTCGAGAGGTCGGTGGCATACACCGTTTCCTAACTAAGAAAACCCTCAGCTTAGTATCCATTTCTTACTTTTATCATCTTTTCTAGTCTGTAACTCACCTAGGATCAGTCTGAGCAGGAAGTTCCTACATTTTTGAGTAGCCATCCAAATGTAGCATCAGTACCCTGCTACCATCAATGGCATAGCCTTTGGCAGGAAGACTTATCTTTGGGGGCCAGTGGTCTGAAATTCTAACAAGCAGACAGCGACTTCTTTTTTTAATATGTATATGTGTGATAATTGGATTTCTCACCTCCGTCTTTCTCTTCTTTAGGTCCAGAAGCAAAGCATGCTGTCTCACACAGCGCAGGACTCTCAGGCCTTGTGGGAGGAGGAGCTGAAGAGCCGCTCTAAGTTAGGATTGCGCCTGGCAGAGCTTGAAAAGGAAAAGGGAGACCTGAGCACCCAGGTGATCATTGTGATGCACTCATATGCAGGCTAATGTAGTGCATGGTTTGCTGATGATAATAAACCATGGTTTGGGTCTCAAGCGTTATCAGCCTGTTGCCTGTGTTCCAGATGGAAATAGAAAAGAAGAAAGCCAAGAAAATGGCAGAGCAGAAGAAGTCTGTAGACACGCGGCTGGATCAAGAGATGAAGAGAAACACAGAGCTCCAAAAAGAAATGTACAGGTGACTCCTAGCCTCCTCCTCCCACCTCCCTCACCAACAGCAGTACTTCTTCCTAGACACACCTAATATCCAGTAGAGTGCAGTATTTCCCAGCTTATGTGGCTGTGGTGTTCCAATGTGTGCGTCTGGTGTAAGGGTTTCAGTTTTTTAACTCCACTCTTAATGTATAATAAGTCCCTGTGTTTGTGTGCTCACTTCCTTATTCTTTGACATAATTTATGCAGTTCATGAATTTTGAGTTTGCCTTTAATGAGAGGCGTGTGTTCTGATGTATTTTGAATCTGAATTTGTCGCATATAGTTTAAATGAGTCGTATGTAGTGAAGAAAAGTTGCAAATTGGTAAAGTATGTGCATAATAACACTGTTTGGAATAATGGTTAACTCTGCATAGCCAAGGTGATATATAATATGTTAGGTCATACCTTAATTCTGGGTTGTACACGGGGCCAGCGTTTTGTATGAGAAATTCACTTTGTATTTATGTATTTGTTTACTTATAGTATGTGTGCATGTGTTTTTTAAGGTTGCGTACTTTATTGAAGGCTGCTAAGAAGAAGTTGCGGGATCAGGACACAGGCGGAGCAGAATTTGGCTCTCCTATGAGCAGTCTACGGCTGGAACCCGGCAGACACATCCAGGCAGACGGTGCTTTTGGACGAATGAAAGAAAAGGTTTGTCTCAGTGTCATGATTATAATATACTGCTGGTAGTTATACTGCTACTATACACTATAGTATAGCTTGAAACCACTCAAGACCCCTTGAGTCCCTTAGGTGTGGTGTTAAACTTCAGCTGTGAGACCTCTTTTTTATGTTACTAGGTGGACGAACTGCAGGTACAGCTGGAGAAGGAAGGCTCCCGCCGCAGCCAGCTGGAGAAAGTGAACGGCGACCTCAAGGATCAGCTGGCCTCCCTGAGGAGCTTGAGCCACAGTAATGACCAACTGGAGAGGAGTAAGAGGGAGTTGGAGGAGGAAGTGCTGGACCTGAGACGCCGGATGGAGGCCGCTCAGATAGAGCAGAGCCAGGTAGAGCAGTACCGCCGTGACACAGAGGAGAGGGTCCGTCAAGAGATCCAACAGAAACTGGAGCAGGTCAACATCTTCCTGCAGGTAAACATTTTTGGGGGGGAAATGTAATTGTTAATATAAAGAAAGTAAAATCTTTGATGAGATTAGTGCACATCAGAAATATAAAATGGACAAAGAAATTATAAGATGGACTAAAATTGTTGTAAGAGATGAGATGGCAAAATGTGTCCACGTGTCTATTAAAACATCACTTAACCTCATCTATTTGTGCATCAGTCCCAGGCAGCATCCCAAGAAGCATTGGATCAGATTAAAGCGACAAATGAGGCCAACCTGCGCTCTCAGCTGGAACAGAAGATCCGGGAGATGGAGGGGGAACTGGTCCGGGCCCGCACCACCAATCATGACAGCCTCAGCCAAAGAGACTCCACACGCACAGAGCTAGAGCGGTACCGCCAACTCTACACAGAGGAGCTGCGCCTCCACAAGTCCCTGGCTGCCAAACTAGAGAGGTGAAGTCAGCTTGGTGGATTTAAACACCTGATTTCTATGGTGTATCAAACAAACAGTGCTAATGATGAGAGAACCCATACTATTGTATCAATGATTTTCCCCACAGGGCCAACAGTCGGCTCACGGAAGCCAATTCCAAGTTGCTCAACGAGCGCAGCCGGTCTCTGATAACCAGCAGCATCACCAATGGTACTCTTGGAGGGCCCTCGCTGGACGTGGGTTCTTTGGGTTCTCCTGCACATTATGGGGCCACACTGGGGCCCCTCAACAGGAGCTTGGGCTTGGGACTCTCCCTCATCAGCCCTGTAACTGAAGGGCAGAACAGCAGGGTGGAGGACTACCTAGCCAAGGTCTGTACAGTCATTCATTGAATCCCTCATGATGATAACAAACTTTATGGTGACATTTATTTACTTTGGGTCATTTTCATTTCCATAGCGTCGTGGTTGTCAGCATTGTTGTTGTTTAACTGGTGCTGTTTTGTTTAAATAGGTTGCTTTTTATACACAGGCTAGTGTTTTTGTCATAACTGCAGAGGCATGTTAATCTACACAACAATATGTATGTAATGGCGTTCTAAGTTTGCTGAACACCTGCCCGCCCTCTACAAGAACGGCTTCAAAACTGAAGTGAAATCTTCCTCCTGTTCTTGTCTTTCTCCTGCACGTTGTTCCTCTTCCTCTCTAACTTAAGCCTGTTGTGGTAGTGGGGCTTTACTTCTTCTAACCCGTCTTCTATTTCTCACTCTTTTAGCTTCTAGCTCAAAAGTCTGTCTCTCATCTCTCCTCTCTTCAGCCAGACCCATAACAAGGTGTGTAGAAGTCTTCAGCTCAGTGTCTGATTGGCTGCTGTTCTTTCACCCTGCTGGTGGGCCCACATGTATGGCCCTGATGCAAACCATGCTGTCCAGGGTTCCAACAGTTCAAAGACAGTTATTGTAGAGTGTAACAGCTATTTTTATTACAGTGGCTCTCTTCGAGTTTGTATTTCAAATGGAATGACAAATTGTCTAAAGTGACATAACAAATGTCATCATTACGAATTTGGGCTAAATGGAAAAGTTCGGAATAGCATAGAATTTCATTGTTGAAATGTGCAGGAGACCTGGGTTTTGCATTGTGTGGTTAGTCAGTTAGACAACCAGCTGAAATGCCAAACCCTCCTCCTTCTCCATGCTCTGAAGTTGATATGTAGACTAGAGATTATGTGGGTATTGTTGGCTGGAGATAGAAATGTTGTTTGGAAAATAGTACCAATAGGACAGATCTCACTTTTCTTATTAGGACGGATGAATGAAGCTTAAGTCCAGAAGTTAAACTTAATGGGAACTTTGATTTAGATGAATTAAAGTTTGTTTTTTAGCAATTTTTTTACATATGGATTTGAACTCATAAACAAGATATAGTAATAATAATAATAGTAATAATAATAATCATTATAATATTCACAATAAAAGCTTTAGTTATACAACACAACCACAGGCACATCTAATTGTGCATGATGCAAATGCAGCTCTCAAACGCAAAAAACATGCAATTCTGGATTAATAACAAAGCAAAACCATCATCCTTGATATGTTTCATGCAGACCTTTTATGGTTTTACATGTTGGCTGTCAAGAACATTTTTCTTTAATGTAAGATTTATTCAGATAAAAACCTTTCCTCATTAGTTTAAATGCATTCTTGTACAAACTATTTGATTATACATATTGACTCGCAGTAAGACAATAGGAGATCATCAGCCTGCAGAATCTGCTTCACATTATAGTCAGAATGTTTCACTATTCAAGTATTTGTCATTAATTCGTGTTGCCATTTACCATAGTATTGTCTTCAGTGGTGAAACATCATCCTTGTTTCTTTTCTGTTTTTTAATATGTGTAAATATTTATTTCCAATGCTATACATCAGAGATCTTCAACAGGGGGTCCGTGACTCACTGCAGGGGGTCCCCGAAATTATTTGGTCCCAAACCTTTTTTCTTCTAAAAATGTAAATATATCCAAAAATACACATTAACACGAATACAACCTTCAAATCTAAATCTTCATATTTATTCAATTTGATCTTGTGAAAGTCAGAAATGCCGATATAGAATTACATATGTTCTATAAATACATATTAATAATAGTATTATTTTAATGGCTTAGCATTGTATACATACATTATAACAAAGTACTTTCATACATGGCACTATCGGCTGCACTACATATTATTATTGGACCGGTTTAATTAGCAACATAGGTTATGATGTGTAATAGGGGGTCCCTCCACATGGTCAATATAAGCCAAGGGGTCCTTGGCCGGAAACACGTTGAAGACCTCTGCTATACGTTATTGTAGGGCGATATTTGCCACCAAATCATTAGATCTCAATTCTATCAACAACTTTGCCTTTTTTTTCCAGATGCGGAGTGAGTTGGATAGAAACATAACAAAAGAATTGAACAATGGTGAGTGCACTAAAACTGGAAACATGACATGAGAGTCTTTAATTGATTAGATGGTAGCTATATGTGACCTGTAGCTGCTGCTCAATGACGGTAACTGTGTTCTCTCTGGCCGTCAGCCACAGCAGAGCTGGACGTCGCTGCAGCCCGGCTGTCACCGGTGGGCTCTGCCTCGAGGGGGGAGCTGGACCCCGTCAGCAGGGCGACGCAGCAGTACTTGGAGGTACTAAAGAAGAACAAAATGATCTGAAAACGTATCTCTGCTGCTCGCAGGCAAACATTCTATTTCAGACATTAATAAAAAACATCAAATCTGCACCAACAGTATGTTCAAAGCCATATATCACATATAAGACCATGTATCACATATAAGAATCCCACTTTGTCCATCATTGATGAAAAAAGGCAAACAAAATGCACGTTGCACTACATAGTATTCTGATTCATTCTGTTGAAGCTGTTGCTCTCGCGCTCTCTCACTATCTTTCTGTAATTTTGGTTTGTATTTGTTTATATTGGTGTTGTTATATTTGATGTAAGCATCGTTAATAATTTGGTACGTGCCATCGAATGGTGCAATATCTGTCTTGGTCTTACTTTATTAGAATCAATGGAGTATTGTGTTTATGATCATATTATTTATTCATTAATATTTTTTTAGGAACATGATATACTTGAATACGACGAGCTGGAGTACTCTGGCTATTGAGACAGGGTAACTACATTTGTACAACTGTCATTTCAGCTTTTTGTTGGCTTGCTTTTAGGGCCACCAAAAGGGAAACACCTATTTGTTTATTAGTTGTTGTTTTTTTCTTAAATTAATTTCATAAAAACTGTAAAAGAATATATACATAGGAACTCATGTGACGCCTGTACATTACAGAAGACTCTAAAGTTGCAAATAAAAAAATAAAAGTAAAAAACACCTAAACTTGAGTGAGCTATTAATGTCTGATGTGGAAATGACAAATGAAAGATCCAATATGATGACCACAAATTTCTCCTGGCGTTTCAAAAAAATCCATCACTGAGTTTGCTGTAAATGAAAATGTGACTGATATGATTTATTTATTTCTACTTGAATAGAAATATTAACTTTATATTTCCATAATTATCCTTACCTGCCCCTAATCTACATTACAAGTTTGAATGTAATAACATGCATATATAATTATTATAGTTGTTAGTTATTAAACAAATGGAACATTTACTAAATTATTAACATACATTCACACAGTGTAAGTCTCTCCAATTTTCCAATTACTGCATACGGTTTTTTACACCTGTTAAAAGATTATCTGAATAGATATGAACAGTTGATGAACTGAAACTGAAGTCATTAACAGTATCTGCTTCTTAAAACCAGTTGAGCTGTAGAGCTAGAGTACGTGTTTAATACTGACTTCTCTGATGCTTATTCTGATGCTCTTCTGTGCAGCACTTTCTTTAGATTCCAGGTACATTCCATATAAAATGCTGCTTTCCATCAATATGCAGTCATTTTTAGCCCAACCCTCATTAGCTATGTTTTGATGTACTTCACTCCCCCCCCTCCTCCCCACTTCTCTAGCACACCCAAACACATGAAACTTGATGATATGCGCTGGTTTAGAAACCATTCCCCTCACTTATTAAAATGAGACAATGTGTTTATGATTGCCCCCCTCTGGTGTGTCTCTCTTCCCTTTGATCCGTCCTCTCTGCGTCAGCCTCAAATGTTAGATATTCAAATCTAGTTACATTTATTTTTGTTTCCTTTACAGCAGATGGGCACATCTGACAGACTGACTGTTAGGTGTTATTATTTCCTCTTCTTTTTTTTTTTTTAATAGACGCCACTTCATACACTACACGTAAACCTCGTTTTGATTGAGGAGGTTACAACCATTGTCATGAAGCTTTGGAGGCGGGCGAGAATACAAATAGACAGATTCTGAATAAAAAAGTGTTGAAAGGGTTGTTTTTGAAAAGCAACTCAGGTTTAAAACAAACCACTCCTCACTGGGTCATCTTCTATCTGTGATGCCCAGTCTTGTTATCTCAGACTGCCAGTCCAACATAGTTAAGAAAGAACAAGGTGTCAACCTCACGCCTCCGACGCATGATGAGGTTGTTCACTGAACAGGCCATTTTATTTATAAATCTTACTTCCATGAAACAAATGTGCAAATGCAGCTCTCACACGCAATCGAAGACGCAATAATAATATTAATCAATGATAATAAAGAAGTTATACATATACATCTACATTTGAAGTATGCCCAAGAGTACTTCAATCAAACCACAGCACATTTGATACTAAAATATTATATTATATTATTATAATAGAGTGGTTATAATTTGAATTTATGTTGAACAAAAACATTCCAGTAGGAGTGTTGAAGCGACCATGAGCCAGTGAACAAGTGTAGGTTTGAAGACCTCTTATATATATATTTTTTATTATATTTACCCAAAATCATGTGAAAGTTTTTAATTAAAAAAAAATAAGGGGGACAGATTATTAATGGGGGTTAAGATCTGAACAAACATTTTTATATTAATATTAATTGTAATTTGTTTTCACCATTTGTACCTTGATTGACTTTTTATTATTTTATTTAAATTTCCCATTACCATTTCTTTGTACACCAGCTTTTTTGTGATTCATATTGTATAATATTACAATTTAATTAAATAAAAAACAAACACAAAGGTTTAGAGTCAGAAAATTATTATAAATGTACATTAATGATTATTCTCCAATTTATTGTCTACATTAATCATAATTAATTTGTCACTATTTGAAGCCCAATATGATGTCTTGACATTAAAGCTATGTTGAAAATATTTAAAAATAAAAACACAGAAAATACACAGTAAGCTACAAATCCTCACCATTGAGAGGCTGGAAAATTAAAGTCATTGTCGTTTTCTCAAACTAATTACAAAACCAAACTTTCTCAGTCTCCTGCATCTAATCATTCCAAAGACAGTTAGCTTAATTGTTATTGTTTGTACCACCTCAAAATGTTAAACTGTCGACCATCACTTAGAAGGCATCATTTTCACTAGAATTATTTATTTTAGTGGTGATTTCAAACCAAAACTCAAAGGCAAACATATACATTCAACTTAAACAATGTATTGCTGTGTGGCTGTAACATGTAGGTTCTGAATTCAGTTACGATATTGACTCTTTGTGATCTGTGGAGGTAGACAAGTGGGTAAAAGGGAGAACAAATTGAGGGGGACAAGTGGAACAAACCTGAGTGTTTATTTGTTGTTGTATGCTCGCCATGCTCTAAATTGGACGTCACCGCTGTTTCTTGTCACCAGCTGAATCCAAATGTGTTGTGGGCAAAAGAGATACTTAAATTGGATTTACTCGCTCTAACATGATTTAAATGAGCCTCTTGGCTTGCCTGGACAGATTGACAGTGCTGTCTTTACCGTCGCTTTGTTTTATTTTTGGCTGTTTACTCTGCCTCTGTGCTGTCATCTCGTACAGTGACTTTAAAGGAGCCCGCTTCGATCTTCCAAGATCTGGAGAGAATAAGCATCCTTTTATGTTCTAAGTGTTTCATACGACAAATATGAAAAAGGTTTCAAGAGAGCGCTGACAGGTTTTTTGTCGCCCTGCTCGGCAGCTGCAAAGAGCTGTGAAGGAAGGAGTCAAACCTGCAATCTGGTAACATGAGAACCTGTACAACACTGAGCAAAGGGTTGGACCCCTCTCGTTCAGGGTCTTGCTGGGTCAAAGTCATTACATGCGACTTGATGTGCGAACAAAAGGCTTTATTTTTGTAGAATAAAGCTGGCTTTTGAATGCACTGTAGCTTGTACACACTGCAGTGCAGCACGTTTCTGTGCTGACCCTGGCGGCTGTGCAATGTGATAAAGGACAACAGCAATACAGTATTAATGAGTCCCACTGTGGCTTTTGTTGTATTCACCCTGGCTGTCCAAAGAGATTCAACAAGCAGCATAAATCACCTGCACACATTACTTTTAATATTTCAAAAGGTCCTTGAATCTATTTCCTACTAAATCTACCAGTAGATAAATAATGCATATTTCCCTTCCTCTTGTCGCTTGCAATGATATGAGAATGCACAGTTTGTATAAAAAGAAAAAAAATAGTTAGGGAAAAACACTCATTTAAATTCTTGCAGAGAGTTGGATAAGGAGATTGACATCTCTCTCCTGTCTATGGAGCTGGAGTCAAGTGATGGTTAGTTTAGTTAGCAGGAAGACTGGGAACGGGGGGGAGATGATTAGACTGGTAACCTCATGGTGACTACAAAACTCCAGGACGACAATGCTCCATTCCAAGATATAGTCCAGCCCAGTCGTCTCTTGGGTGAAGCTGCATATTTACCAAACACGTATCATCTTACTCAGCAAAAAAGCAATCAAATGTATTTCTCAGAATCTCAAATTATTCCTAAGTATAGAATATATAGAAATATAGAAGTTTATATTATATTATTATTAGTTCAGTGTAGAGACCGTCAGTGTGGGGAAACAGCTCTGTCTGAAGTTCAGTAATGTAGAAGTGTAACACCAGCTATGCCTTGTATGGAAGGTGCATGTGGGATTGTGCTCATGTTGCACACGCCATTATTATGGATTCCCAGCACCGTAAATCCCTGATGGTAGCTTCACTGTTGGATTGGTCTGTCAGTTAAGATGACTTTTCAACCAGATGTATGGGAAGCAAGTAAAATAACCTTTGAAAGATCAAGAAGCTCAGGGCAGCCCTACACTAAAATCACTCATTTCCAATATACTTACCATAGACTGATATTTGCGGAACAAAGAAAATATAGCTGACGGCGGCTGGTTGTTCCCCGTCACATGACATGCTGTGTAACATTCCAAACATTGAACTATTTTTGATCTTGGTAAAGTGTCTTTGGTCACATAAGTGAAGAAGATTGTGAAGCACAGAAGTCAAATCTTCCTTCTTTGGAAAGAGCCTGTTAAAGTACTTTTTTAAATCACCATATAGTGTGAAAATAAGCAGTAGACATATTTATAATGAAAGACAATAAACAGGTATTACTGATCACGAAGAAGGGCTGAGTTTGGCAGCTGTTTGTGGTGTTCACAACTATAACAACAAGGTCAACAAGATGATGCTTAGTCACAAGAAAAGAATCTCACGTTGGCTTTAATGTCCCTTTCAGAGTCACATTTACAGGTTAGTCCTCAGGTCCGGATGTCCGGCTGTCTCCTAGCTGCGATGGCAGATCTGGCAGCACTCCAGACAAAACTCCAGACACTCGGTCGGCTCGCAGCACGACTCGAACAGCACCGAGTGGCAGTGGGCGTGGCAGTTGAGCTCCTCCACGGGAACCTCCTGGAGGGCCGAGCAGCAGCGGGTGCAGGCGTGGCAGCAGGAGGAGCAGAGGGCGTGGAGGCAGGAGGAACAGGCCTCCAACAGACCCAGGAGCAGTGCAGAGCACTGGCACGACAGGCACGCCAGCAGCAGGTGTGAACAGGAGTCTGTGGGTGAGATAGAATGAGACAGAAAAGGGATGGAGCCGCAAATATATCACATCCGAGGTCACGGCAAAGCGATGGCGTGTTCTGAAAGCCTGTCAGACGGCATCAGAAATGGGGATTAATGATTCTATTAACCCTAAATTAATCTCTTGCATGTTTATTTGTCGTGCCGTGCAGAACTTAAAAGAGAAGCTACGCCGCTGTGGTGATCAAGTGTGATTGTGTTTACTTAATCACAGAGCTTCCTTCAGTCCTCGGGGGAAAATAAAAAGGCCACGCAGGCTACCGGTGACGAACAGCAACTAGGAAGGAGCTGTCGCGCGATAATTGCTCTCCCGCCCAAATTAGGTGCAGATGACTTTGCATACATTAACCCTGCCATCGTGCTACAGTCCATCTCTCGTGATCCTAACCGCTGTGTTGTTACTTGGCTACCGTTTTCATCCTCGCAAGGACCAGATAGGGAGTGAGCTCATGCAAATCAAGCTGTTTTATCCTGTTTACTCGAGGAAGTAAATGAAAAGCAGGTGGCAGAATTCCCTGGAGAGTTGAGTTCAGCGTTTTCCTGCTTAGTTGCTCAATTATACACCCCCGCATATAACTTATGCTAATGTCCATATACGTGTGTAGATGAAAAAGGAGCTTTATGTGTGGCTACTGTATTGATTTAATGCATAACTTCATAGCGATAACAACATGAACACAAGGATAAACAAGGAGTGGCCCCGCCGCACGCTTTGATAAAACCTGAGGGAAGTGCAGCAGTTTTGAAAGTCTACAAGGGAAAACTTTTGTGTAAGAAGATAGATTGTCTTTGGTGGGAATAGAAGAATGATTTGAAGGTTTCATGTTGTTTTTAATGCTCTCGTTATAACCAATTTTCACATATTGGTGGATGATACACCAATGTTATGTATGGGCCAAAAGCTCCAGAATGTCTACTGAAATCATGCAATTTTCCATCTATAGATAACAATACGTTTAAGAACAGAAATGTCATGTATGATGTAAAATTACTTACAATCCTCATCAAGACAAATGTGACAATTTATCATGATATGCATGTTCAGTCCTGTTTAAGCCGTATAGCAGTGAGCATACCAGCAGGTGTAGCAGTAGGTTGATGTGGGGCAGCCACACTGCCCCTGCTCCTCCTCCTGCTCCTCCTGCTGCTGCTGCTCTGCACCGACAAGCTGGAGTCCTTCAGACGGCTCAGACCCGGAGGGAGGGGGGTGAGTCTGTGGTCTGGAACTGCGAGGCCACATCGTGGGCAGGTGGGCTTCTGGAAGTCACACTGAGGCTTCTGAAACCTCGCTGCCTCCTGTGAGGCCTCTGCCTGAGCGGCTGTAGCAGGCAGAGGCTGGGCTGAGCAAAGAAACACACATGCAGTGAACTGTCTTAAATGTCTCAACACATAATACTGACTGAGCACAAAGCAAATTCAATCTGGAATTTAAAATTAGAAACAGACTGATGTATGACATACAAAATTAATATAATTATATAATATATAATTAAAATAATAAAGTGAGATCACGTGACTAATAGGTAAAATTTAAATGAGCACATATCTCATTTACAAGTCAGTTACAGTGCCAATAAGAACAAACTCTTGAATTTAAACATAACAATGTTAAATATATCTAAGTCCTTGTAACGAATAACTCATGATACTAAAAAAATTGACTGCATGATGAAAATAGTGTTAAAACACCATGAAATATATCATATTCTGGAGATATTTTGGTAGCAGGTAACTCCTCGTCATTGTCACAACATTTAATTGTCGGTACTGTATTGTTTGCTGTGCAGGTCCCACGCTTTCCACTTACTGCTGATGAGGTCAGTGGGGATGGCATTTCCTCTGCTAACGGGGTCACATGATGGAAGGATTTCCTGTGCTGATTTTAAAGATGCAGTACCATGAGACACATCAAAAGAAAGCCATATTAGCTGAAAAGCTATCAAAAGAGTGGACAGATTAGTCACTGACCACACCGACATAAAAAGTATTTTATTTTCTTACATTGTTTCACATGAAGACTGATTTATCGACACCACTATTCTGTACTATGTGTAATGCTGCCTTAAAAGCCTTCCAACCCTCACGTCATTAATTAAAATGGTTCTGTGTTTTCATGGCATTTCAGGACTTCTTTGCTGGAAACTGTCAATATTGCTGGGATAAAAAGAATAGCAGCACAACATATTGTCTCTCTGTCTACAGGTCAAGCTTAAAAACGAGCCGGTTGGAGCAGCGGTGTGTATTTATTAAGAAAAACTTTCTGCTTTTATATCTTATTTCAGCTTAGATCATAGTGGAGTACTTGCCTTTAGTGGTGTGTTCCTCTGTCCCGTCCACAGGTAAATGGTCTCCTGGCAACATGTCTGATACTCATGACTGCTCAGGATGTCTGTTCCATTTCATTCAGCCGTTCACCTTGTTCATCCTCCTGCTTCAGTCGGTACCAAGAGGTCAGGAAACACCCAACATGCCGGCCTGAGTCACTGCTGTGTGTGTGTGTGTGTGTGTGTATTGTTGTTGTTCAGTAGCTTAATAACACTCCCATTCCCACGTTGATTAGCGGAAAACGGCCAGGCTCGGCTGTGTGACTTTAGGTCGCCTTCTCTCTCCGGCTTTTAGTCACCTAACACAATGGAGACACATGCCCCACTAGTGTGTTAGCTGAATGCAGTACGTATGCAAACTCTCTCACCCTCTGATGCACACTCACACTCATGCAAGCCTTGAAACGTGTGAACACTATTTAACAATCCGTGTGTAAATAAATGCAAACACTAATTTGCTCTGTAATTATGTTTCATGCTTCAGAATGAGGTTAGAATTGAATTTTCTGTATCCCATATTTGGCCTATCCCACATGGGATAAGAACACACACCTTTATGTGTGCTTTTTTATTTAATGAGGGTTGAGTCACGTTGAAATTTAAACATTTCCAACACTAAGGTGGGCAGCATCACAACAAACAACGTTGCAGACGCCAAAACAAAATACAGTCAATCAATCACTATTTCTTACTTTCAAACCATTAAGTTATCAATTACAGCCAGTGACATGTTAAATCTTTGCATGTGGATATCTTGTTTTCCCTCAGGGGTTTATGAAGAGATTGGACACATGGGCGACAGCATCATCATTACATGCCGATGAGAAGTATGAACAGGGACCAGCCCTTTCTGAGGGGCTGTTGACTAAGTGCTGTCAGAAAGTGGTGCGTTGAAAAACATGTTGACTCGCCCGCCTCACAGTGAGTATATGGCACATCAAAGCAACACATAAGTGAAGCTGTTGAAGTTGTCTAGCGCCATGCTAACTTCCAGTCAGTGAACGCAGCGTGGCGAGGCAGTCGGGAAGGAGATGTCATCTAATAGGCTGACAGCGAATCAAAGGAAACCCTCAGAGGCGATAGCAAACTTAACGGCAACTTGTTATCAGCAAAGACAATTACTGACATTAGTCAAAACAGGGAGCTGGAAATCTGAGGCCTTTCTTCTGCGTTTGGTAGTGAAGTCTACAGCAACGGCTTCACGTCATGGTTTTCAGTGGATGGGACAGCGTGCTGCCATTGTGTATCTGTGATTTTCTTTATTTTATTATTTTACAAATCATATTAAAATGCTAAAAAAGAGAATAAAGTAAAGGTTCTTGTTTTCCGATAATTAAAAGACAAATCATGAATATTTGCAAGTGTTACAAAAATGAATGGTTCAGAAAAGACACTGTTGTTTACATAATAATTGTTGTAGGAATTTTAAGTTATGGCACCTTTAATTCATATACATGCATTTTTACTGTCCTCATATACATCACTACTATCACTGTTTGCCTGCCAACTACAAACAACACTAATAGAAACTGAATAAACATTTAAAATTGCATTTTGCAGATATATTGTGAAGGGCTTGTGGATTCACTGAATATCTAATCAATGTCAACAGATCTGGAATCATCAGACCTTGTAGATGTAATCATTGTAGACATAGTAGATAAACTGAAGCCCCGAGCAACATGACCGTGTTGTTGTTACTGGCATTCAGTCAAAATGTATGTATTGTATAGTAAATGTATTAATATTTAGTTTCCATGCAAAACAATCTCCCGGGAGTAACCATCCATCCATCCATCCATCCATCCATCCATCCATCCATCCATCCATCCATCCATCTTCTACCGCTTATCCTGTCGCGGGGGGGGGGGGGGGGGGGGGGGGGGGCTGGAGCCGATCCCAGTTAACATTGGGTGAAGGCAGGGTACACCCTGGACAGGACGCCAGTCTATCACAGGGCCAACATGTAGAGACAAACAACCATTCCCACTCACATTCACACCTACGGGCAATTTAGAGTCATCAATGAACCTATCCCCATCCTGCATGTCTTTGGACTATGGGAGGAAGCCGGAGAACCCGGAGAGAACCCACACTTACACGGGGAGAACATGCAAACTCCACACAGAAGGAACCCGAACCCGACCATCAAACCCGGGACCCTCTTGCTGTGAGGCGACAGTGCTACCCACTACACCACCGTGCAGCCCAGGGTAACCATGCCAGGTTATTGGCAGCATGTGTTATTAAAGGTATGATATGCAACATTTCTGGAAATAAACAACGTATGGACTGATGCAAAAATAACCCTCCTGATCAACACTAGAAGTGTATCTGCCTGCACTCTGCCTGTATGTTCTTTTTTCGTCTTATATCCCTGTTCAGGACTCTTCTTGACATCAGCAAAAAAAAGCATTTGGACCTCTCATGGAGGTGTTAACCCCGACCAATAAGCAGGGAGTGCAGCCCGTTCTGATTCCAGGTCAAACACTGGCGCTTTGTGACGCCCCTCAGCCTACCGAGGCTCACAGACCGCACAGGCAGACCGCAGGATTCAAAATCCAGCACCGTCCCGCAGGTTTGTCAGTTGTGGATGTGTGTGTGCTTTAGAATATTAACACCATGATTGATTGATTGATTGATTGATTGATTGATATCGTGTTAACGACAATGTAAAAAAAAAAAAAAAAAAAAATAAGATAAAATAATAATATAATAAGGAAATAAGTGAACAGCAAAAATGTATACACAAAAAAGTAACATCTCATAACAATAACATCCTCAATCAGAAAAGGTTTTATTCTTCAGATTCACAGCTTAGTTCTCACTAATGCCAGTCCCTCTCTTCACTCACTTGAGTTTGAATACAGTTCTTACAAACAGAATCAGACAACGTGACTACATATTGTATCTCACAATAAGTACCTTAAATTCGGTCTAAATGTAGTATTAATTTAAAAAAAATTCAAGATGTAACAATAATAAAACAAACATGAATTGACAAAATCAAAAGATGTACAAGTGTTTATTACATTGTAATCAGACACTTTGGACAAACAATTACAGACAAACAACTCTTTTTATAAATACAGATAGTTGCATCTAATGTAAATACTCAAACTGTTATAAAAGTGGAACGTTTGGAACAATCGTTATTCCTGTGGACACAGCACTGTGTTGGATAGATAAGTTACACACAGAGAAACTGGAAAACACACAAGACAAAGTGACTTTTTTTACTTTTTAAAAAAATGAACATTGATAAAACACATTTCAACAGGCTAAGAAAACTGTCATCACTAAACATCTGTCTTTGCTGTAAAGCATTCACCCTGTGCTATTTCATTAAGCTATAACAATAGAGAGACGACACAGTCATCCTCTACATCATAATATAACAAGTATGTCTGTACTTTGGCCTTTGGGATGTAACATTTATATTTGTTTAATGGTGAAAAAAAACACAGTTTCCCCCAAATGATCAGATCCCAAGCCGTTTTTGACTGTATACATTCACCGGCAGTTTTTTACATTTTATTTTAATGCTTGTAATGATGCTATTTTCTTGACTAGGTCTCCTTTGAAAAACACATCGGTCAAATATGAGCATCTGTATTACTTTAAATACATTGAATATCATATTTAACTATGATAACTTTTAATTATTTTATAATGTTTAAACTATTAATTTAAATATTTCTCTAAAATCTCTAGCTGATCAAAAAAGCGGAAAATAATAAGCCAACAACAAATACTCTTCGACTTTGTTTTCTTCAAGGTTGAAAAAGAGAAAGTGGACTGCCACAGACATGTCAGTTTTCATCATGTATGAATATATGAAGCACACTTACTTATGTGTTATGTGTGAATATGTCCATTTTGAAATTTTGGTGAGACTATCCATTATCTGGCACAACACACTGAACATTAATATGAAATAAAGATTCTATAATATGTCAACTGTGGTCTCCATCCCTGATTGTTCGACGAACACTTTGTTTGCTTTGTAACTGATTTTCTGAAAGCCTTTTCTTTTCATTCAAGGTCAAACAAGTGCTCGTCGTCTTCAGTCATGTCATTTTGCAGCCTGGCGGGATTCACGGTTGCCATCGGAGATTCTTTGTCATTCAGATTCAGCGCTTCGTCTTTAAAGAAAAAGGACCTTCAAGAGGTGAAAAACATTTCAAACTATTATTCCAGCACATCAGTCCATCTTTTTGATTTTCTCATTATATACAACTCACTGCTGTACTCGTGGAGAGGAGTTGTGTTTGCTGTGTCTGCTGCTGTTTGTTGCTTGGTTGTCCTGTATTTGACTCCTGGAGTTTTTGCTCTCACACTCCTTGTTGACTCCTGGCAGCGACGCCTCAGCCAGTGCCGTCTACAAAGCAGAAGAAGGAATCAAACAGTGTCTCAACCACTTCAAACTCTTTAGTCAGGAAGCTGCACTCTAATACGTCCCCTCACCTGTAAGCTGGCATTCAGAACCGTCCCAAAATCAAGGCTGGAGGACACATTTTTCATCAGCGATGGACTCCTGCAGTAAAACAAAAGTAACAGAATTTAAAAATTGATACAATCCATGTCTAATTCATGACAAACAAATCAATACTCTGCACCTATGCACCAAACCACAACATGGTAAACAGCAATAGTTTGAGGCAAGGTCGGTTACAACGACAAATAATTCAGTCGCGGTCAGAAAGAAACCTTCAACGGTAGCCTTGAAACTGTCACCAGGAACAGTCCAGTCATATTTATCATTCATTTTCTGAGCCTGTTAAGGAAAGAACATGTGCACTGATGTGGATGCAATAAGGAACCTAGTTTGACGCAGCGGGTAGCCAGGACCGCACTGTACACATCTATATATTGTGTCAGTAACACAGTAATGTTAAAATATATATATGTCTAAAGCAAGGATTTATTTGCATGTTAAGTAGACTACACTCCATTAAATCATAGGCGATACACCAACACTCTCAGCCGTACTTTTTATAACCCAGCAGAGGCAGAGAAAGAAAGTAGTTTTCAGTTTTTCTACTTGAATGCTGAAGCAAAGATCGGGACATGCTTGACTATCTTTGCTTATATAATTGATTGTCTTTCTGAAATATCATAATATATGCGTAGGAAATACATGCGATAACCTAAAAACCGTGATCCACACAGGAAGCCATTAACCATACCCTGTAATCTTCTGGGATCTCCTCCTCTGGTATTCCATCTCATCCACTGTCCACACGGCACCTTTTACATTCTCCACACGCACAAAACACTTGTGCAGGCTGAGGTTGTGGCGCACGGCGTTCTGATCCAGAGAAAATCAGAGTGAAGGAGATATTACCGAATACATGTGGCTAAATCGGGGATGACACACACCAGGATGGCAGAGTTAATTATCTGAGGGTGTGATACCTTCCAAGTGGCAGCGTTGCGTCGGAAATAAGCAAATGTCCGTGTGAACCAGTTGTATATCTCGTTGAGCGTAAGTTGCATGTCTGATGTTTCCATAATAGCCTGTAGATGGAGAGAGGAAATATAATATAATAATAACAACTTACAGGTTCATATTAAAGCTGCTTCTTTTCTGATGGAAAAAGCTGTATTCACCTCCCTGACACAGAACAAGTGTAGGGCTGCATTTTTATTTTCATTATTGATTAATCTGGCAATTATTTTGAGTATTGTTGCTTCATTATCCAATCCATTATTTGATATGGAAATATCAATAATTATCTCAATGCCCAAGTTGACCTATAAATTCCTTTGTTTTGTTTGATAAATAGAAATCAGCAAATAATCATATTTAAGAAACTGGAACCAGGGGATTTTGGCACTTTTTGGACTTGAAAAGGTACTAAAATAATATGATTAATTGACTAAAATTCTGGCAATGTTTTCTGACAGGTATTTTAAATGAATGAGCTCACAGAGCAAACAACATGAGCACAGATATACAGTATATAGAGGTCATTTATCTCTCACATTCTAGGCCAGAAAATACAAAATAGGAAAACACAGAAACCATCTGATTTACAAATTATAAAATCATCTTAAAAAGGTATTAAAATAATAAAAACACATGATATCTAAGATACCTGTACAATGCTGAAATTTAAGGAAAGAAGACTATACCTGTCGTATCAGTGTTGCATAGGTGAACGGTGGTCTAATGTCGGCGTTCTTGTAAAGCTCATATTCATTTTCTGAAACAAGACAATACATAGTGAGTGGACAATGCCCTATAAAGTCTTTATTTTCTGTGTGAACATATGAATGACTATAACAGTACTTGGTTTACCTGAAGACAGTGAGTAGATCAAAGGGTGATGGCGACGTCTTATGGCCCCGGCACATGATGTATGAGTGGGCGACTCTCCTTCACACACATGCGATGGAGTGCTGACCGGAGCCAGAGGCTGCGGGGACGCCTTGGGTGAGTCTGACGGACTTAGCGAGGGCAGGGTGTCGGCGGCAGCAACTGAGTTAAGCTGAGAGCGACACAAGCAGATGATCCAAGTTAACAAAGGAGGAACAAGTAGAATGGAAAGATTGACGGAGAAACAAAAACAGAGTGGGTGATTTTCAACAGAGTGTAACAGAGCGATTTGATTCGCCTCCTCAGAGGCGATTCCACTAATATAGCAAGAAGAAGGGAGCCAATTATTGTTAATTATAGGGTGAAATTGTTTGGTGAGTGTTGTGATTATGGTGCAATATTTTCAAGATTAACATCTGATTAGCTTCCACATTATGAGAGCACGTCTGAAACTGTCTGAAAACACAATGGCGGCCATCTGGCGCTAACAGCTGGGCGCCAAAATGAAATGATAAACTGCATCATGTCACACTCAATGAGGATGGAGATCTCAACGAAGAGAAAGTGGAAAAGAATTTTGAATTTATAGTAAAAAGGCGCAATGTTTTTGTTTCCAAAAGGGGCTTTTGCAACTCATCCAACTGTAAAAGTTCACCAGGTCAATTACAGGCTGGCGGCATCTATCAGTGCTAGAGGAAATGAGGCTGAAGCCACTTCACTCTCCGCCACATACTGAGAGCTTACGGCTCATTTACTTTGTCTCCGTTCACACAGCTATTACTGCACGCTTATCTACCTGAAGGGCGCGTGGGTCAGCAGCTCTATCAGATTGCGGCAGCTGCAGACTCGCAGGTGCAGAGATGGACTGAGATTCTAAAGTCGGCAGATGCAGGTGAGCCATCATCGCTCGCAGACGCTCCCGTTCTTTGCAGAGCTGTTAGAGGAGATCAAGGGAGGGAGGAGAAATCACAGTGGAGGTTGTTGCTTCAAAATTACTGGACACACATTTTTGAAATGGAACACTGTGAACCAAATGCATTTTGTGAGGTACATTTTCTTGCAGGGTCGACGATCAGGAAGGAGACAATGTTGGCAGAATATTACATCAATATTTATCATGGGCAAGATGCTGTTTAGGTGATGAAATCTTGGGAAAACTCAGAAAAAAAAAGAAGCCAGGGTTGCAGACTATTATTCCTTCTATAAATATCAGGGGAGATATTTTTAAATCAATAGCTCACTATCTCACATCCAAGCAGACATGTTTACAGGACTCACCTGAAGCTCAAGTTGCTGAACCACCTGCATCTGGACCCGACACTGCGCTGTGCTTCTGTCATCCAGAGTGTGCTCGCTCCCTATGTGCCTGAAACACATGCTACGTTAAAGGAATATCTCACTAAAAATCTGTTTTAAAGTCTGCAACTTCAGAGATAACAGCTTGGATTTACAGCAGCAACACTGGCATCCAATGTGACCTTGTGTCCTGGTTTTAAAAAAAATGGGGGTAAAATCTATCAAAACATTTATGGAGAGTAAATTCACACCAGAAATTAATTGAATGATTTGTTCTTGGCAAAGTGAGAATTGTTCAACAGCAGACGTAGATGATGCTCAAGTGGTTGGAGAAGTTTTTATGGAAGTTTTGATATGAAATGTCTTTTTTTTTTCACCATTGAAATACATTCTGATGGCTGCAAATGTAAGCTGACTGACATTTAATAATAATTATACAATTTATTTGTATAGCGCTTTTTCACAAACTCAAAGAAGCTTGGGCTTTAGGGTTTAGGCCTCAGTGTCTCTCATGTCTTAACCTTAGTGTTAAGCCACTGGGATATGCATGAGTCCCCCCCCCATTTTATTTGTTTATCCATATCTTAAACAGTGAACAGAATATTTTAGGGCCTGATGTTTAGAAGAATTAATCATGTTTTAGAAAAAATATTATATTTTTCACAGATCATTTTTCACAGATCACCCAAGATTTATAGCTCTGAATATTGAGATAAATGTGGGACTACAAACATCTCAGAGTCACCTTATAATCCTATAGGATACTCTACAGATTCTGATTGGAATATGCCTTTAAATCATAAACAGATAGAGTCAGACGCATTAGGATGGAGATATAACCTACTTGAGGAACTGGCTGAGGTCTTCACACACCGACTCACATCCGGGCCAGTTACACACACCGTGACCGTAGAGAGAGTGTGTGGCAGCACGATCAGCTTTGACAGCACTGGAATGAAAGCGTTGTCATGATTAAAAACAGCAACCAGACAACAGCAAGAGCAAAAGCAGCAATAAAAACAGAAAAAGCTTGTTTTCTGTTCTTTTCAGGTGGCATAAAATGACAGAGAGAGGTGCAGGGGAGCAAGTGGAAAACAAATGCAGAACTATTTACTTTTGATTTGGGACATGTAGTCATATAAACTTTTTCTTTGCTGAACCACTTCAGGTGGTGGAAAACAAAGCAAGCAAACAAGACAAAATCTAATGTCCCGAGGGTAATTAGTCTTGCTGCAAAAGCAAACAGCTCCTCGCCCACACTTTGAGAG
Source organism: Chelidonichthys spinosus (assembly GCA_029853015.1). NCBI lineage: Eukaryota > Metazoa > Chordata > Actinopteri > Perciformes > Triglidae > Chelidonichthys > Chelidonichthys spinosus. The sequence goes on along the minus strand of CM056825.1, from coordinate 15,555,591 downwards.
AAAGAAAATGTTTGTAGATGATGAGTCTTTGATGTTTAGAAAGAAGCAGTGTCATCGCGGCTCCCATAATCAGTTTTACAGCACAAACAGACAAATCGTACCTTTCTGTCCTGTGAGGAGGAGACTGCTGGTCACCGGTCTGCCCCCCTCTGGCTTTTGTTGACATTATGTTATTAGGAGAAAAGTCCTGATTGTCCTTTGATGTGGTTTCATCTTCAGTTATTCCGTTCGTGAGGTCTTTCCATATCTGCTGCATCTCTGCAGGGCTGAAAACAGCTAAAAAAACAAAAACAAAACATACAGATTGTAAATGTCTTATTTTTCATGTTGGAGAAACTCTACTGGGTGCTTTGTTATCAATATATAATACATTAGAGGCAGCATATTTTCTAGAAGCATGTTTACTCTATAATGAGAATGTTTTTGTGCTGTTCACACCTGCACTTCTTCATCTGCTCTTAATGCACACCCTTTCTATTCATTTCCATCTCAAAGCTTGAGGGCAGAAACAGGTAGAGCAAATCTTTCTCCTGACCTAATGTTACCTCTTCACCATAATAAAGGAATAATTAGCACAGCCATATTGTAGTAAAGATACATTTTCTACTTTTAGGTTTCACTATCATCATCTCTTATGAGTGCAGTTATGTAAACAACTGTTAAATCAACAAGAAACCAATCTTTCTTTATCGAGGTGTCTATGACAAAAGGGTATCAGATGCATGTCCATGTTAGTCTATTTTCTTTTGTATCCTTGTGATGTAACACATTATAGTAACCTTACTGTCAACTTTAACCTCAATTTTGCAAATGCACCCTGAATAACAACATTAAAAACACAGGTACTATACAGATAAATTAAACACACATTAAAATGAAACGGCTGACATCACCATTGCTTTCAGACACTGCTACTGAGGGAGAAGACTAGTGACCTGGAGAGAGGGCAGGAGAGGACAGGACTGGCCTCTGCAGCCTGAGGAGCTGCTGTTGCTGCTGCTGGAGCTGGAGAAGCTGCTGGAACACAAGCTGCTGTGCTGGGAGCTGGAGGACAATATCACATAAAAGGTATGGTAGTATTATGGAGGAGTAGTAATAGTATTGTAAAACTCTGCTCACACCTTCTTTTCTTCTGGTCTCTAATGTATTACATTTTATTAATCCAAGGGCTTTTGCTCCAATATAGGTATGTAAACTTTAGTGCAAAGCCAGTCAATCAAACTGAAAACATGCATAAACAGACCACAAATAACTACCTCTTTGACTTTCTTGTTGGGCTTTTGTTGAAGCAGCTGCAGGTGAATCTGTTGTTGTTTCTTGTAAAACTCTTTCAGATGTTGCTAGAACAATAGTGATGGACCATTATTTTATAACTTTTTTATTAGACATTTATCTCATTCTCAAACAACTAACAAATTACCAACGGTAACATTTCTGTCTTCAGAGAGGACGGGCCCAATTTGAGATACAAGTTACAATTTCACGATTATGTTGTTTAAAGATGGAACAGTAACAAGAACAAAGGCATGAATGACTCATTGACAGAAGTCAAAGAATCTTAAATAAATTGTTTGATTCATATCATTGATGAATGAAGAAATTACGAAAGGAACGTCAGCTCAAATTTAAGTGTAGTGATTTTTAGTGGCAGTTCCCTAAAATTAGTAAGGCTATACATGGAGTGAAATATGTCTGTCCATTAAAAAAGCCAAAGTCAATAAACTGAACTTGAAAGGACAGGCTCAGCTTAAGTGAACGTTAACCAAAAAATAGGCTATTATCTACTTGCATTATTTAAGTGTATTTTAGCATTAGCAGACCAGTTTGCCTGGGCTGAATGGCTAACGTCCTTTCCGTATGTTAGATGTAAGACATCTTTGTAAGGTCAACTGCTAATGCTACCTAGGCCAATTTGCAAGTATAATAATATTTACCAAAATACGAAACCTTATAACTTCATTGCTGTTGTTAGAAAGTCTTGCTCTAGCAGACCACATAGTTGTGTATTACCGTTAGCTGGCCAAAAATGTAAAAACAATCCATAACAGTTTTGTATTTTTGTGTAAGCAAGCTACTTTGCCTTAGCAGCCTAGCTCTTAGCTCATTTGCTAGCTTACCTTAATGGTTATGAGCCACTGTTTGAACTTGAATAATGAGTTTCAACTTAGAAAGACAAGCTAACTAGTGAATCAACACACGTAATGGCTAATGTTAAGATTACATTGCATCCACTCCTTTAGTTACACTAGTTCCAGTCCAAATAAATACTTACAAGAAAATATAAAACTTTATTCTAAAGCCCAGTAAACCAGGGTGCATTAGTAGTTCATTCGTATTGCATGAATACCTGTTGGAGCAGAAGGGCTTGTTGCTTCTGGACCAGAGCCTGCAGCTGGTTGGGGGACAGTAGCTGCTGCATCTGCTGAGGAGCCATCATGGCCAGAAACACCTTCAAGAGGAAGAGTTAGCATACAATTATCAAGAACCACAGTCCACAGAATGAAGGCAAGACCACAAGTGAGTGTGTGTGTGTGAGAGAGAGAGAGAGAGAGAGAGAGAGAGAAGGCAAGTGTCAGGTGTTAAACAGTAATAACCATTGAATACAAATATTTCCAATCCAATTACAAAACAGTGCTGTCAAACTCTGTGAACATCATCATGCCAGATTGTGTCATTGACCCCAAATGAGATAAGAGATAGGCTGACCAGGTAATTAGCAACACAATTACATGCTTATTGTGACTCCTAATAGAAGTGTATGGGTATTAATGATAGCAAACACCCCCCGAATAATAACCGATCTAGCCTACACTGTTACTGATTGACTGACAAATAACAGAGTGGCTCTCCTTTTGTATTCAAAGAGAGGCTGACATGAATGCATTAGGAAACAACCCTTACAAATTCAACATGCCGTATTATTAACACTGCTAAAAAATAATTATTGTTTGGAATACTATAATGTATTATTTCACCAATGTCTTCTTTTTCTGCATATAAAAAGTCATTTGCTGTATACAGACATGTGTAAGGCTGTGACCTGATGCTCTTAGGTTTCAGTGAAGCCGTATGTGTATATTGGAGTAATATCTTAGTGGCTTGCAGGATGTAATGAAAAAGGAGCACAATAGGGATTTCAAGTTTGTCTTTTTTGTTGCCAATCCTTTCAGATATCCCCTGCGTTTCAACCAGACTGATGAGATAACTAGAAAGTTAAGAACTTTTTGAATCCCCAAAGACGGGGATTCAAAAATCCAACAAAAAACAGACAGATAGTGGTGGAATAAGCAGAAAATGTGCAGCATTTATTCAACTCTTACTTATCCTAATATCTGTTGTCCATCCACATGTCTCTTAAATGTTCACACAACTCAACAAAACAGGAATTGTCTGTATATGTATTGATTTTTGCTAGTTGATGTCCTAGTGTTACATTATTGGTGTCTTTCCTGAATCTTCATGTGTATCTAAGAAGGCACTGACATATCACTGGCTTCATTATCATGCTATACAAATCGCTCACCATCCGTTGTGTGCGGAATGAATGCTGCAGATAGAAGAGAAATAAGTTACAGACGGTGGTTTTTCTCTTTCATTATAGGAAAAACCAGTCTTCTCAATGGTGATCATTTTAAAATGTGGCAGAGTTGGCAGGTTGAAAACATTCATATCACAAGCCATTATTATATGTTTGGAAGACTGATGTCACACTTTCTGGCAGCGTAACGGTGGCAATATGACATTGTCACCTACTATAGCCATGTTCTCTGAAAATGACAAAGAATAGCACGTTTAAAAATTCAGCTCACATGGTTGCAAAAAATGCTATCAGACCCTCTACAATGGACAGTGCCAACGTTTTTATAGGCTCACATGTTCAGTGCGTTGTACGCTTTTAGAAAGTGAATTAAGAGGAAAAAAGAGCAGCGCCAAACTGACGAGACGTGAGAACAGACTCGGTGACCAGGCATTCATTACGTTGTTGTTTCATTTATCCCCCTAGATTAAGATTCCCAGGGATGGAATCACAACAGGCAACCATAAAATTGTGTTGGGTCATGCTTATTTGCCTTTCACTTGCATCTGTTTGGCCGAGGTCTATGGACAATTACTCCTCCCTGGCTCTGACTCTCAAACTAATAATGAAGGGCTAACAGAGTTCTGCGTGTCAACTCCCAACCTAGATCAGATCTCATATGAAATTCCTGCCACTGTCAACAGAGCCGCCGTGGGCTCCGGGTTTGCTGTCCTGTCACAGGACGTCCAATATGGAGCTGACATTCTGTATTTCTCTTGACGTCCCTTTGCCTACGACTGTTCTATTTCCCACTTATGAAGAGACGGAGGAAGAAGAGGAGAACGAGGGGGAGGTTGTGGAGTATAGGAGGTAGATGAGGATACCTGTTTATGGTGTAGACTCTGCCAGTTTTCACCATTCACTTCACTGCAGGAATCCCCATTAGCTACTCTCTCTCCTGCACCGATGTCTGTGTGACTGAGGAGGCTGCTGGCTGGGGTTTGACGGGCTGTCGTGGGACTGAGAGGAGACTCAGGCATACCAGCTCAAGACCTAATAGAAAACAGTCAAACCTAAATAAGTTGTTAGGTTCAAACACCGTAGCTACACTTCAGCATCATTGCTGAATTACACCATTGTGTGGCTTTGCGTTAAAGACTTAGCAAGAAAAATTACCCCAAAGATAATAGATATGATTTTTGAGGTGCTAATAATCATACAAAGAGGGAACCAAATACAGTAAAAACAAAAAAAAACATTACTTTGCACAATTGAAATAAAAAATGAAGGCAAATACAATGAAATAGAACCGCAGATGATAAATGTAATAAATCTGTGATTTCCATGTCAGAAGTTAGTTGCATGTGAGGAAACTGCAAAAAGCATTGATATTTTGTCATAGTCCGTTTACATTTCAGAACTTCTCAAAATCAAAACCCTCCAGACTTGATGCACAAATAACATTAGTATAATACTATGAGTTTACAACAGGTCCTTAAATGGAAGTGTCCGCGAAAGTGCATGCAAATATTATTTATGTCGAACATGACCGTTATCATAGAGTAGCACTTTCCTCAAATCAGTGTGTATTTGTGTTTGTTATTGGCAGTGCATGAATGTCCAGGAAAGCTTGCTTGGAGGTTTCAAATCTGCCTCAAATGTAACTTGTCTTGAAGAAACTAAAAATACGTATGAAAGACAAGTGCAGCCTATTACCTCGGCAACTGAGCACAAGTAGGAGTTTAACTACTTTAAGGACTAACTTTAAGAGCTACCTCCTAAAACATGCAAGAATTACAGTCACATGAAAGCTCTCTGACATCCCTATTTCCATCAGAAGTGTATTAAAGCTACATACCGTTGAGGTGAATAGTCGAATTCAGAGCAGCCGGGAGAGTTGATGTCTCCAAGTCATGCAGTTTGGAGTGAGGATGGGAGAGAACTGATGGAGATGTGTGTCTACCTGAGGGGGAGGAGTCACAGTGTCACTCCGAGAGTTAGACAGTGAGGAGAGCAGTGTATTATCAGGATGTGGAAAACAATATACATCATTTTCATTGTAGGCTTAAAAGTTAGCATTGTTTAACTTGTGAGTGTCTCTTTGTAAAAAAAGGTCTTCTACATTTCGCATTAATCAATAAATGGCAATGGCAAGACAAATTATGATGTATATTGTAACATATAGACAAATCATGGGTTGTGCAGTTAGAATACATTTCTGTAGGGATTGCTTTTATTTGTTATATTTATATATTCATGGACATACACAGGGCAATAAAAATAACTCAAAACAAGCATCATTTACCATCTTTCATGATTAAAACGGAGAGTTCTCTTTGAGAAATGACAAAAGTTGTCTGTGACTTTATTTAGATATGCGGTATCAACAACAAAAAGAACTCTGCAGCTACACGACTGTCAAACTGTTTTCAAAGAGCTATTTACAGTAGTGTCTGCACTCCTCTTAAATAGCACATCAGTAAAAACAAATCAAGTGTTTTAATTTTGGCTGTTGATAAATGCGGTGCACCCTAGAGTGTAACACTTCAACACAGCTGCACTGATAAACAATACCTGAAATGACTTCAAACTGTAGACAAACATTTCTGCACCGTCATGTCTTCAGGACCTTAATCATTTTTGGATCAGTTTTGTCATTTTGTTGGTTTGTAAAAACTGTTTTCTCTTTTTTTTTTTTTCTTCTTCTTCTTCTTTTAAGCATACCACCTTTTTTTTACACTCCTGCAGTGGCTTCCTGTAATGTTTTTTTATGGCAAAATATGTTTGACAGACTGCAAGTACATGATGGAAGATGATGAGGACCAATTAAAAGGCTGCCTTCATCAGGAGTAATTATTATGTCTTTGGTGAGACAAGATGGATATCAAGGTAAAGAACAAAGACCCTGTTTTCCTTTGTTTTCCTTTGTCATGCAATTAGAATAAGAAAGGCATAGCTATGAATCAACACAATAATTTAACCCACTTTAAAGAAGATTCAGGTTTCATGCACATGTGGATTTGTGCTGTATAATTAAATATGATGCATATAAAAAGGTGACAGTTGAACAAAAAAAGGCCGAAGGGATCTCCTCTCTCCAAAGCAAGTCTTAAAGCAGGACAGAACAATTAATGATTGAATTGTCGATATTGTTACCAAGGTAACTTTCTGCCACCTACTGGATTAGTATTTCCCTGCCCTCCGGTTTTTATTGAAGTCAAAAATAGTGTACATTTCTTTTGTATAGTGAGAAAAAGGTAAAAACAAACAAAATCTATGTAGTCGCCACCTTGTTCAACATTCCATCATGCTAATTTATGGCAGCTCAGGAATTAAATTAAAAGGGGACTTTGTTAGGTTAAGCTTTGATCTACTCTTTGACAGCTGGAGACATACACCAGCAGCCAGGAAACATGAGCTCTTGCACTGGTGGTGTCATGATCCTGCTGCCATATGACTCTATCATGCCCCCTAGTGCTGAGTCATTCATCTGCCAACAGTGCAGTCTGCAGGTCATGGCTTGACTGCCGTACCCTCTCCCAGGTGTTGCCCTGCCATATAAATCAGGTAGGCTTGCTGGAAAGTAGCAATGTCTCATCCAGCTCCAAGCTGCGTTGACGCTCCAAGGCTGATAGTACTGTTGAGTCCAGGCCGAAGAACTCATCTCATAACTCCTTGGTTCCTGCAGAGAGCATCGTGGCTCCACACAACCCAAAGATCTGCTTTCATAGAACCTGCCCAGAAAGCAGCTGGTCTGCATCCAAGCCAGGCACCCTGCCACTTTGTTACGTCTCCCTCTCTTCCTCCTCCCCCTGGTCTTGTGCTGCCTGAAGTTCCCCTGCTGGAAGTCTCTCAGGTGAGCGTGGTGGACACCCCAGTAATGGCCCCGGCCGTCCTCACAGCGCCTCACCTTCACAAAGCAGTCGTTCATGGACAAGTTGTGCCGGACACTGTTCCTCCAGCCTGGACCCCGGCTCCTGAGGTGAGGAAACTGCTCCTCCATTGCTCTGTAGATAGACGCCAGGTTGAGTTTCTGGGAGGGGGAGGACAGGAGGACTTTCGCGATCAGGGCAGTGTAGGAGAGTGAGGGCTTTAACAGCTGTGTGTCCTCAGAGGAGGGATCGTCTGAGGAGATGCCCTTGTTATCTAGAGGGTTGGTGACGATGCTCTCATAGCCACTGGCAGCCTCTGCCATTGTTGGAACCATTTCTTGTCCTATAATTTCTTTGCTGCTCTCTTCTGTCGTAGATGTATTTATGAAGACACATCCAGCTTTTTCTTCTTTCATATATGAAGTATCTGAGGGATGTTGTCTTGTTTGTTCTTTCTCTGGATTCATTGTTCTTTGTCCTTTAAAGTCCTTGCACGTCAGGGAAATTTGAAGTTTCCTGTCCGGTATCTCATTCTCTGAGTTTGCTTCTTTCCAAAAATGCTGGACAACCTGTTATCCTCCACACACAGCCTTTAGATGCTTTTATACTGTTCATGTTCAATTCAGGAGGGGTTCACCGCTCTTCTATTAAGACACAACACTATTACTCACTGTTAAAATATGTATTTTATTTGCTCGGTAGGATTAAGGACTGGGGACCTGAACATGCCACGGGGTCACAGCTGTGCGATAAACACAGGAAATACTACAAACATAAGATAAATCTTGATATGGATAAGCAGATAAAAAATGAGCTTATTTGGAATGTTTTTTTTCTGACATAGTATCAGGCTTTCACAACTATTGCACCATCAGAGAGTCAGCAATGGTCAATGGAAATTCATTTGGAGAGCTACACAGTATGCGGAGCCCATTTGTTCTGTGTTAGACCTCATGTAAGTCATTTTGGGCCAAAAGCAGCAAACACAAAATAGCTGCCATGTTAAAGCTCATGCTTGTTATACAAATAGTTTTACAACTCTCCAGGGAGAAATTACGGTTAGATGAGAACAGTGTCCACCAAAGTTTTTGGTGTTGGACTATTTTTTCCTGTAAGAAACATTATCATTACCATTATCACTATATACTGTAGATTATATCACACACATTCTCTGGTTTGAAGTAACAAGAGGATGATATTTTCTCCTCCTGGGTTTAGACTACTGTAAGTCCCTTCTGGCCTATTTATAGTCTTGGCCCTTGCAACAATGTCAGCTGTAACTCGACTCCATCTGTTAAGTCAGAGCATGTTGAATGTCAGTTGCCAGAAGCAGAAACACTGCAGCTCACTTCCCGCTGACTCTCCTACAGAGCGCCTCATGGAGTTTGTAGGAGAACAAGGACCTTCTGGGCCCTGCAGCCTCTTAGGAGTGCCAGGCTTCAGCTCTTTGGACATGGATGATGATGAGTGTGAGGTAGTGATCGGCATCAGGCCCAAATCTTCTCCTCTCCCACGGAGAAGAAGTTCTGAGAGTGACATGGACTCTTGGTCTGAGCCGCCCCTGTCTGGCTCCAGGAGAGTGTCCTTTGCAGATGCCAAGGGCCTCCGTTTAGTGCAAGTGAAGGAGTTTGACACTTGGGACATACCCAAGTTGCCAAAATGTGACTCTTCTGAGTGTGAAGGAAAAGTTGCAGAGGAATACTTCCTAACTCCTCTCACTTTCTCCCTTCCAATTGTCTACTGAGGAGCTGTTGGTCAAAGTCCGGGAGCAGAAAGTGGAGCTGGAGACCATCAAGCTACTTCCAGGGACCACGATACTGAAAGGAGTGATCCGTGTCCTCAACGTCTCCTTCAGTAAGGTGGTATATGTCCGAACCACTTTGGACACCTGGTCCAGCCACTATGACCTCCTGGCCGAGTACATACCCGATTGCAGTGACAGTCTGACGGACCGCTTCTCATTTAAACTCACCCTGGTGCCCCCGTTCGGAGAGCAGGGAGCCAGGGTTGACTTTTGTCTGCGATATGAGACTCCAGTGGGCACATTCTGGGCCAATAATAACAACAGGAACTACGTGCTGTTCTGTCACCAGAGAGAGAAAGAAAAATTTAACAAAAAAAGCTGCCTTAAGACCGTCAGGTGAGGATAAAGTCTTTCACTCAAGTCCCATAATGCTTTTAGACACAATTCAATGCATTTAATTATGACAATACCCATCATGTAACCCAGCCAAAGGTTATTAAAAACATAACATGGATTATCACATCTAGCACTGATAAATACCATCAGCAAAACTATTTAAAATATTTCGGAATCGCAACGTTAGGTGGATGGATTGTTGATACTGTTCATACTGAAAGTCTCATAAAGGTTGACTGATCAAAATGTTATTGATTCACAGTCAAAACTTTTCTGTTGTGGAAAACATTTCTGCATCGGAAGCTTCATCGCAGGGAAACATTTCAGCAGGTGAATATTTATTTTGCCAATTGTGAATATGAATGAATTTGTGGAATTTAAAAAGGCATGGCTGTAATAGTGCAGCCTCAATATTAATCAAAATGTTTTTTTTCCCAGATGGGTCAGAACATGGAGTGGAGGCAGACCGTATGAAAGCCAAGCAAATCTGTGATGGACAGTCAGGAACATCAGAGGCGGATCGACACACATCACTGGTGAGTAAATTAAAAAGACATATATAACAGACCCATTAGCCAAATACATTCTATGCTTTGCCTTTAGACTTCCTAGTCAAATACCCTTAAATGGCAATCAATACATTTCTGCTTACGCCTCAAATGTATTCGCAGATTAAGTCAGTGAGTCATATAATCTATGTAAGTTACAGTGACCGACAAGTTACTAGAGAATTGTTCTGAAATCCCAAATCCTTCTCGTCAAACACCACAGATTATTTTTCCCTATTTAAACAATCCCTTATATTCATTTTAACTTAATTTGACAGATTGTATGTATTATTGGCTATGAAAGGGAGCTAAAGTCACCATGGTGTGTCGGAAAGGAGGAACAGAGAACTTAACATGACTCCTGATGCACTTTATGAGGGCATATCACATGACCAGGACTTGAGTAGCAGCAGAGTCACATAATGTACTGTGCACCTAAAGGACACCAAGTGCATGCTGTATGCATTTTCTCAGTGTCTTACATTTTGCCATGCAGGCTACTCATGTTACTGTGTGAACAAATTGAAAGTAATCTTTTCTTGATGGACAGACCGAGAGCAGACAGAACTGCAGTCGAAGAAGTCACGGAAAAACGGCACGGATGGCTCGGGTGAAGGACTACTTTTCTCAGAGGAAGGGAGGAGATGATGACACTGTCACAGATGAATCACCTCCAGAAGCAAAGCAGACAACTGAAGAAGAAGCACACTCAGACATGCGATCATTTTCTGAGGGGAGCAGTAAATCAGAAGGTTCCTCTCACTTTGTCTCCAAATCCCTGGAAACGTGCAGCAAACTTCTCCTAGATGTTCCACATGATACGTCACCAGCGCATGACTACACGTGCAACGGCGAGACAGGGAAATCTAAGAGTACCAGTGTGGCTGACTCAGGAGGTGAGAGATCCACAGATATTCCAGACAATCCATCAAATGATGAGCCTGCTGCTGCAGCATGCCAAGATATCAACAAGTCTGTCTCAGAAGTAGAGGAAAGCAGCCAGAAGCAAAGCAAGAGTCATGAATCTATTAGCAACATTGCAGCTGAACGAGCTGACAGTGGTGTTTCAGCAGTGACCAACAGCTTCACATTTGGAACTGTGGTGGCCCCGCTGTATCATCAGGTGTTTGGCAGAATGCGAAGTGAAAATCCAGTATGGGACGTAACTCCGAGTTACCCACACACTGAATGCAGACAGAAGAGCTGCACTGATCCAACAGATGCTAGCGGTAACGATGGCGAGGTTCAGGGAAACTATTTGATTGCAACTCAGGAATCAAACCAAGACATGAATGAAGAAGAAGGAACAGGTTTGAGCATGACAGCGAACAACATGCCGGACCACGCAGTAACTCTGCAGGATCCAGATGATATCATACATTCAGATCAGACACGCACAAATACATCGGAAGGTCCGAAAATTATTTCAGGAGACATAGTCCTACAGTCGCATGCTGTAAACATTTTAAGTGCTGATGTTTTTAATCCAACAATACCCACTGAGAGTTTACATCTCCGGGAAGAAGCACAGGAAGACAATCTGACCTATGACCTTCAAGTGCCAGAGCGTACGTGTAGACAAACTACAACCAATCGAGCTGAAACACTCGCACAAAGTAAAACACAAGACGTCATGACCAGTCTGGAGTCCTCATCTATGTCACCTCCCCCTTCTCAGAGTGCATCAGAGTGCGTCAGTGACGAGACTGACCAACAGACCAGCAGTAGTGGGCAGAACGACTGTAGGCGTGTATCTGAGTCAAACAAAGATGATGATGTCAGCAAAACGGTAACTATATCAACCACCAATGCAGTTTCAGAGAAAGATCAAACATTTGACGCTTTACTTGTTTTGGACCCTAAGCACGTGAATAATCCAGCTACGAAAGAAACTGAGAATAGCCATGCTTGTTGTTTTGATATAGAGGAGGAACAGGATGTCACAACACCTCAGATATTATCTGTTGACATGAATAATGTGGAAGAGGTCAACAACAAGAATGATCAGAAGAAAGATCGCGTGCGTTGTGACGTGTCCGTGGAGCACAAAGATGAGGACGCACAAAAAGTAGAGCGTCGTGAAGTGGAAGCTGCGGTCGCAAAACAGGAGGATTTCTGTTTCGACGCTTCTGAAGTAAATTGGGAAATGATGGTTGAAGAAGAGGAGAAAATCATATTAACGGACGAAGAGGAATGTGAGGCAGTAGGTTTAAAGGTCGTGGGGAAAGATCAAGGGCAGTTGGAGGGCGAAGGGAGAGAGACACCATCAGAAAACAGTGATGTGACAGCGGTGGAGAAAGAGGAGGATGTTTTAGAGAGCAACGAGAGCATTGAAGAGAAGGAAACTGGAGCGATTATGGTTGGAAAAGACAGGGAAGGAGTTGGGAAAGCATCACAATATGTTCAAGCCCCAAATACAACTGTAGAGGAAGAACTAGCTGATGAGCTGGAGGGAGAGGAAACAGAGGAACAAGAGGAGACACAGTTAGAGAAAGAAAAACTCTTTGAAAAGAGGCCAATATCGGAAAAGACAAATGTCCAAGATGAAGAGGAGGAAGGGGAGGAGGAAGAAATGGTAATAGACTTGAACAATGACAATGAAGCAGGTGTGGAGGAACACTTCAAATCAAGGGAGGTAAATGTAGAAGAGGAGAATCCAGACTACAAGGAGAGAATTCCGGTTGATGAAACGGGAGAGTCAGAGATCGTAGATGCAGAGTCAGAGAGCCTGTCAGTAGAGCACGGGGGAAGCTGCTTTGAAGGGACGTTAGACATTACACAAATCAAGGTTGAAGATGGTTTATCTGCTCCGGTGAACAATGTCCAGGACAAGAGTGTAACTGACAAAGAAAATGGACACATCCCAGCTGAAATGCGACTTTACCGAGAGGAAGATTTCCAAAGCAACGAGAACGTCACGCGTGGCCTGCCGAAAGCTGCAAGAGATGAGAACAAACCTGCTGCACGGGGAGGATGGTGCGTTTTTACAGATGAACCTGAAAGCAACCAAACGGGCCACGACAGCGCCTCAGCAGAGTCCGACTCGGACGACGAGATGGAGTTGTACATGCACTGCCTCAGGGCCGTTCACAGCGGGTCGCAGGCCCAGAAAGACAGGGGCAAAGATGCAGGTTTTGGCGTGGGCAAATTAAAGCACTCCACCAGCAGAAGCAAACTGCTGTCCACGCCTATGCCTTCCATCAGCGAGTCTCTGGATGAAGAACAACACCTCAGCCACCTTTCAGTCAGTCATGTGGACACAGAGACAGCAGGCCAACCTGCAGCCGCAGCTCTGCTAGCGTCAAGTGGACAGGCGAGCCCCAGCACAAATGTTTCGAGGTGGACAGATACTTTTTCCTGCAGCAATATCTCCAAAACGTTGTTAAATGCCACCTTGTTAGTGGTGTTTTTAGTCGTGGCCTACCATTATGATTTCCTTGCCTGTTTTGGGCTCTACATGATATCAGTTGTTTGGCTCTACTGTCAAGAAGAGAGGCAGCCGGGAAAACCAAAAAACAAGAGGTAAAAACAGAAGAGTTGAATTAAAGCGTTAACATCCGTGTCGGTTGTTTTATTGTTTAACATGGACTTCTTATGAGTTACTTTTGACTCCATACTCGTCATCTGATATTCAAGCACCATTCGACACCTACACAACTAGTAACTCTCTAAATAGAAGAGGAAAAATGCATACAATAGTGAATGATAATGGGCATTCATTTAAAGTATATGTTTATGTTTATTTATTTCACACATTTACAAACAACAATAGTGATTAATGCAAGATGAAACATTGTGCAGGGGAGGTAAGAAACCACGAAGGCTTCTAAGTCTCCCTCTAAGCAGCAGGGACAGCTAGAGAAGAGAAAAATTAAAATAAAGAAGAATAAAATAGGCTGTAAATGGGGGGGTTATGACACATATCTGAATACATGCTGTATATTCCCTATGGGAGGATGCTAACTCTCTGTTGTCAAGAGTATGAACCACTTTTCTTTATGCTACTTACATAAAACTTTAGCATCAACTCAGACAACAGGCTGCGGACCATTGCTTACATTGATCTGTTTGCAGAGTGTTTATGATGCCACCTGTAGACGGTTTGTTTTGGGAACCTTTAGTCTTCATGAGTCTGGAATCAATAAATTGTACTATTGATGATATTTAAATGAGTACTGTAGTAGTGTTCACAGTCCTAATAGTAGCCAGCTCAGAGTGAATAACAATAGGAACAGATTTCATTTACATTTCATTTGCAATTTAGCATCTACAGCCATAGCGACTCTGAAGTGTTGCTAAAGCTGAATGCTTAGCAAAGCTAACTGTGTGTTGTGTAGCAGGTATCATCTTCAACATGTTCACCTGTTATCATTCAAACTTTGTTATTACTACTTAACAAAGTACAGCTAAGGCTAATGAAAATGTCAATAGCATTCTAGGTAATTTGGTTTATTAACCAAAGAATTGTACAAATTGAGGGTTGAAAAGTTAAATGCATCCTGAGGGGATGATATTTAAGTTTGGTATGTACGTGGTGCATAGTAACTAACCCAAACCATAATCAGTGTTTTTCAGAAGAAAATATGAATGCCGTCAGGAGTATGTTATATCAGTGATCTGCGGTCAATACCTGAAACTGTACAAGAACAAAGAAACCAGATTTCTTTTCTGATATTTCTGGAGTGTTGAAATTTGTTTTGTTCTTTATCTCAGGCTACATTGTCATCAAGACAGCTATCTTGTTACATTTAATCTTAAAGTATGTTTGGCATCAAACTGACCATCGGAAGTATTAACTGTCTTTTCATACACATGTCCAAGGTTTTCAAGTAAATCAATATTTATGCCTGAACAAACAGCTCCTGAGACAGAGTAGAAGTCAGTCATTGTCAGGGATTAGTCCTCTTCTTATCTTTCTCTGGGAAAACATGACGACCTTGATCCAAATAGAAGACAAAGCTTGAACTAAGTCCATGTGCATTTCTAACATACCCCCTTCGTGTCGGTCCACAATAAATCTTTTTTTAGGCAGAGTGCTCTTCAGCTTTCAGCGGCTGTTTAGCAGCAGACATTGGAGAAACATAGCATGTAGTCCCTGCTTCCCATTTCAACTTTGGCTTTTAGCAGTGTTTTGAACTGAACACAGCTGCATGTACTCGCCGGAGGATTCCAGTCCAGTCCACTGGGAGGATTAACACTCTCTTCTGCCAGATGAGCATGTTTTTAGCCACAAAGTAACACAATAATATTTTCAGAATCGTATAATCTATATTTACAAGCGGAATTAATCACCATACATTCCTTATAGTTCAAATTCCAATTGTAGTAATCTCGGATGTATTGCATGTATCCTTTTTGTGAAAACCTGTGAATCTGTGAGTTGTGTTCTGCAATAATTCATTCTTCTGTCTTTCTGTTTTTACCTCTTAGGTTAGACATTTGACAAAGGTATGTCTGTATGGATATAGGTTTATCCTTTTTAAACATGAAATCACTTTGTTATATGACCTGAAGAGGTCGGTGTTGTCCCTTCAGAGCAATTATAATATTTGTTTTTTATTTATTTTATTTATTGGCTGTGCAGGTGGAGCTTATGTTGATCATCATAGTATTTTAGCTGACCCCTACACCTGTTGGACTGCATATTCTGATAACGAGCACAGTGTCGCAGACTGCAGTCAGTCAACTGTTTGCATTTCCACACAGATGCCTGTCTGACCCCTTTCAAGGACTCTTATGACGTGAGTGCAGCGACAAATCAAAAACGAGTGTGAATCACTGTTAAACATATTTTCAGAAAAAGCAGTGTCTCTTTATATATGAAGAGTATAAGAGACATGTTCATGTTTATTTAATGAAATATTAACATGAAAAAAAATGATTTACGACACAGAATATGGCACCTTTTCAAATTACAAAAAATAAATAAATCTCATTTAATACAAACAACTTTCCCTGTTTACTCCAAGAGCTTTTATGTAAGATCTCACATGATGGTGCTATTAATACACACTAATATGAATTTGTTTTTTTCATGGTGTAATTACATCCCACCCATGACATCATCAGTGCAACAAGCAGGCAGATCTGCAGCTTAAAAAAACTAAATGCTCCCAACAACGTTTCCGTCATTATCTGCATGTTATTTTTGGAGGAGAGTATAGTTATGTTGTTTAATGTATATTTTTAGCCTGGATCACAAAGATTTTCTTATGATCTTATGATTATTGTGGCCAGAGTTTCCATGTGCTCCATTTTCTTCACCTCTCCTTTTCCCAAAATCCCCAACCATCTCTGTGTTTCACTGAAATAAATCACTTCCTGTTTAAGTCTAAGTGTGCATTTGGGTCTGACCTCTTGTTAATTTTGTTGAAAAAATGAATCTGCCCAATAGAGATCAACAACCAGGATCAGCTTTTTCTCCACGGTTTATTCGACAAAGTATTTTCATCTGCAGACAAAAATAGTTTGTGCCTGCCTTCTCATGCAAAAGCTTCGAGACAGCCGGAAAGACCCTGAGTCTAGCTGGAATCTCCCTTTTAAGGCGGAGGAATCATACTGTAGACAAAAGATGGGTCGTGTCCTATCATACAAAGACAAGATGTACAGAACACAGATGTCTTAATGTCCTCTGAAGTTACCTCATGTGGCCCTCATGCTCATATCACCTAACTACACACAACCAGGCAATCATTTTAGTCATAGAATAACAGCTGAGAAGAGGAGAGGCGGATCAACGTCTGACCTGACAAAGATTCTAATTCATAAATTACAAACATCCAAAATTCCCATAACATTTACTCAGATACACTTTCTTTACTTTGCACTGAATTCAACATAAAAGGCAAGTGTGGAAACTGAAGAAAAATTGATTTTTAAAAAAAAAAAAACAACCCTACCAATCGGATTCTTTTCGACCAATGTAGACATAAATGTATAGTCATATTATCAGCTGACTGGAAACATCAGTCTTCAGAAATTGGGCATCCACATAGGCGGGCGGGCGGGCGGACACACACACACACATATATATATATATATATATATATATATATATATATATATATATATATACACACACATTCTTCCATTCTTACTTTACTTTAGCCCTGTTCCATTTTATCATTGTACCATGACGAGCTCTGCTCCGTTTTATTACTTTATCACTATGCACTATGTGAGGCCTATGACCCTTACACTGACCCCCTGCCTAGCACTGATAATCTATTGACCATAAATTATCATGCACGTAAACATCTGTGTGATTCATGCATCTGTTTTTGAGTTCAAACACTGTGACTATTACATTGCTGACTGACATTCACTCACACATTCACACACCAACGTGGGAGTCAACCACGCATGGCGACAGCCAGCTCAACAGGAGCAATTAGGGTGAGTTGTCTTGCTCAGGGACACCGGACACTCAGCTAGGAGGAGCCGGGGATCGAACCACTGCAAAAGTCTAAAGAGACTGTAATTTCATTGCTATGCACCAAAACCAATGAACTGTATTCTAAATTGTGTTTCACTACGTTATTAGAAGAGTGGCACATATCCTGTAGACAAATAAGGTAAATCCTGTTTACACCATAAAAGGCTTAATGAATATGAAAGTAAACACACATTCCCTGAGGAGATGAGTCAAGAGATAACACTGATTTACTCAGAGTTTAGGGAGTCAGCCGTGAAACAAGAGCCGATGTGCATGAGCAAGCAGACAGGAGATAAGCTTTGTTCAACAGGGTGTTGACTCCAGGAGACGAAGGTGTCGTGTGAGGGGCCCTGTGATGTCCTTCGGGTGGGTAACACCAGTTTCTCCAAGGACTTCATGACCACAGACGTCAGGGAGACGGGTCTGTAGTGATGGAGGGTTTTCAGGATGATGGTGGAGCGTTTGTAGCAGGAGGGGACTTCACACAGCTCTATTGGTCTATTGAAGCTGTTTAGCGGTGATAGCAGGGGGTGCAGGTTGGTTGTGTGATGTCTGAGGGGTGTGAATGTGGGCTCGTTCAGGTCGTTTGCTAGTTCAAGGTTCTCCACGGGGGTGGAGGGGGTGGGGGGTTCCTGTAGTTAGTGATGTTCTTCAGGCCTCTCCACACTGACGCCGGATCGTTAGCTGAAAACTGTTTTTTCAGCTCCTCTTTGCCACTCTGATCTCCTTCGTCAGTGTGTTTCTGGCCTGATTGTACAGGATCGTGTCCCCATTTCTGTAGGCCTCCTCCTTGGCCTGACGTAGCTGCCTGAGTTTTGCTGTGAACCACGGTGTTATAAGAATTTTGTATAACCCCATGTCTTAAAGTTTTCTTTGTTCAGGTTACAGCTTTATGTGTTGAACTGTTTATTACTTTAGTATCCCCATTGCTGACCTAAATGTTATCAGAGGCCTGGTAGTCATGATGTCTAGTTCTGCATGAAGATTAACTGTCAATGACGCACCATCTCCTGTGCCTTTAAAAGACTCAAGTCCCAACAGTGATTTGAGCACTTTCTCTGTAGCATCCTCACACGTTGTTGCACTGTAACTGCTCCTCTTGTACAAGATTAAAGTCAGACGTCAACTTTACTTATGTCTCCGATCTCCTCCTTGGGTGAATTTATTCGTTTAGGGAAAAATTATTTTAACACATGGCTTATTGTTATTGAAGGTGGAGAAGGTTTTGGGCACACACATCTCCTCACACAAACTAATGTATGATGTCACAGTGTCAGTAAGTTCCTCCAGATGCAGCCTCAAAAACACTCCAGTCAGTGCAGTTAAAGCTGACCTGTGTTAGGATTGTTCCATTCTTACTTTACTTTAGCCCTGTTCCATTTTATCATTGTACCATGAGGAGCTCTGCTCCGTTTTATTACTTTATCACTATGCACTATGTGAGGCCTATGACCCTTTCACTGACCCCTGCCTAGCACTGAATTTGTTGCTGAACGGAAAAATTCCCCCAAGGAGGAGATCAGAGACAGAGAAGTAAAGTTGATGTCGGACTTTAATCTTGGCCAAGAGGAGCAGTTACAATGCAACAACGGACGAGGATGCTACAGAGGAAGTGCTCAAATCAGTGTTGGGACTTGAGTCTTTTAAAGGTCCAGGAGATGATGCGTCATTGACAGTTAATCTTCATGTAGAACAAGACATCATGTGCACAAGGTCCCTGATAACAATTAGTCACTGTAAATTATGGCTTTAAGGTTTTTAGGTCAGCAGTAGGGATACTAAAGTCATAAACAGTTCAACACATGCTTGAAGACATGGGACCTCCTAGGTCAACGAGGATGTCAAAGTCGTAAAACTAACAAGAGCCTTAACGTGTAACCTAAACAAAGAAGACTAAAGTCATAAGGCTTCATATTTACACGACTCCTCAACCGCAAGCGATGTTGCTGTGCATCATAAACATGTCGATGTGTCGATGTAAATGTACAACGGCGACCTCGTACGAGCAAATACCGGCTTTTTATCTTCTTTGGATCTACGTTTTGAGCTTGTCACTCAGAGCTTGCCTCACAACGAACACAAGTCTCCTACGTTTCTGTTGTATTGGCACAGCATCTGTTTTCTTTTGTGCACAAATCCTTTTGTACACCCAATCTTCTGTACCTGATTCTCTGGTGTAGTCTTTGGTCCTGTGCTTGATACTAAAATGATTGCATTACTCTGATAAAATCCATTAAAATGTGTGCATTGATATAAAACCACATCTGCGACTGCATCCATGAAGAAGCAGGTTGGTTGCACTTGTTATGTCCAGCTACTTCCAGTTCACCTAAATGAGCCGGGTGGACAAAGTCGCTGATATCAAGTTCAAGAAGAGTCTCATCTCTGGCTCTAATTGGACCAGCAACCCTTGGTTTATGATCCACAATTCAATGTAGAGAAGATGCTCACATCATTTCCCAATATGAATATGAGGAAGACGTAGGCCTACAGGGAGAAGTTGATTTTTTTTTTTTATGGTACCCTGAAATTCCTCAAGCCAACCTATCAGCCAATCGTTGACATCCTTCATACTTTGGTTCCACCCTCTGAGCTGTCAGTCACACAACAGAGCAAGAAATTGTCAGGATCATTTCTGGTTTTATTGAATATTACGTTTGATACTACGTTTGATAATAGCATTCCGTTTTATGATTATTTTTAAATGTATTTATTTTAAATACTATGTTGGTTTCATTCTTTCACAACAGCAGGGTCAAAAGTGAAACCAAACGAACAGCGGGGGAGTTTCCACTTACACAGAAAACTATCTTTGTTCGCAACTGCGCCCTCTTTGTATCCGACTACGCAGCAGAAGCGAGCAGAGAGGTGATTGGTCGGAAGAAGAAAAGGGAGAAAAAAAGGTACATCGAGTTTCTTCAAGGGAAATGAAAGTGGAGCTCAGTTTCCGTATCTTTACGTGAGGTGACAGTAATTTGCCAGTAAACGCCTCTCAGCTGAGTCTGCCATGAAGATAACCGAGGTTAACGCTTAAATACAGCTGACTTCACATAAAAACGCAACTATCACATCAGACTGTCCACGGTGAGTTCAGGTTTTTTTTAAAACGTTTTTACATTTCTCACTGTATCAGCTAGTTATGTTCAAAATAACTACTTTCAATTGCGAAAGCTAACTAATTAATTGAATGTTATTTTGAATGCTTCGTCAGTCATGACTGTATTAGTTCATGTCTATCCCTTTTATATTACAGATGTCGAATATGCCTATGGTTTTCTTCGACCTGGAGACCACTGGATTAAGTAACATTGTCACTCAACTCAACACAACTAAATCGTTTTTTTTTATTTACCTTATTAGATAACTGTCAGTGCTATATTGATCTTTTAACAGTAGACCTATTTGTGTAATAAATATAAATTATACTCATTCCTTAATTGAGCTTGAAGTTCACATTTCATTTTGGTAGTAGTAATTACTAACTATACTGGAAGTTTAAGAATTTTAAGCCACATCCTGTCTTGTTGCCTTCATTACTTTGATTTACTTCCGTTTACCATTTTGAATTATGACGACAGCACAAAAATGACTAAAATGTCTTATTTGTATCCTGATTACTTTTAAACCAGTGCATTATTGACCTGAAATCAACTAACAAACTAACTTTCCAAAGATAGATCCAAGTGTCTTTAATGTTTTCTTCAATATGGCTACATAAAAATATGTAAATAAATTCATTGGACGGCGCCACCTATTAACAGGAATGCATCAGCTGGGGAGAGTTTCAGTTTCTAACCTCACATATGCATCTGTCTCTTCTAGTTTATAAAGGTATAGATACATTTAAGTTTGGTTCAGAAGATGTGGCTTTGAAAATAAGATTACAGCACATTCATTTCTGACATTTAAACTCTGGAGTAATTGGCCGTTTTTGACTTCTTTTGATTTTACCTTTATATTTCACCTTAGAAACTGTTTACCTTGCCTTTTGCTTGGTATATATTTTTTTTTTCAGCACAACCCCCTTTACAGATATGTTTTCAACTATTTGCAGTAAAATGCAGGCAAAGAAATTGTCCAAACTTTCATGTTGTTGCATTACCCGAAGGCCACCGTATTACAGACCTCACCGCTGTGTATGTTTATTTTCTCTCATCCTTTAACCATTCACTTTTCAGACACTGCAGCATGTGACATCACCCAGCTGTCGGCCGTCTGTGGAGACAGGGTCTTTAACGCCTACACCGTCCCCCGCTGCGCCATCTCGAGGGGCGCCAGTCGGGTGACAGGTTTCACCGTCAGAGCTGGCCGTCTGTTTTACTGCGGGGATCCTGTGAAGACAGTCTATCATGTTGACGCTCTCACCTCCTTCATCAAGTTCCTTCGCTCCTTTCGCCGCCCTGTGCTGCTGGTGGCCCACAATGCAAAGCGGTTTGATGCACCTGTGCTCACCAGATTGCTACGAGAGCTCGATCTCTGGCACAGGTTCCAGCAGGTGGTGTCTGGGTTTGTGGATAGCCTCCTATTGAGCAGGAACCTCTATGATCTGCGCAGATATTCACTGCCGTTTTTGGTCGACTACTTCTTGGAAGAGGACTACGATGCCCATAATGCAACGGAAGACGCAACAATGCTAGAGGAGCTATTCGATGTATGGCGTCCCAAGACATGGGAAGTGTCGGAAGTTACCTTCCCGACCGAAGCATTTTAAAAAAAGCTACAGAAGAAAAATAAACTAATTTGCAGATGAAAACAATATTTACAAATGAACGTTTCATTCTCATCATGTACCAGCCGATGGGTGGACAGACTTTTATTACGGGTAGAATTGAATTTCTTGTGATTCTGTTACATTCTGTTACACCCCAAACTCGCAGATAATGTTCATTTACTGAGTTGTCTTATTGTTTTGTTAACATGTATCACAAGTGTTGTAAGCATTTGTATTTCCATTGACACATTCCCACAATAACCATTAAACTTATTTTTGATTCTTCTAACTATAATTCTTTTGTATTTTTTTTTATAATTTGCACCAGTTTTAGAAGTCATACAGGGAGGCATCTCTCTCAATAGACCGTCATGCAATCGTGCTGCAGGGCATGCTGTATTTTGTTTTAAAAGCTTTTTTTCCCTCTGCTATCATAATATGTATTGCCTGCTCTACTTACAGTAGTGTAATACAGCATTGCAGCTTAATTAAGAGACTCTTCAAGGGTTTGGGAAAATTCAGGAAATCCCTACATTCAACTCCACTATATTTATCTCACAGCTTTAGTTAGTTTGCAGATTCATATTATTAATATGAAATATAATCTGATAGTATAATGCATCTATATAAATTACAATGTGCAGCATATATACAGTAATTAAACCTTTACCAGTTGCAACATTAAAATGATGAACACTAAATGCTTCAATAGATATAATCCAGTAATATATATTATTCTGAAATGATCCATTCTGTACAATATATTTTGATGTTCTTACCTGTGTACATTTACTAAAGAACAATTTGAATACAGGACCTTTATTTGTAACAGCGTATTTCTAGATTGTGGTATTACACACAATATCTGAATTCTTCCACATAGATGTATATACAAATAAACATTCTCCCATCTTGCCCAAGATGATCAGTGGTGCTTTAGACACATACAGTATAATATACAACAAACATAGTGCACATAAAGTAGTAAGTGACAATCTTAAATGGAAGCGTTGCTGAAAATGTAATTCATTTGCTTGTATTAAAGGGACATTTACTAAAATCATAGAGGTCACAGTTATCAGACAACACAGCTTCATCAAAAAAGTTGAATTACCATAGTCAAAAGAAAATTATACCTATGATGGTTGTACTTTCAAGGAAGTCTTGCAATAAGACAATTTATACAAGATAAGATATAGGAATGAAAATGTGTATGGAATGAAAAGAAAATAATTGTGATTTGTGCAAGGAAAGGGTTTGTGGTTATCCTGGGTCCGCATCTATGGATCTGATTGGACCAGCAAGCGGTGAGATAAACAAACTTGTATGAGATACTGTTCAACGTTGGTTTATGATCCACAATTCAATGTAGAGAATATGCTCACATCATTTCCCAATATGAATATGAGGAAGACATAGGCCTACAGGGAGAAGTTGAAAAAATTTATTTATGGTAGCCTGAAATTCCCTCAAGCCAAGGTGTACCTATCAGCCAATCGTTGACCTCTTTCATACTTTGGTTCCACCCTCTGAGCTGTCAGTCACACAACAGAGCAAAGAGATTGTCACTATCATTTCTGGTTTTATTGAATATGGATCAAACTTGAACAAACAAACTAAAAAAAAGCAATTTTGGTAAACATGATAGAGTGAGGTTTATGCTAACGGTGGTCGATTTACTGTGAAAGATTTATTAGTTATTGAAGGATTGTAAAAGATCTTAATTGTTGCACAATTTGTGTATATATTACGTTTGATAATAGCATTCCGTTTTATGATTATTTTTTAAATGTATTTATTTTAAATCCTATGTTGGTTTCATTCTTTCACAACAGCAGGGTCAAAAGTGAAACCAAACGAACAGCGGGGAAGTTTCCACCGACACAGAAAATATCTTTGTTCGCAACTGCGCCCTCTTTGTATCCGACTACGCAGCAGAAGCGAGCAGAGAGGTGATTGGTCGGAAGAAGAAAAGGGAGGAAAAAAAGGTACATCGAGTTTCTTCAAGGGAAATGAAAGTGGAGCTCAGTCACCGTAGGTGTTGATATGAGGTGTCAGTGATTTGCCTGTTAACGCCCCTCAGCTGAGTCTGCGCATGAAGATAACCGAGGTTAACGCTTAAATACAGCTGACTTCACATAAAAACTCAACTGACACATCAGACTGTCCACGGTGAGTTCAGACGGGGTTTTTTTTTTTTTTTTTCGTGTGTTTTTACATTTCTCACTGTATCAGATAATTATGTTCAAAATAACTACTTTCAATTGCGAAAGCTAACTAATTAATTGAATATTATTTTGAATGCTTCGTCAGTCATGACTGCATTAGTTCATGTCTATCCCTTTTATATTACAGATGTCGAATATGCCTATGGTTTTCTTCGACCTGGAGACCACTGGATTAGGTAACATTGTCACTCAACTCAACACAACTAAATCGTTTTTTCTTATTTACCTTATTAGATAACTGTCAGTGCTATATTGATGTTTTCTGGGAAAAGAGGTGGAGGCGTTGCTGCTATATTTAAAGATACATTTCAGGGGAAACAGATGTCACTTGGTGTTTTTCCATCATTTGAATACCTTTGAGCTGTGTTGCAATGCTCTCCCAGAGTTCTCCTGTTGATTATTTACAGGCCACCCAAATATTCATCAAATTTTTTCAATGATTCAAAATCTACATGCTCCCACTAGGACAAATCATGCAAAATAATAACATTGACCACCATCACTATGCCGATGACACCCAAATCAACAATAGATCTTCTGTGCCAGTGCATTGAGCAAGTCAAAGACTGGATGTGCCAAAATGTCCTACAACTAAATGAGGACAAAACTGAGATAATTGTTTTTTGGTGCTAAAAAAGAAAGGTTAAAGTAATTCAACACCTTCACTCCGTCCCTGAAAATTCAAACAAAGCCAGAAATCTTGGGGTTATTATGGATTCTGATTTACATTTCGACAGTCACGTTAAATCAGTAACAAAATCAGCCTACTATCACCTCAAAAATGTAGCAAGACTTAGAGGGCTCATGTCAGCTCAAGACTTAGAAAAACTTGTACATGCCTTTATTACTAGTTGGCTAGACTACTGTAATGGTCTCCTTGCAGGTCGTCCGAAAAAAACTGTCAGGCAGCTACAGCTTGTTCAGAACGCTGCTGCTAGAGTTCTTACAAAGACCAAAAAATGTGAGCACATTACACCAATTCTTAAATCCTTACATTGGCTCCCTGTATGTCAGAGGATTGATTTCAAAATCCTCCTGCTCACATATAAATCACTACATGGTCTAGGACCGAAGTTTATCACTGATATGCTCCCACTACATAAGCCTCTAGACCACCAAGATCTGCTGAGACCAATCTGTTAGTGATTCCCAGAGTAAACAACAATCACGGGAGAGCATCATTTAGTCACTATGCAACAAATGGCTGGAATAAACTTCCTGAAGGTGTAAGACTTGCCCCAACTCTGACCACCATATATTTTTTTTTCAGCCCAACCCCCTTTACAGATATATTTTTCATTTGGCATACTGTATTAAAACATTGGACCTAAAATCACACAAAAAACAAAAAACCAGAGTAGGAAAAAAGTGCTTTTTTTTCTGTGAAAACCACAAACATATTGACCAAACCATTTTTATAACTCAGAATACTAATATCAATTGGTAAACTAAAAAATGTACAAATTTAGCAAACAGCAAAGTTATATACAACTATTTGCGGTAAAATGCAGGCAAAGAAATTGTCCAAACTTTCATGTTGTTGCATTACCTGAAGGCCACCGTATTACAGACCTCACCGCTGTATATGTTTATTTTCTCTCATCCTTTAACCATTCACTTTTCAGACACTGCAGCATGTGACATCACCCAGCTGTCGGCCGTCTGTGGAGACAGGGTCTTTAACGCCTACACCGTCCCCCGCTGCGCCATCTCGAGGGGCGCAAGTCGAGTGACAGGTTTCACCGTCAGCGATGGCCGTCTGCTTCTAAACGGGGTTCCCATGAAGACAGTCTGTCATTTTGACGCTCTCATCTCCTTCATCAAGTTCCTTCGCTCCTTTGGCTGCCCTGTCCTGCTGGTGGCCCACAATGCAAAGCGGTTTGATGCACCTGTGCTCACCAGATTGCTACGAGAGCTCAACTCTGGCACGGGTTCCAGCAGGTGGTGTCTGGGTTTGTGGATAGCCTCCTATTGAGCAGGAACCTCCATTTTCTGCCCGGTCATTCTCTGAAGTTTTTGGTCGACTACTTCTTGGGAAAGAACTACCATGCTCATAATGCAACGGAAGACGCGACAATACTACAGGAGCTATTCGATGTATGGCGTCCCGAGACATGGGCAGTGTCGGAAGTTACATTCACAACCGAAGCATTTTAAAAAAAGCTACAGAAGAAAAATAAACCATGTTTACAAATGAACGTTTCATTCTCATCATGTACCAGCCGATGGGTGGACAGACTTTTATTACGGGTAGAATTGAATTTCTTGTGATTCTGTTACATTCTGTTACACCCCAAACTCACAGATAATGTTCATTTACTGAGTTGTCTTATTGTTTTGTTAACATGTATCACAAGTGTTGTAAGCATTTGTATTTCCATTGACACATTCCCACAATAACCATTAAACTTGTTTTTGATTCTTCAACTTGGTATTCTTTTGTATTTTTTTAAATAAATTGCACCAGTTTTAGAAGTCATACAGGGAGAAATCTCTCAACTTAATTAAGAGAATCTTCAAGGGTGAGGGGAAATTTAGGAAATCCTACTTTCAACTTCACTATATTTATCTCACTGCTTTAGTTAGTTTGCAGATTCATATTATTAATGTGAAATATAATCTGATAGTATAATGCATCTATATAAATTACAATGTGCAGCAGTATATACAGTAATTAAACCTTTACCAGTTGCAACATTAAAATGATGAACACATAAATGCTTCAATAGATATAATCCTGTAATATATATTATTCTGAAATGATCCATTCTGTACAATATATTTTGATGTTCTTACCTGTGTACATTTACTAAAGTACAATTTGAATACAGGACCTTTATTTGTAACAGCGTATTTCTAGACTGCGGTATTACACACAATATCTGAATTCTTCCACATAGATGTATATACAAATAAACATTCTCCCATCTTTCCCAAGATGATCAGTGGTGCTTTAGACACATACAGTACAACAAACATAGTGCACATAAAGTAGTAAGTGACAATCTTAAATGGAAGCGTTGCTGAAAATGTAATTCATTTGCTTGTATTAAAGGGACATTTACTAAAATCATAGAATTACCATAGTCAAAAGAAAATTATATCTATGATGGTTGTACTTTCAAGGAAGTCTTGCAGTAAGACAATTTATACAAGATAAGATATAGGAATGAAAATGTCTATATATATATATATATATTATACAAGATAAGGAAATGTGTATGGGATGAAAAGAAAATAATTGTGATTTGTGCAATTACCCAGTAATAAAGTTCTAGAATGACGGGGATACAATCAAAGTGAGCAATAATGATTTAAAAAAACATTGTTTAATGTAAAGTTAAAACAGAATAGCGCAAAAACATTCCTCTGGCTTTAAATGCTATATAGAAAAAAGAATAAACGTATTTGTTGCTTTTCTTCTTTCTTAAAAAAATATACAGCAAACAACCCTTTCTTCTTTTGTATAATATATACCACATATTATACAGAAAATGAGTTTTTATCTGATATAACTTGACTGATATAAATCAATAGATGGCTGCAAATGGACTGTGGAGGGCAGCATTGCGCGGTTGCAGCGTTTAGTCTGCAGCAAATTTAACAGAAAAAGACTTGTTTGTTTGCGCTTGCGCAGACCGCAGCAACAAGCTGATCAGTTTGTTCTTTTTTGTAGGCAAATATTACTTTAATTTACTACAAACATACACTGTGGATTTTATAAACACTAATATTTTATATACTTAATGTTTTAAGCGCTAAATTTAAACTTTCTCTTGTCCGCTTCTTAAATGCATCTTCAACGAGGCTTTTGTTTTGGTATTTAAACACGAAGGGAAAATCTTTACGTGTTTCCCAACGCCATTATGTCGCTAAACACGTATTGTTTCTAATGTGACTTGGTTTTCGTTTGTTTTACAAAACGTCAGTGTGTCTGTCGGATACGAGAAACGCTCCTGAGACTGGGGCCGTGGCGTGATGCAAAAACCAGATTCAGGCGGAGTTGAAAAGTCTCAACAGCCACTGGTTTTCTTTGACTTGGAGACAACTGGACTGGGTAGGACCACTACGTTTATGCTGCTTTTCATTCGTGATAGATCGCTTTTATCGTAACGAGCTTCCTGGGGTTCGCTTGCCTCTGTCATGGGGTAATAACCCTCCAGACGTGGGAGGCAGTGAACAGCAACAGCCCCACTCCTTCCTGCCCCTACAGAGCAGTTTACACGAGAGTCTTCACGATACGACAGCCCTACGGCAACTCGACAGGGACACACTTCTCCAACTACGTAAAGACGGAACAGTTAATGGTTTGAAGACCCCATGCATGTTCAGGACACAATCCTGGCAGCCCCAGCACAATAACCTTTAGTTTCACTAACCTACACATTGAACGAATGAGTGAAAGGGCTGCACACAAACGACTGTTGTGACTAATGCACGGTGCCTGCTTTCGGAAGATAAAGAAACTACAATGCATTGTGTTCCCCAAAACACTATTTTATATTTGGTCTGTTTAAGATGTAAATATTTTGCCCTGTAATTATTGGGCAGCATTTAGTTAATTTTTAAACAAGCCCAAATATTTAAAGAAACATACACCCCAGAGCCCAATGTGATATTTTTAAAGATTAAACTGGTATTGTCAGTTTACAATGAAATGATGCAGCAGAAAGCTGAGACCAGTGAATTTCTTGTACCTTTGCTTTTTAAAATGATGATTCATTTATCATCAAATTCTTAATTAGGGGTGGGGAAAGACAATATGCTGTGAGAGTATATACATTTGGCTACAATCACAGGTTTTCTCATATGGTTACATCTACATTGTGTTTCTCAATTGATTTGTTCAGGTACTTTACTATAACAACATGGTATGACTTATAGTATGACTTTACCCATATCCACCACACCCCAGTTTTATTTTTGCCCAACCTAATGGCCTAATGGAAAACAACCTCTGAAGCACATGAAGTGATGCTTTTTATCAACATGTTTTCTTCCACCAGGTCAGAGTTGTGAGATCATCCAGCTGGCTGCAGTGAGTGGAGGCCACTCTCTCAACCTCTTCATCCTCCCTTGGTGTTGGATACAGAGGGGAGCAGCCAAAGTCACCGGCTTTAGGGTCCACAGACGGAGACTGTACCGCCATCGCCAACTTGTCCTTACCAACTCTCTGCGAGAGGTCCTGGTCTCTTTCATAGCTTTCCTTCAGATGCTTGGGCGCCCTCTTGTCATCGGCCACAACATTCGCCGCTTTGACTGTCCACTATTGGTTCGAGCACTCGATGAACTTGACCTCCGGGCAGAGTTTGAGTCCGTGGTCTCGGGCTGTGTTGACACTCTACCCCTGGCTCGGGAGATGCTGAAGGACCGCAGCCTCCAGAGTTTTCGACAGGAGAACCTGGTCAGGGAGCTGCTGGGTGTGAACTACAAGGCCCATGATGCTTTGGAGGATGTGCAGGCATTACAGGCATTGTATAGCGTGCTTCAGCCCACACCAGAGTTGGTCTGCCAGCATAGGTTTACTCTGGACACCATGAAAAACAAACCAGCTGCTACATCTAAAGTGCCCTGCCAGCTACCAGGACAGTGCCCCCTGTGGGAGAATGTCAGACAGACAGTGAAGGTCACAGAGGTCACAGGGAACAAAGACGACACTGGTTTGCATGACGGCTCTAAACAAGAGGGCTGTTGTTTTGTACAACAGCCGAAGCTGCCTGACTGATGGCCATTGGTGGAACAAATAACCATTATAGTCCATTATGTAATTTTGTTTGGAATTTAATTTTAAGTTGCAGTTCGATGAACTTTACAGAATATTTTATGCTAATCTGCTAATAAATGTATTATATTTCTACAGTGTGTCCCAAATAACATAATTCATAGCTGGTTAACGGTTGATAAAAATGTGAATATTTCAATCAATCAAGATCACAATATTAAGAAGAATGCTTTCATACGTTCCGATTTCACTCAAAGATAACATGCAGAATTGTGGAATTATTGTCCAGCTCTAATTTCAAGGTCAGTTAGCTATCGGGACTTTAACTTAATGAGTTAAACCTCGGACCCACATATATCTGGTTACATGTCGGATGTAAAAGGAAACATCTCAGGTTTCAACTCTGCAAAGTTATCCAGGTATGTAAACCTGCTTCTTTTAACAGACCTGAAATGTTTTTACTGTTATTGTAAGATTTAAACAAACGGTACAGACACAACATAAACAATAAGATTTAGATGCTGTTGTAAAGGAACAAGGCTTTATTAAACCACGTTTACATACACACGTTCTCTGTAGTCCCAGGCTACAGCATTACCATAATTAAAATGCTAAACCATGCCCTCGCTAGAGAAATATCCCAAGAAATAGTTTGGGTTAAATAAAACAATGAAGGTAAAACATTGTGGCCTTCAGATCCGTGTGCATTGAAGGACATGAATTAAAGGTGAAAAAGTGGAAAAGTCCAAGACATACACTATTAAAACCAAAAGGTGACTCAAAACAAGATCAGTAACAACAATGTGAGTCAATTTCAAACAGTGACCTCTACAAAAATGAATAAATTAAAACATTTCGATTTCGATAGGTTTTGTTAACAAAACTAACTTGAGGTTTTCCAATTTCAGACACAGATGAATTTGAGATAATGGTTCTTTAATAAAAAAAGTAGTGCAGTTTATTTTAAACCATAAAATTCCTATCACCTTCCAATGTCTTCCAATTTGCAACAGTTTTAGCAACAACAAACAACTAAAGGGTCAGGGCATTTATATTAGGAACAAGCTTAATTCAACCTACATCACAATCATGAAGTAGTAAAAGCGTTCGAGCATTGGCTCAATAAACTATATTCAATCATTTAGATTAAACTATTAGGATATATAGTCACTGGTAGGTTGGCAGGCAGATAAAACATTCATTCTCAAATATTTAATTCAAGATAACCTATAAAAACGACAACAAGAAAATCCACCTCATGATTGACTTATTCAGATTGACCCTGGTACGAACTGGAATATTATGCAGACGTTTGCACCACATTGAAATAATCAAGTAACAATATATACCAACTTGTTGGAGAGTGGTCACCATAAAAGATTTTACTGTGATAGTAAACAGCACGCACCCAATGATATCGAGATGTAAAGATAAAACCCTATAATACAGTGTGGTTCCAGGGTTAGTCTCTCTGAGTATGTAATGTCACATTTTGATGAATAAGTATAAACAACAAAACATGCAGTCTGTCAAAAAATTGGTTTTCAAACACTCAGAAATAGAGACGTGTGTTCCCTTTTAATACTATAAAATCGAATGCAGCATTTTGTTGTAGCACTGTATGCGATGTGAATGGGTTAATGGGCTTGGATCTAAATGTATGCAACAAGCAGCAGTAGTGCATTTTGGATCATATATAACTCGTTTTAGTCGATATGCATTCCTGATTCTTATGTAGACATGCTAAATGGGACTACGACAGTTCCCTCTTTGTTAGTTGTTTTATCTTTATGATGGTTCTCTTTTTTTTTTAGAAGTTTCCACATGCCCTGATAATGGTTAAAAGCAGAAATACTTTCCAGGGTCAACTTAACTGTGACAGTCGAGATAAGACCCTCTCCTGTATTATTGCTCTAAATCAAACATGCACAGGCATTTCAATATTACACTTTATACTCCCAACTGTTGATATACTAGCGATGTATTTTCCCCCCAGAGGTGGATATGTATTTCTTCCAGCTAAACTAAAATGATGAACAGTCAGTTGGACCAGTGATTCTGAGGAAGGAGGACTAACTCCTGGCTCATATAACAAACGTGGTCTCAACCAGGTGGTCTCAGCTGTAGCTGGGTAAAGCAGTAAGTGGAGGTCAACTGCACCTATGTAATTATATCCTTCATTCTGCTTCATTGCTGTTTGAATGTGTAACAACAGAATATAAACGTGCAGTTAGAAGAGAAAATCATCATATCCTACAGTATTCATCGGCAGATAGTGCTTGCCTTGTTATGGAATTTTAGAAAATTTAATTTCATCTGAGCACTTATTCTAAGCTCCAGAAAAGCTACTAAGTGGACCTCACAAGGTTGTTTTTTTCAACTCTTCTAAACATGTTCATGTGGACTCTTAGAATTTGGTCCTGTTCAGTGTTGTCGACAAATTTTACTTGTATGTTTAGTAAGTGTCCTTTGTCAGCACCTTCGTTTTCTTACGTAATTGCACCATTACAGGTGAAAAAGACAATAAACATTATCAGTGCATTAACGCTGGAATTTAAAGCTAAAGGACCCTGCTGGAACAGTCTCTATAGGTTGGATTTGGGCTGGGGAAGCAGTGGGCACAGGCAGGCATCACTACACCATATCTGAAGGCTCTTTTAACATGCTACCTCCTGAAAAGTGCCCAGCAATTATCGGCCTCAATCTGTAACACAGCGTAGACCCTTCTGAGTCAAACTGGAAGAAAAAAAGGTAGTATGGGGTTTCACACACGGCCACAGACTCACGACTACAAGAGGCAGCAGGCTCGGAACATGGTTATCCCTGACTGGGAGGTGATGTGCAGGGAGACGCTCTCATTGGCTGAGATAAACAGGACGGTGCCCCGCCTCAGAGAGACATCCGTGAGGGCTGCAGCAGAGGTTGCCGTGGCATTGCCTTCAATGACCAGGAGGATGCTGGCGCTGTCGACTGGAGCAACAGTGTACTGCTTCATCGAGGCCGGTGCCTGCAGGAAGGACCAGAGGGAAAAAGGCGTTAATATTTCTGTATTACAAAAAAAATTAAAAAAAGAACATCAGAACCATCAACATACATTTTGATGCTCTCATTAGTGCTGGCGTGTTTATTTTATTACATAAGGCAAAGATCATGTTGGGCAATTTTATATCTGTTAAATTCACTGCCAAGTTTTGAAACCTGCCAGGTTGTGCAATTGTGGGTGGGTTTTGACATCAAAAAATCAATGCTACATAATTCAGGTTTAAAAATACAAGGCCCAAATATTATGTAGACTCTCCCAGAAATGTGTATGGCAAGATATTTTCATATGTCACAGCAGGAAAAGCAGGTGTAAATAATACAATTAATGATAGCAGTCATAGCATTTTAAGCTAAAAGTTACTTTCTCTCCGAATGATAAAACAAATAGTGGGTTTTATTAATATTATTGCCAATCAGTTTCTATTTTGGGATATCCCTCCTGAAGTGTAATCATCTGGTTAGCTGGGTTTTCCTACCTGTATCCTCATGACAGTGAAGTCTGGCACTGGGGGGTCGTACAGGGACACACAGGGATCTGAAGCATCCTGGACACATGGGAAGATTTTGGAGCTGGCGGGGGCTGGGCAGTAGTTCAGCATCTCACACAGCGTGTTGACATCGATGTATTTCGGTGTCAGACCGGCTCTCACCGTGTTGTCTGAGCAGGCCATACACTCAATACAGTCTAGGTGCATGGATAGATGAATAGACAGAAAAAGAAAGCACATTTTTAAATGAGCGAAGTGTTCCTTCTTCAAATGGAATAACACATTCTCAAATAGCTGTGAGAGAAAGAGCTGTTTTTTCTCCTCCACTTGCATAGTTGGGTGAACTTACACTTACACTGCATGATGAATATGCAGGTGGAAGAGTGATAGCAAAGGGTCGAATACCACTAAACGCACAACATATAAAAACATTAAAAACACACCGATGAGCCACACTGTTGCACTAATTGACACATTCCTTCATTACCATGAACACCCGTGTATTAATCCGCAACTGAAAATAGTCCCCAATTAATGCACTACTAACTCCTGTTTGAGTAACGTTTGCTAAAAACTACAGTACCCACCTGTTTTAGGAAATGACTGACTTACTGAGCCTAAACTGTTTTATGTGTTTATATCCCACCTCAGGCCTGTGTCAGTGACCACACCACCAGTATGGACAACATCCCTCCACTCCCTTCTCATCAACCTGGATTTTAACAGAGCAAACCTCTACAGACAACATATAAAGTGTCCCCCTGGGGACAAAAACACACTGGACCGTGACTGCAACCCAATACTAAAGGACACTTATCACTCTGTCCCCCGTGTAGCTTTGGGACTCTCTGATCACTGTCTGGTTCATCTTCTCCCAACCTACAGGCAGAAATGAAAATCTGCAACGCCTGTGGTCAAAACTGTGAGAAGATGGACCAACGAGTTGAAGTTGGAGCTCAGAGCTCCTCCCCTCTGTTAGGCGCTACAGAGCACTGTATGTCAAAACCACCAGACACAGGAAGTTTCAATCCTTTCACAGGAAGGATTGAAACAGATAAAAGTCATACACCCTGTTAAATTCTATATTTCTTATCTATTCCTGCACCTTTTGCACTCTACACATTTGCACTGTCAATGTCACTGCCCTGTATATATACTTACTGTACTGTTATCCTTGTATAAGTTCTATGACAATTTCTGTGTGAATATTGAGAGCGACATAAAGTCAAATTCCGTGTACGTGTTCAACATTTTACTATATATTTGTAAACCTCAAAGATATGAAGTAGGCAACAGTGGGCTTGTTATTTTTTGGCTTTTCATAAGATTGGTTATTTTTACTTATTATTTAATACTTCTGTAATTTCTCTGTCATTACAGGAACACAGCAATGTACAAACATTCAACTGTCGTACTCATTCAGCTTAATAAAACCGATAATAGCCGATAGCACTAATCTCATGAAGCATCATCTGACCTCCATAAAGGTAAGCGTGAGGTTCGTTAGCTCCCAGGAACATGGCCTGGCCTGGATCCAGGACCATGTGGTTGAGGAAGTAGATGGAGAAGCAACCGATGTCTCCAGGATACTGGGAATGGAGACGGAGCAACAGGTCACCGTTGCTGCTTGATGTGTCTTTCCCTGCCGCACCTGCATGGGTCATAAATAGCCACGAGTGTGATAATGTCAGTAAAACATTTTTTAAAAAAGAGCAGATCAACTGACTTGGGCACTTTGGGACAATATCGATAGAATTACAATTTTTTCTTTTTATTAAAATATGCTATTTTCTGATTCCATGCATTAAGCCTGTTACCACTTTGCCTCACCTAGACCGCTTGCAATGAAGAAATGACTGACTAAAATGCTACAATTCTACACTCATGCAGTGTTCGTTCTGACTGGTAATGCTCAATGACTAACCAACTAAACAAACTGACTAAAACCACAAATGTAGCATTTGCTTTCTGCTTTTTTTCTGCTCCATCCTTTAGCCTCCTCACCCTCTTCAGTGACCCTCTTGACCAGCATGTTGAGCTGATCAACGAACACCTTCTTTTCACAGTTCATCATCCTGGTGAAGCACTTCTTCAGCACCTGGCTCACATGTACCGCGTCTCCCATGCTGCATCGTAGTTCCTCCGCTGTCTCATTGCCTATCAGAGCATGGAACTCTGGGACAGCTACAAACACACACAGACACAAATTTATTTTTTGTCAAATATTGCCCTTCAAGGGAAGGTTTCCCCACTCTTGTTTCACCAGTAACTGCACAAAATCAATCCAAAATCCTCTAATGACTCTGTGGGACTTTGGGACTCACATTTAAGGAATCCCAGGATCTCCTCCACTGGTCTGAAGCCACAGAGGCCCTGAAAACGGGTTAGAGCGATGGCCATCTCTGGCTTGTGGTTGCTGTCTGGATAGTGCTCCGGAAACTGAGCATGGAGACGAGCAGCTAACTCCTGACCAAACCAAAGTGACAGAAAAGGAAGAGGGTTCCAAAAGAGGAGAGGTTAGAGAGCGTGTAAACTCAATTTGCCAGTTCATACACAGGACCAATAGTTATAATAATATAGTCATACTGTTCAAATACACTATGTGTACTGCTGGAATTTCACTTAATTTTGGAGTGGCCTTGATTCCAAATAGACATTTTAAGAACAACACAAATTTTGTGTGCCTCAGTGCAGTGTATACTTTAGGAGATCAGCCTACCGTCAGCCCTAACCACCATTTATTGCCTTTCATGTTGAAATGGTGTATAAAAACAGTCTCCGAGACTGTTAAGTTGCTGGGTTTAGGTAATCTAACCACGTGAAAATCATTGTTTATTTGATCTAAAATTACTATATAATTCTAATAAAAGCCATTAAAATGCCTGCATTGATATTAAATTCCGTGTGCGTCTGCAGCTAGAAGCAGGTTCTGGGTTCACTTGTTATTAATATCCGGCTGCTTCCAGTTTATGAGAGTAGATAATACCGTATCTCCAGAAGTTTGGTTCCAGAACCAGTGCCATGCATGGAGGTGATCCCAAATATATCTAGTTGGTACCGTTACACCTCCCGCACCAGGTCTGGTTCCTTCGCCAGCAGCTAGCCGACGTACCGCGTCCCTAAAGGCAGTCTGCTATTCTGGATCGGCACGCCCAGGTACCCGCCCTTGCCTGCAGCCCGGTTTACATTGCACCCGACCGCGATGCCTATCCCTGCAGGTGGTGGATCCACAGGGCGGCAACCTCATGATGCAAGGTAACACAGCCTTGGTTGTATGTTTGTTCTATTGTATGTTCCTTGGGTTATGCTAGTAGTAGCTAATGCAGCCTCGAGCTGATAGCCTCTGTTTGTGAGTGGTGACTATATGTCAATAAATCAATAATGATAATAAGATATGTGTGTACTCACTCTGTTTGGATGGGCCTGTATGGACAAGGCTGTATTGACAGAGAGGACTTTGAAGAGGAAGGGCAGCTGACCCTGGAAGGTGTCTTTGACCTTGGAGCCCAGGCAGGCAGGGAAGTGGGCGATCCACTGGCCCAGCGTGGTCTGTGCGATCCTGTTGTCTTTAATCTGGGCATCACCTTTTGGGTGGGCACCCATCCACAGCTGGAAAAGATAGCAAAGATGAAGGGTTTGTGTCCAGTTACTGGGTTACTGGGTTGAGGCAGAAGTTGTGGTTCCAGAGGTATGTTTGTTAGTGGATGGTTGATGGGTGAAATTCCTGATCGGGACTGAAAGCATAACCATCCCAGAAAAGGTCAATCTTAAACATGGCAGTTATGTTGCTGCTTCCCGATATCCTCTGTTAATAAGATTCCTAGGCAGTCCCAGTTGTCTCCAGGCCCTCTGAGAGGAAGGCCTGAAATTGTAAATTTACATTAAATCAATGTATTTAATGCTGTAATCCAAAGTGATTTATACTCTGTGAGACAGGAGAAGGATCCTAACCATCTCACTGAGAGTAAAGCATTACACTTGGTTACTCTTTTAAATGTTATTATCTCTGAAGGTCACACACTTGTTGGTGCACACAATATAAAAAAATGTATAATCCCATCAATGATTTATGTGCTTTCAATATATCCATTGTATTAAGTTATCGCTGCTTCTTGAATAGAATATCATGTTGTATTACAAGGCACGCGTACATATACACACATTTAAAGTTGATATCACTGCTAGATTGTAACTATTCCCTTTAGGCAAAAAAATGTATGTATAAAAAAAACAAGGATCATGATTATTCCTCACCTTGTACCATTCATGGTAATAATACAGACATACAACTGTTAGAGTAACATGTCACAGACGTGTTATATAATAAGCTGCTTATTATAATGTAGAATTGTACATCTACACCACCTTCTGACTATAACCATCTGGAAGCTATATGACCAACTAATGCATGTACCATTAATGTGGCTTGTAGTACACGAAAGTGTCTCCACTGCCATTACCTGAACCAATGACCTTCATGACAAAGCCTGCAGAGCTGCTGTAGCTAAATAAAGACTTGTGAAAGGCATGGACAGAATAGGGCTCTGTGCCAAGACACTGAGCAAAACACCACATGATAAAACCTCAAAATGATACCAGTTTCAAATCTGATTAGTCATGTTTGGAAGGAATGCTTCCTTTTTGTTCCAAGGCTGTGAATGGTGTAGAGCAAAATCTCTAAATATTAAGATCCTTTGGTGCTGACAATAAGTGTTATAAATGCAGTTATCCAAAGAAACTACACAGAATCCTACAATTCAATGTCAAATACGTTTTAACTGTTATGTCAAAGTTAGTTCACCTAGAGCTGATGATCACATCAAAATGAAAGTTACATTAAATGACGTGCTTATTTACTTGTTAGTCAGGAATCTTCAGCAGCTACCTTGTAATTTGAATCAGTAATAACCTTACCTCTGCATAGGGCTTCCCATCCTCTACAACAGCTACTGGGTCTCCACCAACCACAAGTTTGGCCACCTCGCTGTCCAGCCCGACCTTCCCCCACGCATAATTTTGCACGGCACAGGTCAGGGGAAACACTGAGGAGGGATCAAATCTAGTGGGTGAATTCTTATAACAGGAAAGTGAATACAGAACAGATTCCAGTATATTCCAGGGGGCTCCAAACCCTTTACAACTGTGAAAGAAACACAGTCCTCTTTGTTACCCTTCCTAGGTGTAATGTACATCATTTTGCATCTGACCATCTGTGTGTCTTTCATTGATTGCCTAATGTTACCTGCTGTTACATTATCAAATTGTTACCCCATATTAACCAGAGACAGGTGATAGCGGAAAGCACGTCTTCCAAAACATACAGTTTGGACTACAATAAAGCTGCTAATTAGCAGCTTTATTGTAGTCCAAACTGTATGTTTCAATAAGGCGTGGCATATTTCGACAGGGAGAAACAGCCTGTATTACTATATAGGCTACCCTCAGTTTTAACAGTAAAGCGAAGGGGAACAGATTTCCCCAGGGCTACGTTATTTGGCGGAACACCAGCTGACGAAGCAACATCCAGTGACAGAAACACACAGTAAGCATGTTTATCGTTGCGTTTGCCGGTTTGTTTGAAATACACACTTCTCGTATCCTGTAATGTGAGACAGTTGTATGTCGTCGCAATTCCTAGCTACGTGTTAGTTCATGGAGCGCTAACAGTGCTGCTCTAAATACAACCCGCCTGCTATTAAACAAACAAAACGCCGGCTGATATATTAATTTGGATGCTCAACAACGAGCTTTTTCTGGGTCAGGACATCGTGTCAGTAGCAATGTAAATATCCCATAGCACCATTAGCTAGCTAAATGTTCGTCGACAGAACATACTATATGAAACTATTATAAAGGAGAAGATCTCACTCACCTCTCACTTCCTCCATGTTTAGCTGCAACGTCCCGCTGTCAGACTGGTCAGACCGTCGATGACGTCACGACTCGACTTCCGACTTCGTAGTTTTTTCTGTCTTTTTCAGTTTGCTAAATACGTCACGATATAAACGCAAAACAATCAATATAATGAGCTTATATTTTAACGTATTACTGGCAAAGGCCATTAAATTGATTTAGTTGTATCTATATGATCCATTGAAAATAGAACTACAAGCACGTGCTTTAGCTACTTATTGACTGATATTAATCACATCGCATCACTGTCACTTTTACCTTGTAGTTTTGTCTTTATCTGTTCAGTTTCTACTCTTACTTTAAATACTTTTCATTTTTCTTGGAAAATGTCTATGTTTAGCTTCTATTCTATTGTAGTTGTATACATACATTACGTCCTCTATAGCCCTATATCTATATATATCACGCTGTTCTCTCATTATTTATATTTATATCATCTATTTTTAAAAAAACTAAATATTACTGTTGAAATCTGGTGGAATGGTGTAGGCCTATTTGATTCATTATCTGGCCCGTTTTGTTGTTTTGTTTTCTGTATTGACTGTTCGGTTTTAATAAAGATAAAAACGATCACTGCAAAACAATATAGCTCTCTGTGGTAATATCACAGAAGTCTAGTTAGAAAAGAAATCCTATAAAACAAGTCCAAATACAGTGCTGAAAACCCCACATAAGCTGTCCATTCATATCAGCAGCTCCCTGCTTTAAATGGTTGTGACTTGTGAGAGAATCCTGAAAATCTAGCAGAGATATCCTTGCTTTTTAGTTCTATTAAGCCTAAAAAACATGTTATCTCTACTCCCCATACTAATCCCCATCTGTTAAATATATCATCTTTCAAAATCAATGCACAGCGGTTTATAAGGCAGAGTTCTATCACAATAATGTATTTAAATCTCAAGCCAAACTCAAGTGAGGCCGCAGAACATGATTGGTGGTGCTTTCTCAGACTTTCGAAACCATATCATACAATACCAGTTCCCATTGTCACTTATCAGCAATATTATGGGGTATTCATTTACAGAACTATGCAACATGGTGGCAAAATATTATTTAACTTCATGATTACTTACTCATCATGTGAGTTTTTACAATAAAGTTTAGGTATAAAGTATTTTACACAAAACTTACATTAGCATGACATTATTCGACTGAAATCTACAGGTGGCACGCTGTGCTTCTTCAACATGTCAACATGTCTTATTAGGGATAGCCTAATATTAACTCTGTTTACATTTTAGGCCCATAGATAATATTTCATTTGGTTTCAACATCTTAATACAAGATAAGCATATTATTAATCTAATCATTCTTTTAGAAAAGTATCAAATGTAGTACCTCTATACCTTCACTAATTATTATATTTTGTATTCATATCAACACACGAAAAATATTTAACTCCTCCAAAAACAATAAAGTTACAAAAACAATTAATGTCCCACTTTTTTTGGTTGTTATAACGTGTTTTCTGTAATCGAAATTACACTTTTTTTACTAAAAAAAAAAAAAAAAAAAACACACACGTCACTGCCAAACTGTCTGAGTGCGCATGCGCTGTGAATTCATTTGAGGAAGTAGCAGAAGAGGCATCGCAAAACGACGGAGAAGAGTTTGCTGTTTATTCTCCGTTCAGAAAGGACAACCCGGCCCGCTGCCTTTTCAAAATGTCGGGATTTGACAACAACCCGTTCGCAGAGCCTGCCGGCGAAAACCCTTTCGATGTAAGTGTGTGGCTTTAGATTTTTTAGCTGGTAATACACAGTCTAGGTGCTGACATATCATTAGTTAAAAGGTAGCCAGCACGTCAGGAAACTTGTTGGGTGGATGTCGGGGAGGGATCTAACTCTGCTCTCTTGAAAGCCATTTGACAAAGACGGCATGATTGACAGTTCTTCAACCAATGAACGGGCTTTGTTTAAAAAGAGGGCGGGATATTCTGCGTGCCAGTGGTGGCAGGAAGTTAAACCGTAGCCAACAAGGAATGTGTCAAACGTTTTTAGCGAGGTTACTACTGTTACTTTTCACATTTGAGAGGGGTGTGTATCGTTGTGTGGATTCCTTATATGTTGGATGTGATTTGATATAACTTTGGAGTCCTGTGATGTCACCTGTATTATCTAAAGACACTACATTTCGGACTGGTGTTGCTTGTTTGCTCTTTGAAAATAAATTCCAGCCTAAATGATTTAACCTAGAAGCCTGTTCAGTCTATAAGAAGGTATGCGACTTCATTGTCTGCAGGTCCTAAACATGTATTGAATCCGGATATCTGCTGGCCTGCTCTGTTCAGTTAGTAGGCCTATTGTTCAATGTTTAGAAGTAGGCCATCTATTACTTGTTGCTTCCAAGCTACAGTGGCTGAACTGACAGATCAAATGTTCCTTTATGGAGAAGTATGATGAAAGGAATGATGAAAGGATTAACATGTAACATAAAATGGGAGTTTAACTAACGCATTAATATCTATGGAGAGTTTGTAATATGTGATTCATCCCTCGGAGCAACTTGCACACCCAGATTACAATGCCTTTGAAAACAATACAAAATAAAAATCTAATATAGGTTGTACGTGTAGCGCCACCACATTTGCTGTTTATCCTTTAAAATAAGGATTGCCTTGTTTGTCAACTACAAAATGTAGAAGATTACAGCTAGCAGCAGAGAACCATACAGGTTGCATGGCAAAATAAGAAATTCATGGCTCAAGGGCAGTTGCATCAGTTCACATATTAACATATTTGTTCGTGAAAGAATCACATCCCGATACATGTATCAAGATTAATAATGTGTGAAAACACTTTTATAATTTGAGTGACATTACATAACAGTCATTTTACAGTAGTGCAGAGTCACACTCTGTTGTATCAGGTGCACAATAGCCATGACGTCAATGGAGACCGTGGTTTGTTTGCTGGGTGTGGAAGTGGCTAAACAAATAACTTGGTAGCAGCTGGATTATGTTGTCTATAGTGTAGCAATTCACTATTAAGTTGTTATATTCATACAGACATGTAGTCTGCTTTGACATTAAAGAAGTTAATATGTTGCCAACTTTTGAAAGAATTTCAGCAGTCACAATATAGATAATTTCACATATCGATAATGATACAATATGTAGCATGTTTGTGTTTTCCACTGTATTTACACGCCAGTATATGGTAAACAATATATCTCCATTGGTGACCATCAAGGAGTCTTTTAAAGACGTCATCTGTCAAATAAAAGCTACCCTGGCAAGATAATATTTTTGAAAATCATCCAAATCATCCATAATGGTGTGATTAGTTGTTGTTTTTAACTGAAAAACTGTTTATTAAGCCATATCTGTTTGCTCCAAGCTCCCCCCTCAGCGGTGAAACATTTGTTTCCTGCTGGGAAAGTTTACAGGTGTGTCCTAAGCAAATAAGTAATCTTGAGAAATGTCACAATTTGAATCACATGACCAGTGAGGACGTGTTGGGTTTTCACATGAGGTTGTTGATCTCATACCTTTTTAAAGGAGAAATTGACACAGATTTCTTAAACCGTTCTGGTAGTTGCGGTTTAGTTAATCCTTCAATACCCACAGTCCATTCAGCTGCATTGTATCTGGGTTTGGGCTGCAACTAACGACAATTTTCATTTTTGATTAATCTGCTGATTATTATATATATATATATATAATAATGAAAAATGCCTACTATAATTACCCAAAGGCCAAGGTGGTATATATGCAAATGTATTATTTTATTCAATGGCTACAAATTCACTAACGGCAACGTCACAACAAACAATTAGAATCGTTATTCTAGTTTGTTGTTGATTTTTCTAGTCTCTTAATGTCAAAAAAATTTTCATTACAATTTCCCAGAACCCAAGTTGATGTCTTGTTTTGTCAACACAACAGTCCAAAACCACAAATACTTAGTTTACATTGATATAAAAGAGAGAAAAGCAGGAAACCCTCACATTGGAGAAGCTGTGTCAACAGATTTTTTTTAGCATTTAAAAAAAAAAATAGAACCAAAACGATTATTAAAAACGGTTAATCAATCATCAAAATGGTCTCTGATATATTCTGTTCATCGATTAGGAGACAAGTCATTGCAACTCAATCTTTTGACAACTTATTTGACACATTGATTGCCTTAGATTGCTTTTCAGCTTGTTTTCCTCACAAATGTCAGTAGGACCAAATGTGTTTGTTTAAGTTGGAAAATAGAGTAAAGTAAAATATAGTAATACAATTCAGTGAGGCATCCAGGTTATTAGGCCACAGGAGTGCTTCAATTTAACCAAGGAATTTGAATAAATATTATTCAAATTTATCATAAAACCTTGCAGAATCTATTTTTGTCTGACTTCTCCGCAGACTGGCTTTTCATATCAGTTAGAAGCAACTGAATTGATCCTTGAATCTGTGATCACATACTAGAGTCCATTCATGTTTATCATGTCTGTTAAAGATGTAATGAGTCACCAGAGGTTATTGTGACATTGTATCTATATGACGTTATTCATTTTATGGTACCATATTTAATAGTCTGGGCTGACTGAGAGTTCTTCTGTATAAGATAAAAAGCAATAAATAAATACCTCTTTGTTTTTCAGAGATCAAAACTCAAGGAAATGGTACATTGGAACAAAATCCATAGGTCTTGCTATATCCACTTAAAGGGACAGTTAGACTGAATATATATATACTAAAAAATACCCTTTTCTTCTTACCTATAGTGCAATTTATTAAGTATTATTCCAGATTGTTTTCATGTGAGTTGCCTAGTTTTGGAGCTATTGGCCATAGAGAGAATGCCTTCTGTCAAATATAATGAGAT
Organism: Chelidonichthys spinosus; assembly: GCA_029853015.1. NCBI lineage: Eukaryota > Metazoa > Chordata > Actinopteri > Perciformes > Triglidae > Chelidonichthys > Chelidonichthys spinosus. Next base: position 15,511,161 of record CM056825.1, on the reverse strand, counting down.
TTTATGGCACTCAGCTTGTGGTGCTCAGAACGCCAACAAATACACATGAAAAACTCAATGGCAATATCTATTTTTCAGAAATCGGTTACTCAAGATAAACCACAAACCTTGTTACGAGCAGTTTCATGTAGGAACCATATTTCCCTACAATTAATAATATATAAACCGCACTACAATCAATTAGTAATGTTGGGGTGAACTGTCCCTTTAAATGCCAAGACTTGCAGTTCTATAGCTGCACCCGCTAACATCCCAAATTCAATCACATTGACCCCCAATATTCAGTTCAACCAAGTTTCTTCTTTTGTTATTGGTGTCTATGAACAAGTCAGTCAGTATAACAGAAGTCCTGCAGTGACTCGCTGAGTGACTGATAATGAAGAGGGACTATGTTTTTGTTGTTTTCCAGGACCCGTCGGTTACTCAAGTGACCACTTCCAACATAGAACCAGTTGACCAGTACAACCCTTTCCCTGCCCATCCCACAGTAAGACATCTCTACTTTTTTTTATCTTTAATTGTTTGTTCTGCTCTTGGTCCTCCACTTTTTTCAACTTGTATTATTTTATCTTTGTCTTTTCACTCTCTTTTCACCACAAAATCTTGGTCTTCTGTCTTTTATTTGTTGTCCCTTTTTCTCTTCTTATTTGATCTCGATGGCCATCCCTTTGTTGCTGTTTTTCTGTATTCTTTGGTCTTGTTTCTTTTCATTTCCCTGTTTGTCTTGGTCCTTTCTTGGTCTTGTCGTCTCTTCCTCATCTCCTTAAGGACACTATCATTTGCTTATTATTATTTTTCAGGACAGCCTAGCTACTCATACCACTCCAGCCTCCACCTCCCCCTACCAGCCTGCTGTGTTACAGCCGTCTACAGAGCCCAGTCCACAAGTGAGTCACCTATTAACTTAAACTATATACTCTCTGTTAAACCCGCCACTTATCTGTTGCAGTTGAACAGCACTGCTCTGAAGTAGATTTGAATGACGTACCTCCTGGGTCCTGTTGGTACAGCTGTATGCTTCAGTTTTCTACTAAATAAACTCAGTTAAACAACACAAACACATAGTAGACATAGAAAGGAGTGTATCATGTGGCAAAAGAAACAGTACATCAGAACAAACCATTTACATTAACCAAATTCAGGTAATGAATAAAATAAAATCACCAGCCAGTGGCCACTAGATCGATCCTCTACCAGTTCCTATTTGATTTATTTACAAATTTATATGTTTCACTCAATAGAGTTAGGTATCATTGTTCACAAAATTAAGGGAGTCGTGGAGTTTATTTGTCCCATCATAAGAATTGCCTATGCTTGATTTTAAGAATTAACTTCAATATATCTGAGATGCTACTAAACCCACTTGTATCAGACTTTATTAACACAATTTGACTGATAATAATGTATGATTTAAAGTAAAATATGACCCTCTAAAAGGCATAATAGACAAAATAGATCTTCTTTTTAAGACACCCGGAGATAATGAATGGTATTGCTGAGCACAGTCAGCATGCCAAAGTGTCCTTGGGCAAGATACTGAACTCTAAATTGCCCCCGAAGGCTGTGTCATCGGCAAGTGAATGTGAATGAGTTAGATTATCTTAGATTATGATGAGCAGTGTGTGTGTGAGTGGGTAAACGTAGACTGATTGTAGTGTACAGCGTCTTGAAGAGTCGAAAAGACTAGAACAGCGCTTTAGCTCTGTGTCCTTGATTTTTCTGCCAAGTCAGACATCAGATATGATTATCATTACGTAATGTAATTTAGGCCATTGACTTCTACATACAGCCTCTGAAATAATGTTGTGGCTCATCCCTTCCTATGTTATAATTCTATAATATAAGGAATCATTTTGCATTGTCCTGTTGTGCCTGTACCATTTGTATGTCATGTGAAACTCATCACTATCAGCGAGATCCATTCCTTTGCATTCAATGTGTTGTTGGAGTAAAGTGTTTCTGCCGCGCCTTCTTCAGGCGACAGCTGCTGCAGCGCAGGCCAATTTGCTGAAGCAGCAGGAAGAGTTGGAGAGAAAAGCTGCCGAGCTGGACCGCAGAGAGCAGGAGCTTCAGAGCAGAGGCCCGTCAGGTCAATAAAGACAAAAGCTCTCCTTTTCTCTCTGCAGTACTGTCAGAAGCAACACAACCTAGCTGAGACTGGATAGCAATATTCAATGTGTGCAATAACATTAACATTATTTTTCCTGACGGAAGCATTCGGCACACCTGATAAGTTTATTTCCTGTCTGTGATGAACAATGTCATTTCTTCAATTTAAAATCTGTACTTAAGTCGGACAATTTTAACTTCCTCTTCCTCATTATTAGCTTGAGTTACTTCTGGTGGAAACTTGTCATTAGTACAGATCTTATGCATGTACTTCACTAGAATAGATGTTATACAGATACTCTAATCAACTGAAGATGCAATTTTGAATGTGGGAATTAAGAACAACACTCACCCCTATTTAGTCTTTCTTTTCCTGCAGGGTTAAAAATTGTACTTTGGAGACAAATTCTTCCTTTCTAACAGGTCCTTTTCTTGACAGGTAAAGAGAACAACTGGCCTCCGCTTCCCAAGAAGTTCCCGATCAGACCATGTTTCTATCAGGACTTCTCGGAGGATATCCCCCCAGAGTCCCAGAGAGTCTGCAAGATGATGTACTATCTCTGGATGTGTAAGTGTATTATCATAATACACATGTGTACATTTTTATGTTTAAGCATTTTCACCATTTTGAGTGCAGAATATCCTCTGAAATGTATTCATTTAGTTTTAGTTCTGCTTAATATTGCATTTTGTTTCTCTTTTGACCACTAAGATCTTTTTTGGCAAAACATTAGCAACATCAAACAATTACTGTCACAAAAAAATACAAAAGCAAAACAAAAAGTCCAGTTGATGGATGTATATGCAGCCCCCTTCCAGTTTCACCTTGTTCAGTCTTGTATATTTCAGTCGTGTCTCCTGTGGTCTCAAGATATGTCAGTTTAACCACGAAGAAGATTTCTTCCACGATTATTAGACATTAGTCCTTTGTCGGTGGCGCTACTCCTTCCTTTTATATGCATTATGATTCTTAAGTGCCTAGTAGCACTAACTATACATATATATATATATATATATATATATATATATATATATATATATATATATATAAATAAATAAAAAAACAAGTTATGGTATGTTCATCAATATCACCAGCAGTTGTAAATAATAGAAGTGCTCAGATTATTAGTAGTGTTCTTTGACTCTTTGACTCTCTCTCCACTCTTCAGTCAATTGCATGACTCTGTTCCTCAACGTCCTGGCGTGTTTGGCTTACTTCACCGTCGATTCGGCCTATGGTGTGGATTTCGGCCTCTCCATTCTCTGGCTCATCCTCTTTGCTCCCTGCTCCTTCCTCTGCTGGTACCGGCCAGTCTACAAGGCCTTCAAGTGAGTAAATGTTAACGTGAAAAAAATGTAGATTACATTCTCATTCTTTGTTACCTTTAATTCTTGAAGAGTACATCGTTTTCTCTCATGACTCCACGTCAAATGAAGAATCAAAAAATGTACAAAAGTTTTGATGAATGAATGTAAATGGGGGCGGCGGCAAACAGCAATTATAATTATAAGCAGTGTAATCAAAGTCTCATTCATCCAGTCATATGCTCACTACTTCACCTCAAACACAGGCATTTTTGCTTGAACCTTCCTATTTACAAGCTGTAAACAGTCACTTTTGCACAGGTGCACTGCTTGTCCATGTGAGTCCAGAAGGGTTTTAAATTCTTGAATTCATCTTTTAAGAATTTAAGGCAACTCTTGGTTAGTAATTGTTTTACAAATGGTTGTTTTGTGGATGAAGTATTGTTTTTAATGTAATCTAGTAGTGGGGGAATGTAATGTTCCCAATTTGCTTAAACTATTGTAGATATGTTTTACAGCTTTTCTTATTATACGGCGGCCGTGGGAAATACTGTTTTCTCTTTGGTTGACTCAAACAACAGTTCAATTATGTTCTAAACAATGAAATATATCAGTCACTGACAGGTTATAGTGGGTTAAAGTGAGGTCAAACAAATGATAAACATGAATAATTCAATGTAACCATCTAAAATGTGGCCATGAACACAATCCCAATGGACTCCCCCTATTCTTTGCTTTAACCTCCTCCCTTGTGCGTTCATCATACATTACTGGTTGTTATAAATAAGACTTGGTCATCCAGTTGGAACGCATGCTTACTTAATGGTAACACCACACTTTTATTTCGAAATTTCCCATGAAAAGATTCAGATATGTCTGTATTTTCTCATTTTCAGGACTGACAGCTCCTTCAGCTTCTTCTTTTTCTTCTTCGTGTTTTTCTGCCAAGTGGTGGTCTTCATCATCCAGTCCATAGGTATCCCAAGGTGGGGAAACAGGTGAGTCACATGCTGCATGTGTAATGTTGACATCGAGAGGCTTTATGTTATAAAGTTTGGATTGTGTCCTCATCGATCATTGAAGACGCAGAAATTAAAATGAGTTTGGCATGTTTGTCCAGTTTAAGATACATTCAGGTGTCGCACGAGACCCAAGTTCAGGCAACAAGTTGAAACTTTGGTTTTGGTAAAAAAGCACTAATTCCTAAACAAATGGAGACGAAAATATTGCAATTAATAGGGCAAATCCTACTATGAACAATGAACACATCGTCATCGTCTTCCCGATTGTTTTTAAGAAGTGTTAGCTGTGCTTGTGGTTCCTTGCCTTAGGTATCAGAAATTGTATCTTTCAGCTGGCCTTTAAACTGCTGTCCTCTCTCTTTATTCTCGTCTTCTGCATCCTTTCATGTCTCCTGACGGAGACTTTTCAGCCTCTAGCCTGCTGCCTCTGTCTGCTCGTAACTCTGTAAGTTTCTGCTGCTCACTGTCTCTGCTCCGTTTCTAAACTTGTATTTTGATGTTTGAAAATACAAATGAATTGGTAAAATGGTAGGCTTTACACTATGTAAATGTGAAACATTCTAATCATAACGATACCACCGACACTCTCTAATACCGCCATTACTGTGATTATCGCTGTTTTCAGAGGGCACCATGGACGCATGTATCAACCACAGGGAGAACCTTTCTTGTGGTCAAACAGAGGCAGAGCAACCACCACTCCTTTTCTTAGCGTTTTTAGCGGCTGGTTTGTGGGTGCTGAGTAGTATTGTGTAGTCAGAGTATGAGCATGGATTTGACATGAATGACGACAAGGGAAATTCCCTTTTGAAGATGGCAAACATGTTTTTCCTCAAGCATCAGCTTCAGATCAGAAGTAGTGAAGTTACGGTAGTGGCTTGTAAGAGTCCAATCTAACTGTGGCACTGCTGATTTTGCTGTTTTCTGCACTTTTGCAAGCATGCTGCCTTTTAAACATGTTTTTTGAACCATTAACACCCAACAGGCAACAATAAAGACTGGTGTGTTAGATTCAAACTCTGAAGAACCAAAAACAATTGCAGCACGCTGTCCATCACTTGCATTCACTTTCACTTTCATTGCAACATTCATGAATTAGATCTTTTAGTTAACACCTGAAACAAGAACACGAATGAGATAATATGCTGCATTTAAATGTATTTATAGTCTTAAATTGCCATCAACCAATTTGCTTCTGTATGCTGTTTAGTAGTAGTTTAGTAGTGTATTAATAGCATTTGAGAACAGTTTGAAGATTATTGTGACAATACCATCACTTCAAAGAACAAATAGATTGCACAACCCATGGGAACTGATGTCCCGTCCACACGTAGCAAAACAAACTTTTTTTCTCCGTTTTGCCTTGGCGTCGTTTCCAGAAAATTTGCGTCCACACGAATCCACTAAAAACGACTCAGCGCGCTGTAGTACATATTCCAGGCTCTTATGCAGCGCTGTTTCTGCTACAAAAACACAGAAGAAGAGACGGAGCTTGACCGGATGTTTGCCATTGCTATGGCAACACGTGAGAGTTACGGCTAATCTCCGCCCGACCACCCGATCAATAAACACCCATAAGATGACAATTTGGCCCGTACAAATAAAACCAACCATAAGCATCAACAGTCGTCACCCTAAGGACCTTGACGAGGCGTTGTCATGGATTAATTAGACGAATAAATGCCTACATTCATGGGAAGTTAGCTAGCGGTTATTTGTTAGCAGCGTAATAAAGTAGCATATCTGTGACTTTTTTCCCGGAATATCGCCCCCCCTCTCTCGGCTCCGTTTTTTTTTTTCATACAGTGGCCCTCATACACCGACGTACAGAAGAGCAGTTTATCTGCTATGAGTACGTAGGCTGCCGTTATTGTTGTTGTTACGAGACGTCGCGGGGGAAGAAGTCAGGCTCAAGGGTCGAGGAGCGGGGCGATGACGTCAGCGTATTCGTTTTCGCCATCTACATGAAAATGAACACGAAACGGAGGGGTGCCGTTTTTTCTTTTCCACCCTGAGAGCTGGTTTCAAGACCTGCATTTTCAGGCCTCCGGCAAGGCGAAACGCACAAGACTTCTGCGTTTACGCACTTCAAACGTTTTCGTGTGGACAGGCTCTGAGGTTCAAGCTGTTTTCATGGTTTAGATGCAAATTCAGGAGGAAGGCTCTAATGTTCAAATCTAGTCATTTTCACTATGATCTGCTGCCCCATCCTCGTTTCACTGGCATCTGAAATCAGTGGAATGTATCGCTGATATCCCTGATACATTCCACTGATTTCTACGTTGATAATGAGTTACACTGTTGATGCTACAGTATACGGAGCCTTTGTAATGCCAACATGGCATTTTACAGAACAACACTTGTCCAAGTGGCTCTTCATTTCCTCCTTTTCTCTTGTATATGTCATCATGGCATTGCATGATATCAAAGCAAACACAGTCAAGAGGACCCATACTTGTTTTGTAGCTCTTCCTTTGCAGATGTGATACATCAACAACCTGTTTTTTCCCATCCATCTTCATCTTGCATCTTCTCAGCTTTCCTTTCATGCCGCTTCTTCAAAACATTCTTCTTTCCTCCCGAAATGTAACCCAACTCTCGTCCAGAATGCATGAAGACTGTATGTACCTGTATTAAAATGTTTCATACGATCTTCATTTGAATCACTTTTGTTCATGAGATCATTTTCAAACTTAATGATGTTTGTTTACTCCAGTGGCTGGATCGCTGCCTTCACCATCGTTCGTACAAATCACGCAGTGGGCGGCATCATGGTCATAGTGTCCATCCTCTTCACCATCTGCGCTGTCCTGTCAGTCGTCCTGCTCAAGATGGTGAGACTTGATTCACTTTTTTTGTGTTCATTTGTGGGTCTTTTGATTAGGGATTAGTCTGTGCTTGTGAGTGGGGATTTAGTTTTTGTTGCATTACCAATAAAGGTGTAAATTGTGAAATCTCAAATTATGACATTAATTAAGTAGACAAGCCGACATTTCATGTTAATTGTCTTTGCAAGTGATTCCAAAAAATCCTCAGAGGGGACATGAATGTCTACACGAAGTTTCATTTGTTCATCTAGACCAAAATGGTGGATTTACCAACACATCCATCTATTAGCATAGCTAAACATGTGAGCATAGAGATGAGGGTTGGTTTCAAAGGCCAGATATGTCAGCAGCAGGCATATTAATGATTGAATTACGAATATCAATCAACAGCCAGTGTACATAAAGGTCTTCCCTCGGCTGAACTGTTTGTATGAATGCAAATGCAGAAGTTGCCATTTGCTCACAATCTCTTTTCTCTTCAGGTCCACAGCAAGTTCCGCCGAACTGGGGCCACCTTCCAGAAGGCCCAGCAGGAATTCTCACAGGGCGTCTTCACCAGTAAAAGCTTCCAAACAGCTGCTGCTGGGGTAGCATCCTCTGCTGCACAGGGAGGCTTCCAGGGAAACTAAAAAATGGTAGACTGAGCTAAGCGCAATTTAACAGATCAAGGTCTACATGTTATCAGGTCTAGATGATCCAATAAAGCCAAATGAATCCTGGCAGTCAAGGGTTCAGTTAGAACTCGTGACTCTGGAAACAGCCCCTGTCTTTTGGAGCCAGAGGCTGCAAATTATAATCTAAATGTATAATATATAGACCTTGAGCTAGGTGAGGCTACATTATTAGCCTTCCTCTTATCGATGCACATGTAATTCCCCATGTTAACTTTGCCTCTCATGTCTCCTGCAGAGTGGCTGCGTCTGCTCTGTTTGTAAAAAGCAGTCGAGTGGGGAAGTCTCGCATCAAGTGCATTCTGTGGTGGGAAGCATGAATGAAGTTGACTGACGGCTATTTCAGTCGTCCAGGCTTATATTTTGTGTGCACTTTTTGCCAATGCTCGTCGTGTGTGTGTGTGTGTGTGTGTGTGTGTGTGTGTGTGTGTGTGTGTGTGTGTGTGTGTGTGTGTGTGTGTGTGTGTGTGTGTGTGTGTGTGTGTGTGTGTGTGTGTGTGTGTGTGTGTGTGTGTGTATACTGGTATGTTGATCACATGATTTCATGTGGATGCAGTACGGTTTTGTTTCTCTACACCGCTGGTGCGCCCTGATTCTGTACTATAAATAAGATGAAGTCTTTTTGCATTTTTTCCCCTGCGTCATTTCTCACTGCCAATGAACTTTTGTCGAAACCATTTCTTTTTTCTTTCAACTGCAAAATTTCAGTCTAGTACAGAAGAGAAGTAACAGATCGATTATGCAGCTTATTCTAATCTGTCTGACTTTAGGCTTTGAGTTATTATCACTATTACTGTAACTGGTCTTTTAAATCTGTGGGGTTAATTATTCAAAGAGGTGAAATACTTTGACTGAACCCCCCATCACTTTTAGATTACAGTACTACTTTTAAAAACATGGGCCTTTTGAATTCTGTCTGGAACCAAAATGTTGCCAAGATCTTTTTGAAAAACCACAGTGATGTCAGAAAGTTGGTGGAAATCCTGTGTATTTTCATATTTGGTATCACATGAACCTGTGTCTACATAAAGCTCACATCCACAGAGGAAATCCAAGTGTTTGACTTCCATTAATTGCTTGTGAACTGAAGTTTAATTTCTGCTGTCATTTAGGATACAGTGATTGTTATTGTTGTTTGTTATATACATTGTTGATGAAGCATCTTCAACATATTCTTTGATCGCTGCCATTCAAGAGTTGTTTCAAAGGAAACCAAAGCATTGCTGACTATAAAATATGGAACATTTTGCTAATAAATTGCAATAAAACTAGATTGGCATACAGTTTGTTGCTAATAGTAAATACAAGAGGAGGAGCAGTTCATTTCTCATGAAGATTAACAGTGTAGAAGTGGGGCCTGAATCCCAGATATCTCTTCTACTCATTTTCATTTCTACTGGAGCACTTGCCAAAACACGTAACCTTACTTTATGCAGCTGTATTGCATTTTCTCTTTTTCTGCCTCAGCCGTCTATGTCTTCCTCTCTCAGTCAACCACCAAGCTCTAAATTATTTGCGTACCGATGTATATTTTTTATGTGATTTCTTATTGAAAAACATCCACGTGTGTTTATTTGATGTACTGTTTCAAACCATCAGCTTGGATGTTCAGTTTTCACGTTCCTGAAGAGCAAATGCAAACTCCGATCAATTGTGTGATGTTCTTGCAACAGATAGTGGTTTAATTTAAGTTTCGATCTTGCATTATAGACGTGTATTAATTCACGCATCGCTGTATGCGAATCCAGTGCCTTTTGTATTTCAATATTGAATATAGCATCTAATAAAATGCTTTGCTTTCATTTAGGGGTGAAGAGGCTGTGATGCTTTTATTTTATCATTTAACTGCATTGCATTTAACTTTGTCTTATCAGGTTGATGAATCCCTGTTTTGCATTTTTGCACGGATGATGTATTTTTTTAATCAATTTTTCACTATTATTCTCCACTTATGAACGTACTTGAATATAGAGAAGAGTTGATTGGAGTAACTTAGACATGATAGCATTGTTAAGATGAAAAGCAAGGAATGGTTCCGAAAACAGTTGGTTGTAAGATGAATCTGAGGGGCGTTAAATTAATAAAAAATATTAAGCAGGACAAAATTGTATTTTTCAATCCACTGCACATTTTTTTAATAATAAATATAACTGAATGTTTCTCTACAGTCATCCAAATATTTGAAGTAAAATAGAAGTTCTTAAAATAAAACATTGCACTAAAGAGCATCACCTTGTTTAAAGGGTTGCAAGTCAAAAAGGATGGGAACCAATTCCATTCCCATCCTGTCAAACTGCTCAAGATAAAGTCAAATCTTTACGGCACATTTCTCTCTCTACTGTGTCACGCTTGCTCCTGGGTGATGTTGGGAGTTCATTAGTGTGTTCTAGTCCTGCTCTATGTGAGAAGTTTTTTGTTGTGACATGAGACTATAAATAAAATTGAGTTGTCAAACTAAAAGCCAACATTAACTTTAATTTCTTAAGTGACCTAACAAACATACATATTTTAAGTCAAACCATGGCGTTATGCTTAACCTAGTAGTTTTATTGCCCAAACATAACCAAGTGTTTTGTCTTGGAATTGTTCTTGCCTGTTTGTAGCACTGGTTGGACTGGGACTGCAGGCAGTGCTGCTGAGCTATAGCACAGGTGGTTTTGTCTGGTGTCAGAGGGTTTCACACATAAAACAGTAGATGTGACATGTCCTCATGACTTGCCATTCAAGGATAAAACCATATGGTTGGTGGCCATCTTACCCGGGTTCATTTAAAATTGCTGTAACTGGCAAAAGAGGCCGATGTTGTCTTTATAATCCTTGTATTTTTCTACCAATAGTGTTTTTAAATTAAAGTGATGAGTGTAAGACAACTGTGTGATTATGGTTGAATTGATAGCTCCAGGAGTACAAACCATGCTTTCAATTTTGAAGGTAATCTCATAATTGTGTGATCTCATAATCACAGTACATTCTCTGATGCTTTGATGATGCTTGCATGCTTAGGTGTTACTGCAGCGAACTTCCTGCCCCATTTATTTCCCCTAAATAGCAGCTAAACCCACTGTAAAAAGCTTCTTCACCAATGGCTAAAGGCCATTTTTCATACTCAGTTTCTGTATTTACACAAAAAAAGAGGAGACCAACCCTTTTAACCACTTTCCTGCAGTGACCTAGACAGTCTGTGGGGAATCAGCACTGGAACCCAAACTGCTGCTTCAACCATTCGTCTGTCTGTCAGTGTTTCTTTCTCCAGACTCTGCCTGTCACTCAGTCTGGAGTTCAGTCTGGAGCTTCCCATCAAACAGTCATCAACATACTGGGACAGACAGTTCGGTAGCAAAGTGAGCAGACAGGCGCTGGATAAGGACAACTGTGCAGGTTCACTCTTCACTGTAACCTGTGAAGACAGTATTCTTTGGTACACATATTTTAATTAACCTGACATTGTCATACTTAAATACACATTTTTGTAATTTTCTTTTAGCTTTAATAAGTGTAGAATATATGGAGTAATTAAAAAAATATAGTCTGTTGCGTGGGAGGGTTATATGGTTTATTTGACGCAACAATATGCTTTACCAGTGGTTGCCCAGCAGATGGCAAGGTACAGGCCAAGCCAGTTGCCAAATAGTTGAAAACACATATCCAGTGTAACCTGCCTGACTGGAAGGCCTTAGTTGTAAATTAAAAGTTAAATACCAGAATCATCCTCAGGAACAATGTATGAATATCTCTTTCAGGCAATTCACATATTTATTAAAATGAAAGAAAAATCTACCCTGTTTACTTTAAAATGTGTGCTCTTATACTTAACATCAACTTCAAAACAAAGTATTAATCTATTATTAAACATGATCTTCGTCTGTTTTATTATTTTACAATAAAATAAAACCAGAACTGAAACTGTTTATTCTAGTGGGATTGATACTTTTCTCAGTCACACCCTATACAGATGTAATATAGCATACAGTACATCATCCACCAGCTTGAATTGAGTCTCTCTCACCACTAGAGGGAAGCATGTCTTTGGTGCAAGTCATCTGAAGTGAAGTGCTGACTCACTGTCACAGAGACCTGCAGCAAAGAAAAACACCCAAATATGAGGTACACTGTTCAACACGGCACTCTCATTTTTACTTCTATTGTTAATGTCGTAGATAGAGATGACTCATTTTAATTGCAGGATATTTAACCATTTAACTTTTGCTTAATTCGGATTGAGGAAAAGAAATTGTGTTTTTTATAAGATATCTTGCGGTATTTTAATTTTGATTCAGATATACCAACAGAAAGCCGCACATGAAAATTAATTGTGTCGCAGAGGGTGTCACCACGTTTAAGTGTCAGGATATGGAACTTTAATATGACGCACATGACCTAAATGAATTGTATTTACCATCTGCATCAATGCAAACTGTATAACTGGGAAAAATCTGAAAACGTGTTCTTCTATTTGCATATATCTCCTGCCACGTGTTAAATCAGTAATAACACCAGTAAAAGGGAGGTGCAGCCTTACTTGTGAGGCCCAACAGCTACTGATGTGGACCTCCTTATTATCCCCTCAGTGTGATGCTGACAGTTTATGCTGAGTTGCCCTCTGCTAGACACTGAAATGTGCCAAGCTCAAGGTTAACCAGGAGAAAAGCTGAATGAGGAGCATTTCTCTGAGAAGAAAGAGGCTATTTTAAGGCTGGTTTGCATTCACTCTCTGTCTTTATGTGTCCTGATGTAGTCGTGTGCATTGAACCACGTTTGAGCTCTGGAAAAATGGTCCTTTAATCTTCAACAGATTATTTGAATACATCCTCCACATTCACTGCATAACATTGACTCCATATCATATCAATCCTAGTAAGGTAAAGAGGCTTCATTTCGTTTAACATATAACAAAATGTCTTGCTTCCAGTGACAGGCTATTGTTATGCTCATGGTGTCTGATTCAGGTTTTGTGAAATTCCAAAACATTCACACCAATACATTAAAATGCTGAAGCTTCAGATTAAGGATTTTAACAACCTTTGATAAGTGTACAGCCTCTATCTGTACGGAAACTATACATTACAGCACGACCCAATAGATAATTAAAGGAAACGGGTAATTCAATAAGTTGGGCATTTCAAATTGTTGAATAGGATGGAATTAAAAAAGAACCAACATTTTTTTTTATTTTATAACCATTTCCACTCACCTTTACCAGCCGTGCCTGGACCGTAACTGAGTATGCACTTCTGATATTTATTTCCATTCAGATATCATCTTAAAATGCACATTTGTCTATGACTTTATTGTTAAAGTCATGTAAATATTTTCCTTCTCCATAGCCGATCCTGGCACACGGTCTTCATTCTTCTCTCTGATTCAGCTATGGTTATTGGAGTAGTGATCTACAACAGAGGCACAGTCTCTAAAAAGGTGTCTTAAAGGTTGTTCTCCATGAACAGCTGCTACAGAGCCACTGCACCACTGCAGTTCCTGAACTCAGAGTTGCTGTATGACTGACAGTTCAGTTTTCAGCTTGCGCTTGTCCAGCATTGGGTCGGCCTCACAGGTGAATCTTGGGCTGAGGAAATAATTTCGTACAGAAGTGGAGATGACAGTCTGACTATTCACTGAGTTGCTGGAATCGGGTGTCGGCAGCAAATGAGTCGGTTCTTTGTCTAATGTTTTCCTTTTGTCGTCTGTCCCAGTAGCCGGAAATACATAACCGATACGCTGTTACCAAGGTGTGGCAGGAAGCCAGGTCAGGCGTTTTGTGAAGCTGAATCACTCTTTTACATGAGCCAAGATGGTGTCACAGATCTTAACATATAAAAACATCAATTGAATACCTATAAATTATGAACATCGAGTTGAATAGTTGAATGAAAAAAAACCCAATGAAATACAAAGCAGTTTGTGTTTTAACTCCCACTGTTCTCTTGTTTTTCTTATTCTGTGTGATTCAAACATGACATCTTTTCCCCATGAGTGCCTTGAAAAAGCTGTTTAGCCCTTCTAGCTTGCTAATGGACAGTGTTATATGGAGTTCCTGATTTAATGAAAGTTGCTGCTTTTCAGGATAAAGACAATGTTAATGTTCCGTTTCTGGTTACACGGTTGTGGAAGTTCCACCTCACTGTGCTGGCCTATAGGTCTGTGTGCCACCGCTGGATACAGCTGCTGTGCTAACGTTAGCTACAGTTGCTGTGGGTGATCATCCGGCTAGAGGTGCAGTCTTCTGCGTGTTCTTTACGTGATGACATCACCAGCTTTGCATTTCACATTACAAACACTGCGGCGAGTTTTGAATGCAACTGTTTCTGCTCACTCTGACTCCCCTTTGTGATGTAGTACACTCGACTGACACACACTTACTTACCCAGCCAGCGAGTCACTTATAGGGCTGACCCTCTCCTGTCCAGCCAAAATTCTGTGTGCCCTAATTATTATACAACCAAAATTGATTATTTTTTTCCAAGCCAAAAGCCGGTCAAATAATGGTCTCTTAGATATACACATTCTTGCAATACACTCTACCCAAGTACTGTTATAGGTATTTCATGTACTCCGGCATAATAATAACACACTTCAGGGAGATAGTTGTTTTCCATTGCGGTCGGCATTTTAGAACATTTCCCACATATTAACAGGGACATTATAGAAACCTATTTTCACACTGCTTGATTACACAGTAAGCACTTAATTAGCACAATATATTGCTGCGGCTGCTTTTGCTGTCCACTCTCATATTCTGGATCTGATTTGGTTTCACACGGTTTGATTTGAGAAGTTGCCAGTTCATTCCGGTCTGTGAGATCACAAAAACAATTCTGAAGATGAAACCTGCTCCTCACAGTTAAAGGTTGAGTAGGTTATTTGGAAAAACCACAGAGACTTTGACTTTGAACGCATCGCCGAAACCAAAAAGTCCCGCCCCCTTCGCTCAGACCTCTGTTCAAAGCTGCTCCTCCAGAACCCTGCAATGAGTGCTCAAGATCAGCAGAGGGCACGCAATCAGGAAGTCAGTAGCCTATTGACATACAGGCAGGTCATCCAATTATTTTGTCCGGACCGATTTTTTTTGATTGGACAGGGTTTTTACAGTCCTGTCATGACTACAGATGAAATTTATTTTTCTATTTATTTCTTTTTTATGTCAGGGCATTTCATTTATTCATTGCTATCATAATGTTACAAGGATTTCAAGTAATATAACAGAAAGTGTCTCTACTCAACCTTTAAGAGCATAAGTTATACCCACTATTGGTTGCTCAGCTGAAATGTTGCAATGCAAGCCAGCTGAAGCCACTGATTAAAACCATAGTTTTGGTCAATAGGATGGCAACATGAAATAAACTATATATTTTATATTTCCTCTATTATTATAGGTACACATTTAAAATGCCTGTGTCATGATTTGATTTTTTTGCAAACCTTTATTTAAATAAACCTCAGTTCCTAAAATGTTTTGTTTGTGTCCTGAATATGGTGAGCTATTGGTGTATGATTACTATTGATAGCCGTGATATAAATCCTCATCTTGTTTTATTATGCCAATAGTGTGTGTTGTCTTTGAAAAGTCGATATAGGCTAAACAATTTCACCAATCTGCAGCTCAACAGTTACAGTTCGAACGGTCTCCAAGTCGCTCTTATTTTGAAAACTTTAGCGGAAATGAATAGTTTTTAATAATCTGGACGGTTCGACACGTTGTCCACCGTCATCACCTCCCTCCCCTCCCTCCCCTTATTTTAGCATCCCGCTCAACTCAACCCCCCCCCCCCCCTCCCCCGCCCCGCGCCCCCACCAAGACTCTACCCCTCGTTCACACTGGTAGTTGTCATGGCGATGGAGTCAGCTTCGGCATCCGCTCCAGGGGGTGTTGCCATGGAGATTCCGGTGCGAGGTGCGCTCCCGGTGCTTGAAGAAGAAGAGGGCTATAGCGCGCCTCTGCCGGGGTCCGACGAGCGACTGCGGTACCGCCGAGGAGGAGGGAGACGGCGGTACGGGGTGCCGTTCAACCGGGGCGGCTACTACATGCTGATAGTGATCGGGGAGATCGGCACGGAACAACAGCTGGACACCGCCAGAGCGCAGATAGAGCGGGGTGAGTGATGGACGTATCATCGGTCTGTATCTGTGGTCGTAGTCGTAGGATTCACCGTGCAGCTTCGGGATGGAAAGTCGTGGAAAAAGATTTAAACCTGAAAACATCAACGGGACAGAAATGTTTTGACGCAATGGAGAGGATACTATCCATTAGGCAGTTGCTGCAGCATTGCACCATGGGACACCACGCATTTCCCACTTACCCACTTTGAACTCTATGTGACTGTAAACTAGCAGTGTCAAGTTGTAGATGCAGCAGAGGTCTATACTTTTATAGAGCAGTAGCAGCCTCTCCCTCTGGGTTTTAACCAAAACCAATCTCAATATCAAGGCCTGGTTTATTTAGGAATCAATAACAGACCTGACCGATCAGTGTGTCTGGATAAATCAAGTAAAATAAGTAAAACATGTAAGCCCAACCTGTACAAGAATGTGCCTTTGTCTATGCAGAAGTTTGCTTGGAGCAGGGTTGTTTGTATGCGTACATGTGTGTCTCTACATGGTGTATTCCTGGATGGTGGTGTCTTGTAGCCTCATATCAGTAAATATTCTCCATATACCAGATATTATAAAGGAAAAATAAGCTTTTTTTCTTTCCCGCTGGACTCTTATTTATTCTCACTCTTGCATCATTAGTCAGCTGAATATCTGGCCATGATATAACCCTGCTTTTCCTGTTGAGGAGTTGCAGCAGGCTACAGTCATGCTGTCAGTGTATACGCTGTGTGAAGTTTAGGGATGTTGAGCAGTTGTGAAAGATGTTGCTGTGTTCGGACTCAGGAGGATGCCGGTCAGCAATTTTCTGCTGTGCTGTTGCCAGTCTAAGCTGTTTTCTGTCCAGATGATCAATCACTTTTTTAGATGCCAGCCTGGCCATAGCAACCCCATCCATCCCCTCTGACCTCCTCTCACCGTCATTTGGGACTTTACTGCTCCACTGATTTGATTTCCTTAAACTCTTACTGCAACTAATAATTATGTTCATTGATTGTTTCATCATTAAATCTCTAAAATGAAACCCAAACCAGAGCATATCAAATTATTGATGGATTACCTTCATATGGCTCTCAACACGGCGACAACTGAGCAGCTCAGCAGTTAATGGTGCTAAACGAGCATACAGTGGGAACCTGGGGTGGGAATCGGAGGTAGGGATTATGGTCATTATGGATGCCAGGACGCCATTACCCCACTTCGTCATTAATTGTTTTTTTTTTTTTAGTACCTTTAATAATCTGCATATTCTTTTGATTTATCAAGTCATCGCAACAAAAAGAAAACAGCAGTGAGAAATGGCCAGCACAATACCCTATGTCATGCTGCAGATTCATTTTCTATCATCAACAAATCATTGAACTGAATAAGATTGAATGCAGAATGCACGCCAACTCTACCACTGAGCCATCCAGTGCCCCCCCCCCCCTTTTTTTTTCACTTTTTAAGCAACAAGCCCAGAGTAAAGTCTTTCTCATGGTTATTTTTGTTACGTTAAGGATTCCCACTTCAAAATTACAGTCACGTTATATTTTTTAACCTCACTGTTAGAGTGAATTTAATTGGACATTTCTGTCTTTATTTACAATTTATCTTCTGCCCTCTGTATTTGGAGATAATGTGTGCACCCCCAAAATGGCCAAAACATTTTTTGTTTTTACACTGTAATCATATTATTATATTAATATTTTATAAATTGAAGGGAGATGGTAGGAGGGAGGCAGGATCCAGCAGCAACATCTGGGAAAAGCTCATGCATGTTATATCCTCGCGTTCATCTGCAAATGTTTCTCCCTCAGTTTCACTAATGTCTCTCCTTCTCTGCTTCATGTTGTTGTCCTACAAGCAATCTTTCTCCTTCCTCTTTCCTGGCAGGAATTCGATCCTGGGACGTCGACCTCAAGTGCTGTGACCTTGATCGGCAGCTGCAGCTGTTTATAACTCGACACTCCGCCCACTTCTCCTCCGAGGTCCAAGGTCAGTGTGACATTGCGCTCTTTGAGCCAGTGGACCACAAATGAGTAGGGTCACTTATTGTGAGAAGCAAATTGAATAAACAATGGAGTGTTTATCGAGCTGCAATAATTGAATGTAAACACACACCTGTCATATTAGCCAAATCAATACAATACATTTCCATCTTACATGATATGTTGAAGATAAATGTATCTCTGCTTCTCCTGCTACAAGAGGGGATGACTTGCAAATTAGCAGCGACTGAGGAAGCTGCTCTTACTAGCTGGGTACCATGAGCATGATGTGTGCAGTGTTTTGATGTTATGTCAGATGTTTTGTGTGCTTTGAATTTTGGATATGCCAAAGAGTTAATGTGCCAACAAATTCCTAATGCAGAGGGATGAAGCTCTGACAAATATTGTCCACAAGATTAGATATGATACATATTTGCTGATTTACAGTTGAGTGATCTTATTTCATTATTCTGTCTCTAGTCAGTTCATTAATTTGTTTATTTTGAATCATACAATGCATTGATAACAACTACTGTATCCATACTTAAATAAACGTACAATTCAAATAGTGCAATTGCGGCATATTATTGACCAACGTATTCTCATGAATTTTTGTATGGAAACGTACGAAAAGTTACGTACAATTTTTTCGTGTATTATGCTACGAAACGTGTTTTATCCTACGGATATCAAAATGACGCCAGTGCGCATGCGTGATTCCCTACAGTGAAAAATGGCTTCCATTCCTTTCATTCATAATGGAAAATGCAGCATAATGCAGCATTTTTAAGCTGTTTCGGCATTAAAGTATGATTTGATGACATTCCTAGCGAAAAATATGCATTTTGTTCTCATATTAATCCTTCAGTGAATGTATACGATCTTTCGTTCGTTGGTTAGGGTTAGGGTAAAAGCCAAGGTTAGGGTTAGAATAGGAGGAGTCTGGCATCGAACTGGCAATTTTGCGGTCGCCGGCTAAGGCCCTCTACCTCCTGAGCTAAAGCCCCTGAAGGTTATGGTCAGGTTTAGGTCTGATGATCTCTAACTACCAGCATAAAGCGCATCGTTTACGTGACTACGGCTCTGTGTAATACGTAGGAAATCATACGAAATTATCGTGCTTTACTGTTCTTACTTTTTAGTACGAAAGCTGAGTGAGAGCAGCCTGTATTGACTCTCCTTTCCACGATTATGGCGTAATTGTGTATAAAGGCCTTAAGAAAGCAATTGCACCAAAACCCCATCATGCTATGCACCTCTCACCTAGGTGCGAAGGATAATGTAAATGAGCTCTGGTGCCTCATTGGCTGACAGCCCCCGGAACCCCAGGGCCCGCCCCTGTGATACGGCCATGAGGCCGTGATACGGCCATGAGGTCACCGACATGTACTCATATGCAAATAGTAATTAATTATTGACATTTGAATACAACTTTAATATTGAGACAGATTTGGTTATCTTTCCCATGAACCCATGAATACTTATCTAATAATAACCTCACCTTCTTCCTACTGAAGCACAACAGTGACACAGCATTTTTCAGCACAATTATTAAAGCGGAGCAAATACTTTCATATGAAATAGTGGAATTCCTGTGAAACAATAGTGTCACCTTCATTCGCTTACAACTGTTGTTTACTGATACAACTGCTGATGTAACATCCAGATATTTTAGTGATTCATTCCCTCAGGTCCGCTCTGTCCATAACACAAGACAATTGTCAATCTTTGAACACAGGATGGAAACATATAAATCTTTTTATATCTTTTTTTTAAACTCAGGGGACAATAACATGTTTATATATATATACATTTTTATGGATCTTGGTTGACTGTATTCGTATTGATTAGAAAGGGGCTGTATTCATTTCTATATGGTATATTGGATTTCTATGGAACTGTCCTGTAATGTTAAAAAGCCTGGTGGCATAATGGTCAAACAGGACGCCCTCTAAGCTCCACCGTTTCAGTATCAGATGACCTTAAGCATCCTCCCTGTAGACATGATGCTGAATCGCTGCAGGTCTGGCTGATGCAGGTGTTTCTGGGGTGGTTGGTGTTGCCTTTGGCGATAGACAAATAATATTGTAAGATTATGTATCATATAGTGTTCACTAGATGTTCACTGCTGCAGTCAGAGTGACATCTCTGTCTCCAAAATGTCTATATACAGTATCAGAAACGCTAAGGAAAGCCCAGGGCTGAAATGTGTTCATTTCCATCTGCTGCTTTACATCATTAAAAGTGTTACATACTTATTGTGAGCGCTAACAATTTCATTAGCCAAGTTTGTGATTCCGGTTGGCCCCATCACACTCTAAAGACAATTGAGTTGAGCACGCCAGGTATTCTGTTTCTGAAATTTCTATGAACATCGCTGTGGATGGTGAACTGTCTTTTCAGAGATAATGGTGTTTGTTGTTGCAAACTAAACAGTGCTTTCTCTGAGCTAATATGTAAAACAACTAATCTATAAATTGTGTTAAATTGGGTTGAAAGGGGCTTTTTTAAAAAAAAAAAATTATTTTCTTTTCAAAACCAACAATCAAACATTCGCCCCCACGCATCACTGTGATTGGTCAGCTGTGTGGAGGTGAGGAAGACATCAGGGTTTGAACTTCTCACTCTCTTGTTTAATTTGTTACACAACTTTTTCTGTCCTGTTTCATGTAAACAATCGAGAGCAACACTATGACAACACTAGCTGCTAGCTTTCTCCTCTGCTGTGTCACTCAGGCTGCCCTAGCTCCACTGGCAATCCACCACTTTGCCCATTTTTGGATTAGCTGGTAGTCAGTGTTGAAGAAAACTCTTCAGGTCCAATTCTGTGGCTGGTTCAAATGAGGTTTAATCACTGACAGTGGAGAAAAGAAATTCACAGTGTGTCTATGAAGATCCAGTCTGTGGAATGGCCTGGCTGAGTTGGATTTATACAGAACAGTTTGAGAGAACAAAAGGGAAGGCGTCATGAGTGGATTTGCATTGAATCAGCACATGTCTCTCTGCAGAGGAAGAGACATCTGTTAAGGTGTGACCGTTCTTGGGAGAGCTAGACGATGTCCCTACAGGGGTCACTCATCGGGCCTTGATCAATGTATTTGAGACAGAGACCATTCAGGAAGAGGGAAAGATCAAAGAGTCTTTTCATCAAGACGGCAAGGGTTAACACAATGGAAAACAGCTCAGCAGGACATTTGATGTTTAGAGAGAAAGGAACATTATACCAAAACCAAATAAGAATTGTAAGGTAACACAATTTCTTCTACATCAGGCTGTGTCATCACTGCCAAGATGGCTTCAGGGTTCAGTATCTTGCCCAAGGACACTCCTGCATGTGGACTGGAGTAGAAGGAATCGAAACCACATGTCTCCCGATTGGAGGACAACTCACTCTACCTCTACCACAGCTGCCCTTAAGGCCCTGAATCCCATACATTGTTACCTTAATATAGAAGAAAAGCATTAAAGAGCAAAACTTCATGTGTTGTTCTCCAAAGTTACTTATGGAAACCATTTCTGAAGCACCAAATATTAGTATTCAGCATGCATACATACAGTACAGTGTTGAGATGTAATGGTGTGCTTTCCCAAACTGATAAGGGAGATAATTGAAAATGCCTCATCCCTTTTTTAAGACCATGCGGTGGCTGTGACTGGAGGGCGAAGGATGAAGGCAGGGGTATTGATTACACCCCCACTTTTTTTTCTGTACAGCACACAAGGCAGATCAATAGTACTTCAATAGAGAGCAATCCGATGGCTGCAGTGCTGAAATAGATAAGGGGATCACATTGCTTTGTGTTGGCAGAAAAATGTCCATTGTGGGAAAATGACAGCAACAGTTCTCCCTGTCCAGTCGGGTGATTTGGGACATAAGGCGATAAGGTGAGGGAAGGCTGATTGGTTCACTGTTAAAATCTATGTATTACTGAAGATACAGGTCTGGATGAATAGTATCGATTATGCTCTACTTTCTCAGCTGAGGTGCCCTTTGGCAACCAATTTGAGTTTTAGTGTTGGAATGATATTGCGCTCCTGTTGTTTGATGGTGAGTCAAGGGTTAATGGGAATATCATATGAGAAAGATAAGAACCATGGTGATGCAGTTTCCCCAAACACATTAAATTTGACACAAACATCCACATTTGACGCTATTGTCAAAAGCTTGTTTTTTTGTTTGTTTCAACCCATTTATCAATTCTAACACTAATTTTTATTCATTTTAACATGTCCTATATTATATTTAAACGGTTCAGATCAGATCTTGAACAAATGTATATAAAGAAAGTTATGAAAATGCTTTAAAAAGCTTTTCAATTAATTAATGTGATTCAATTATTTTTGATTTAATATATTTTCTGTTGTTCAATTAAAAGAACATGCATTTAAACTGATGTTAACGTGAAAATTATGTCAAATTTAGTAATTATTAATTAAATGTATTTTCTTTTTTAAGGAAAATTGTGTCTGGGTTCATACATTGAATGAATATGGTCAGTATTGTGGTAACTAGAGCAAAAGCAAATGTATCTCTGACATCTTTACAGACTTACAGACATTTAATTGATCTCTTGAAAGAACATTCAAAAGTTTTTTTTTTTTTAATATATCCACTTTGAAGGAGAAACTAACCATAAACTTTTAGTATCTTAATAATAGAACAATATAAATATTTTCCATGCCCCCAACCAAGGCCAGTACAATTTCTCTTTACAAATGAATGTTGCCATCCCTTTTTGACATGTTTTTGTTGTTCTAATTTTTGCGACAAAATTTGACAATGTTGAACCACGTGTATGTGGAGACATTTATGTGATATCTTTTTCACAGCTTGTCCTTAATTTTTCTCAAAAACATAAATTATACCACTCTGGAATTAATGTACTGTTTCTCCAAGTGACAGCTATTGATTAATTGAAGAGTAGAAGGGGCTTTCTAATTTTCTATGATCTATGGAGGTATTTAGGGATGTGTTTTTTAAATATATCATTTCAGTCCAAGTCTGGCTGCCATAAAAAAAACACTTTTTAACTGCATTATAATAGTAAAATATGAGAATCAGTGGGTTTAATTCTGCCAGCTGACAAAGTGGTCTGACTCAGACAAAGCTTGGTTTATTGTTCAAAATTAGATTTATAGTCTCTCAGTGTCAATGCAACCTATCTCAACAGCAATTTAATCATTTTAATCTCATACTCTCAGGAAGATATTTACTTTTCATATTGTGGCAAAGCTCAAATAAATTCATATCAAAACAGTGCTGATTCACTGTCAATGGGAGTTTGAATAATACCAAAGAGAACATTAGCACTGGATCCAGTAAACTGTTTTGTTTTATTTTATCCTTATGTTTAAATGACCTATCTGTGTTTCTATTTCTGAATGAGACGGCTGACTTTCTTTTTTCTTGCTGGGAAACTTATTCGTAGATTGTCTTTATTGATTTAGGTCTAAAATTATCCTTCAGAGTTTCCATGCTGATCCTTTTACATCGATGAGTGCATAGTAGGATGACACAGCTGTTCAGAATAACAGACTTACATTAATAAACTCTATCACCCTTTTTGAAGGGCTGATCAAATGCAAAACAATGTGTCAACACTAACATTATCAACAGAAAGTGAAGAAGCTGTGTTGGCGGTATGCCAAAGAAGTTTATGTTTTGTTATGTAGAGATATCTGCTAAATCATGATGCTAATCAGCTAGTCACGGCCCATCCCTGTCTTGTACTTCCACTTGAGTCTCTGTTGAGGTGTAGCTCAAGCGCATGTTGACATACAGTACAGATTGTCATTAGATGGAACTGAACAGGGTGAAACAAACACATATGATTAGTTGAAGCTTCACCGCATCCCTGGAGAGCTAGAAAAGTTTGAGACAAGCCCATCTCTGATAGTGTATCACAGCCGTCACACAGCGAGTGAACACTGCATTAGACATTGCACCAGTTACAGTTATAGTCTGTCATAGACATCATGTTCTGTACAAGCTGTATTTATACTTCCAGGAAAGGTTCTCTTCACTTTTTCATGGACAGCCCTTCATGACAACTATTGCAGATGAATGATGAATTTGATAATTACTTTATATTTTTGGACCGTCTCATTCGCAAAGAAACACATATATGAGCTGACAAACCTAATAACTGTTAAGAGCCCTGTGAAGCAATTGCATGCACATACACACACAAGCTGCCCACACACCCAGGCGAGGCCCGGTTGTGATAGGCCATGGATTAGTGTCAGCGATTTACTCTGATTAACCCTCCCATACTTAGAGTGTGTGTGTGTGTGTGTGTGTGTGTGTGTGTGTGTGTGTACCTTTGGCTGAATATTACCTCTGTGCATTCTGTGTTATGTGGAGTTTGTGTGGGTGCTGATTCCTGATTATGAGTTCTCCCTGCTGTGTTTTTTATGTCAATGGTTCACATTGACATTTCCACCAAAGAGATTCTTTCTAAACTCTCTTACACGTTCATCTAAGAATAGAGACAGGAAGCAATGGGGTTTATGGGGAAAGACGTCTCACCTTATTTTTTACCTGGCTGAGGGAACATGCCATCAGCATGTAAGCATTAGAAGCATCCATTCAACCGACCGTACTTTGGGTATGTTATATAGGGCCTTCATTTCAAGTAGGTCTTGGACAAGTCACGTTCACAAGTTCACAACATAACATTGCTCGATGATGCTATGCTACATATGACATCATAATGTTTTTACTGAGGAAAACTGAGGAAAACTTTGCAGCTTGGCAAACCTTTTACTTAAATATATATTGTTTATTTACAGGTAGATCACATTGCATTGTTTGTGTATACCATGTAAGTCCCCAAACAGGTTTTACAGAATGTAAAATAGCAAACATCAACTAGCTGCATCAGTCCTAACGGTGCTGTTGACAAGCCAGCAACGTTATATAGTAGCCTATTATAAATTACATTGCGAGCAAGAATAGAATAAACTAAATTAAATGATAATCCAAATGAATCTTATGCACTTCAAATATCTATGACAAAAAAATAGGCAAAAATACTTTCAGTTTTCTTTTGACTAAAATAAAATACGATTAATGCCAAGACTTTTAGTCACTGTACATTTAGATTAGCGCTAACAATATACAGTATAGTGGTTGCACACGCTACTAATTTCCTGTCAGTGCAGGTATTTCTCTAAAATGTTCATGAAATGTATTGAAAACACTGAGAATGCTAATTAAGACTATTAACAGTAGTTGGCTGATGGGAAAAGGCTTTAACTTCCCAAAGGTCCAAAGATCCTTTGAAGTGAGCTGTGAAACACCACGTCTTTCTTCTCTCTCTCTCTCTCTCTCAACTTGATGTAATCATTATGTGTGGATCCTCCCTCCTACACACATGCAAACACAGGTTGAATTCACTAACGTGGCTTAGTCAGACAGGGACCTCATAAAAGACTATGGAGATCCGGTCCCTAATAAGAGGCTTCAAGGACATTCTGCATTATGGACGTTGTTTTGCTAAAGCTGCTGCTTACGCATGAAGGCAGTCATACTGCCAGTAGATTTTCTTCTGTAACTTTATTTTATGTGAATGACCTCCAGAAAGAAATAATAATAACTGAATAGTAGCAGCTCTACCTTCAACAATTAAAAAAGTCCTTCATAAAAATGTTTCATTCCATCAGAAAAACGATTTAAATTGTTTTGGGGAGTGTTATCTCCATGTCATTGTATGGCGTAGATGTGGGAGAGGTGAGAGATAGCCCGGGGGCGGCTTTGAGTGATTAAAGATTCATATTTGATGGTGGAGCCAATTTGCTCCAGAGACTGGGGGAACATGCCTTTCCATGGCTGTTTCCCTAGCAACCTCTCCATCTCTGGAGTGGAATGACACAGGGAAGAGATGGAAAGTTAAAGAGGCTGTGAGAACTTTATCGATATACTGTATCATGACTGAGGGTAAAGAAGGCTTTGGCTGGTGGAAGATCACAACCTCAAGGAAGCATTGTTTTGGTTGGCTGGAATGAGATGTTGGTTTTCGGAAGTGATGACGATCTAGAACTGGAAGTTACCGGTGAATTTCCTGCGTTAGCACCACTGTACTTCATACTGTGATATATCCCCATTAATAGTCTGCGATTCACAAATACTGATTTCATTCTAAGGTTTCAGACACTTATTAATCTCAGTGTTGTGGTGACTAATTTGCCATTACCATTGTTATGGTAGTGTTGGCTAATGATAGTCAAAATGTGAAGCCAACCAAGACAGTTATAAAACAAAACAAAACATAAACACCCGAGTTATCTTCAAACATTGTATCTAACAAGCCACTTAATCATGTAACATGTTGGTGAAGTTCACAATGCTTTACTTCAAGTTTTTCTGTCTATTAGAAGTTAACTTGTTTAGACACTGGTTGCAGGTCTGCTGATGCTCGCTACGACTGTAACTCAAGGTAGCTACAGCTGCGGGGGCATTCGTTAGCTTTTAGATGCACCGTATTCTGTTTCTGCTCACTCTGATTTCCTCAGAAGTGCCTGCAGCCTCATGAGCAACGCCCCTTGGTGAGGTAGTATGTCATTCGACTGACCACTAGTGCAACTTAATTAGTCAGTTACTTACTTACTTACTCAACCACAGAGCCACTTATAGGGCTGGCCCTCTACGGTCCAGCCAAGAACTACTCAGGTAGTGAGTAACTTCATTAGTAATACATCAATGTATTAGCCCATGCCCAAACATGTCCAGGTGTTTTGACAGATTCAATGTAGAATTAGTTAAGGTTGAGATGTTGAAAATATGACTGTCCTTCTCATTTGAAAGCCAAACAGGGTCTGGATTTTGGGTCACAATTGTAAGGGGTCTCATAGAGAGGGTATAGGGCCATAACACCTCCACTCCATCTTCGGTGTTATGGTTTTCTAGTAAACTTATACCTTGCTGTTGGACAGTCATTGTCATGCTTGTAAGCTCAGCTAAATGCAAAAATGATTTATATCTAAAGATCTGAACTTTTGCGCTACAAATAAAGGTTAACCAATCACATTGTGTGGGATGTGTTGTGCCTATGTTTATATGTATGTATGTATGTATGTATGTATGTATGTATGTATGTATGTATGTATGTTATGTTTTTTAGTCCGAACCAAGATGGCTTTATTACTCCCTCGACGTTGTGTGTGACAGTTGTTGGAAGTTTTTCAAAACATTGTTCCTGTTGGAAAATGTTGCAGCACTCTTGATATCTTATATGAATATGTGGTGTGGTTATATTGCATAACACAATAATACAAATTTACCACCTATATATATATATATATATATATATATATATATATATATATATATATATATATATATATATATAGATATATATAGATATATAGATATAGATATAGGTGCTTTTGTCCACTAACCTGTAATGTTTGTCGTATTGTACACATTTCTATACCCACACCATGAAAGGACAGAATCAACAAGAATACAATTTTTCATGTTTATTCTGCCATTGTTGCTTCCACTTCCCGCCGCCAATCACCTCCTGCCTCTGAACTATTCTTCCTGTGTTAATTTCTCTGCCTGTCTTCTATACTGGATGGCGAGAAAGAAACATTTTCATCACAGAGAAGCTTGGCTAGATTGCCTTGAAGAATCGATTGAGTAGAGTGGCACCAGAAGTTATGGGGAAGCTGGGAGCGTTTTTCCCCAGTGCCAGGATACCTTGTCGGCGCTTCATTTACGCTGCTTTCGCTTGATGTTTTTGGGCCTGAGCAAGCCTTTTTCCCCCCCAAGAGAGAGCAACTAAAAAAATTGTCATATAATTCTTCTGCACTTCTCCAGATTGCATGAGGTTGCTGTTTTTATTTAGTTCCAAGTGGTTTCACGAATAAAATACTCATGACAAAAAGGTCCTTGGTAATCACCTCACAATCAATATTTAGCTTATATATATATGTTCCACCTTACACTTCTGGAAAATAATTTTTGGAGAAAAGTTTAAGATCAATTATTTGAGTGGTCATTGTGTGGGGAAAAAAGTAACTGTTGTTTAAACAAAATCATCAATACTGCCCTCAGATTTCTCTTCAAATTTACATTTAATATTGTTATGTTACATTTTTATAAAAACTGCTTACTCTAATGATTCTTTGAATCAATGTGATGAAGAGAACTTTCTGACCTAGTGGTGCTGCGAAATGATTAAACATTTTGCTCTGATTAATCACAGGGTAGCTGTGGATTAATCACAATTAATCACTATTTGTAAATATATACGAAAAAATTCCCATTTTCTCTGTATAATTTTGTGCAAATGGAAATGGTCTCTACAAATGTGGATGCGCCGATACCAATTTTCCAGACCAAGTACACATACTTAAATGTCAGT
This sequence comes from Chelidonichthys spinosus, assembly GCA_029853015.1. Lineage (NCBI taxonomy): Eukaryota > Metazoa > Chordata > Actinopteri > Perciformes > Triglidae > Chelidonichthys > Chelidonichthys spinosus. The sequence goes on along the minus strand of CM056825.1, from coordinate 15,482,801 downwards.
ACTTGCAGATACCAAGTACTGAGTACTTAATAATACCATTACAGCTCTAACAACTTTGAAAATGACTTTCAACAAAGAATTCAACATTGTGTTTTGCAGTAGGGATATTTATAATTACCTGTTTAACATTGCTGTCAGTTACATACTTAAAAGATAGCCATCCATCCATTGTCTACCGCTTATCCTGTATTCAGGGTCGCGGGGGTGGGGGGTTGGAGCTGATCTATCATTGGGCGAAGGCAGGGTACAGCCTGGACAGGTCGCCAGTCTATCACAGGGCTGACATGTAGAGACAAGCAACCATTCACTCTCACACCAACTGGCAATTTAGAGTCATCAATGAACCTATCCCCATTCTGCATGTCTTTGGACTGTGGGAGGAAGCCGGAGAACCCGGAGAGAACCCACGCTAACACGGGGAGAACATGCAAACTCCACACAGAAGGAACCCGAACCCGACCTGTGACACTCTCGCTGTGAGGTGACAGTGCTACCCACTACACCACCGCGCAGCCCACTTAAAGATATATTAACTATAGAAAAGCTAAGAGACTCCCAGCTTGTCACTTAAAGGAGAATAGTGCTGGTCCATCTTAAAGGTCAGCCTTATGTGTTCCTGAGCTGGAGCAGCCAGAGTTGTTGCTAACTTCATGGCTAACTCCCTTCACTTTAATCATCAGCTGGAACTTAGCTTGTGTCTAGTTCTAGCATGTATTCACTGACAAATAAACTGCACACACTACACTGCTACATTCACTATCTCTCTCTCTCTCTCTCTCTCTCTCTCTCTCTCTCTCTCTCTCTCTCTCTCTCTCTCCACCAGACACTCTTGTGACGCAGTAGTGGTTTTGTTCATCAGGTTTTCTTGCAGCTGGGCGTCTTATGAGGATCATTGGTGATTGGTATTGATTGTTCCATCATTGTTTTTTGTACTGGAACGTCCCATCCAAAGAGCCAAAAGCTAATTTGAATAATAAATTAGCATGTATGAATAATATTTTAAACCCTGTTTCTGTTTCAGGGGATGTACTTATAAAGCTTCAGAAAACAGTGACTTTTACTTAGCAGCAGATTATTAAGCTCGGTTCGACTTTCACCCATGGATCGTCATCATCCTCCTGGTTGAGATTCATTGGCTGTTACAGCACTGATTTTAATTTCGCTGTATAACAGTGTCCTGACCTACGGTGTGACACAGCACTTCAGTTCTCTCACCTTGTAACAGCAGGAGAAACTGTGTGTGTGTGTGTGTGTGTGTGTGTGTGTGTGTGTGTGTGATTTAGCGATATGTTTTTTCAAGCCAAATTCACAGAGTCTCACTCTTGGGACACCATAACCTTTCTAAACACCTGCTGACAACAACACATGCAGATAATATTTATCTATCTCTTACAAGTACAGTAATGCTTTTGTGAGTACCATAAGTTCACACTGTGGATTCTGCAAACACACGTATACGTCAGCAATCATTATAATGGCATCTGAGGAGCTGTCAGTTTCCCTTTTGCTAGCCCACAACTGAACCGAAGTGGAAAGGCCATTTGCAGTCAGTCGACTCCTTTCTTTCCCCTTCTCTGCACATCGTCTTGTCATGTGCTTTCTAGTAAAGCACTCTCCAGTGCCTGAAGGCAGTGAGTGGGCAGAAGAGTTTCAATTCACAAAGTTCACGAGTGTCACTGGCTCCCAACGGTAAGTTTGTTGCTAGTATTTGTTTCAGTGTCAAGTTGTAGATTTCATTCAGAATAATTCCCATCCAAAAAATGGAAAAGTTACCTTGCACGAGTTCTGTACACTTCAGACAGGTTAGTTTCATCTCAGCTAACTGTGAACACAAATACATATGAAGTAGTAGAAGTTATTTCTTCTATTTCAGTTTCTACATAGCTGTCAGTTTGCTGACTCACATCTGGAGCATTTCCAGGGCTAGGATTGACATGACATACTCGTGGTTGAATCAAAAAGGGTTTGGCACCAAGAGAGACAGTGTACAGTAGAGGTGCAAATGATCCAACATTGACAAAGGTCAAAAGTATTATTGGCATATTATTGGAGGAGATGGAGAGGGCCCCAAATCAAATCCTGATTAGGGCCCCATGAAGGTTTAGGCCGGCCCTGCATTTGTGCCTTTTCTTTTCTATGTCATTGGAAGCTGAGGCTCATGGGCACTGTAGTATTCAGAGACCTGCCAAGCTGACAGGAAAACATACATCGAGGACAACATTTTAAAAATATGTATGAGAATTAACTGTAAAAGCAGAAGCTCCTCAGAATATGCAACTGTGTAAGAAAGTCATTCCACAGTGTTGAATAAAGAGGCCACATAGTGACAGCTAATAAAATGCAAATGCATGAACCTCTAATTAATTGTATTCATTATTATTAGTATGCAATAATTTTCCTTTAGTATCATAAACACTGCAAACATTTGGATTCAAAGTAAATTAAACAGAATCAGATTAAAATTTCATAGCCATGGAAACAAATTTTGCTGCGTCATGAGCCAGTTTAGATGACATTTAAATCTTTGGTGATGATGAAACCTCTCCACTAAGCTACATGAACCTGAGTGAGCCTACACTGGTGTATACGCTAATGCTAATCCAACTGTGCTGAAAGTGCAGCGTCATCATGGACAACTCCCCTGTAATCTCTATGAGATGTTCACCAGCCTAACCCTCCCCATGTGGCCAAAAGCAAGGATGTATATCTGATAATACTGATATTTCAGTATTATGTCACGTTGAATTTCCTTCCTAAAGTAAAATAACCAAGAAGTGGTGGTTGCTGGAGTCTTTTTTTCACTACGCAACGAGAACATCTAATCATAGACTGTGATGGGCGACATTGAAGAAGAACTTTATCAGGTAAAAACATGGCTAATGTTTGCTCTACTTTAAAGCATGAAATCCTTTTGTGAAAAGTAAGTGCACACTATGTCTTTGATGTAGTGATTGTAGTGTTGGAGTAAGTGGACTGCAGGCTAGCTTTATGTGTTGTAGTCCCAGCTACAGCAGTTACAGACAATCTTACTCAGTGTAAGATTTGAATAAATCCTGCCACATTAATCCTCAGTGCTAAGGGCACCAGTGAGCTTGTAGAATCATCTTTTGTGTTTGTTGCTCTTAAGTCGTTTTGTTATTGTAGCAACAGGAGGAACAACTTTCAGGATATTTTTCAGAGCAAAACTGCCATCTTAAAATAGAGCTGAGACATGGGGGGAACAAATCTGAACATGGCCAACATTCATAAACTAAATTCACTTTATTGTTTGGATGCTACACATCTATCATTAATGCAAATAGCTGTGCAGGTTGACTTCACTTGACTAAGGAAGACACAGGAGACAGGGAGAGAGAGAGGGAGGCATCCTTCCAAAGTGACTCATTGTGTCATGTAATATTGAAGCAGCTCTTGAATAATGCAAAGCTTTGATATTGATCTCAGGGCTTGCCATCACTGCAGTCTAGAGAGAAAGTGAGTGAGAATGTAAAAGAGGGGAGATAAAGTAGAAAGAAAAGATTTGGGAAATAAGTAATAAAGGAAAAGAGAGGTATACTATACAATGGACTTCAGCTAAATCCCAATTCTTATTTTACCCTTCGATTTTGAATGCCCCTCGCTTTTTTACTTGCCCTCGGAACAGTTACAAGGGGTTGTGGTTGATATTTCCCCCTATAAAATGGAACAACCCTTTGAGAATCTGATACGTCATCAGTAATCGTGGATGGTGTTTACTTAAACAGATGCCACGAGTCAATTCTTGACAGAGCAGTGCTCTGTCGGCTAGCAACCGGTGCTCCTACCCTGCCAGAGAAGCGGTAACCAGTAGTACAGTAACTATACTGCTGGAATTCAGTTCATTTTGACATCGAGGGAGGAAATGCAACATGTCGGACTGTTTCATGCAAAACATTAGCTAGCTAGATGCACATTAGCAATTTGTTTTTTGTGATTTTTATGTTTGTTATAAAAGAGAGGTGTATAAAACATTCCAACAACATGAAACTAAGATAATACAAAATTTAAAAAACTTTTATTCATTCAGAAAATAAAAAAAATCATCCTGCATTTATGAGCTCCCCCTTTCCCATGTTTTTTCACCATTTTGCTTTACATAGTGATTTATCAACGAAGGCTTCCAAGTGGTGCAGATAGTCAAACAGAAAGTACAGCAAGTCTGAAAGGGAGATATTTTTTATTCTTTTGTCGGTATACATATCTTCTTTTTCAACACTCAGCTCACTTGACCATGGACAGCACCTTCAGTTTTGAGGTAACCTAGTGGTAAGAACATTTATCGTGAAATGACTGACAGTCTGATAATTCAGTACACAATGACACATGAAATAGAAAAATAATAGTCATGAGCCACTTTCTTGAATCTAGATTCAGGTCCGGACACAACCCCAAGTTGCTCCCTGGGTACTTTACAGCAGCCCACATCTCCTAAATGCTTATATGGGATTTCTTGTGGCCATAGATATAGGTCATGGTGGTAATGTTTAAGTTTTGAACTCTCCATGTAAACCCTTCTTCATCACCTTAGGGTGCTTTTTTTCTTCCGATTTCAAGCCAACCATGACAGAAATGTCATCAACATGCTGGCTCATTTGCCATGAATTCTCCAGACAGTGAGTAGCTCTATTCACACATGGGTATCACCTGGATATAACACTGGCTTTCTACTAGGTAGCTCAGAGGTCAAGTTATTCGGCGTTGGAGGTAGCGTCCCATTCATTCAATGAGAGTTGTTCAGCGGCTCATGAAGCAAAAAAAGTTGGACTTCAGAGTATAACATTCCACATTTTGATATTTGTTAAAAGTTCTATATCAGTCATACAGTTTCAACACATAGATTTAACTGTAGAATATGACTCAGCCCTTTAACATCACTCAACCAAATTTTAGATGTGTGTAAACCAGGCATTACTCTGTCTCAGTCTATGTTCATCTACATATATGAATAAGACACTTGTTTTGCTAAGACCAGGAAGGGAAATCCTTTTCTCTGGTTGTAGCTGCAGCCTTATTTATCGGAGACGTGTCAGGTGCTCTCTCAGCTCCTCTGATTGGCTGTTTTGGGTGAGAAGGTGGACGTAGTGAGTGAAGAGGTGTGGCCTCAACATCTACTGCATGGGCTCTGGTAATCTTATCAGCTGACAGGTTTTAGTCCAATGAGACAGAGAGAGAGAGAGAGCCTAGACAAGGTGTGTGCATGTTTTCAGGGGATTGTTTAACTGTTAGATGGATGGCAGTTGATGCAGTGCACTCGTGGCATAAAACTGTCAACAACACACACAGGCAACACACGTTTGCATGACAATACCCAATGGTCATCAACAACACATAAGTGTTTCAACATACAAGCATGATTGCATATAATTAAAGAGCAAACAAAACTGTGAAAATCCACACAAACCCACAAATCATTCCCTTTACTGGAGCATATACATTGTTGTCATTTACTTTCATGATTAGTTTGAATTCATTTTTATTATAGTGGGTGGAGAGAGGTATTAAATATTACAGAACGTGTGACTACGAGAGAGGGTGGGCTGCTCTTGGTTGTCACATAACATGACAATAATTCAATAATGAAATACGGGCTTATCAGTGTTGTGGGAGGACATTATGCACAAAGTAAGTTTCAGCATTATGATTATGCCTCTTTAGGTCAGATTGTTTCTTTATTATATCTCTCTCTTTAACGAGAATGAGGCTCCTTTCTTCTATGACATTTGTAAGAATCAAAATGACAGAATGAGATAACTAGGTTAATTATAAGTCAGACTTGATGTCACTTGACCCCTGCCTCCAGCTGTGGAGTTCTGGTTGTGGGGTTGTGGCGAGCAATCGCCGAGCAGTTTGGGGCTGGGGACGTACTGCAGGTCGGGGTGAGGGAGAAATCCAACCGGCACCCGCTGCATTGACACCGATCATGTGTCATCATTCATATCCGTAATAAACACTATTACTGCTTTGTACATGTCACACACCGGGAAACTAAACGGCGTCCTGTCTGAGTTTATACCCGGAAGGGAAGTCCCATTCATCGTCTATGTAAGAAGCTGTGCAATGTGGCGAGTTTCGAGGGGTGGCGCCGCCCGCAAGCTCTCGAAAATCTTTCAAACTGAGCGTTGTCGATCTAAAATAAAGACTGAGCAACTGCATAGCTTATTTCTCACATAAAATGTTTTCAGAAACACATTTCGCTGAACTACTTTCGTAAAATAAGAGGGAGGCTCCGAGGGGAGAATGATACAAGCTCGGAGGAGCACAGAGGGGAGGGGTGGGTGTGTGTGTGTTTTTCAACCTTTCAAATCGTAGACCATAGCTTTAACACATTCATTAGTTCATAATTAATGAATTATCACAACAACATAAGTTATCCCAGGTTAGATTACACATAGAGCAGGACGAGAACACGCTCATGATTTTCAAAGTCAATGAATTTCAGGGTATAAACATCACACAGGAGCAAGCGTTACATCGCAACAGTGGCAATAAAATACTGCATTAACAGATTCAATTAAGGCAGAAATATTGAGGTGAACAGGCTCTTGGGTTCCATCTGCATTTGGTGTTGGTAGTAATATTAGCAGTAACAATATTAAGAGCACTCGTCCATGGTGGCAGGCACACCACGTTTAGATGGTTCTATCTCCAACATGTCACCATAGATCAAAAGCCATAAATGTTGAGCAGCATCATGGGGTAGGTGGACATCAGGCCAGGTAGCAACAGGACCACCGAGGCGGTGCAGTCAGGATCAGGTTCTATTATGATGCAGGGAAACCTGCGAGAGAGAGGCTAATTGTGTTTTTATAAATCTCCTGGTAGTCTAGGCCGATAGCAGCATAACTAAGAGTGGGCCAGGGCAAATCTGAGCCAGCACTAACTATAAGCGTTGTCAAAGAGGAAAGAAAAACCTACGCTCAAATGTGGAAAGGTGTCTGCCTCCTGAACCAAAAGCAGAACATGGTTCCACAGAAGAGGAGCTTCATGGCTGAAAGCTCTGGCACCTGCTCTACTTTTGGTGACTCTAGGAACGACAAGTAACCCTCTATTCTGAGAGCTTAGTGCTCGAGCAGGACAGTAAGGTTTAATGAGCTCTTTAAGATATGGTGAAGAGAAAGATTTTAAATTTAATTCTGGATTTCAGAAGGAGCCAGTGCCGAGAAGCCAAAAGAGGAGAAATATGATCCCTTTTTAGCTAGTTTTAGTCATAACACAGCAGCACTCTGCACCAGTTTGAGAGGGATTTTTTGGAACACCCTGATAATAGGGAACTGCAATTATCCAACCTTGAGGTAACAAATGTATGGACTATATTTTCTGCATCTTTTTGAGACAGTGTCAGGATCTTGCTCTGTACATTTAAGCTGACCCATTTGGGTCTGTCTCTGTTCAGCCTTTACCATTGAACTGTGTCAAGTCCTGTCACCTGTTATTGTGTTAAAGGTAAGGTGATTCTATTCTGACCGATATAAAAGCGGCTTTGAACAGAGGTCTGAACGAAGGGGGTGGGATTTTTATGGTTCGGCAATGCATTCAAAGTCAAAATCTCTGTGGTTTTTCCATATTACCTACTCTGCCTTTAACTTACCTCTAAAATGCTTGTTGCCTGTTGTTGAGAGCATTTTCTTTTGACATTTAGCCTTTGTATCTTTTTGGGACTACTGACTTTCTTTGAGAGCAGTTTGGATTAACCTGTTCCGGTTTGAATCAGGATTGGCCTGATTTTAGCAATGTTATGCAGCTATAGAGTGCCGAAGCGGAAGCAGGAAGTAACGGCGCCATGGGTCCTTTCGGAGCGAAAAAAATGAATGGTGTTCAATGGACGGAAAATAATTATTATCTGATCCCCCGGTCGTTATGCCTTGGATTACACAAATGTTGTTTATAGGCTTAAATTATAATTTTCCATGTCAAGAGTTTGACCGTTTATTGTGCAATTCTTCAGTTAAAATTCATTGAGAAAACACAATGATAAAGACTACATGTTGTGTCGCGTATGTGACGTCACGTCATCGCCCTTTTCCCTCCCTCGGCTCTCCACATGACCCGACTTATAGTGGTTCTCCCTTTCGATACTTTTATTCTGCCCTTGGAAAAAAGCGGTGAAGTGGAGCAGAGAAACAGCCATCTCGGCGGACTTCGGACTCGGCGGTGGTGACGTATATCATTCGCGACGAGAACAGCGAGGAGCTGTAGTTCACAAAGCGGCTCACACAAAACCTAACTTTATCAAAACTCTTCACGCTTAATTGTCGTCTTCTTTGCGTGAAAAATTTTCTTTAAATATCACAAAGAACATATGTGAAATCCATGGCACAATTCAAACGGGACCAGAAAATAATTTGTATCTACCCATTGAATCGCATTGATATTTTTTTGCTTTTGAGGACCCATGTCCCGGAAATGGAGGGGCGGGACTTCACCACTCTATAGAAGGCTGTCCTTGTTGTTTGTTTAATGTATGAGTTAGAGGATAGGTCTTTATCAAAGATAACTCCAAGGTGTCTTAAGTTAGAGTTTGAGGCAGTGGCAATCCAGTCAATCGAAGCAATATCTTAGGAAATATTTGTACAATAAGTACAACAACTTTGTCTTGTCTGAGTTTATGAGTCATCCGTTTTATATTGTCAATTCATGCTTGGACACTAACTAATTGCTTTATCTGGGCTTGATTGATAGATAATAGATTCTAATAATATTGCCTAAAGGAAGCATATATAAGTGGAATATAATTGGTATGAGCACAAAACCTGGGACTAACATCAGTGCACATGGAGAATGTTTGCATGCACAAACTGAGATCGATTGGAGCCGATCCCAGCTGACATTGGGCGAAGGCAGGGTTTGCCCAGAATTTAATCCAAATGTCGTAGGTGTGAATCAATCATCAAAATCAGGGGACTATATGATTACATCATCAAAGTAGATAAATATAGACTCCAGGTTTTGATCTCCAAGGCATGCATCTGTCTTTGAAAAGTTGCTGGTGCGTTCGACAAGCCGAACCCCATAGGTGTGATACAGGCAGTTTTTTCTGTCTGCAGGATCTCTTTTACAAGAAAAATGGGGGTAGCCCATGGACTGGCACTAGGTACAATGATTTTGGAATAGAACATACCTTAAATCAGGGCCTTCACCTCCTGATACATTTTTGGTGGAATCTGCCTGTAGCACTCTCATACAGGCGGGGCCTCACCAGTGGAGATCACATGTTGTCAAGTACTTGTTCGGCCATTGTCCTTGTCATGTGTGGCTTAAACAGGTTTGTGCAGCAAAGTCTGTAGTAACTTTTCCTCTACGGCAGACAAAGCAAGACCGTTTAAATCAGCAAGGGGATTTATCTTAGCACATGGGGGTTTATTCTCTTCGGTGTTCACTCTAACAGTACTGACACAATTCATACTCACAATATTCTCCTGCATGCTATTTGCTGGATCAATTTCACAGGTCTTAGCTAGTTTCCGATGTAGATAAAGATACATAGGTGGGTCATTGGGATTTTCGGCGATTATTGATGCAGACGTATCCAATGAAACCGTCTGGATTTGTAAACTGTGCCTGTCTGAAAGGCCAACCGTGAGAGGTAGCAACACATATGGAATGACCATTAGCAGCTTCCAAGGTAAGCCACTTGGCAGCTGCTTGCCTTTATTTGTAATTTTCTCCAAGAAAAAATACTGTTTCTCATTAGTAACACATTTGATCCAGTGTCAAGGATGAAACTACCGGTAATGGGGACATCATCAAGCAATGGGTCAACTTTAGGAAGTATGCAAATCTTTATGAATGGGCCCACTCACCTCTTAACACCCCACTGTCGGTATGCTTTGTTTATTTCTACAAAAACGAGTGCAGATATTACAGATAGGACTACCCTGGTCATCATACAGGTTTGCTGACTTCTTCTTGGGGTCTGCTTTCTGGACCAGGACGGTTCCACTCTGCCCCCTGTGGTGCCATCTGGTGCAGCTCTGACCAGATCTCCTTAATCAAAGACTGAGACAGTTCATTAAACCTGGGTGTTATTTGTGTGTTAATTGAATCATGTAACTGTTAATTAAGATGTCCCAAATCATTCACATTGGGAATATTAGCATGATTGTTTCCCCACATTACAACTCACTGTGCTTGCGCAAATGTTTCCCCATATGTCGCTCCCAGAGAAAGTTCTGCTATGAGGGTCTTAAATGTCAAACTGTCCTCCAATAAAATCTTGGTCCTAAACTCCCCCCTGGTCCTAGTGTCTCTTAGGACTTTGGTCAGATGATCTCTGAGCAAAACATTGTGATCTCAAATGCCATGAGTCCTTGTATTTAGGCCTAAGGAAGGCCTCTTAAACCCTCAATGAGAAAAACGAATGTCCTCATGTGGCTCCTGGCAGGCATTAAAGAACTGAGAGCACAGGGCCGAGGCAGTGGTCCTGCTCCGTCCTTTAAACATAATATTATAGTAAAAATTCTGCTCTGTGCTCTGTCCAACATCCACTCCACTCAAAAGCTCTCTCCTACAGAGGTTGAGTCTTTCCTCTAAATATATGTGACTTGTCAGTAAAGTTGCAGTCATGTTCTCTGTGTTGTCTTTTGTGATGACTCTGAGACGGGGCTTCTCTGAAAATACATGAAGCCATGCATTTGTTGTTCAAGAGGCAATGGTTGGGCTTGGAGTAATGGCAGTGCAAGCCAGCCGGAGAGTGGGGAGGAGGGACAATCGGGCTTCAACATGGTACGGATCAACTGGCCTTAGTGTCAGTGCGCCCTTAGTGACATCGGGCTCAGATGGTGGCCGATAAGGCCCGACTCACACTCGGCATTACAGTTCATCTGAATGGCAGTGGATTTGAGATCAGGGCTTTGTGCAGGCTAGTCAAGTTTTTGGTTTTAAGGTGGCTAGCCCAAATCAAACAGCCCCAGACCAAAATTAAATAATAGTATGTTGACTCATATGTCCACATTCTTTTTGCCAATTTGTCAAACAGTATACTATTCATAATGACTAGCGAGTAAATTTCCAACAAAATGCTGCAGGACTCCAGGGGCTCCCGGTTGACTATGTGGCAATTTACCTTTTGTAATATGATAAATGGCATAATGGCATGAATATTAAGACACCATTTTGTAAAGTGGGCCTACGTATATAAATTTGTGTTTATTGTGAGTGAAATGTAAGGGATCATTGTGGCCTCCATTTTTGGCTCTGGGCTTCTTGTCCATATTCTGACCATGCATACAGTAGTACTTTGTGTCCCTTGGGGTACATCCTGCCTTGATTGGGAATTATGTCTTTTTTTTTTTTTGTCCCCTGATGTTGATCTTTAATGGTTTTTAGTGCTTTCCTGATCAATACTCTAGCGCCACCATAAGGACATTTCATTTATTTTCACTCATTTCACCAAGACAAAAGTAACTGGCCCAGGATGATTGCATTGTGAGCATTACTCCTGGTAAATTGCATTATGTACTCCTACAGATTAACCAGTGATATTAAGTAACCAGTAATATTAACGCAATTTACTAACTTCTTTTTACTAAATATTATTATATTTCATTCTTGGTAACCACTGTGATCGTATTTGGTGTGTTGCTGCCTAAGGGTATTATTAGTTTGTTTTTTGTATTATTATTATTTATTTTTTTTGGTGCAAAGGGCCATACACAAAACAGGTAAACATATAATACATATAAACCAGCTGAACTATAATTTAAACTAGATGCAACAAAACAAACAAACAAAATAAAGAAATGCAAACCAGTTGCTGTCTAATCAGTGCTGTGAGGTATGGTGCATAACACCACTCACTACGCACAGCACAGAGCTGCTCTCTCTCTCTCTCTCTCTCTCTCTCTCTCTCTCTCTCTCTCTCTCTCTCTCTCTCTCTCTCTCTCTCTCTCTCGCTCTCTCTCCACCCACCAACACCAGCTGGCAGTGAATGAGTTACTGCTGGTGCAGTGTGTGAGCCTGGTGCGTCCCTCCCTGGTTGGACCGCACGCCGCTGGTCGGCTGTCAGCAGACGGATGTTGCCGCATCCCGGTGCGCTGCGCTCCACCACCAGGCTGCGTTGGTCTCCAAATGTGCCAAATCTCCTCCTCTGTCCTCCTGTCTCAGTCTGGCGCGAACGCGCGAGCGCGCGCACACACACACACACACGCACACACAGCACCGACGCTTCTCTTCGGTTGCTAGACACACAACTCTCCGGTAAAGTGGCTTATCATCCATAACGGTACGTAAACTGTTTCTGAAATATCCCAAATGACGTACGATGCTTGTTTTTCTGAGTTGGTTGCGACAGCAGGTTTCTTGACCGGGATGCTGTGGAGTCACTACTGCGTATCTTGCCTGTTTTATTCTCAGCTATCATTCCTCTTTCTTCCTCTCCCCACAGACGCGACGTTTACCTTCAAACAACTGCATGTCGTTCCGTGTTCTTCTCATTTGTTTGTCTCAGCAGCCAACCTCCAGGAGCGAAACATTGACTTGTTTTGCGCAGTGTTTTGATGTCACGCAAGGGGAAAGAAACGTCTGGAAGTAATTAGGGCACGAGACAGCATAAACTCGTTAAACAATCAATCCTCTCAAATCTTTCTTGACATAAGGCGATGCATACAAGGTTCAGACGGGATTCCAGCAAGTCGTTCCTTTATCCAAAGTAACGGGATTAATAGGCGATAGAACAGTAGGTGCCCATTTAACCTATTTTCTCTGAAAATATACTGTATATGAGCCAATCGATCAATCACATACGCGTATGAGATTGTATGGTAAGGAATGCAGCTTATGCTTAATTTGATCAATTATGTGATTATTATAATATTTTTAAAAAATCCAAGAGATATGAGGTGTGTGGGTGATTGAATGGATAGGGACATTGTTCAACTGCAGGCAGACAGGTTGGGTCCCCTATAAGGAGCCTTTTTTCTGCCCAGTCATTGTGATTCAATATGGATCATAGACAGGAGAAATATGCTACCTCACATGAAGATGATGCGGATGAACTCAGTGCCCCTTCCAGACAAATACCTGTTCTGTGTTCGTGGTGTCATTACTATGGTTTCAAGTTGGCATGCTGGAAACGTAATAGGATGAAGTCTCCAGGCTGTGTTTTGGACCAGGGGAAGACGAATGACCATGCAGGTTCAGACTTGAAGTGCACAAAAAGGGGATAGACGCTGTGTGTGTGTGTGTGTGTGTGTGTGTGTGTGTGTGTGTGTGTGTGTGTGTGTGTGTGTGTGTGTGTGCGTGTGTGTGCATGCGTGAGGGAAAATGTGTTTTGGTTGCAAAAACAACCAGCCATCATTTGTACTCTGAAATAGATATCTGTGGTCTGTGATGATTCATTCATGTTGCAGTTGGCTTTGCAGTGAAACCATCCTTGTCTCTCCGTGCATCTGTGTGTGTGTGTGTGTGTGCGTGTGGTGGGCTGAAATGATGAGTGATGCCAAAAAAAAGCTGTTATTTTTCAGTATTAGTATTCATCCTGTGTTATTGAGTTATCACCATGTCATAGGTTGCTCTAATTTCCTGTATTGGTTTCTTGGGACTGGATGTTTGTATCCAGTGACTCAGCAAAGGTGGTTCGACCCAGCCTGTGTGTGTGTGTGTGTGTGTGTGCGTGCGTGTGTCCCTGATCTGGTTGACTGTCTACGTGCACAACTATTTTTGGTGCTGTGATATAAGCTGTCATTGTCTGTATGCATGGCTGTGTCTCAGTAATTACTTTGCTAATCCCAATTTTAATTTTGGGATACAATTGAGCTGTCAACTTCTATAATCATGTGTCACAAAACATTTCCTCTGATGTGCAACTTTCATTTCCATGGGTCAAGGATGCTGCATATCAGCCCAAGACTTTCTTTGAAATGATGAAGTACTTCTCAGTAGAAAACACGGTTTTTATATTCGTCATCCAGTCCTACTGTCATGATGACTTGCTCTGAAGCCAGAGTACTTTAACCTTCTGCTTGAGTTAAACTGGCCAGCTTGTCCTTGTGTATGTGCTGTTCGCCATGAATGTAATGTTACTATTTCTACTAGTAGTAGAACAACAAGGAGAACAAGTCCTGTATATTTGAATTTGTGCCAAAACTAATATCTTAACAGACATCTTTTGATACTTCCTTGAGCAGAATCTGGGCCCTGCGGCATGCTGGGAATCTTTAATGTACCAGAATAAGTTTAGCCCTTCTATCTGGCCTGCCAGTGAATCAGCTGCTCACCTAACATTGCTGAGTCATGTTTTTTTTTGTTGCTTCCTAATGTCAAGCAGCCAACACATTGTATACATGTTAAAGAAGCCAACTTAAAACTGCATCGTTCAAATCCCTGCAGCTGCAACACCCTGTGCTTTATAAACAGGTACTGCTGAAGTACTAATGAGCAAGGCAGTTCAGGAACATACACCCAAACACAGTTACTTTGCCTACCAGTGAATCAACAGTTAGTGGTTGCAGTGACAGTGCTGAGTCACAGTTTGACATTTGCCTCCCACTATTAAGTCCTCACATCCCACACTGACTCAACATAAATGCAAGGCTTCTATAGAAAGTGCTGTGGACTATTAAGAAATAAACTGCAGTAGATGACTTGCAAAACACGAAGAAAGTCCCTACATGGTTTATTCTTGATACCTTTTGATTGAACAGAAATTCTATAATCATTAATAAATCCTCTTGGGTCTTTTTTTTTGTAACAATCCTATTGGAGTTATGCTCTGTTTGGTGATATTAGATATTGACTAACGTTCCTGTTTATGGAGCAATGGAGCTGAGAGACGATTTTAAACTACAAGATATAAATGTAAATATCAATATCCACTGCGAAAATAATTTAATTCTCAACTACTTTATCTGAGCTGCTGAGGGCAGTTATTGGACATATACATTTTATTTTCTGTGAACTAAACACTTAAAAAGGTGCTATATCTGGACAAATTGGTTTAAAACAGACAATGGAAATACTACCTCTGTTGCCTAAAACAAGAAACATGCAACCCCATGATTCATGTTTTCATATTGAGGCATCACAACAATTACACATTATTTTAATTTCTGTAAAGAAAATTTGAAAATAAACTTAAACCCCTAATAACGTTTTTTCATAATAAGAAAGTTCAGCCAGACAACTCACGTTTGACATGTTTATTGTAGCAGCAGAACATAGTTTGAGTGGGTGAGTGATGATGGGTAGTGATGATATCTTAATCTCCCCCCCCCCCCCCAGAGCCTGCAGGTGGATACCGGGGCGTTGCAGGGGTTGAAACAAGCAGATGGAAATACTGACGTAGCGGCAGAGGCATTGACAGCCGAAAGGGGGAGATGGGAAGTGTTTAAATACACTGCCAAATCGGTTGGATGTGAAAGGAAGGAGATTATTGGACTATGATGCATGTCACAGCTTATTGAGACTGTTGTCAGCTCCACAGCATCATCGGACCTCTGAAAGGCAACTTTAGTTGAAGGTTTGTAACCAGCACAAGCTGACGCAGCTCTCCATGCATTATATTTGATATATGTTTTATATGTAAGTAGAGAGAAGTATATGCTGCAGGATGAAATATTATAATTATCAATACTTCTGTCTTATTTTTAACCAGATATATTTGCAAGTGTGTATTTGACACATCACAGCTTCCAGGCTTCTCTCCATTGTTGCGAGCTGCACTGCACATACTCAATATTAAGGGATGATGATGTCATAGTCATAGTTGTACTTGATTCAATTAAATTTTATTTATAGTGTCATATCACAGCAAAAGTTAACTCAGGACACTTTACACACAGAGCATGACTAGAATACTTCGGGGGCGAATTGTTCACAGAATACTGAGGCTTGGTCAGTGGCCCAAAACTTCAAACTTTAGTGCTTTAGGGACCTATTTGTTTTAAATGTGTCAGAGATGTATCAATATATGCTCTTTACTTGCATAGTGTATTTTTGAAAACTTCCATCGTCACAGGAAGTTTTAGGTTTAGGCAGCAAAACCACTTAGTCAATCAAGTTAATGTCAACAACAACATTTTCCTAACCCTAACGAATCTCGTGACTAATGACTGACGCGACAAAATGTCAACGTTGTTCTCAAACAAATCTTGTATCAAAGAATTAAAGGAATAAATAATAATGATCTCTCTCTTTTGGAGATGTAAAGTCGGACTTGATCTGATATGGTCCTCTGCTGACTCACTCCGTCCTTACCGCATCAGACAGGGCTGGCCCCTCAGCAGGATCTGTATCATGTGATTCAGGTTCCAGTTGATGGGTGTCGACAGATTGTAAAGTAGCAGCAGTATATGTCAATGAAATAGTAATGAATCATTTAGTAAGATTCATAATTACATACAACAACATAACAACATCAGGGAATAAACACATCTGAGTGAAAAAAAGTAATCCAAGTATCATTTTTCCTCCCTGATTTCATCTTGTGAGAACACCAGCTTGGAGTGCATGATAGCACTTTAGAGACGCAGCGATATTTAATTGAGAAGACTATTCATTAACTCAATTAACTGCATGAGGAAGTAAAGTTGTCTATTAAGTGTGGTATTTTCTTTAGTTTATGCAAAGTGCATTCGATTATCGCGAAATCTCTCTAAAATAAATAAATAAAAATTGTTCACATAGACGCCGATTTTCTTCTCTTTCCTGCTGTCCCTCCTGCATGTGGCAGCTTCAGCTGTTTCTTTCAGATTCAGTTTCTAATTGTTACTTCTTCATATCTGTCTAATATTATAGTTTGTACCGATAATGGCGAACACTTTTGGGAATATTTGGGCCACGCCCACCAGTTACAGCAGTGAACGGCTTTAGTTTAGACCTAAACTGGTGAAATTATTCCCAGAGCAGGAGACAAAAGTTCTTCAGGTTTAAAATAACATAATAAGAGAGATTGATTTCAGCAAAAATGCCTTACATTCCAGGAAGTTATCCAGATATCTAGTGACTTAGCTAGCTATGAAATATCTAGTCATCAAAATATAATTTTAAGGTAATGTAACATAAGACAACATGCCTGTATTTCTAGCTTTATTTTCCTCCTGATTTCTCAGTTTACGTCCTCGTTGACCTGAAGTGCATGGACCTTTTACCGTCCTTCCAACTGATCCAGTGTCATCTACCAAACTTGGGCGAACTTGAAATTATGTGATGCATTAAACTGCCTGTGCCCTGGGTGGGTTTACGTTAGCGTTAGTTAAGCCTGGTCCGTTGCATACAGATGCTAACGTGGGCCTTTGTGCGTATCAGACGCCAAGGGACACTTATCATGCTGGTAGTTGATGAGTTAATTCATTTAAATCATACTCATGGACGCACACAAACTGACAGCTGTGACACACACACACACACACACACACACACACACACAAACACACACACCTCCTTCCCATTTAATATATCTTAATGGTTTAACCGCTATAAAGCATGCCAAAGCCCTAATGACTCTCACAACACCACTTGGCAACGCCCAAGCTGCAGACCACTGTGATCACTGACATTCTTCATTACATGGTCTTATCAAAGTATTAGCCATCGTATGTCATTGGGTACAAATGGGGACATTAGTTGTCTTTCCAATTAGTGACCAACTTGATTATGTAAATGCAGGCACAGGGCAGTGCTTGAAATCGGCTTGAACCGGCTTCTCTTTGAGCTGGACTTTGAGCGATTCTCTTGGGTCAGTGAGTTGTTGAAAAGACCTGTTGTTACTTGAAAAAAAACATGTTATCCATTTCTCTGTGTAATAAGGATCAGTGAATGCTAATTCAACTTTAGGCCACTGCCTATACTACTTCTTCTACTATCACCAGGACTCTCTGTAAACTCGATTTTCCACCCACACCACAAAGTTAATTGTCCAGTTGCCATTACCTGTCTACGCAGGTCAAACAGGGTTGTCAAGTTGTTAGAGAGGCAACCTTCTAACGGGAAAGTCGGGGTTTCGATGCCAGCTTCGATCAACAGCAACGTTCTTTTGGGAGGACAGACACTGAGCCACTACCTGCTCACTTCAGATAAGAGAATCAGCCTAATTGTAGTTCAGAGGCACTCTCCCAGTGCTGTGTTGCATTGTTTACTGAACTGGGAGAACATAATAAAGCCAATACAGGAAACATCACAATGCAGCTGGCTCATTTCCTTGACCAAATATGTCTGCAAATTGGTGTGGTCTGTGTCCAAAGTGTATATATTGTTGGCCCATTCAACAAACACTGGCAAAATAAAATACTAGCTATTTGAAAGTTAGTTTTGGTTTAGTTGTTTGAAATATACCAGTACCATATGTTTCAGTGGCCCAGCAGCACATCAGTTTCCTGATCATTGCTCCAGTTTATCATACAGTATCTACACGTTGTTATTCAAATAAATTATTCATGTTTTGCATTCAAAGGGGGCGTGCATTCTAGACCACCTCCCTGCTTTTGGGTCACTCCACCTTAAAGAGAAGCTGACCTGCCTAAAGTATTTTAGGACAGTTTTAGTGTCCTGATTTTAACCGCTGTGTCAGAGGAAGACCTGATTACTGCACTGTTATTTTTGGGTGGGTGGTGAAATATATTCTGACTTTTATGAAGCCTCATTGGTCAAACCCTCATGAGGTTTACCTTTGTCCGAGCAACAGCATCTTGTCTTTGTAATTTGTCACAGTATATTTAAACCTGTCTACTGGCGATATTTAAACCTGTCTTCTGGCGATATTTATGAGCAATAAAAAAAGTGTTAGTTACATAATCAAAAAGCAGGAACATATCACCATCACAGCTGCGTAATACAAACATCTGTATATTAGTTCTGCTTCTAAAAACCCCGGGTAGTGTTTACGAGACAAAGGAGGAGTATAGAGAAAATGGGTCCTGAGCCGAGAGTCTCGGGACTCGTCGACAACAATGGAGAGAAAAGAGGGGAGGTTCTGGCTCGGAGAATGCAGCAGTGAGTCTTTGCAGTGTTTTGCACCTCCCTGTTTGCTCTGCTGCTTAAGCCACTTCTCCCTGCTGCTGAGTCTGTGTGTGTGCGACAGACACAATGTACAGATATGCAGGAAATAGCCATCCTGTGTTTGGATTAGATTTATGCAAAAAGAGACTGCTTCGACTCTTAGTCCAGACCAATGCGACGAACTCCTTCGCCCCTCCCTTGGCTCTCCAAATACCCCCTGCTGAGAGTAGAGTCCCTGCGTTTCTGAAGAGAATATAATCTCAAGGTGCAGTAGCTGAATTAATTTTCTATCTCTGCTTGGTTCTGCTTGACGAGATCTCGGTTATAAATATTATCTCCCACTCAGTCTACGTTTTTTCTTATGTTTCACCAGTGCAACCATGCGATCCACATCAGATGGTTCTTAAACATGAAGCAGCAGCCAGCAGATCAGAATCAGGGACGTATAGGGTTAAATGTTTTTTAATTTATATCTCCCTCTTTCTACACCCCGGGGGTTGTAGAACCGAAATAGAGAAGCATATGTATGAACCATCAGGCAGTAAGGAGCATCTTTATGCAGCATTTTCGAGGTGGAAAGCAAGGAGGCTATAAACGAAAACTGCAGAGAAGGAAGAGTCTGAATGACAAAGCAAGAAAAAGAGAGAAAGAAAGAATAAAGATGGTCAGAAACAGAGTGCAAAACCAAAGCGAGAAAAAGAAATAAGGACTAATAATAGCACGTTGACTGCCTGTCAAACATATTGAACAAAAGGCAGAGCAACACAGGCGGATAGACACAGACAGACGCACAGGAAAAAGAGAGGAGTCACATCGCAGACAGGCAATCCGTGCTGATAGCAGCCATATTGGGCTGGAGTGCAGAGGTGATGCCTCAGTTTCTGCTGTCATTCCCCAGCAGTAAACATTGATCTCTTCTCAGGAGTACTTCCCAGAGGGCCCTGCCTCCATCCCTCTGTCCACTCTGATCTGCTCACAGTGACGCCATCGAGTATCAGTAACAGACCCGGACTCTGAGGGGACGGACCTCAGCGAGCACAGCAAACATAGCCATTAATGTGAACCTTTTCCCCTTTTGTTTACAGCTATTTGCAACATATACTTTTTGCCTCCATTTTGTTTGACCAAAGTTAGACAATATGGTGTCACCTTCAAATACCACTGCAGTTACAATGGCGTAAAAAGGATAATTTAGACTTATTACAACACGGGTCAGTTGGTCGTAGTTTCAGCCATCAGTTGGCGTTGATTAAATTGTGTTACATGGTAATTGCTGACATCAGGGAATGCGGAGGCATAGCTAAGTGAAGTACAAAGCAATAATCATAGCCGCTTTAGAGAAATGCTCATGCTCATTTATAGAAAGAAAGTATCAGCAAATGACAAAATATTTAACCAAACTGTCATCCTTGTTCAATGTTTTGCAATTATGTTTTGATGGTGGGAGAAACCAAAGCACCCGGAGGAACCCAGAACCTTCTAGCTGAGGCGACAGTGAACCACCACTGCAACAATCTTATAGAAATCTGTAAAAGAAAACGCAGAAATGCCCATTATTATCAGTTCTACTACATGTTTTTCCATGGGGGTTTCTGGTTTTCAGTTTTAGAATGCAAGAAACTAAAGGTTTTACCTTTCGGTAAACTTGAGATGTTCAAGTAGCAAAAATATGTCTCTCTATAGATCAGTATGTCATTTTCCCTGGAGGTTATTGAAAGCTATTCTGGTAAACATATGGGTGGTGCATGATGTAGGCTGAAGGAAGGTGGAGTCAAACAATCACAAAATAACTCCTTTAAAAATGTTATATATTTCTACTGTTTTCCTTGTTTGAGGCTGCTGGGCATGAGATGAACAGAGGCAGCAAGTAGTCTTTAAACAAAACATGGACAAGAAACACTTTGTGTGTAAAAAAAAATGATGATGCTTAACCTGAGGACCTACATCTTGCTGAACATAGCAGGTTTGAATGTGCACTGCAACTAAGAAATGCAAATTAGGAGGACACGACACTGACTATTGAGGAGCCGGTGTCCACGGTAACCTGTCCTTCACCCTGGTGTAATGCCAAATAACATCTCCGGTTTGTAATGTGCTTTGAGGAAAAAATGGATACACACTACTGTTTTGAACCATGTCTTAGAGTAGCTTAGTCCCTATAGCAACCAAATATGTAATAAGGAAAAGGTAACAACAACTTAATCTGATCAAAAATGTACTAAAAACTAATTTGATCAAGTATCTAATAAATTGTCGAAAATGTAATAATTTTGACGGATGATGTAATACTATGTTAATTTAATGTACACTCATGCAGACAAAGCATGAGTGTACATGAAAGACACACACACACACACACACACACACACACACTACAATCTGTGCGGGTGCAATTGAGTTGAAGTCAAATTAAATATTAAGGTCATCTTCTTCATTTCAAATTTCATAACATCAGGGTGCAACAAAAGAGACACTTCAGTCGGTAAGGATCTCAGTTGACTCGGATAAAAGAGAACATTTCATACAGATTGAATGGTCTGTTTTGACTTTAGCGCTCGCTTGTAGATCCAGTCTGGTGTAATGGACTTTTGGATCAACCAGTCAACATGTGTATGGGCAGGTTCATGTCCCTATAATAGAGATTTGAGTTTAATGGATATTTGCCTGGTAAAAAATATACCACTTGCCATCAATTGTGAATTTCAGATTTTACAGAAAGCCTAGAGTTTACATTTCCAAACATGAATATATATTAAATGTTAGTTTTAGGAGGTGAACATGATTGTAATTATTAGTATTGTATACTTGCACATTTGACATTTCTGAGAAATAACTTGATGACTTATTACTTACATTTGAAAAGAAAATGACACACCTGAGAGCTATACCATTATCAGTAAAATTGTAATTACAATATCAGGCAGGGCATTTTATTACATCTTAGGGCTTTATTGCATTTTCGACTAAGTGCACATTTTAACTACATTTTCAGGAAATAATTTGAGGGGGTTTTGTCTGATTAGGGATTACACTTTTCAGATAATACTTACTTATTTTGCAATTTCAATCTTCAAATCCTCTTGCAGACTTTTAAACCTGCAAACAGATCAGCAGATTGAAAAACATCCACCTTGCCAAGCTGGATAGTCCTGAAATAAGCATGTGTCCACGTGATGCACATCTATTAGTAGAGCCAGGAAAGTAACTGGAACACACAGGTTTTTTTTTTCTTTTATTCACACTTGACTGTAGCCAATAAATAATAGTGAAAGCTGAATCTGTGCTCCAGTTTCATTTTGAGCTCGACTAGTCATAGTGATATTCGGATTGTGCATCTCTGAGTGTCTCAACCGCAAAATACAGTGCTGTATAATCACAGTAGCATCAGAGAAGCTTCTGTTAGACTGGAACAGCATCCAAGTCAAGTTCTCTCCAAAACCATGTATCTATGAGGTTGTTGTTTCTGATAAGCTCTGATTACGTAGCAACCAGCAAGGAGCTTGAACCCGCATGCTGGCAGTTTTAAAGGCACCTTAAGCTGAGAGTAAATCCCTGAGGCCCAATGCCTCTAATTCACAAGCCACTGCAGTAAAAGCTCCAAACAAGCATTTTTCACCATTCTCATTTTCTCTTTCTCGAGCTTGTGATCTCTCGACTCTGTCAGGGAAGGAAAAGCTTCTTCTCTTCCTTTTCCATCACTTTGGGTTTTCACACATAAAAGGAGTTTAACATCATCCAATGTGTGAGGAAAGGTCAGATCGACAGTTATGCTGCCTGGCCTGTATGAGTCTGACCCAGAGACCTGGTCTTGTGCCTGTCACCGTGATGAATGACACATCCCTGCTTGTCACCGTGTTGCTGACAAGCCGTTTATAATCATTGTAGCTCTCTCCTCCTGACACCCCTTCTGCAATGACAGTGAGGAATGTCCTTTTTTACTTTAAATGTGGGCATGCCAGTGTGTGTGTGTGTATTTATATATTTATATCAGTGTTTCATGGTGAAAAATTAGCTGTAAGAAAGCATTAAATATGCTTTAGTTATTTCTGCTTTTAGGCACATTTTCTCATGTTTGCAACTGTTGAGTAAACACTGTAGAAAAATACCACAGATGTATCAGCATAGCTTCCCTTCAGTTGTAAAGACGTAAAGTGTGGTTTCCTAAATGCTAAAACTCAGAAAAGGAGACGGACTTAAAGTTTTACAGCGTAAAAATGTACAACGGAATACTCAATGATATGACAGAGGAACCGGAGCATCGAGAGCTATGAGGCTGGTGTGAATCTGGATCCAGGGGAAAAGCAACTCACTCTTGGATGCTGCTGATGCGGATAGATAGTGTAAACTAGTATTAACGGCCGATTCCACGAACACTGGATGTAGAACTGGAGCTTAACATAGCATGGCAGCAGGTGTGACCCGGAGAGGAGGCGGCACAGGCAGATAGGACAGAGCAACCGGCCACGCCCCTAAAGCAGCGCTTACAGACAGACAGACAGACAGACAGACAGGGGTGAGACATACTAGATAGGCCAAGGGAAATGATAAAACAGAAGGAAAAAGGAAGGAAGAGCACTGTTGGTCCCAACACAAATGGTGGAAAACATTTGGTAAAATATGCTAGAAATATGTCTTTTCTGTTTTGTTTTCATGTATTAATCAGTAAGGTTACAGTCCCCTCATTGCTCCAAACAGATCGGATGGTTTTTTTCTCTTCAGTGGATGGATTTTGCTTCCATCATTGTGCCAATGTTCCCGCCTCAGCCAAAGGTAGATGGAAACACACCTAATGAAGTGAGAGGAAGCATGCATATAGTGAATTTCTTAGCAATATTATTACCAAAAATGCTCTCCGAGATGGCATAATAACATTAGCGTCGTTACAAAATGGAAGAGCCAGCATGGTCACAACAGCACAGTCGAGTATTGCAGCATCAGGATCAGCCCTGCCACTTACATGCTTTGACAACTTTTAATTAAACGGATTTATGCTGAAATTGTAAACATATTCACTTTAAACTTGATTAGCAATGAACCAGTACCAATTTGGATATCAGTCCGATACGGACTAACAGATCGGATATCATGACAATGTGCCGATGTGGAATCAGATACCATTACAATAATATCATAATTATTATATTATTATATATTTTATATTATAAATATATATTTTATATTTATATAATATTTATTTTTAACAAATTAAGGAAAAATCAATATCGAGCCTAATGTTGCCTTACACATAAAATAATGATCGCAGTCAATTCTACACAGTGAGGCATACAGCTTATAAATTCAACATTATCAGATCAGTACCAAAGCCCAGATATTGGTTTTGTGACTGAAAAAATTGGATCGGTGCATCTCCAGTTTAAAGTAATTTAACATCACATATTAAACAAAAACACAGCGAACAGAGATACAAAATTAAAATGAATTAAAAAAAATAAAAATGAATGAATTAACTTAATAATGTAATTCACTGTTAAAATCCAGACCATTCCCCCGAATGGAAAACAAATTCTATTGGAACATATGTATTCCTATAAAAACACATTAATACTTAAGGAGACATAAAAGGTCAAAAGGCCCATCATTTAAAGCCATAACATTACACACTGCAACACAAGCTCATTTAGGACATGTGAATGTGACTTCTTGTTCTAGATACAGTCTGAACACAAAAGGCTCTTTACTGTGAGTATTTATACTGCTGGACAGCGAGGGGAAATGTTTGTGCTGGCCTGAAAAAGATGGTCTGACACATTTTAGTGTGATGATTTGGCAGCATGAACTGTACTGTGTGAGTGTGTTGTTTAAATGTAAACTGCTTTTAGTGCTTCGTTAGACCTTTAGACGGTGGGAGGGGAGTGCAGGGGGTGGCAGTGATGTCATTGTTGGCACACTGTGGACCAGACTCTAAGAGACGATGACACTTTGCCAATAGCCTCCTGCTGCCCTTTTCTAGCAGCAACTCTTACTCCATTTTCCCCACTTTCAGGGTGGTCAGTCGGCCAGCCGGTCTCTTTATTCTCTTCTGCTCCTATAAAGTTTATGATGAAACCAAGCTATCACACTATCATTGGTCCTTCATTATGAATTCAGTAATCACTATATCATCACTTACTGAAATCTTTTATCTGGGCCACATCTTCATAAAATAATACACATTATTGCACATTCACATGAGTCCTAGTTTGTAGCCAACCGATGGCGCTCTGCACTGCTGTCTTATGACGGTCACTGCTGATAACAGCGTCCCAACCCGTGGCGTCTTAGTGGAGGCTTAGCACCCCTCCAGTTCCCCCCCACTGTTAGCACCGTTGCCATTGTTTGTGCTGTTTGTGCTGTTGGCACTGCTGGCTGCGAGCTGCCAGCTCAGTTCTTGCTGTTTTTAGAGCCCTGTTGAGGCAAACAGTAAACAGTGCTATTTTTTAAGAAACCCTTACATTTGATTGTTATACTGTTCAAACTTGTCAGTGCTCTCTTGGAGAAGAATTATGTAATGGAGACAATGTTCTTTTTTTTTTAAATTACCTCGGACATGTTAAGCATTTTTGTACTGGCATTTGTTTATAAAATTGTGGCATTAACAGAGACTGAATATCAGCCCAAAACTGTTGGTATCAAACATTTGTGTCCACAAGAATGTGTGTGTGCAGGTGTGTGAGTGTGAGTGCTGTAGGGCATCACTATCAGTCTGCAGCAACAAAGACTGAACGATAGACTTGCAAAAGGAGCTCAGAGGCCATTCAAGGAGCAGAGGAAGAGTAGAGGATTTGGATGGCTGACTTTGTAGGAATTGAACTAGCTTGAGTGTGTACTTAACATACTGAAATACCAAAGAGCTCTGACTCTTTCATCGACACCTCCTCGCCCTCCATCTTCTCCTCTTCTGTCTATTGAGTCCTGTCTTTTAATGTGTCAGACATGGTTATAGTGAGCTAATGTCACCCTATCAGGTCAGAAGTTCTCGTGAAAAGACTTGAGAAGTTAGAAAAGTACTTGGCTAATATTCTTTTCTCTCATCTCCTTATTCATGTGATAATGACTTATATGCTGATAATGACTAAGAAGGTATTTAGGAACCCAATTTAAAGTTTAGGGGACAAAGTTTTCAACAAAATTATTTTAGAACATTTAAAGTGATTTCTACTCATTTTCTGATGGGGAATGTAACTGAAAGAGAAATATATCCATACTGTTTTTGTCAGTGGATTTGAAGTGAGATAAATGCTGATGGCAAGATACATGAAAATATTCTAAACATAGCGTACGCTTAAAATGGATGATATTGCTTCCATGCCGGTACTCCAAGAAACATACCATACTGGCCGAATACAGTAATATTCCAGCATCCGTTTGCCATGGTAAGAATTCAGTACAAACGTTACTTTGTTGCAAACATATTTAATCTGAGACAAGTGGGACTGATTTTTTATTCTTTTTAAAGATAAGACAGACTTAAACTAAGGATATTGGAAGGCGGATGCAGATGTTTGGATATCTATTCACTCATTCAACCAACATCGTGCACCAGTCTCCAAAGACGCCACTGTAAAGGGTTTACTGCGTCGTTCATCAAACTACCGGTATCTGTGTTAAGGAAACTGTTGTGTTGAATGTCTTTGATTTGACACATGCATACCCAGCTCTGTATTTGGCTCTCAGGATAGCTAATTGTCATTAAACTGACTTCATAAATCATACAGCTATGCACAACGCTTCTGTAAAATGACAGTATCAGGCAATCAAAAAGTACACTAACTAAACAAAGACAAAAACAAATGCAGGTGTAACTAAAGCAGACTATATGACTGATTATACACTTATATCAGATGTAATCTTGGTTTTCATAAATGTACGGATGGTTGTATATAAGTTAAGTTATTTTTTGATAGTTGTGTCTTATTGACTTAGTGGTGTTGTATTGGTATCAGCCACTTGTTTTATCCATTTCAGATACATTATTTTTGCTTTCATAATAACACCATTTTAATGAGTGGCCCACATTAGATTAGGTATTGGGAATCCAATAAAACAAATACATAAACAATTTGCTCCTGATGAGCACTTTTTTGACATTACATGTCAATTGTTTTTGCCAAATTTGAATGGGATGGATACATGTTTGTTTTTTTCTCTTTTCCTAGAGACAGCTAACTGTAACTGGCATAGAGGCTTTGGATGGCTTAGTAGCAGCCCAAACATGCAGTGCTCCCGAATCACAGGACCAGGATTAGCATCAGGAACTAAGACTCTGGCTTCCTGTTGATGTTGTAAACTAATGACTATGATTTCGGTTCAAGGAGCTGGTTGGTTTCCTGGTGGTTGCTTGCGTTGGATTTCATCATTTTGGCATGATAAGTTAAATATTCTAAGCCTGTTGAGAGTTGATTATTTGGGCTGAGGTGGTCACAAATAATGCATGCAATTAGGTATTTAACTACAGTAAAAAACATGTTTGGTTAGATTAGACAAACAAATAGCATAATATCACAGCCATGAATCAGGATACCGTCCATATTTGAATTTCTGCACAACTTAATATTATATCTGTCCATTGGAAGCATTTACAGAATGTATTTCAATGTTGTGCACTGCAGATTTCAGCAATGACTCAGCAGCAAGTTGACACTTTTAGACACAAACAAATGTAGTTTTGAGGTATGGCTGTACGGGTGGGTGAAGATGAGCATGGAGACAGCCAGGCCTGTACTCGCTTCTTTAATTTCCCAACACCTCACCATCTCTAAGCTCACACAACAGTTCTCAGTCTGAAGAAAGACATGAGCTCATTACGCAAATGAGATTAAGAACAGGTTAATAACTTTCTGTTGCTATGTCTTTGAACTACATTAAGGTGGGGTCATCATTCTTCCAGGACATAACCATGAATGTGATTAATGTCTTATATCCTGAGGTCTTATCGCCTTGGAGGAAAAGTCTGGCTATGCAAACTATATCAACCCTTCTTTCACTAAGACTAATCATTTTAGCTGTCACATTTTCTTTGCAGTGGGCTTGAAATTTGCATCGTAACAACATTAAATGGTTTAACCTTGACTTTAATACCATCCACACATTCGTTAGGTCAGTAGTTTTATATTTAGAACAGGATGTTGTCTGTCGGTCGGTCTGTCTGTCTGTCTTTTAAGCTTGGTGTCTTACTTAATAATACACTGGCATCTTTCTGAAACTATACTATCTTATGCTGTGGTAACATCAGTGCTCAGTTTTTCTCCACTTTAAACAACTTCCTAAACTGAATTTTTGCAAAAAATAACTCCCCTGCATAGTAAACTATGTTAGAGTCTTTCTCCCTAGACTTTAGCTCAAAATGTTTTACATGTTATCTTCGTATTCTTTAAACCGTCTCATCATCCTGCCACTGGAAATGTGGAACATGCTATCTGGAGCAGTGGCTGGGTCTCGGTCGATCAGTGCTCTGCTTTAGACGCCTTTAAACAGAGCGTTCTCATTTGGGGAGTTCAGACATGGATATTTATATCAAGCAGGTCAGCTGAGGAAAAGCCAGAATGAGAAGAAACACGGAGTTCTGTCTGAGAAATGACCTTCCTTTCTTTGGGCCTCACAGTTATGAGCAGAGTCATGGAAAGACCAAGAGGGAGTGAAGAGTTCACTTTCCAAGATCCTGAACTGACAGAAGCGGGGCACATGACACCGAGTGTCCACTCTGCAGCAAGTTATTTTTGTTAAGAAAATGGATCATGCAAATGTGAGATTTAGTTCACACACATTACTGTGTTTCTTTGGACTGTTTGAATTTATAAAGATTTCTTTGGATCAGATCAAAGAAATGGGTTAAATTCAGGTTGAAGGCCAAAAGATCTCAAACCTATAAATAAACAATTAATTGATCTTACTAAAATGTATTATTTTTGTAACCATCCATGCATTATTGACCACCGATGATCCTGGTAAGGGTGGTGGGGTGGCGCCCATCGCAGCCGGCATTTGGGCAAAGGCAGGTTACACCCTGGACAGTTCGCCAGTCTAGTAAGTCACCGCATGTCTTTGGACTGTGGGAGGAAGTCGGGAACCAGAAAGGGATCTTTCCATTTCTCAGTCCTGTTTGAGTAACGTTTTTGAAAAACAACAGTGCCCATCTCTTCAAGGACATTTCTGAGGCTTAAACTTCAACTATTTATATGTGACCAACTTTGTTGGTTTTGGTATTTTCATGTGATTTGTTGACAGCAGGACAAAATATAGAATCATGTCAAACATAATATTGAGCTTGATAACAAACTGATATGATAATGAGAAGCTAAGAATATTCAAGATGGATTCAGCTTACATAGAAAGCAGGGAGACAGTAAACCCTGTATAGAAATGAGGGATTGAGTAACATTTTCATCAGATACTCCAAATGCCTTTGAAAGCTGAAAGTCACTTCACGTGAAAGGATGATGCTCTCTCACTCTCTGCCAGTGAAGGAAAACCACGGGGATGAATAGATGAGGGCAACTTGGCTGAACATTGCGGTCTTCAAAAGGACTGTTTAAGCAAACACATTTAAACTGAGGAACAAATGCTGGCCTGCCCCAGGAGACTTTAGCATTAAACTTTGTTTCTCAGTGGATGCAATGAGCCTCCAAAGCTGACTCACATTATTGAGTTGTAATTTTACTGTAACATCCTTGTTATTTAATACAATTGAGTTAGAATTAGAGCACAGGGTTAAGACATGATGATGGATGTCAGTTATGAATGCCACACATTTTACTTTGTGTTACCCACTGACTGTTTAACAATATCAAATATCCACTGTTCTGTTGCAATAGACATTAAAATGCCTTTCTTGAAATGTAGATATTAACTATGAATTGTTTTAAGGAGCTCTACTCTTGACTTTTCTTGAAAAAGGGTTATTTTCCTGCAGTGTATTAAAATCAGATGTGTTTTATTAAGGCACGAGTGATGCACTGCAGATAAGTTAACTAACTTGACTCAATTTGACTCAATTAATTAAAAAATCATACATTTTTTAAAGGCTTTTGCGATATGTAACAAACCAATATAAAACGAACAATGATTATACATCATGAGGCAATTTACAGTTTGTCCAAAATGTTGTTTTTTTGTCGTACCTCAGTCAATTTAAAAGTGCTCAAAATTAAATCCAGAGCATATCTATTGCCTTTACCTAGCTTTAACACGGCAATGGCTGAACTGGTGCTAACAGCACAAACAGAGCTGAAGGTGGGTGCTACACTTCAGCATCAACGCCGTGGGTTGCAGCGTTATGAGCTGAAACTGATATGAGGGCAGTGCAGAGTGGTGGGCATGAGCTAGCAAGTGGGGCACACTCACATGCACATGCACTAATTCATTCCAGCTTTATGGTTACAGTGTTATTGTTATGTTAAATGATGTGTGGAATATGAAATGGGTCACTGAGTTCCCCATAGGTCTTTGGAGCGTTTTAACATCTTTCAGATCAGTATTTGGGTTTTACAGCCCACAACTTTACTATTTCGGTCCACTTTCACTGCTCTCTTCGACCCTGGTTCGTCAACAACACTCTGATAAACCCACTGCATGCTACTTAGCAGACGACAGACACACAATTAGGGTGTAGCTTGTGAACATACTTAATACATCGGACAGCAAAAGTGCCAAATACAACTCCATAAAATATTCATGCTAATGCTGCTCCGTAACTGCTGGTTGTATAACATTATAGGCTATATGATTATATCATTAATATCCTTATATTTTATATGTTAAATAGGAAATTATTTTTGTCAAACCCACAACAAAGCCAAGCTGGCTCACTACTGCCTGTTAATTATGGAGACCCAGGGAATATATATGCTTCACTGCATAATTTAATCAAAACATACCATCACAACATATGTATTTAGCTATTTGACAGTAAGTAACACAAACACAGGCTGTGATAAAACAACACACCCACCTCTGAGAATGACCCAGCTTTTTTTTATAACAATAAGTACCACTGTCATCTTTGCCCAACGACCCAGTTAAAGGCAGCGTAGGTGATTATATACACTTTGTGTTATATTTCTTGAAATTCTCGTAACATACTAATAGCAATGCATAAATTAAATGCTGTGACATTAAAACATCCTCATTGGTGGCAGGGGCTTAAAAAGCCTTTCCAATCAGAAATTTGGTTCAGAGAAAATAATTGGATGGCCTGCCTGTTAACCTACCAACCTGCTAACTTCCTGCTTGTGCGCACTCTGCTAAGCACTTATTGGGGCGTGTGACAAGAACTATAGGGCAAAGAAGGCAAAGGCAAAATGGCATAGAAAGTGAGCAAAAGAAGAACAGTATTTGAGACGGCTATGTACAAAACCAGGCCGGGTACCACAAGGGATAAAACCAGATGAAACATTGGTGTGGCTTTTTAGTGATGGCAACAATCAAGGGAAGAGAACGGGTTGAAGGCTGATGCCATTGTGGCCCTATTGACTTTTGGACAAGTAAATCTGCTTTGTTTTGTGTGAAAGGGGTTCATTTTCATGATATGTGTCCCCAACATAACCTTTAAATAGTATTTAGCCAAGCCAAGTTGGCTGTAGGCACTAAGTAATTTAGCTAACGTTACATGAGCTGTGTGTTTTCCGGGTGTCTTTATTGTAATCAAATGTTGTTTGATGGTAATTTGTTGTTCTTAGCTTTGAAAGGGACGTAGCAATACATTAGCTTGCAAAGCTGCACCCTGCGTGATATCAGCGCTCAGATCTCTTTTGGTGATAGAAAGTTCTCATACAGGATACTGCATGAAGGACGATGTTTGAAATCAATGACTAGTACTCGTACAGGGCACTGTATAAAGTACAATGTTTGAAATGAATAAGGTCCTGTATGAAGTGTGTGTGCATGCCAGCGCTTGTCTGGTGGGAGGGGGTTGGGAGGAGTGGTGAACGGGGGCTGTATATTCAAATTCCATTTTGTTTTTACCAGAAAACTGGAACCTGGGGGTAACATTTTAATCATAATGATTTATGATAATAATACTTAAAATCCCGAAATAGCGTTAATAATGTTGTCATGAAAACCAACAGCCTTATTCTTTGTAATAGACCATTTGAAACATTGAGAAATCTGTGTAGGCCTATTACAGGATCCTTTAAACTCTTTGTACCAATGTCACCTCCACAGATTCCCATCCATTAGTTATATTAGGGAGTGAAAGTAAACCTGATTTGAGAGACCTCCCACCTGCAGTGGCAGTATCAGTCCTCTCAGACGCTCTGCATTGTTGATGTTCTCTGACTGCCCCGTGGGGAAAGAGCAGTGATTTTCAGACTGACTTAGAGAGCCTTTGTTGTTGGAGTATCATGTTGTACCAGCCTGTAGCATCAGCCAGCAGTCACCCTGCAGGCAGCCATCAACGGCAACTAATGCAGTCTCTTTTGCTCTGTCTCACCTGAGAAAAGCACATCAGGAGGTCAAAGGTACTGGCTGTCTCTCTAGGCTTCATGCTTCTGAAATTGGATTTACAAATACCTGGCAACTCTATCAACAAGGGTTGCCTCAGTTGTGTGTTAGAACTATAAAAGTAAAAACTGGCAAATGTCTCACCGTCGCAGCCTAGTCATCGTGCTGGGAAACCGGACGCGTCCGTGGGCAGATCTGCTGAAGTGATAGAACTCCACCTGACTGCTGCTCCAACATGTTTATTTGATCAGTGACGTGGGTATCGTCGCTCTCGTCCATCAACAAAATCCTTCAATGTCTCTCCTCAATCGCCCCATGCAGGGGTCAGCTGAGTAAGAACAAGCAAGTTTTCTCTGTCACATTAGCCATGGTAACTGCAGTGTGTCTACAGGGAGAAAAACAAGCCATCGGTGTGTTGCTATGGTAACATCAACAGAGGGAGCCACATCCTCTAGTTTCCTTCAATGATGCTCTCTGAATTTTGTTTGATATTTATGGCAGTTTTCCTTTTATTGTGCTTGCCTTTGTTTTAAAAGTCTTGAGTCATTTAAAATCTGTGATCTGAGTATTTGTATTTATTCTTTTGCTAGGACATTATATTGTTATCCTTCACCTTTTATTTCTGATTTATTATGGCATTCTTCTTATCGTCTGTTCAACCATGGTTACTGCTGCTCATACCCACAAGCCAAGGCCATTTATTTCATATACTGCATTACTTGTTATACACAGTGGTAATTCATAGTTATCACAAGTTGCACAGAAGGAATTAAACAGAATATGATGAAAGAACTATCATTATTCGGGAAGTAGCTACAAACTTAAAACAACATAATTACTCAATAAATAATAAATAGCATATCAAAGATGAGGCAAGGAAATTTAATTTGCTTTACATAAAACATAAAAAGGTGATATTGTAAAAAACAAGGCAGTGTTAAAAAATGCAGTTTTTAAAGAGAAAATTAAATAGGTTCAATCAAAAGCTAAAATACAATAAACGTAACCACTGTGGCTAAGTGCGTACTGACAGAGCAGCTAGCGTGCAGACTGTTCCACTTTTTAAGTCTGGCAGCTGCATTTAGCCCAAACTCAAGAAACAGCCTTTTTTGGGAAGCCACGACTGTTTCAACAGAATAATAATAACAAGCTTAAGATTAATATATGGTTTACCTTTTTGGTTTATTTATTACCAAATAGAGCCATCAGGACAACAAGTACAATTTTTCATGTTGTGAATTTAGAGAGATCTGAAAACTCATGACTGACATTTGTTCATAACAAAATGTCAGCTAGATGAGAGGACCCTTTTATTGAATATAAAAGGATTCAAGCTAGCTTGTCTTTTTTCATCATTGTTATAATGTTTATGCCATTTAGTTTGATGAAGAATACGAAAGCAGAAAAAAACAGTATATGCGGAAAGCAGGTAATATGGCTGTGATAATTACCTGTAATATAACCGTTAATTATTGAGTGCTTCTTGCTCTGATGCACAGAAAGTAGACTTGCAAGGACTGTGCTGATTACCTTCTTGATAAAAGAAGCTGAGTTGCTTTTCATAATGTATGAAACTAATTTTATATTAATTTAATTCAAACTCCTATGCATCTCTACTGTGGATATTCCTATACTTTAGGATGTCTCAGTCCTTTATACATCACAGTATGTGAGACTGAAAATGACTGACATCCAAGGTATTTCATGGACGACAGACAGTTGACAGCCCGGATTCAAAAAAGATGGCAAAGCACCGCAAACTCCAGGGATGCACTAAAGATCCTGGTGAATGGTGACACTGAGGTCCCCCTATTATTAGACCACTCTAATATTAGAGCCTGCATCTGTGCTGGAACAAAAGGGAATTAAGAGTTTAACATCACCCCTGAGTGGAATTAAGTGCTGATGCATAATTACGATGAATATGCATACGGATGTATAGAAGTTTGCTGAACAATGTAATGCATTTCAGCCATCAACTTGTTTGCCTCGTCCAACCATCTTCAGGGCTTGATGCAGTTGAATCATAAGGCTTAAATATACTTGCTTTTAATGACATCAGCCTTGCGTATCCTGCGGCAGTTTGGAGCATTGGTTTTGCACGTCCTCAGAAATGAATATGCATATAACTGCTGGGAGTGGTGTAGGGTTTGTGTGGTGATGTGCCCGGATGTGACAAAATTGGAGGCGAGAAGGCACAGAAATGACAACAGCGGATCGTTTTGAAAGCTTGGAAGACAAATGAATAGACCAATTCCCAAATTACCTGCATCTTTACGAGGGACTACAGATCTGAGATCTGTGGAACCTTGAGTAACCATTTACGCCAACAACGCAGCAGATTGTCTACTTGTACACATGGTCTAAAGCAAGTATATTTAAGCCTTTAATCTTAGACTAAAGTGCTTTATTCATAAACAATACTAACAGAATCTTTTCAATCTTTTCTTCCAGGAGAAAGAACTCTCCACCACAGAAGTGATGTCCTAGAGACTGTGGTCCTCGTCAACCCTTCAGAAGACACAGTTGTATTAGAGGTAATGTCAACATGTTCTGAGGTACAGAACCATGCTGCTTGTATTTACACTTGCATATCAGAAGTGTGACATATCCTTCTTTTTACTTCTTTTTAAAGGTTTCTGACTCGTACATGTATCTGTCAATTACCATTTTGGAAATGTTCAATGTGATAAAACAATCATTTTGCCAATGATTTCAAAGCAAAAATATATTCAATAGCCCAACCACCTAACCTACCTGAGATGTTTTTTTTTTTATCTTTTTAAATGATTTTTTTTCTTAAATGTTTGACTAAGCTATGGACTGAGAAGAACAATTTACAGTTGAAAAAAAAAAAATAAAGTCAGTGATGTCTTGTTTATGAAGTATAAGTAATGGGGGACATGGTTTCAAAATTATTATTATTATTTGCCATTTATGTACTACAATATGTATTGGCCTATATGTTAGAACAAGACTAGTAACATATAGGCCAAGAAAGTAAATTTCCATTAAACTTTGCTATGCTTTGGGGAATATGTTTATGTTAAAAACGTTTGCCAGATAAGTTACAGTCAAAACAAATGTTTGATTTAAAGGTCTGGTCTACGATTTGAAAGATTTGTCAATTGAGCCAAAATTCATCCAATAGTAGCCATGCGGTCCCCATTCATTGTCTATGTAAGAAGCCGTGCAACACAGTCGCGTCACGGCGAGTTTCGAGAGACGGCGCCGCCGCCCCAAGCTCTCGAAAACCTTTTAAACTGGCCGTTGTTGATCTTAAATGAAGACAGATTCAGCAACTGCATAGCTTATTTCTCACTTAGAATGTTTTCAGAAACACATTTCGATGAACCATTTTCAGGGGGGGGCTTTCTAATCATAGACCATAGCTTTTAATCAGGATCTACTGTATCAGACCATAGAAAACACGTATATAAACCTACACAGGCATTCAGTGCTTGCTCTCAGTACATTAAATGAACAGTATGACTGTTCTGTTGGTGCTACAGACCAATATCAGATGAAAAATAGAACATATTGTGATTAGAAGTGCAGCAAACTACCTCTTTAACATGATGGATATACTGTAGATGAATAAAAAAACATGATCTTTATGTCTTTTGGATTTTACTGTATTTTTATTAACCTTGACACAATTAAATGCCAGTGACGCAGGCATTTCTCTTTCTATCTTGACACTTTTGTCTCTCCTTTCACTGTCCTCTGTCTCTCACCCTCTCTCTCTCTTTCTCTATGTGTCCCAGATCCAGTCTCTAGTCACAGACTCAGCAGCACACAAGCTTCTGGTCTTGAGTGGACAGAGCTCAGATCACGGTAGCCTTCTTCTTCAAACTGGGGTTTTTACCTACCAGACCTTTTCACGTGTCTTTGCTGATCCTGGGGTGAGTCAAGTCTAACTAACTTAAAATTGTTTATTATGAAAGGATAGGTACATGAATTTTAGGAATGTATTGACCGCAAAGATAGAAGTCAGACCCCAGTTTCCTCACCTTTCAGTTAAATTGGTACATTTGTTGTCAATCATTATCATGGAAGAGAATGGCAACAAGTACTAGCCAATCACAGAAAGGTTAGACGGGACTGGACATTTAGAATTTCCAGGGTAGAGGCATTAAGCCAAAACTCTGAGGTTTAGATACTCTTTAAAATAATCTAACACATACCTTGACTCGAAGACTCATCAACTCGACAATTACTCCCCCCAAACTTCTTTTCAAGTCTACCGCATTTAGGCATTAGTCACTGACTGATGTGTCTGGGTGTGTCCCTTCTGCAGGTCAGTGAATTACTGGGCACAACAGCCCCCAAGCAGCAGGCTACACTTACTGTGTCCTGCCGCAAGGAGGTGGGCTGGAGTTCCCTGGGACAGCAGCAGACCCTGCGGGAGTTTCTGGAATACAAACTAAACCCTGAGTCTGTTCTTCCCAAGATGGAGGGCGTCACCGAGTTCACAGAGTACATCTCTGAGACTGTTGATGTCCCTTCACCTTTTGACCTCCTGGAGCCACCCACATCCGGAGGCTTCCTGAAACTGTCCAAACCATGTTGCTACATCTTTCCCGGTGGACGAGGAGACTCTGCTCTCTTTGCTGTGAATGGCTTCAACATCTTAGTTGATGGAGGCTCTGAACGAAAATCATGCTTCTGGAAGCTGGTTCGTCACTTGGACCGCATAGACTCAATTCTGCTCACACACATTGGTGCTGACAATCTCCCAGGTATCAATGGGCTGCTTCAGAGGAAAATAGCAGAACAGGAAGAGGAGCAGTCTCAAGACTCCACCAACTACAGCACCTGGATGAAGAACCTGATCTCTCCTGAACTAGGTGTGGTATTCTTCAACGTGCCAGAGAAGCTTCGTATGCCAGAATCTAATCTTAAAGTGAAACGTAGCATCGAGGAGGCCTCCCTGACTTTGCAGTACCTGAACAAACTAGGAATAAAATCTGAGCCGCTCTCTCGAGTGGTCAGCAACACTATCGAGCCCATGACCCTCTTCCACAAGATGGGAGTAGGCCGGTTAGACATGTATATTCTCAACCCTGTCAAAGACAGTAAAGAGATGCAGTTTTTAATGCAGAAGTGGGCTGGCAACAGCAAGGCCAAAACTGGTATTGTGCTGCCTAATGGGAAAGAAGGAGAAATATCTGTGCCCTACCTGACATCAGTTACAGCCTTAGTTGTCTGGCTTCCTGCCAACCCTGCAGAAAAAATCATCAGAGTGCTGTTCCCTGGGAATGCACCACAAAACAAGATCCTAGAGGGGCTGGAAAAATTAAAGCACCTTGACTTCTTGCGCTATCCTGTAGCCACACAAAAGGATATTGCCTCCGGAGCTCCTCCCTCTGCTGTAAAACAAACCAAGTTAAAACAAAGAACAGACAGCAAAGAGAGTCTCAAGTCATCCCCAAAGACTACTACAAAAGCCTCAAAGAAAGAAAGTGAAGGACAAGATGATGTGTCAGCCGCCACTGAGGCAAAGAGTGACTCTGTCAAGGAAAATATATCAGAGAAAATAGAGGAGACAAAACCGACTAAAACTATAAAATCTAAAAGTGATGTGCCAGAAAAGAAAAAACTACTGAAAGAAAAGTCCTTAAAAAAGCACCCAAAGGAAAGGGTGTCAAAACTGGATGAGAAAAAGGACAAGGAAAAGAAGGAGATCAAGAAAGTAAAGAGAGATGTTTCTGCTAAAAAAGATGAAAAGAAAGATGCGAAATCCAAAGATGACAAAAAGAACGACACATCCAAACCAGAACTGAGAAAAATGACCAAACCTGACCTGAAACCGTTTACACCAGAGGTCAGAAAGACATTACACAAAGCTAAAGTGTCAAGTAAATCAAAGACTGGAAAAATCAAAGCACCAAAGGCTTTACCTGCTGAGCCGAAGCCAGAGGAGTCAAAACCTGAAACTATTCAACACGAACCAATAGAGAATGGAGCTGTTGAGGGCACGTCTGTTCCCTCAACACCTGAAGACCTCACTAAGGATTTTGGAGATGTGAACAAAGTTGTAGCTGTATCAGCAGAGAGCTATGAACTGACAGCACAAAACCTTACCCAAGAGAAACAGGAAGCAGAAGAAACTATATCTGAAATTCCACCTGACGTAAAGTCTCCAGAAAAGGAAGCATCAGCCCAAGAGGCGAAAACTCAAATCACAGACAAAGAGTTGACACAAGAGAGAGAAATTGAAGAGGCTCAAAAGTTTGAGGATGAAGGGGCAGCAATTCAAGATGAGGAAGATGAGGAAGAAGAGGCCCCAGCTGCTGAAAAGAAAAAAGAAGAGGAGGTCGAAGAAGATATGGGAATAGGTGAAGAGGAAGATGAAGCAAAATGGAAGGAGGAAAAGGACGATGGGCTCGAAAGGAAACATGAGTTAGAAGAAATGGAGAAATTAGAACATTTTTCACATGAGGTTGCGACAAAAGAGGAGCTTCAAAAGATTCCCTCTGCAGAGGAGGAGGATGAGGAGGCACTGGAGAAAGCCGAACTCGAGGAGGTAGCAGATTTAGATGTAATAGCAGATGAAGAGATCAAACGTGAAGATGCAGTGGAAGAAGAAATGGTCACTGAAAGAAAAAACACAGAAATTCTGACTGCAGCTGAAGAAGAAGATGAAGAGGAGGAGGGCTACCTATCACATGTTGGAGGAGCCACAGCTCCAATAACATCAGTAATTCAAGGAGCAGGTGCAGCTGAACCCATCTCCTACATCCACGACGAGACCATCCCCGGCTACTCTGAGACGGAACAGACCATTTCTGACGAGGAGATTCACGAGGAGGCAGAGGAGAGGATACCACACCTTCAGTATGACGTTGGTGCTTATGACGTCTCTGTTCCAGATCAGACCGAATCATTTGTAAACATTCACGGCATGAGGGAGATACAAGCTATGACCGAGAAAAGCTTTATCCCAGGCGTGCAGGAGCAGGTGTCAGTGTTCACCAACATCATCACTGCTCCTCTGGCAGAAGAGGAGCACGTGTCTTCTGCAACATCAATCACCGAGTATGACAAAGTGTCTTCGGTCCCTACATCTATCGCCGAAGACCAATCTGTGGCATCTTCTGCAGCACCTCCAGCTGAGGAACCACCCAAAAGCCCTGTTGCCCTGTCAAGTCCACCTGACGTCCCCCAAGGCAAAGAGCAACCACTCTCTGCAGGAACTATTTCACCACCTTCTTTAGAAGAAGACAAACAACCCAAGTCTCCATCTGATGACTTGCACCTTCCTGTTGCAGAAGTGAAGACGACGGTTAAAGCTGCTGAAGCTCACGATGAGGAAGAAGAGGAGGAAGAAGACCAAACTCCTAATATTGACATTTCACTGGAGAAAATCCAAGAGGGCTATGCTTCATTACAGTTATTACAGGGTAAAGAGACAAACATAGAAAAGATTGCTGACTCTGTTCCACCATTATCTTTACAAGATACCAAACCAGTCCACCTACCAGTTGAAGAGGAAAATATAGATGCTTTTGCACCTAAAGATATTTCATCTGTTGTGCCTACTAGACCTTTTGGATCCGACTCAGTGACTTCAGAGAGTGAAGATCGCTGCTTCAGTCCAGATGACATCACTGTGAAAATGGCCTCCCCTCCACAGTCCGGACCACCGAGTGCAGCTCATTCTCCTCTTCGTCAGTCACCAGTGGAAGACAAGATGAAGGTTTTCCCTGATTTGGGAGAGCTCGTCGATGCTGACACAAAAACTGATGCCAAGACTAAAAAGAAAGATGAAGCAGAAAATGAGACCCAAAAAGATATTGATAAACCGAAAGCAGATCAGCATGAAGTAGAAGTTTCAACATCTTTGGACGAACCATTTGAGAAAGACTTAAAAGAAGTTGCGGTGACGAAGGAGGTGAAAAAAGACACTTCAGTGTCAAAAGATGAAGACAAACAGGCAGAGATGACCCCTGTTGTTGCTGCGTCTTTAACGGAACTTCAGCCACCTGTGTCAGTGAAGGATTCCCTCATCTCATCTGGAGGAAATGATGAAGATGACGGACTCAAAGGGAAGGAACCTAAATTCCAGATTAAAGGTACATTTCCAGAGAGGGAGAGTCAATTTCTGGATGAGAAAGATGATGACGATGATCATGATGATAAATCTGCAGTTAAAACTGCTAAGGCGGAACAGAAGAAAGAAAAAGATGACATGGCCGATGTGATTCCAATTAGGGATGAACAAAAACTGAAATCAGTCATCCAGGAAGATGTTTCTGCTGTTATTTCCATCATGGATGACAAAGTAGAGAAAGACACAATAAAGGCTGATACCTCTCATATTAAATCCATCGAAGAAGAGCAGATTGCAAAGGACATTTTCACTGCTGATATAAACATTAAAGATGAAGAGAAAAAGCCTGAAAAGGAACAAATAAAGACTCCTGAAATCACAATTCCTGAAGATGCGGAGACGGAAATTGTTACTTCTGAGGCCAAACAAATAAAAGGCGAGGCTAAGGAAACTGAGCCTAAAAAAGACCATGTGTCTGATAGTGAGATTTTGAAAGAGGAGGATAAGAAAGAGACAGAAAAGGGAGATCATTCTGATATTACCCCTGTAAAGACTGAAGAGGTCGAAAAGGTCCTCCCCCATGACAAGATGGAGAAAGAAGTAAACAGGGACGATGTGCCCATAATTGAGCCACCTAAATATGAAAAAAAGGAGGATACAGAAACATCTGATATCAAAGTGATTGATAAGAAAGAGGAAAAAGATATGGAAAAGGTAGATGCTTCTGCTGCTATGCCTTTTACAGATGAACAGAGCGAAAAGGATGAAAAGATGAGTGACATCACTGTTGCTAAACTCACCAAAGAAGAAGAATTAATTAGTAAGGTTGGTGCGGCTACAGTTACCATTAAAGAAGAAAAGGGACAAGAGATTTGTAAAGATGCTGTCTTGCCCATTAGCGCCCCCATGGTGAAGGAAAAGGATACAACATTGACTACAGATGAAATCCCTAC
Source organism: Chelidonichthys spinosus (assembly GCA_029853015.1). Lineage (NCBI taxonomy): Eukaryota > Metazoa > Chordata > Actinopteri > Perciformes > Triglidae > Chelidonichthys > Chelidonichthys spinosus. The sequence continues at coordinate 15,441,404 of CM056825.1, read as the reverse complement.
TACCAAGCCAATCACAGAGCAAGAAAAAGATGAAGAGATCATTACAGATTATAGTTCAGACACCAAACATTCCACGGAGCAGGAAAAAGACATGCCAACAAGCAAGGATGATGCTTACATCTTCGTAACTACCACAGAAGAAGCAAAGAAGAAAGATATAAGTAAAGATGATACTGGTGCGATAAAACTTATCAAGGCAGAGGAACAAGATAAGGTGACAAGTATGGAAGATACTTCTCATTCACCAACACTTGGAGAAGAAATGGAACAAGAGGGAAGTAAAGATGATACTGCTTCCATTACATTTACGAAGACGGAGGAAGAGCATGAAAAAGTACATAAAGATTATGATTTTGCTGCTGCATCAACTCAAGTAGAAGCAAAAGAGACACTTATGGATGACGTCAAACCAGTCTTGGAGGACGAAAAGGTGCAAGAAGCATATAAAGATGCCACATATAAAGATGCCACTCCTGTTGTCAAACCCGCCAAGTCGGAGGAAGAGGATGTAATGATGAGTGAAGATATTTCCGCCGTCAAATCATCGAAGGATGAATTTGTTGCGAAATCCACAGTGGAAGATAAAAAGGAGAAAGATATCAGTAAAGATATTTTAATGGTTAAAACAACGACAGAAGAAATAACAGGGAAAGCAGAAGATAAGGAGGAAACTCCTGTGTCAATTCAAGATCATAGTGTTGTTATTAAACCAATCAAGGAAGAAGAAGACTTGAATGCAATTTCTGGTTTCAAAACTAGCGAGGTGGAGGAAAACAAAGACACTGCTGGTGTAAAACCCCCTGCAGATGAGGAGAAGGTAGAGTTGAAATGTGATACATCCGATGTAAAACTTATCAAGGAGGAGGCAAAAGAAATCCCAAAGGATGAAAGTCGGGACAATGAAATTAAAGTTAAAGACGATAACATTGAAATAGAGAAAGAAAAGATGTCTGATTTTGCATCCATTAAGGAGCAGAAGGATGACACACCTGTCAAAGGCAGGGAGGATGACAAAGATGTGGCAAAAATTGACATTTCTGACAAACCAATACAAATGCAGGAGGTTAAAGAGCAGGAGAAGATTGATATCTCTGATCACAAACCGATTCTGGAGGAAATTAAGAGTGAAGAGATTGAGAAAGATGACACAAAGAAGGAGAAAGAAACAGAATCCAGCGTAGAGCAACCCAAGGACGCAACAGAGATATCTAAAGTTGGAGCTATCAAGGTTGAAGACAAACAGGACAGTCGTGAAACTGAATCCGTCAAACCAACATTCAGCACCAAAGATGATAAAAAAGAGGAAGATGATTATCCTTTTGAGTCTGAATCTAAGACTGATGATACAAAAGATCTAGATCTTCCGTTGGCTCAGTCTTTGGTAGAAGAGACAACTAAAAAGGATGATACTTGTGACGTCAGTGATAAGCATGAAGAAACATCTGATAAGCTTCCTGGATCTCCGAAAGTGACGGAAACTTCTGGCACTATACCAATAGAGAAGCAACAAGACACTGCTGCAGCTACATCAAGCGAAGACATGCAACCTGTGAAAGAAGACATGCGTGTGTCTCCCAGCCACATCCAGGAGGACAAAAAAGAACAAGAAAAAGACACAAGTCACGAAGAGAAGCTGGAGAAAGAAAAAGATGACACGCACGTTGCTGAACTGAGCAAAGAACAGAAAATGGAAAAAGAACAAGAAAAAGAATACACCTATGAGACTGACACCAAGGATGAAAGGATGATGACAGAAAAGGACGTTGCTGACAAAAAGACGGATGAGATAACTGAGAAAGAACATGGTGATGCAGACCACACCAAAGAGGAGAAATGGGAGAGAGAGGAGTTGCAAGAGAAAGACCTGGACAAAGCCATTAAACAACCTGCACCGACAGCATCAGGAGAAGCAGCAATGGCATCCAAATCGGAATACAAACCACCATTTGTGGTTCAGTCTTCTGATGAAGACAGGGACAATCAAGAAGAGGAGGAGGAGGACATTTGTATGGGAGGAGCAGGCTCCAGACCTTTGTCAGTAGAGCCAAGAAAATCAGAACGTGACATCTCGTCTGCAGGTCTACCTTCATCCCAAAAACCACTGACAAGTGACCAAACTAAACCGCTCATATTGGAGCAGACTTCAATGATAATTCCAACGCTTACAATGCAGGAGCCTTCTATTGATGGGGAGGGTCAAGAGTTTGGCCAACAAGAATCCAGACTTGAAGCAGGCGAAGATCTTGTAAAAACAGAAGCCACATCTGCACCACTTGCCAAGCCAGAGCCCTCCTTTGATATCGCCACATCAAAAGAGGACACGACTTCTACTCTCAAACAAGAAACCGCTTCTGATATCCCAGCAGCTAAAGAACAGATATCTGACTCGACTGAGAAGAAGCCTGTGTTGTCAACAGTATCGAGCACTGACAGTCAACCAAGGAGCTCTACACTCTCAAGCACTGACAGCCGGTCCAGTGTGGAGGAAACCCCACAAAAGGAGAAACAAATATCGCCCCCGACAAAGCTGGATGAGAAAGTAGGAAAGGAAGCCGAGAGGGAGATGGAAGGAGAGCGAGAGGTGGCTTCTCCGGGATTATCACAGCCTTGTTCATATTTTATGTTAGATTCCCAGGACGCCAGTCACTCTGAAGACGTGAAATCAGACACTGCAAAAAAGACCTCAGAGAAGGAAACGATCAGTGTAGTCCTCGGGGACGGAAAACAAACATTTGGTGCATCCAAGTATGATCCATATGAAAAGCCCATTCCAAAGGATCATGATTTGGACTCTAGAGATGAAAGTGAGGAATCTTTAGGTTTCGATCACACGTCTGATATGGGTATCGATGATAACAGAAGAACAAGCCAGACAGAGGCTGGAGGAGCCATGTTCCTCCTGGCTGATCAGTACAAAGAGGAGCCTCTGTCTTTTAGTAGAGTCGACTACAGCCCGGTGTCCCTCACAGAAAGTGAAAGAAGCAGCCACAGTCAAAGTGCCTCGCCTAAATATGAAGACAGAGAGAAAGGCCAAGAGGAAGAGAGTGAGAGAGAAGAAAGACCGGATACACCTTATGTTGACAAGAGCTTTTCATCTGTAGACATGCAAGATAACAAAATGTCCCAGGGTGCTGAGGGTTATTCTTTCAGTCCCAAAGAGGATAAACCAGAGAAATCAGAGAAAGAGAAAGAGGACATGAAGGAAAGTGCTGTTGCAGCAGCTTTTCAAACAGGGTCGACAGAAGAAAGTGATACCGTTTCTACAAGTGCTGCTGTTCAATCAGCGGGTGTGTCATTAAGACAAGAAACAGCCTCTCCATCATGGAGTCAATCAGATCTTGGTGCCCAAGTTTCAGCTACCCCCGTAGCTTTTGGGGAATTCACAGAAAAGAGAATAACAGAAAAAGAGAAAGAAAAATCTGCAGAGTCGCTCAAAGACAAAATGGAGTCATCCGATCATGAAAGAGACGGATCTCCATCTGGACGGCATTCACCTGCAGAAAAAGACATTTTACCTCAACAAGCATTACCTTTAGAGAAGGAAGAAACTTCAAGTGAATCCAGGACTGCATCTGCTGCTACATTTTCAGGACATGAAATCGACGATAATGTTTTGGCATTTGATAATAGTCAAATTAGCAGCTCTGCCTCCTGTAAATCCATTTTAGACTTTTCTGATGGAAAAGAGAGCCTGATAGACAAAAGATTACTTGTAGAAGGAGAAGATTTCAATGTCGATGATGATGATGATGATGAAGATGAAGATGAGGAGGGGGAGGAAGAAGAAGATGAGGAGTTGAGTGACGTAGATATTGAAAAGGGTGCCAGAGAACAGTCTGAAAAAGAAATGTGCAGACGTAGCTCTGGTGACAGTGCTTCTTTAGCAGAGGTAGAGGATTCAAACAAAAAGTCTCAGTTGCCTGAAACAAGCTTCCTTAAAGAAGAAACAGTCTATAAAACAACACCTGATGGTGCCTCTGCTTCAGACAAGCAGGACACAACAAAACCACTCAAAGTAGATGATAAAGCCACATCCAAACTTCCAGAGACAAAGAGTGAAGAAGGAGGTAAACCAATTCCGTCACCAGACCCAAGTGCTTGCAGAATGGACGAAAGCAGTTTTGTTACATCAGGTTCCCCAAAACTTCCTGAAACCAAGAAAGCAGAGGATGCAGACAAAACACATTTGTCTCCTGAACCAACCACAATGAGAAGGTTGTCTTCGGCAGAGGATTTTACTTCTTATGAAGTACTAGAGTCCAAAAAAGCAGATGATAATGAAGTTTCCCTGTCACCAAACTTATTAAAAAAGGAAACTTGTCAACAATCATCCACAAGCAGCTTAACAGGCATTTTATTGCCTCCTGACCACTCAGAGTCCATGTCAAAGACTGCATCTTCTCCCTCCCCTCCTCGAAGAGGTAGCTATGCTGATATCGGACAGAGTAGACCTGGAGGTTATTCTGAGGAGAGTCAAGAAGGCTTGAAGGAAGATGAGAAAGAAACCGTTCTGCCCTCATATGCCTCCCACCTATCCAAGCTAAGTGATGATAAATATTACACCCAACAAGATGTCCAAGAAGAAAGTGCAGATCAGAGGCAGACCCTAGAAATCACCACAAAACATGAGGAAACTGTATCATCACCTTGCACCTACACCACATTAACATACTCTACTTCAACATACTCATCTACGTCATACAGTTACTCATCCTCCGCCTCAACTTCTGCCCCTTTGAACCAACAATTTGAAAACAAAGCCAAAACTTTAACCACAATATCAAGCTCTGCGGTGCCTCTAGCCAAAGAGCAGTCATCCTCCAGGACAGAGCCTCAAAGCTCCTGCTTTGGAGGATTTCAGAGAGACGAGTACATGGAGGTTACGATGAAACCTGCAACAAGGGTGTCTTTACCCAGTCAGTTTGGTGAGACCAGACCATCGTCTACCATTGCCAAACAGACTGAGGATCAAAGTGGTTCAGCAAAGCCTGAAACTGAATCAAAGTCAAGCACTGATGGCTTTTATATGCTAGAAACTAAGATGACAACATCCTCCGCAGAACCTTCATTGCAAAGTGTTGAACCTGTAAAGGTGTCAGAGAGTTTATCCACATCAGAGGCTCACTTTGATGTCTCTCCCTTGCAAAGGGCAGAGTCCTCTGACAAGATGTCCCAAGAGTCATCAGAAGATGAGGAGCCTGTTACACTTGAAATGGAGGACAGCACCCTACCATGTCGTATTGGATGTGAAAAAATCATAATGGCTGAGCAAAAGGAGAGTTTTTCATCAATAACTGAGACATATGTGGTAGAAAGTACCACACAGTCCACAGAGATGAAGACTGTCACCACCACCTCTACTACTATTGTGTCTAAACCTGACATGATAATGGAAACAACTCAACACACAGCCTCACTTACTTCACTCATTGACAGTGAAGTGAGAACCACATGTGCCACAACAGAGAAGTCCAAAACAGAGGAAGATAAGGAGACAAAGGAGAAAACACCAGAGGTAAAAGCACCTTTGAAGGAAGATGTGAAAGTGTCCGAAAAAGATGAAAAGACAGAGAGTGCTAAAGACAGTGATGTCAAACAGAAAATAGAGGAAAAGAAAATGGAGGAAAAGTCAGGTAAAGACAGCACAGAGGAGAAGAAGGCAACAGGTGATATAAAGATGTCTGAAAAAGCAGAATATAGTAAGAAAGGAGAGGCAGAAAGAGTAGAGGAGAAAAGTTTATTGGAGAAGCCAACAGAGAGATTAGAGGTCAGGAGAAGGAGCAGTATATCTGATTGGGAGCTACTTCAGAGGCCTGAGGACTGCCCAAGTGTCCCTCCTCCAGGTTATGGGGATGATGATGAAGAGGAAGAGGAAGCAATGGAAGCGCTGGAATGGATAACCAGTGTCCACAGTTCCTCTTTGACCTCCTCAAAAGACACCTTCCACACTGAAACATCTAGCAAAGGAGCCGTGAGGGCTGATCGTCCCTCTGACCTGGACACCGGGGCCACCTCTTCCTCTGCAGGCTACTCCTCCTGCGAATACAAACATCGCAAAGGAGAACTTTCTCCATCATTCATCAACCCGAGCCCTCATCAGCTCTCCAGTGATGAGGGCGAGGGCGATGAGGAGAGCCGCAGTGACCACTCCCAGGAAGGGGACGAGGACGATCAGGAGCAACACTCTGTGAAAAGGAGGTCGCACAAGCAGAGGCGCCACCACTCTCAGAGTTCCCCTGGAGACACTGGACAGGGGTCACACCAGCTGCCTAGCACCATGTCATCTGGTCTGGCTGTGACATTAGCTGGAGAGGAAACACCTCCAACATCAGTGAGCGAGTCGTTGCCGTCACAGTCCGATTCTGACGTCCCTCCAGAAACCGAGGAGTGTCCATCGATAACAGCTGAAGGAAATTTGGATTCGGACGAAGACGCTGAACATCTGCCAGTGGACAAATTATCTGGAGCTGGGGGGGCTCACCGTCCTTCCTCACCAAAGTCAGCTGAGAAGACTCACGATCCCCCTCCCACCCCGATGAAGGACCCTCATCCCCACCCTCCGCACCCAGATGTGTGCATGGTAGATCCAGAGGCTCTTCTCAATGACCACAGCATCACAGAGAAACTTCTTAAAAAGGAGCACAAAACCACAAAGGGCCTTAGAAGGGGCAAACCTAAGTCGGCCTCCCCCGCTCGTAAGGGAGAAGTCAGGAAGAGGTCCTCTACCCCAGTGAAGCAGACCTCCAAGGACTCTGCCTCACCTCGATCAGCCTCCCTCAGGAGGAAGGACACAGACAGAAGCTCCAGACTGATCAAGATGTCTGAGACTCAAGGCTCCAGGAGTGAGATCCTCAACCCCGGGAAAGGCTTGGTCAATGGTGTCAAGAGTAGTTCAGGTGTGTTTAACATCTTCACATTGTGCAATATAACATGAAGTTACCTTCATCATGCTTCCTGGGTTGATTGAAACTGCTACAAAAAGGCAAAAAAAGACAAAAAGGATTTTTATTTCCTTAGCCAGATGTCATATTTGAGATATTGATGATACTTGATATTGGTATTGACTTTTCAAAGTTAAACATTTTGTTAGAAGTCGATGTTTAAGACCCAATGATCCAATTGAATTTCACCAATTAACCACATTGAAATGCTTATAAATAAGCAATACAAATGCAATGTAAACAGTTACGTAGTGTTTTTGTTTTTTTTAAATCACAACATGATTATTTTGGTTCAAACATGTAACAATGTCCACTTATTGCTCTTCATCATTGATAATACATTACAATCATTTCAGAATAATCGATTTGGATAAATAAATAGTGAACAGAATTGTATTTGATCAGTTGAGGAAAAAGTTGGTCTTTCCAACTGCAGTGCAGTTGCCCTGTAATTATTATCGCCCTGTAATGCTGTTTTGTAACTTTTCTGACCTCCAGCTAACAACGCCCAGAAAACTAGCTCGACAGTACCTCCGGGACCACCTGTTTATGTCGACCTGGCCTATGTGCCCAACCACTGCAGTGCCAAGAACGTGGACCAGGAATTCTTCAAGAGAGTGCGAGCTTCGTACTATGTGGTGAGCGGGAACGACCCAGGTAGCGGAGAGCCCAGCCGTGGAGTCCTGGACGCCCTACTGGAGGGCAAAGCTCAGTGGGGCTCCAATTTACAGGTATTTACCTTCATCAGGCTGTCTGTGCCTCCATTTCTATCCTCTGCATTTAAGTTTGTCCACTTGGGCTGAGTATCGTAAAACCGTAGTATAGTATGTCGTGAAAATATCTACAAATGTCATAGCAAGTATGTTGTTGTCCTGCCTACTATCTCCCTCCTCATTTTGTTTCCCTGTGTCCCCATCAGGTGACTTTGATCCCGACCCATGACACGGAGGTGACCCGGGACTGGTACCAGCAGACCCACGAGCGGCAGCAGGACCTGAACATCATGGTTCTGGCCTCCAGCAGCACCGTTGTCATGCAGGACGAGTCTTTCCCTGCCTGCAAGATTGAGTTCTGAGCTTCATGAGCCCTGCTGTGCTCCCCATCCCTTCCCCCCCTCCCTGTCATCTGTTCTCACTCGAGGTATAGCGAGGTCGAACGGCACTCTGCTTCTTCAAAGCTTCTTGCTCTCATGGTACTAGTCTCAAAAGCATTTGGCGAGCCCTCTATAGGCTACACTAGATTCCATTGGTTGAAATCAAAGTCAAAACTCTGTCTGGGTTCATGCTCTCTGTGACAGTGGGGTTAACAGCAAATAATGACTACTTTTATATTTTCTTCTGTGAGTTAACTGTCTGCCCAACACACCGCTTATACTAGCGCTTACGTCGTTAAGAAAAAAAAATGTCAGTAACATCATCTGGCTTTGTTTGCCTCATATGAAACAGACAAATAGACATAAATATCCCACAAATACATACAAAATGCCACAGATGAGTAAAGTGTAGTTCGTAAACTGTTCAGCGCAATCACAATTAACAATGAAACGTAAAACTCGCAAGTGGCAAATCTCATCCAAAGTGCCAAAACAGTGTTAAAACAGAAATTCTTATTAGTTAACTTCTCCAAAAATATCTAAATTTAAATCAGTGATCAATTAGAAGAATATATGCAGTGTTTTTACAACAGTAGACAATGTATTGGTTATTTACCACCTGTGCTCATCATCATTGGCAATTCTGGTCACACTACAGTAGCTTTTGCTTTAACTCAATGACATAAATTGATGTTGTGTAAAACAAAAAAACAAAAAAAAAAAAAAAAGTTTCTTCTCGTCATTTGTGGTGAAGTTTTAGGAGGTGCCTGAAGTTGCTGGTGCATGATGCTTATGTTTTAGCTCAGACTATTTCAGAACTGCATAGGGTTAATCCTTTCTTTAGCCAGCCTTCGAGTGTGGAATGCAGTATAGTGTAGATAGGTCACTACACTGTTTGGCTGTCTATGCTTGATGAATTTAGTTGGCGCCGGGCAAAAGGATGATGTTTGTAAAATAATCACATCTCTGCCGGGGCGTAATGGTTCCTCTTCAAGTCTTTATCATGCTCTTCGTTGGTTGTATGTACTCCAGTATACATATAGGGTAAATGTTTCTATCTCAATACAGAGGTTATGTTAAATAAATTATATATTTTGTGATGATGCAAAAATTATGGGGCGAATGCAGTGTTTTTTGATCATGCATTTGAGAAGAAGGTTTAATTAACATTATCCGTCATTTCCTCCTGTTCAGCTACATTTTAACAGTCTCTGTCAATATCACAAGGCGATGGGGGAAAAAACAAACAAGCAGTGACTTTCGACAAATGTAGCAATGGAAGCTTGTCTGCTAGTCCCTTCAGAGAGAGCGTTAAATCAGTGGGGGACTGCAATATTTGTATTTATTATTGGGGTTATTTTTCAGGAAAAACGTGAGGTTGTTACCGGAGGCTTCTTTCATGTGCCTTTAGCTTGTGGTCTTGGAGAGAGAGAGTTATTTTATGGACATGTCAGCCATTTTGAAGCAGAATCAGTTAACCAGAAAAGAGAAGTTAACAACTTTGAAATAGAAGACCAATCAGTTCGTACAGTACACGCACAACCATATCCACACACTGAAATAGTACACTAAATAACTTTGGAGCTCTGCTATCCAATTAATCAATTCCACATTCTGAAATGTCACTTTCAAACAAATATGAATGTATTTGAGCAAAAAAAAAATTGCACCAAATAGGAATGTAAATTTCTGAGAGTTTAGAAGTCAGTTTGTTTGTAGTTGAAGCACAGAGAGTGAGTGTGGTAGCAGAAAATAAGTTTTCCTTGTATAATAAAATAATGTACTGAACGTTTGCCAAACTGAGCTTGCTGTTAAGCGACAACACCTTAGTTTTGAAGCAAATACCTAATATTAATCCCAGAATAATATTTATAGAATGAGCATGAATGATTATGATTGTACTGGATGCAAATATAAAAGAAGGAATGTCTCTGAAGTCGTTTTTTGTGTAGCCGTTTATATATATCGCAGCACGGTTCGTTTTGGACAGTGATGTGGCGAATGATTTTTCTCTGAGTTCACCGTGAAAGGTCTTTCTGCTTGGATATGGCGAGTCGCTGATATGCTTAAACTGCATTTAACATTTAGGTTGTATTTCTTAATTTATATCTGAAAACAAAATAGCATTTGCAACTAATTCTGGTTTAATTTCCTCTAAATGTGTACTGAGAATCAAATCTTTTCTTAATTACATTTGTTTTCTTCATTTTTGTTTGCTTCGTGAGGACTGGGGATGGGCCAGGCTGGGTGATTGAGGAGGGGAGGCTTGGGTTTCCAGATAGGACTGTTGTTTGAGCGATGATGTTGAGAACGATTGTCAGGAAGTAAAAGCAGTTCACACAATCATTTACCTCCATCCGATTCAAAATATGGAACAAACTCCACAGAAGGCTAGAGCATGTTGTCAGCTGGTGCTCGCCAGGGACCAGTGCCATTTCCTTTCCTTGTAAGACTCACGCTCATACTACCTCATACCTCATCTTCCAAAACCTCTATGTTCTTTGCTCAGCCTGGCCTCCCGTAACATTATACATGTCCATTATGCATTGTGTAAGCCTTGATATGCATATCATGCTTGTGATGATTCAGAGGCAGACTGCTTTTTTTTTTAATCCCAGTGGGGAGAATCTTTGATGTAGATTATATTTTAAAAAGCTGGGCACGCACAAGTACACACCCTATTCTGGAGACAGTTGTTTAGCTGAGGGGCACATTAAGAACCTTCTCTGTCCCCTCAGTCTGCTCACTGAGGGAACAAGCGAAGGGTCAAAATAACTCCCTTGAAAACAAGCAACAAGTCTTTTTCAACCCCACTTCGATGCCCTCTGGAAATGTGTCCAAAAAGCCAGAAAGAAGCTATGGGAAGAAGTATGGGTCAGATTTTGTGGATAGTCTGATATGTTATACTGTCTTTGAATGAGGTTTTTAAGTTGGCAGAGTCCAAATACCCAACCTTGAGATTTTCAAGGCACCAGTCAAACGCTGTGAATCATTCAATACTGAACTGTATTACTATACAAAGCTGAATGCACTATAGAGGTGATCTATTTTTCTGAATGTAGAGTCGGTACTACCTATACGAATGCTGCTGGATACAAACAATAGAGAAATAAAGAAATAAAAACAAAACAACCACTCACTCAAGCCTGGAAGGAAATACTTTTTAGGGAGCACAGAATGAGAGCAGATACTGTCTGTTTTGATAAAAAGAAGAAAAAAAAAAGTTCTGGTGCAGAGATGGAAAGTTTGATTGTGAGTGAAAGCAACTGAGATTCAATAGTAAACAATAAAACTTAACACAGAAACAGCACTAACTGCAGCTGCAACTTTATTCTTTTTCCTGATGATGACTTGAAACACATGCAGATTCAAAAACCATCAATGAAATTGAACAAACGCCACATGTACATGTATGTACTGTGCACAGATTTGTACATATCGCTCTGGAGAGAAACAAATCTGAAAGATATAACAACCTATCCTTCTTTTGATACCTGTTCATTTTAGGCAGTTTTAGTGACAGTATGATAAAAACGACTTACTGCTCCTCGAAACAGGAAAACTACACAAACAGTGACAAGACACAGAATGAAAATAATCTGAAGGAAAAGCATCTTTCAGTTCAAATTCATTGTCATACCTGCATCAAAATGAAGATATCATTTGATCACAATATGGTGTCATCTTTCCATCTTATCTCTCTGCATGTGATTTATTAAGTTATACTCCTGAATGTAATTGTTTAACATGGAAATAATAATAAAATAATAAAATGCAGTGCTATTTTAAAGAGGTATATTAAAAAAAAAAAAAGAAGCTAATTGTCTTGGTACTGAAATGACCTACAGTAATATACTACTGGGCTGTGCTTTTATTGTTTGCCCTATTAACATGTTGTTAAGAAGACACTGTATTGGTAATTCTGTTTGATTCTATTTGATTTTTTTGCATTGTATTAATCTTAGTTATGTTTTTCTTCCTCAGCGCAATACTCAATATCTCTCTGTCTCTTTAAATCTAACTGGTAAAATTAGAACTACTGCAGATTCATTGTAAAAGGGAAACAGCCTGGTGATCATCAATAAAAGTACATTTAAATCAAATGTGTGACTCTTTACGTGTCATTTTATAAATGCAGAGTGTTTGTAACTAAGTACATCTCTTAAAATTGTGTCATCTAAAATTAAGTGTGACTAAAGGTTTGCTACAGATTTGCTAGCAGCTCTTTGAGGCACACAGCTTTAAGCTAAATGCTAACATGCTGATGATTGGCAAGTATGCTAACCATGTTACAAACACACACACACACACACACACACACACACACACACACACACACACACACTACAATAGGCCTTTCCGTAATTTATATGTCATACAACATTAAAAACATGGTAGAAAGAGAAGTTATTATAGAAAAGACAAATTGTTGTTACCTTATAACTTCCACTGAGTGTCTCCAAGATAGTGTTCCTGACTGTTTCTGCCATCTAAAAACGAAAATGTAAATGAAAATGTTTTTGCAAAACTTTGAAATTCTTAGCTGAAAGTCCTGAGATCTCTGCATATTACACAACGCCAACAAGAAAGTGTTTTTGTGAATCAACACAATGAGCAGTAAGTCTGTAATACAACATGTGGTAAGGAAGTGAGTTGTTGTCTTTAGTGTTGGAGACAAAAGGTCAGCTAATTGATTGGCTTTGATTTGTCAGGTGGAAAGACGAAGTTAAGCTTAGCAGAACTGCTAAATTCTCACTCTCCGCTTGTCAAAATAACTTAGAAGCTTTCCATTTGAAACCTATGGATCTTTCACTGAGCAGCGAGAGAAAGAGAGCAACTCAATAACCTCACTCCCTGAGGGATGGGGATTGGACGATCAATCTGGGCTCGAAAATCAACCGTGCAGGATCCACGCCTACGCCTGATCATGTAACACACTCTGCATTCATTACAGCCGGTGATGAATGGCCTCGAAATGTATCTTTGTCGCTCATTTAATTTCTCCACAGCAGTAAAGTGTCGACCTCCATGTTGCTTTTCTTTCTGCACTCAGGAAGGAAAAGAAAAATTAAACAACATTGACCTTTACTGCAGCATTATGTGCAATTTGTAACGTTTCAGGTGCGGAGCCCAGACATCGGCTGCCACGTCGGCAAGCAAATCTCCCCTCCCTCCCCCAGGTTCCCACGATGGAGCATTTTGGCTTTAAGAGGGTTATGGGTGATTTGGGCATGTGGTGTGGGCGTGTACTCATTGGACTAACTCTGACTCCTGTCTGGTTTTCGGATGGAGACTCGATGAGGGTAATTTTCTCTTCAGCATAGCTAATTCTTACTCTCCTCTCATCTTTCCCTCCCACTTCTCTCTTTCCATTTCCATTTTCATTTCAGGTGTAAAAGCTAACGGTAGCAAATATACATGTAAAAGAAATAAAAAGCCTAAAAGGGAATCTTAAAGCAGGTTATATTTATAGTCCACAGTCAAGCTGATCTTTCGATTTCTTACCCTTTATCTCTGAAAAGACTAACTGGATGGAGGCTGAAAAGTTTGACCATTCCCAATCTCTTTGGCAAAGAGAGTCCTGGCCAAGACAGCAGCATACAATGTTTCACATAAAGGACATCAGGCAAAAAGTGCATCCAATGTATTTTTAATGGAATATTCTCCCTGGCTGGTTCATAGAGGAAGTGAGGACTTTGACCACCACAAAGAGAGGTTCAAAACCATGAAGGTATGACTCAGCAGTGTCATTTTCTGTGGGTCCAAAAGACACAAACACCTTTTTATGACATTGAAGGGGTTGTTTGATTATTTAATGCTGCAATTTATTTTTTGGTGAACCCACTTTCCCTCAGCCACTTCTCTATTATTACTCTTCTCTGTCTATAATTGTTTTTTGATAGGTCCTTAATTAAAAAGCTTTAGTAAAAATTCTTTGCTCAAAATTTTACAGGTCCGACACAACATTGTGACATTGTCCAGTGTTTAATCCCTTTGTAGCGGCATTTAAATAGCTTTTTTTGTTTGTTTAGTTATATTTTGGGCCATTTTTGCCTTTTATTGATTCATTATATATCTTGATAGCAAACCTCATTTATCTAAAAGAAGAGCTATGTAAGAGAGGACGTTTTCTTTATCCATAACTTTCCAAACCAAGGTTTTAAGGACACAAGCTGTCATATTCGGATCCAAATGTGAAATCCTTGAGGGAAAATTGTGATTTATGAAATTGGACTATGACAGTTAGTCGACTTCGTCAAAAATGTACTGAATGCTATAGTGATTCATGACAGTCACTTAACACCAGGAGCTGCTGACTGAGAGCACAGCTGCGAAACACGGTAAGCAACTTCCTCATTAGCTTATTAAAAGAGAGCAAACGTCACAGAAACAATCGTGATATCCTTTTTGGGCAGGGTTGTTAGACTGGGTGGGAAGGAAACTAATGTGCAGTATTGCTTACAAACAGACCAGTGCACAATGACAGTACACTGAACTCTAAGGTCTGAATTATGTCACATATCTTTAGGTGTATTAGGCCAAGAACGCAGCATTAACACGCCTTGAACACATGGTTTAAACGTTGTTGTAATGTTATTTTACGTCCTGATATATGCTTATTATTACTATGAACTCAACTCAAAAAAATACCTAACTATTCCTCTAGCAGGTAGCTTGCTCATTAGCTTGCTAAATAAGCATCCTAGGTCTTTTGTCAACTATTAACATGACTTTGTGCCAAGCGGTACTTTGCTTTTGTTTGCATCGGTAATCTTGGAGGCAAACATCATACAAACCTACAATAAAAACAATAATAATCTCTCAAACTCAACTTTTTAGCCCACTGTATAATTATTAGTTTTAACTATTTAGGCTTTTGACAAATCCATGTGTTTTGTCAAACGCTTTTTCACTCACAGTCAGGAGCATATGGGCTGAAAAGATCATGGCTCTCCAACCAGAACAGAACTGGACTCTTCACTTAACATTTTTGTAGCCAATGTCATTAATTTGTTTTCTTTTTCACTACTGGAGTAAAGTTGATGAAGGTCACATCACAGTGGTCGTCTTGACATCACTATGAATGAAGGTAGCCACTGTAGAGTTGTGTGTGTTTGCTGAACAGTTGATAGAGACAGGATGAATGGACATGTGTGTGTTAAAGTGTGTGAATATAGAAATAAAGCCTGAGAGAAAGAACACAGGCAGAATGAATGACATCAGCTTTTGGCTTCCGGTGAGTCGGCAGTCTCTGTCTCTCTCTCTCCTGTCACCAATCATCGCTCAGGAGGAGTCAATTACATCAGGGGGCATTGCCATGGTAACGCATGAGAGCAATAGAAGGAGGCATGAGTCATCACTATTCAAAGGCTGTTTGGTGAGGAGTGGGAGAGGGAGAGAGAGACAGAGAGAGAGAGAGAGAGAGAGAGAGAGAGAGAGAGAGAGAGAGAGAGAGAGAGAGAGAGGAAAATGGGGTGAGGTAAAAAGAGGAGGGGAGAGAAGATGAAAGAAAGAGCAGAATAGAAAGATTAGGGTGAAGGGCATAAGATTAAGGAGAGGAGATGAGAAGTGAAGAAGAAAAGAGTTAAGGAGAGGAAACTTTAAAGGAGAGGGAGAGAGAGGAGAGAGAGAGAGAGAGAGAGAGAGAGAGAGAGAGAGAGAGAGAGAGAGAGAGATACAACTAGGAGAGGAGAGACAGAGGTAAGGAAACAAGGAGAGAAGACACAAGAAGATGACATATGAAGAGGAGAACAAACCATTAGAGGAAACAATTACTTTAGAATAAAAAAGGAAAGGAAAAATGGACAGAAGAGGAGAGGAAGCAGGGAAGAAACAACAAGAGATGATAAATGAAATGAGAAAAGGAGAGAAAGAGATGAAAGGAGAAGAAAATAGGAGCAATGAAGAAAAACAGGGTTGGGCTTAAACTTGAGGGAGGAAAACACTGAAAATGAAGAAAGAGGGAGTGGAGTGTGTTGACAAGGAGCTTGGTTTATGAAGCAGTAAAAGGCTTACTAGTCTGGACTGCAGGCCATCAATAAAAACACTCTTTAACAGGCCTATGGCAGGTGTGAACACATGTGATTTGTTCTGCTTAAAAACATATTGAACAATGTTTTCACCGTTTGATTTTTTTATTACCTCCTCCTCAAGATAGACAGAAATGTTTCAGACCGTACACATTAAACCTCCACTTTGTTGATGTTTGGCTGACATTAAATAACACATTAAATAATCACAAAAATGCACAGCTAAAATTACCCACATTTAGGTTCAAATGGAAGTCTAGAGAACACTAGAGAAATAAAAGCAAGGAGAATAAACAGGATGTTCTCTCAGAACCATCAAATTTGTCCTCGCTGCTGTTTGCTGTCTGTTGCTGCTGCATTGGCCTGAACCCCCTCAGCCAGATCATCCCTATGAGTTGCTACGGATACCGCTGGATGACATCAAGCTGTATATAAGGAATGAGCGTGACATCCACTTATTGATCCACATTGCCAGGATGTAGAGAAAAGACTTTGGGATGGTATTCAGGTTAGATACGTGTGCTCAGACTGCATCCAGAAGGGGTTGAATTAGACAGCTACAAATATCTTGGAGTCCCACAAGTAAATGGAAACCATGAAGAGGCAACAAGGAAGTCAGCCACAGCCAATTACCTACATAGAGTAAGGGAAGTCCTGATGGTAGTACAGGATCCAAGCCACCAACACAGGCACTGCCAGTCACTAGATACCCCGCTGGGATAATAACATGGCCAAAGGAGGAGGGATGCCCTGATATCAAGAAAAAAAAAAGCTCCTCACACACACAGGAGTCCGTTCATTTTCAATTTAGCACCTTTGAAATGAGCCGGAACCGTTTTATCTCTCCCATTTATACTTCGGTATTACAGACAGTCCTATCTGAACATAATGCCCATCATGAAGCTCTAATAATAAAATGCAAGTCATTGTTTTATGATAAAAATTAAACTCTGCAAGGTTTGGTCAAAGTAATACAAGTATTTATTTAGAGTTTCAAATAAATTAATTACTTTTTAAAACAATTGAAAGTGAAATGACCCTCATTTCAGTCACGTTTATAAAACCAATTTCCAGTTGTAGATCCATGACATGTTTACCTGAGTATCGCTAGTTAGATCATTAGAAACAGTCATTTGATTCATTATACATTAAAATACACGTACAATTTGTTGACAACAAACATACAACAGTCAGAATTCAGCATCAATGGACAAAACTGCACTCAGTTTTCATTATGTAAAAATACCATTTAGTTAAACAAGTGGTTCTTCCCTTCTAAAATAAAACTACACCACAGATTTTCTCAAAATAATTTTGGGATTTATAACTCAGAAATGCAGCAGGAAATCCACAGTGGCTGCAATACTACATTAAATATTATTTTCTATGCACATTTAGAGATAAAATGTGTTTCTATTTAACAGCAGGCGATCATTGAAAATACGTATACAGTTTGTTACAGCTGGCACTTGTTTTACATGATACAAACACATTTTAATCCTGCATTATTCTTATTATTTTGGTTGGATGAAGTAAACTCTATTCACTGAAAGTATCTTGAATCTAACACGTACTGAACATTGACATGATAACTCACACCCTTTTAGTTTGTCATCTTCTGAAATCAAAAGTGTGTCAGATTTTTGATGTTTGCATTATGTTCACCCTTCTATATCACAGGAGACCATTTTTGTGCTGAACCGGCACCTTTTTAAATTGTTTAAGTTCAAAATGGCCTCAGAATAAAGTGAATTCCTTACGTTTCTAATGTGTACATTATCGTATGAAGAGAGTGACACTTTGGGGAATACATTTGCTTTTTACCAAGAGTTAGATGAGAAGATCAAAGTATCCTCATTCAACTATTCATACGATAACGTTCGAAAATGTTTCTCATTTTTCGTGCATTCTTCTACAAATGACCAGCAGTGCAGAAATCCATGACACATTTGTTACAAAAATAACAATGCTTGTTACGTTACTTGCATAGGTGCCGTTATGTAACAAAAGTAAGTAAATCCAAGTTGACTTTGGGTGAAAGTCCTGTGCTTGTTGGATCAGTCCATCAACCGGAATTTAACCCAACCTGGACTTTGTTGCTGATCATACCATTACAGTACTTTTCGTAGGTAAAGTATGAACTGTGGGTGAGAACAGCTCGAGAAG
This sequence comes from Chelidonichthys spinosus, assembly GCA_029853015.1. Lineage (NCBI taxonomy): Eukaryota > Metazoa > Chordata > Actinopteri > Perciformes > Triglidae > Chelidonichthys > Chelidonichthys spinosus. The sequence continues at coordinate 15,423,174 of CM056825.1, read as the reverse complement.
ATGGAAAGCAGTCTCATGTTTTTACCCTAAATATGAACCCAGTTAGCTTAGCTTAGCACAAACTGGAAACTGGGAAGAGCTAGCCTGACTCTGGTAACAAAATCTACCCACCAACACCACTTAAGATCAATTACTAACACTTCTAACCATCCCGTTGGTTTAATTCAACAACCGCAGTGTACAACAATTGTGAAGATACTGTATCCAGAAATAGTAAGGCACATAAAACCACCATTGTTTGTGCTAAGCTAAGCTAACCTGCTGCTGGCTGTAGGTTCATTTTCACCAGAGAACGGTACTGAGCATCTCATAACTCTCAGCAATAGATAATAAGCAAATTTGCCAAAATGTCCATAACGATTCCTTTAAGCTGTAAAGTCAAGCGGAAATGAAAAATGCCTTTATAAATCTTCAATAAACTTCAACCGATAACATCATGACATCCATCAAGTTTCAGCTCGACGATACCATTCAGCGTCCAGCATGTGGAGACGTTTGTGGCTGAACCAAATTATGAGTCAAAGTGATAAAATGTTACTATATTTCACTTTTAAAAATGAAGTGCAAATGAATGACGGTTGACTCTTTGACTCACAGTCCGTGAAGCATTTCAGCTTAAGGTCAGAGATGAGGCAGCTGGTGCTTGTGATATTTAACAAAACAGCATTTGGGGAAAAAAAAAAAGAACAAAAACAAACAGGCACTGTTATTGTTGTAATGTGGGCAGCATCCAAATCAAACTAAAGTCACAACTGGTTTGAATGTTGAGTCGTTGTTACTCAGTCGGAGCTGCTTTCATGCATGTGTCATCAAAGTGAAGAGGAGGATCGAGGCGATAAACTGCTGAAGATGTGATCACATGTGTGCAGCCTGAGAGTCCATGTAGGAGTCCAGTGGTCATATTCATTCTGAGCATCTCCTCCAGTGAGTTTTTTTTTAGCATGAATGTGAGTAGAAGGACAGAGCAATAGATGATGGAGAGTCGGACCAAACCGAGGTCTTCAATAGTGCCTTAGATACGCAGAGGTCCTTGTGGTTTTTCAGACAGATGGTCTACTCACTGAAGCTGAAATTCAGGCTTTCAGTGTTTGGGGAGGAGGGACCCGCACTGGATACAGCACTGGAGGGGATACTGCCATCTAAAACAAAAGAAACAGTCATTCAACTTTGGAGCTCAGAAACACAGACTCAACAAACAGACCTTAAGCTCAAATACAGAGAAACATTTAAAAATCCTCCATTTTTAAAAGCTCAAGCAATCACCTTGTGTTGTCACACCACTGTGAGTGGGTGTACTATTTGTTACTGAGTGTGCGTCATGTGAAGGCACACAAGGTGAACAAAGAATGAAAGTGTGAGCCGTGACAAAACCAGGTAGGCAACAGCGGTATCTTCTCGCCAATTATTCTATTGCAATGGAAAACTTTCAAAAAACTATTTCATAAATCCAGCAACACGCATGTCAATGTCTGTATCAATCATCTTCCAAAAATATACTCTGAGAATTTAAGATCAATATTTCAGTACATTTTAACGTGGAGTTTTGTCTCCATTCATTAGTCGATAAACAAGATGTTTCGGTCGTTTTGACATAAAAAAAAAAAAAATAGCCTAAATGACTCAAACAGCAAACAGCTGTCCTGTAATTACAGCCAATGGGAGACCAAATGATGTCACGCCACTAGCAGAACAAGTCATATTCATCCAGCTGTACCTTCAGCAACCCTGAACGTACACTGTGCAATGGATGAGACTGACAGAGAGATGAAAACATGAGATACAGGAGAAAGTAAGTAAAGGAGAATGAGACAGATGCTTCATCAATAAGCAACACTAGGAAGAGGCTAAAATGAAACACCTTACCACCCAGGGGACTAAAAAGGAGAATAGAGGTGAAGAAGAGAATGAAGAGGAGGGTGACATTACATTAAAACTAAAGCTGCAAGCAGCGATCATTTTCACCCGTTTCGGACCGGGTTAAAGGTCACGTCCTGTGTCCACAAGATGGCGCCAAACAATTTTCTCCAATCTTACATCGTGACTCAGCATATGAGGTGTAGACCACACCTGCATTTTTTTTTATGAAAATCAGACAACTGTGAAAAGAGGCATACTGTCTCCCGCCAGTAGGTGGTGCTCTGACCGTGCTTTTGTACATCTTGGGACGTTCTATGTACCTACAAAGTTTCATACAATGATGTCAAAGCTAAAGTTGACCAAACAATCTCAACTCAATGATTAAATACATAAATAATTAATCAAATAAAAATGCCAAATATTTTTTCTATTATATTTTATAATAAATTGAATATCCTTGTTGTTTTGTTTCTTTTGTAAGACATTTTATAAACTAAATAAACAGAAAAACAAACAGAGTGCCGTCACTGATTAAACACATTTCTTTGTCATATATTAAACACTTAAAGCCTGTCGGAGCGTTTCCTGAGCCTGAAGAAGCTCGGAGTGAAATGTGTCACTCTTGTTTGGGTAAACTGAACATATTTTATCTTCTGAATGTGTGATGATAACCACTTATTTAATTTATCTTGCAGATGCCAAGGATCTACAACTAAGCAACGCTGTGAGCAAAGCTTTTATTCCTCTTTTTCACAAAAAATTATGAATCTAAAAAAAATATTTATAACATATTTATGGCTACTGAGAAGCAGTTGTTCGCAGCTACGAAGTTGGTTCAAGGAAGAATGGTTTCTCAGCTGATGTGGGGATTGAATATATGGCTTGGTGGTTATGATACAGTTAATATCTGTAACTGCAAGGTCATCGCAGACAAATGAAGCCTACCTGGTCACATCTGCCACCATCACCATGAAGGTCATCCTGAATGCATCTCAATCTTTATGGAGGTTTCTCTGAGCATGCCCAGGATTTTGCTTTACTTTCTTACAGGAAGTCATTTTCCCCAGAAAGGTTAGAGCCGAGTATTAAAATCCTTTATCGAGGCAGAAGATGGAGCTGATAGTCACCAAATCAGTGACTGCAGTATATGATGGAAAAATCATTTTGACCACTTTGAGGAACATTTTACCAGCCATAATGGGGCTTTAAAACTAGTGTTCATACAATGAATGTGTAGTTTTTGTTTTTTACAATTCATACTTTTAAATAGAATCCACTAAAACCCATAATGCTGCATGTATAGATCAACATACATTTCAACGGATACCACAGTATGTCCTTTCATTGTAGGAACAGATTGATTTAGATGCATGTGCATGCAGACATCTATCAGAATAGATAAAAGTGAGCCTACGTATTGCATGATGCCATAAAATAATGTAAAACACCCACGCCACAGAGGTTGGCTTGGCGGCCGGAGAGATGTTTCAGAACCAGAGGAGGACAGCGGCTGCTGAGGGCTATAGAGAGACGTCTGGCTCTGAGAGTCAAACAGGCTGGAGAGTGCTGGGGAAAAAAATCAGTTTCCAAAGGTCAGTTTACTTAATAAACCCACAGTGCTTCACATTATTAGAGTTTTTGAAGAGTTGGCTCTACTCGATTTACATCCACATCAGGTCAACATTATAGGAACTGAAGCCCTTTTTGCACAGTTAAGTATCATAATTTGGTCATATTAGATATGATATGACCAAATCATATCGTCATTGCTTGTTTTGAGTTTTTTTTTTGCCTTTCCTTGTGTTTTTTTAAAGGACCATTGTCAGTCCATATTGTCCTAAAATTCGTGAGCTGATCAAGCAGTATTGATAGATAGATGTGGACAACCTCAAACACTTCTAATGCTCCATTTCAGGTAAAATCCACTGTGCTGGAATACAGAACCGACACAACAACCACAACATGTCATTTTACCACTAAAACTCGAATTATTTAACATAAGAAATTCATAAAGTGTCTTAAAACATACATCTTTCTCGGTTTCCGTTTCAGAAGATGAAAGTTCATTATTTTTGCCCAAACTCTAAATGGCATGCTTACATATTTAAAACCTGGCTAGGATCGGCAAGTAACTTCTCTTTTGATTTAACTCAATGAAATAAATACCAGCTTTGGAGCCTGGGCATGGAAACATGGTTTGGACACATTTAGTGGCATACTTCATAAAAACATTTGCTGCACTGGAACACTGTTTTTTCTCTCACCTAACGAGAGAATGCATTTCATAACTACTACTAAACTTTCACACTGCAAGATCAATACAACATGTATTGCCGCTCCACTATGGAGGCCTACCTTTCATGGTCTTGGCGTGGGCCTCGCTGCTGCTCTCACACACCCTGTTAAGGAACTCGTCCACCCGTTTCAGTGAGAGTGAGTTGTGCAGTGTCTCCAGGGGGTAGATCGAGGGCACCATGGAGCAGCCTTCAAACCCTGCAGCACAGACAGGACACAGAAACACAGCCGGTTGTACCACTTCTCCATCCCACGGAAGAGAAGGCGTAGTAACACTGTCACTCTCTGTGCATGTTGGTTGTCTGCTCATTCTCTCAATGTCATATATTGACAAGAAGGTCCTAAAATTTGGCAGACATTTTTTATTTGTTAATTAGTGACTTGCAAACGAACATAATCAGCTAATTGGTTGATGGCTGGTGTTAATTTCCTTGTTTGGTTAGTTTGACCATATTAACAAAAGCAGGATGTTTATATGTTTATATATATATATATATATATATATATATATATATATATGTTTATATATATATATATATATATATATAAATATAAAAGAGGATGTAGATCAATTCACTCCGACTCAAACCACAAACTAGAATTACCTCCTCACGGTATGCCTCCAGCACCAGTCATACGGTACAGCCTAATTAGACCTATTAGACATTTCACACAAATGTGTTGAAGTTTTCATTATAAGCATATTCATTCTTGAGTTATGGTCAAAAACATGTTTTTGTGAGGTCTCAGTGACCTTTGAACACCAAATTCTAATTCAACCCTGAGTACAAGTGGACATTTGTGCCAAATTCTATTAAATTCATTCGAGGCGTTCCTGAGATATGACGGATATGACGGGAATGGGATGGACTCTGATATCCAATCAGGTCATCCTTGAGTCCAATTCTTAATATATTATTCGGACTACCACGATTGTGGCCGGTACGGGAGCATGTGTCATAGTGCCATGACAAGCTGACTTTTACACACAAACTTACAGCAAATACAGTCCAGTGTCCAGAGTCATTATGGCGGCTGTGGCTCAGAGGCAGAGCAAGTCGTCCTCCAATTGGAAGATTGGATTCCTGCAGTCCGCATGCCCACTAGAGGCAAAATACTCAATCCCAAATTGCCACTGGCGTGTTGATGTGTGTGTGAGTGAGATTAGATCCTGATGGGCAGACGGCTGCTTTGCCATGAGTGTATTGAAGTGTGTGAATGGGTGAATGTAGACATGAAGTGTAAAGCGCCTTGAGTGGTCGAAAAGACTAGAAAAGCACTAGAGAAATGCAGGTCCATCCATTCAGTGTAGCCCGACAAAGAATCCAGCAATGAAGCATTACAGGAATGCAAATGGATGTTGGTTGAAGCATCTCATCCATACCCACAGCATGCTGGTCATCCTTGCATTTCTTTATGGCTAACATGCTATGACCAGACTGTTCCAGGGGTCGTTTAATACAACAACACAAGCGGAACTAACAGCCATCAGCACGGAATAAACGGGAACCATTTGAGGCCTTGAGGGGCCAAGATAAGAACTTCCTGTTGTTTTAGTGGAGTTGCTCAAAGTTAATGGTTTTCACGGGATAATTTATTTGCAGGATATGACACACATGAGCTGCTTCATCCAACAATCTGATATATACCACAACACACGCACTAAAAAAAACAAAACAGGAACGGTAAAGCAAGAGATGGCTGCTTCAAACACCCGTTTCAGACCGTGTTCATCAATCAAGGTGTTTCCTGTCTGGACTTTGGCCAAAGCCACATTATTATTAGACTGAGGTAAGACTGCTGTCCAACATGAAAAGGTCTTCCCGTCAAAGTTTTTATAACACAAGGAAAATATGACTTGCTTGGCTTAGTCTGATATTACACAGCATTGGGAAAGGTATTTTGGTGGCTCAAGATGTGCAGTGGATATCACCAGTTCAGGTTTGCTACATGACATTTATCCTCACCTCCAACTGTTTGTCTGCCCTAATTGTACTCTAATAAAGCTGCATGTATCTCCCCCCTCCCGATCTTAATGCATCCTCTCTATGTGGGGATCAAATCCAGCTCACACACCAGATGCAGTTGGAGCTACACTTCACCATATATGAACCCATCTCGTAACAGGTGAACACAGACAAGAGGAGATTTAAAAGTGCAAAGAAATAAAGTTATTAAATGTGTCAAATCTAAAAAATGCTGAAAAATGCAGATCCATTAAGACATGCTCCAGAAACGCTTCACAGAATCAGCAGTTTGTGAATAGATCATCACTTAATTGGCCAATTAAAATGAGGGATGAGATGACCTAAATCTTTCAAACAGACGTACAAACATGTTTTGGGAGTGCGTGGGGAGAACCAGTGATGCCAAGATGTGACCTCCCAGTGCAAAGATCAAATTGGAGCCACCAACACTTGACTCCTCTCCAAAGACCAGCCTGGTTTTGGGAGTATTTAACACTCTATACTACACTAAACTTACTCTATATAAACCACTACAGGCTGAAGCATGCACAAAATTAAATCAAACAAGCCAAAAACCCAGAAGAGTTTGGTCGTCAAGTGTCCACCCATGCATGTAGAGAGCAGTCAGTCCTCCTTGTGCAGATTCATTTCATTTAGTGAAACATATTGAGGTTTGCCATATTACACTGCAGCTTTTTTCTAGTTCCAGTAATGTAATCAAGTGCATACACTTTTAAGGGCTCATCCTGAACATTTATGCAACAGTATTTATGTAGATACACCCAAATGTAATTTTGGAGCTAGCAGACTCTTCCATTGTGTAAAACAGCACTTGACCGATAGTTTAAGGGCATTTAAGGCTAGCAGAGCATATTTATTTATGTATTTATCTTTAATTTCAGTAACTTATTCAGTTTTTTATCGTTTCTTTGGGGGCATTTTATGTCTTCACTTTTAATAGTGGAGAGAGATGGCCATGTGGGGAAAGAGAGTAAGGGAATGACATGTTGCAAATATTGTAACCAGCCAGGCATCAAATTGGGGACCTGCCACTCGGGGGACTTACACCACCCTCATTAGTTTATTAGGCAGGAACACTGCTTGTTTATCAACAGAGACATAATGGGGACTCCATCTGCCCCTCTTGCCCAGATGCTATAAAGAAACCCTACAAACAGACATATAAATATACATAAAATAGTACATTACGCATAGACACTAGTAGACACGTGGTAATAAGCTACAAACTACTGTATATGACGGGTCAGAGGTGTGTGTTTGGACCTCAATTCAGCAAAAACATTTCCGAACAGTGCGGTTCAGGTCGACTATTAATTTCTCCCTCGTTCTCCTCTTCCTGATCCAAAAACACAGTCCAGAGAGGTTTAAGTGAAGTCCAGCTCTGTATCGCCCATTCATTAAACAAACACATCATTTGTGATCAAGCTGATCAAATCATTCTCGGAATTAAACCCGACCTACATGTTGAGTTTCACTCGAAACCTCGTCACATTACTGAAGATTAAGACTAGCTGCAGTTACACTGTGACTCTAAGTATTGTATGTAGAAAGAAATGGACATTCACTGCCTTCAAAGTTGAACCCTCTTGCAGACATGCAAATTAACAGAAAGACAAATAAAGCTGCAATGGAGGAGTCTGTAGATGTGACTTTTAGAAGAAAAGAAGAGAGGATAAAAGCACAGAACAGCATCCCAGTTGTACAAGCACTGGCTGAACGAGTCTAGAGGCGTGAAGAGGAGGCGACAGGACGGGAGAGGGGTCTACCGAGGCTGACCAGTGAGGGATTCTGGGAGCACCAGACATCGGCCAGCTATTGAGGAGGCGCAGGTGGTAGGGACAGTGGTGTAGGTGGTGGGCTAGGGAACCATCCAAAGCCAGAGGGGCAAACAAATATGTTGACCAACAAATATAATTCATATATTGTATTAATACTTCTTTGTAATTTAAGTGCAAAGATCATATAAATAAGACTCATTATTACTTCCTTAGATCTTAAATGTACAAAAACCATGCAGTCAACACACAAGCTATAGATTCAACCGGAGCAGCGTGCTCAGCACCGTGGGTCCCTGTGGTTTGTCCAAAACACTCGTCAACATCATATCAGATTCCTGGATCACACAGACTTTTGCTCTCGATATCTAGTTGTCTCCTGAAGCACAGTCACTAATCAGGCTGCCAAAAAACATGCTATTTCTGAGCCAGTGATATGAATTAATACCAATCATATCTCAATAACCCAACATTACTTGTATTCGGTTCAGTGCAGCACAGCTGGGTTTCATTTGCAGCCAGCAGGATTTATCTACACATGGTGGTTCAAAACTGTCTCAAAAAAATAAAGCGTGGATTTCAGCATTCTGTGGCTTTAACAATAATACATCTTTACAGAAAACAAGAACTGAGGAGGAGTAACTAATTCATTCCCAACAGCTGCTGTTTCCAAAAAAAAAAAACTTTGCCTGTAGCCAGTCAGCTACTCACTAATGATACGTAACCAAATTAAAGACACTAATAGGAAGAGGCAATGTTACAGACGAAGTGTGAACACAACACACTGCCGATGCTGCTAAGTAGCCAGTTAGCATCACAGCTGGCTTTTCCAGTGTGGCAGCCAACAGTTAAACCACACACTCTTTGGTTTAACCAATTTTTATAGAACAAGAAGGATCTTCGTATCATAATGCTGCAATTAATGATTATTTTCCAAAAATGTTTTATAAATAATTAAAATGCCCCTCTAAAAAGATCCAAGAGTCATTGGCAATGACTTCAGTTGTCATGTTCTGTCAAACCAGAACACACATATATCCATTTACAATGATATAAAACACAAAAGCAGCAAATGCCCACATTGAAGAATCTGAAAGAGTTTTGCTTTTTGCTACCAACTATCAAAGATCCTTATTTTGTAGATTGACTAACTGAATGATCAGCTAATAATATCAGCCTTGTACAATTATCTCAAAACAACAACAGTAAGAGATGATTCAAGTAAATTAGATTTAATTTGAATACATTAAATAATAAAATATAAATTAAATTAACTAAACTTCAAAGCATGCTAAAATTGTGTGATATAGCAATGAATAAATACATTGCTTTGTCCTTTTGTTGGTTGTGTTAACTTCTCACCTCGCTCCACTGATGTAGAAGTGAACTCCAGGATGTGACATCACTGTTAAATGTGGTTACAGGTGCAACGGAGTACATTTCGGACTACACCAATCAGTGATGTTGTCAGAGGTACATTTGTATTTTCTATTGTAGATGATTTGAAATTAAAAAAAAGAAAGTGCAGGTGAGGATATATTATGATGTGTGCACAGATTATCTGCACATGGAAGTATATCTGAGGAAGAGGATATATTCCACATAAAGGCACACATATCCATCCTGTGAAGAAACAGCAGGATCAGAGACAAATGAAGTGCAGGCACAGCAGGTGGTGTTAGAGGTGAGGGCCGAAAACAACACAAGGTACAACAAACACCGAGGGTGTGTGGTGAAACAGAAACTCTTTCAAATTATTTTTTTTTCCTTTTAAATAAAAAAAAATAATTAAATCCTTGGAACGTTTAATGTAATTAATGCAGCCAAACGCCAAATCCCCCAAAATAGAAAACACAGGAAATGTTTTCCCACAAAAAAAAGGTCATGCAAGGTAACAGGAAAAACTGGAGGAGTGTCGAAATAAACTTGAATAAAAGCAGACATACCATTAGTCGGATGCCTGGCAAACGACACAGAAAATCTCTTTACTGGCGGCATAGAGAACAGCTCTGAGGAGATAAGAAAGGTAACTGGTGTTACTGGGACTGCTGGTACCTCTGTCTGTTTGCCAGCGATGTCTATTTACATGAGAACAAAGGAGGAAAGAAAACCAGAAAACAGAGAGAGAGAACAGAGAGATAGAGACAGAGACGGAGAGAGAGAGAGAGAGAGATGGCCCGTCGAATCGTCAATATCTGTCTGCCAAACAACATGCGTGAAAATGAGGGTCATCTCCGAATAAACAGAGACCAGAGAAAGTGAATGGAAAGACTGGAGTGGACGGAGTAAATGATGGACATTTGGGTGAATAGTAAGTAAATATGTCGGAGAAGTGATGCTGGACTTTGTTTCCTGTCACATAAATGCCCTTTAGAACAATCTGAGAATCCAACCTGCTTGTTTTGCTTTCTTTAGCTGTTGACTAGTTTGACATTGTGGGAAACACACTTGTTCACTTCCTGTAGTAAATAAGAAGCTACAGGCAGCAGCATGTTAGCTTGTTAGTCAAACTGTTACTAAATCTGCCGACTTTCACCCCTAAATGTTGCTAATTAACATTATCACGTTATTCCTCATTTGTTTAATTCATAATAAAACTGAAATCATCTTTTGGCCACGTGACAAATATGAGTCATTCTCCTTTAGGTAAATACTCAACTATCACCACCTAGTCTCTAACTGTATCTGCCTAGCATGTAGTGTTGAGCAGGTAGTGAACAGGGGGTTTGTTTGTCAAGCTTTTTTGCTGAAAACAACTGCCAGCTGTGGCTGAAAAGGATCCATGAGAGTGAATGAAAACAGTAAAACAAAGAGCTGAAAGTTGTTGTTATAGAGTTGGTGTTTGTGACCCATTCTTAATTTAAAAGGATTGATTATAGAAGACTTTAAGGAATGAAACAACCAGCTTTTATAAACTTAATTGGTAATAGTAGCAATTCAAATTTGATCAGACCTAATTGGAATAAACAGTTATGGCCAGGTCTCTTTTCCAAGACATCTATTTTTATTTAATGAAAAGTGTTTACTTAAATTAAGTTTTAATCCACTCAAAAGAACACATTTGAAACATGAGTTAATAAAAGGGTATTTGAACTTATTTATGATAAACGTTGCTCTAAAGTATCACCAACACTGCAGGTCATTTAAAAGGCGTTCATTTAAACCAGTGCACTTCCCGTAAAGAAAACATGTTGTCCTGATGCAGCCCTCAGTTCCCTTGAATGAGCAACACTGACGTCAGTCCAAATCCTCACCTATCTCTCAGAGAGCATAACATGATGTAACGAAGGTGAGAGCGGAAAGCATCCGTTTGCTCCTGGCAGTGTGTAGCCTTGCAGTCAGGGCGACTCCTGGTGGAGGAACTGAGTGGCTCAGTTTCCTGTGTTTATCCCCTGCCTGTTTGTGCAAATCCATGCATCTATATGATTTGCCAGCTAAATTATCTGCTGCCGGGGATTAATCATTTTCATCTTTGGAAAGTAATACCAACTAAAACATCTGTGACACTGAAAATGATATCCAATCCATATGTTTGGGATAATTAAACCTGCTATAAAGATGTGATGGGGATTATTCAAGTGGATTATTGGGTCATAAAAATATATCTGTTCCAAATAACAGGCTGAGTTTTCTTAACATATGTATTACTGTAAATTGTCATTAATGAAAGATGTCAGAATTCTGGCTCCCAGACACAAAAAGTGCTTCACGGTGGATAATGAAATCAAATTTGCTGAGAGAGGATGGTAGACACTGCAGAACAACATGCACAGAGAGAACGAACATTTAAAGACATTCAAACCCAAGCGGCGGTGTGATCAGTGCGTGGACATGCTGATCAGGCAGAACATTGATAAGAATATCGATAGCTGTGTTCCATCACACAGTCCAATGTCAGGTTGCATGCTCAGCATTTGCTGCACAGTCGATCACTCTGCTGTCAAATCAGTGTCCTTATCATGCACCCTGCGAAATAAATCACTCAAGAAATGTGATGCAACAGATTGAAATCGCGGGTTTGTTTTGGGAAAGGGAGGTTTAAAAATAATCAAAAAAAAAAAGTGCAATTCTGAATGTCTGTATAGGAGCAAAAAGTACAAGAAAAAATAAGATATTCTGAAGCCAGAAAGAGAGTTTGGAGACCTTCTCAAGAAAGGATAGAGATGAAAAGACCCGCCTTGTGGAGCAGAAACAGTGGCGTGAACGTACCGAACATGCCAATCTGGCACGGCAGACTGCCAGGAGACAGAGGTGGTTTTCTGTGGAGGTGGTGGTGCGTGCGGACGTAGTCCCGCAGGTTGGGGGCGCTACAGGACACCCCAAGGGCGGAGGCACTGAAGAGGCCAGAGCAGAGTGACCCTGTGTGAGGAGCTGGGGAAGGGAGGTGTGCAGGGTGAGTACTTGTTTTTACACACCATGCCATTATTTAGAACAAACTGATGCTGTGGGGAGATTTAGCATTAGAGTGTGATGGTTTCCCGTGTGAAAAACTTGTACTACAGTCTACAGCTGTAGTCTACAGTCTACAACTACAGTCTGATTTTCAGCTTCACCATAACCTGTTCACTTCCAGTAACCGTGTTTGTGTATCTGTGCATATATGTAAACAATCCATAGAGGGAGTGGACGGGCAAACACACAATGTGTGTTTTGTATGCAAAAAGAAGCAGACGAACATGACGTGATGAACATGTTCGAGTGTGGAAACGGGAATGTATCAGACCCCCTCTGTGCACAAAAAAATTCATTAGCAACAGCCAATTCTCAAAAATCTTTTTTTATTCTAAAATTTTAAATTAATACTGTGTTTATAGACATCACAGAAGAGGAAATATTATCTTTGGCATATCAAAAAGGTGTCTGCGGCGCCTTGTCCCTTTGTTCCATCAACAGTATGGCGGTATGAGAAGCAGCTCGCTAGCAGAGGTCGACCTGACACCTGCTGTTCTAGTCGATGACCAATGCAAAGTGTTGTTGGTGTTGGTGATCGGGGATCACTCAGCAGCCTCACACTCACTAAACATGAACAGAATATACGTTGATGTTGAAGTCTACCTCCTCTCCGCCACATATCAATCCTTTTAGGTCTTACTTGTGCAAACAAAGGAGATAAACTGCACTGAATGCAAAAGCCGTAAGTAGCAGTTTAACATAGCCGAGTTTAAAACTCCCAGTAAGGAAACGCATTGTTTTGCATAAAACGAGTCCACTCCCTGTTCTCACACTCTTGATATAGACGGCGGGCTTTCATGCTTGTGTGAGTGTCACCATGTTAGACGTCTGTTGGAGGTTATATGCCCTTGGAGAGTTTACACACAGCAAAACAAGAGTCCTTCTCGGTCTCTTTCATTAGGGGAGAGGTTAAAGCAGTTTCAGGGACCCAGAGAGGTCCTTAACAGACCTGGGATATGGCTTATTTGGAACATTTTAGGGCAGTTTAACATTTTGATAGGGGGACTATTTCTCTAACATCTAACTAAAGAGGGTGTGTTGTAACTGGCAACCTTCATATCTACACATGTGTACATCTCTATATCAGGATTGTCATTTTAATGAATAATATACACAACCTTTTTCTGGCAGAACTCATTATTAAATTACCTTCCCTGCAATTAGACAAACAAACTATATTAGAATGTATTGCTGGTTAAAAATCAATACTTTCCCCACGCACAATTAGCTCATTTGTTTGACAGCAACAATGATTATGAGTCATCCTGCATGGTGACATGTTGTGCTCTTAAAATCAATTCTAAACCTAATGGGGACATGAAGTCATCCCTGCTATAAATTCTCAATGTGTGCATGTGCTTATTATATCATATCTAACGATGTGAATTTACATATAACTCAAACATGTGCTGGTTTATGTTGCCCTAGGTTTTACTGCTATTAAATGTTATTTTTGTTTTTGTTTATAGGATCATAACCTGAGGGAATTTATCAGACCAGACGCATCTGGTTACACTGCAGCTACACCGCAATTCAAAATAACAATAATATAACAAATTGAGTATGTACTACTTTTACACAAAAAAAATAATTTTGGATTTTAGAGTCTGCCTCAAGAACAATAATGTACATTAACAGCAATCTAAATTACAGGAGATTCTAACAGCTGCAAAACCATTAAACAAAATCTAAAATGACTAAATCTATCCCATCCACCGTCAGTTAGTGTATAGTTCACGTTAGGACACAGGTTTTATAAGTTTGTTATAAAAATAATAAAAATCTAACAACAGCGAGTCTAATGATTCAATTTGATGTTTAGGAGTTAATTCAGATTTCCTTTAAAAAAATAAGTGCTATAAAAACACCTACAATTTGTTTCCCCAAGTTGTCACTTTATCACCTATGTAGCAGGATATCCGTGCGTCTCTATGCGACACCAGAGATCCTGCAGTTGATGTGAATGCAACTTCTCTCCGCTGACCTCTTGCCTACATAGTTTAGAGTCTGATCCAGTTTGGCTGCTGCTAAGCTAAGCTGGGATGAAAGCTATGTGACCGTCAGAAAGAGAGACGGGGGGGCGATGGAAAGAAAAGTAGGAAGGACGAATAGACGGAAAGAAATAATAGGAGACAGAGAGATATGCAATGGTGGGGGAGGGAGGGAGGGAGAAGTTACAGCCGGGGCTTGTGATGAAGCGAGGATGAGTGATGACAGCTGGAAACACACACACACACACACAGACACACGCACACACACACGCACACACACACGCACAGACACACACACAGACACACACACAGACACACACACAGACACACACACAGACACACACAGAGACACACACACACACACACACACACGTGCCCACCTAGGCCACAGGCTGGTTTGATCTCAGGAGACTGGCGTGAACATGTGGGGAAGAGTCGGTGGGATGTGCAGCTTTTGCCGGACTGGGTGGGAGAGGTCTCCGAGAGGACCTGAGTGGGGCCACGGAGAGGAGAGGAGGTTAAGATCTCTCATTCACTACCGATACAAAAAAAGGAAAATGTACAACTGCTCAATTAAAGAGATGTGGGATAATAAAAAGCCTGAGTCTGGTTGTATCATTATAAGCAGTACCTCCATAGAGCCCGTCTTGCGGTTGCGGATCATGGGTGACCTTCGCTGGATGTTGATTGGCTCAGAGAGAGGAAGTGCTTGGTCCGGCTGGTCTTGGGAGAGGTCCTCTAGACTGCCCTGATTGGGCTTTTTGTCTTGATTCTGATTGGTCAGACAACAGGAGAAGGATGTTAAACCATTGAACTGCATGCACAGGTATGGCCACCTGAGCTGTCCAACATTACATTCTGAATAAAACATCACTGTTACTCATCGGCAAATATTTATTTGACAACATACTCGCATAAAACAAGCAGAATATTATGAGTTCTACATGAATCTCTGCCAGGAGGATCATGTGTGTGTGTGAGTGAGTGAGTACCTCGGTGTCTGTTCATGGCTACAGCAAACTGCATAATATTTTGTGTGGCCAGTTATGGATGCATGCTTAAGGACCTCTTGTGGTTGCACCGACTCACACATTCTCAAAACACCTTTTAATGCTTGTTTCATACTACCACTGCTTCAATTTTCACCAAAAAGCGGTACAGAATACCAGATTGAAAGGCAGCCCACTAAAATAATTTAATATATTTATGATTTCTTAGTTTACAAGGCTAAGGACAAACTGCACTACTTTAAAATGCCAGCTGAATGCAACCAAAACTTTAGAACCCTGAAAAAGACTGAAACCTGTGAACACGTTCACACACCTCTGAGGATGCTGGACGGAAACCGAAGCCAAGAGGTACGTTCTCCTCGTCTTCACAGCCTTTGACTCCTGGGCTGAAGTGAAGCTCAACATGGAAACGCTCCTCTGAGGAGGGGTCCTGCCCACAAAACAAATATAAAGACATAAAAAAATCCATGCATAAAACTGAAGTGGGAAGACTGGAAAATATGAATGAAAATAGACTTTTGCTGTTCAGTTATGTAGCTCTCTGCAAGCTGACCTTATTGTTGTCTTCATACAGCATAATGACTATCTGTGTCATGTAGTTGAGTTCAGTCACAGCACTCAGGTAGTCCATGGCCTGTTTCCACTGCTGGTCATTCTCTTCCTGGTACTCAAAAAAAAACATACATACTGTTAACAAAAGCAAACTTTAATTCAGACATAAATAAACTAACAAACATCCAAATTACAAAAAAAAAAAAAAAACAGCAAACATGCAAACTAAAATCATCACATCACCATGAAGTAAAAAGGTGTCATATTTGAGACCTGAATTTACCAGAAATTAGGGAATATGATGTTAAATAGAACATACATTTATTAATAATGAGGGTTGGACAATGTTGCTACATTAATATACTAGTATTTAGTATTTTCAAATATGTGTATGCATTAGACGTGAGACAAAACTCTTACAAATTCAAAAAAACACCATTATACTGAATGATTGCTCTACTCATTGCTGTACATTACGTTATGTGTACAATCTAACAGGAAGACAAGTAATCACACATGTTGCTTTGAAGAAAATGAGTCCTGAGTGGTCCCTTCTGGTGATCTGTGGTAGACTGCTCTTAACATTCCTGATGTTAAATTATGGTAAACCCAGGTAAACCCAGCAGACCCCTATTGATGTTTCACTATCAGCGGGCACAGAAGGATGAAACCAAGTCACTACTAAAACAAAATGGTCAGGGATGATGAAAGCAGACATACATCCAGCAGTCCTCCGTAGCGGAAGACACTGAGCAGGGAGTGAACGTGGCTCTCGCTGGTGAAGTAGAGACGTGTGCGGACGTGACGACCAGGAGACATCACGCCACGAGAGTACCTGAATGTCAGGGGACAAGTGATGACACAAAGCTGATCAATCAACAAACACACCACCATAAACCTACACAAAACACACTGGCTGTATCCAAAATAACTCACTATATAGTATATAGACTATATATTTGGTTCACCATTATATACTGTATGTGTGTGTGTGTGTGTGTGTGTGTGTGGTGGCTTATGCTCTCACAGGGGGTGCAGCTTGTTAACAGACTCGTCCTCGTGGGTCCTCTGCAGGTCCAGCTGGATTTTCTTCATCAAAGGAACACAGTAAGCCTGAGCGATGTCCAGTTTCTCCGCTTTGCTGATGCCGTACTCCTGATATGGATTATATGAACAAGCCTTTTTAACACTTTCATCCACAAGACGGACATCACAGAATGGACACAGATAGGCGACACATTAATGGCTTTTAATTGGAATAGTGTGTCTCTGTTGCTGTTGTAATTTATGGCTATATTTTTAGAGAGAGTATTTTGAATTTCTCACACAACCTATTAATACCTAACTTATTGATGCAACTTTTTCTTTCTACAGGGATCATAATGATTTTATGATCTCCTTTCCTCTGGAATTCAACTCTTCTAGTATAATTCAGTTGTACTGCAAAATGTGTGCATAGTTAAGGCATGTTAACTTCTAGACAGTGCCAGAGAGAACCTGAAAAGTGCTACAAATCTAAATGACGCCTTTAACCTGAGGTATGACGATGTCAGCCAGGGCGCGGGACAGTCTGAACAGCTCCGGCGTGTCCTCTAGTACAAGCGTGGCATTGTGCTGCAAGTCATATTTGATACAGTCGTAGATGTCCGGGATCTTGCTGATGTCGTAGCGGCCGTTCTTCATGCGAAAGTCTCTCTCCAGTTTGGACCAGCGCTGTAGCATCAGCTCCAACGTCTCACTGTGGTACAGCTGAAGGTCTGAGGCAAAGCACAGGCATACTTGACATTTCCCTACAAGGACACACTTGAACCTTTTCTGCTTCATAGATTGTTTTGGGGGGGCATCTAAAGGGACAGGCTGTCAGTGTTGTGTGCTGGATTCAGTGACTTTTGGAGCGAGCGCTCCCAGACACTTTGCATTTGAAAACAATAATAGTTTTTAATATTAACAACCCTAGCTTTAACCAAATGTTTGGGCTTTAACAGAGTTAAACATTTTGATCAATATGTTCTCTTCTGTATTCAGGTACAGGTTTCTTCCTTATATTCATGCTACCTGCAGACTTGGGGTCCTCCAGTCTCTTGCGGATCTGTGAGTTGAGACTCTGGATGAGGGCGTAGACCTTGTCACAGGTTTCGACTGGATCCTGTATGACCTTCATTGAGTTCACCAGCGATGGGCTGTCAGTTGGTGCCAACTGGGACACAATGGAAACAGAAGGATAACTTCTTCCATAAAACATTGTATTTATTATTCCCCTGGGTACAGCTTGAATACTACGCCGTCTCCCACAAGCAATATCGTATGGGCATTAAGTTACAATGGGAAACACTTCTTTGGAAAAGCTTAAATATTTTGATGACTTGAGAATCACATCCAGCTGTTTAAACATACCATGTGGACTCTGCACCTTATCAAATCAAACCATTTTCATCTTTTCACCTCGCCAAATACCTTTTGATAGTCCACCTCTGTAAACTTCTGGCTCTTCTGCATGATTTCGTGCAGCCTGGCCTTCACTTTCTGTTGGCAGTCAGTCAGAGAGTCGCTGTCACTGTCCAGCAGGCCATTCATGTTGGCACTCTTCACCATCTGAACCAGGATTGGAGTCAACTCCCCCTCAAGAGCCAGCAGACCCTGCAGAGAAACCCAGGAACTTGAACTGAATCATGGTATTCTACTTAGTCCATGTCCTGTGAGAGTAATACATACAGTACATGAGTCGAGAGTAAACTTGATGTGATTATACTACAGTCAAGCTGAATCCTGGTTCCTCCCTGTTTTCTCTCAAAGTATATTTAAACTTTCAAGCACCTTATTTTCTCTTATTGTGGATTTACAGCTACCTAAAATGTGAAGTTTACAAGGAATGTGTCAAATTATAAATGTTAAGTTAAACGCTGAAAATACTGTATTTTACAATATTACAATACAAAGCTGAAAACAATTAATCTTTTAGTCGTTGAAATTAATCAAATGTATGTTGATACATTTATTTTGTAATCTTGAGAATAACTGCTACTACTTTTCAATAGCAAAACATCACACACAGCACTATATTCATGTATGCAAAATATGTGAAAGTAACCGGGAAACCCTAAAGATTTACATAGAGATATTTACATGGGTTTAACGTTTAATTTGACAGCGTTGCCCAAAAGGACAGCAATGTGTGTGCATTGTGTCCATCTTCTATAAAACCTGAAGATGATACTTATATTGTGAATCACAGGATTTACATTTTCAACTCATTTATTGCAGAAATTATTATTATTATGGTCCTGAAAGCTTTCAGAAGTTATAGATATAGTATATGGAGTATAGTCCTTAAGGTAAGGTGTCAGCGTTACCTTTGCGAAAGCAGCGGCGGTCATCTGCACCCTGCCTTCATCGGAGGCGTAGATCTTCAGGTCATGGCGGTAAGTGCTGTGCAGGCGCAGGAGGCCACAGCCTGGAAACCCGGCATAGTCACCTGGAGAATGTGCACAGAGTGGTGCATCATGGTTAACTGGCCCGGTTACTGCACTGATATTGTAAAAATTCATTTTCAGGCAGTTGAAAGAAAAGAGAAATAAATGAAATAAAACAGTGTCTTGATTGTACCCAAAAGTACCAAGGAGTTCCATTAAAAATAGGCACACAGGCGATACATGGCACCTGTGCAGGTGCAACATCACTTTCAGTTCAAATGCATTGTCCTCAAAAATGCTTTCCTAGATTTTGACATGGTTTATTTCACTTAAATGTGAAAATAATTAATCCGGTGCAACTTCACCCACAAAAATATATCAAATATTTTTTCTTACATGCCCCCACAGCAAATAAAGAATCACACAAACAACGGTCTTCATAAATGAAAGTAAATTGGGGTCGCAACAGCAAAACTATAAAAACAAATCTGTTTAAAAAAATCAGAGGATTTGTGCATTATAATAGAAGTCTTGTGTTTCCACTCACTCACTCAGTACTTCCTAAAGAAATGCATCTTTGCTGAAAGTTATCATTTCAAACACTTTGCAGCCTCACTATTGTATAGGCACACTAGTCGTCCTTGCTAGTCTAAACAACTCTGAAGTGTTATAAATACGTTTTTGTGAAAAACATATGTTTAGGAAGCAGTGAGCATATGACTGGATAAATGAGACTTGGATTATACTGCACAATTAGTGCGCGTTTGTAAATAACTGTTTTGATAAGGTTATGCTGTTGTTAAACCTGGTACCCCATTTACTTTAATGTATCAAGGATTTACTCTGGTTTATAATTCTCTGTTCAACATGTTTTGGTCATTTTGTGGGTGAAATATTCTTCTAAGCTATAAATAAAATGAAGTGAAAGTGAAATTAACAAATGTTGAGTAAACCCCCAAAATTACTGAAGAAGGCTCTTCTGGAGAAAAGATCAAATATTACCAACTTGAAAAGCAACAATAGTAAAAAATGATTAACATGCTAATTATACATAAATTAATGTAGCTGTTGGAGGTTGATGCATACCAACGGTACAGATCAAATCACAATGATGCTTCATGCATTTTTCTTTAGTGTACAGTCAAATCCATATCAGCCTGATGTTATACATTTGACTACCCTGGGTTAACATGCCTCATTTGAAGAAGACCTGGGAAGCGTTGGGAACATACCCGTCCCAGGTTCTAATCCAGGCTAAAGTAGACTATTTTTTTTTAAAGTATGTCCCAAGGACCCATGAAGAAAAGGCAGTAGGATTAGTGTGAGATGATCCGCGTTAGCTTACAACACCAAACTGCAGTCACTTTAGCTGCCAGTGGATGTATGCATGTGTGACCAAAACAATATCTGTTGCAGTGGATCACATTGAGAACACATCGATGACGACACAAACAATTCACAGCAATCTCAATGTGGGACAAACAGGACTAGTGTCCGAATGAAACAGGATCATGATGAGATCAGAGCACGTTAGTGGACGGAGCGGCAAACGCCAGAATGAGAAAGGCGTGGAAGAGTGGTGATATCCAGGAACCCTTTCTCTTACCAAAGCCAACAGGGGACTCACAGCCAAGGGACCGGTGGTTACCGGCTAGTAGTTTACACAGAGCAACAGCAGGTAAGAAGAGAAGAGCAGAGTTAATAGACAAAACTTGTGGTTGGGAAAGAAGCATGAAAACAGTCGCTGGGGTGAGAAAATAGTCTTCTTTTACTTGAAAAGAAGCAACAAAAGAGGCAGACGATTTTTATCTACTTTCATTTCTGCTTCAGGTTGTTTGTCTTTACAGCTGGGGAGATATTTTGCATGCACTATGAAACAAAAAGCAGTCAGAAGGAAAGCTTGAAAAGGGGGTCTATGAATGATACAGAGGCTGCAAAAAAAACCTTCATGTAACAGGTAGGTTTGTCCATTTACTCACTGCATTTAACTCAAGGTTACAGGTATTGGGAGGAATCCTTTCAAGCAATAAATAGTAACTCCCCACTTCATTTTGCATTGAGGAAAAGCATTGCCGCATTTCTATCTCATGCACAACACACAATTAGGTGTAGTCAGGTGAGCTCAGCGGCAGAGGATGTGGGAAGAATTTCACAACTTATATATAGTGTAGTTACTCTTCTAAAAATACTACGAGGAACATTCATTTCGTGTTGACTTTGGAGCCCCCTGTGGATAAGAGCGGATGTGTTTCCATGAGCTCCATCGCATTGTGTCGGAAAGATCTGCAGCTGCCACACTCCCTTTACAAAACCTCTCATTTCACTGCAACAGAGTCTGATACTATGCCCTGCTAGGTCCTGGTTTTGGTTCTCCTGTGTATTACTTATCTCCAGCAGGCCCACTAATATGGCCTGGGCCTCTCGGATCGTGGAAAAATGACTGCGTAACCACCAGGAAGCAGGCGATGAGCTCCCGGTCCTGGGAGACAGACCCAGCTGCCCCGCTGCAGCTTCTCAATCTCTGCCAGCCGCTGGCGGAGAGCAAACTCAGTGGACCCTGCAACCAAAGTCGGCATACAGATAGTCCTGAAAGATCCTCCCAAGTCCTGACCACCACCTCTGTTCCAACTGAAGGTCTAAGAGACCCCACTGGAGGCTGAAGAAGTTTCTGGTGAACCCGTTTGCTGTACAATTAGCAGTACATTCGCTCAGTTGTCATGGGACTATATATATGTTCAGACTTTATTCTGAGCACTTTAAGGACCTTGAGTTAAGTCTGTTTTTTCAACTGCTGTCAAGAATGAACTGCCAAGCTCAAATGTACGAGTGTATTTAGATGCAGATGCTTTCATGGCCACTGGGAAACAACTGACTGACGGAGTGGAACATTAAGTGCTTTGAAAAAAAGCGTTGTAATTAAGGCTTAAAGGAGCACAGAGCTCAGAGGCTGAAGTCGGCATCGACTCATGTGAGTGAGTTAGATTAGATTAGATCCTGATGGACAGGCAGCCCCTCTGCCATCAGTGTATGAATGTGTGTGAACGGGTGAATGTAGACTGAATGTGGTGTTAAGTAGCCTCAGTGGTGGAAAAGACGATATAAATGCAGGTCCATTCACCATTAATTCACACTATGTTTGAATGATTAACGATATACCAGGCTAAAACTTGTTTTCCCATTTAAGATGTTCTAGTCCAACAGGCTTCAATACACATTCTGTAACCGAGTATGACATTACAGATGATATTGTATTTGTGTCTAGGCTTTGTGCTGGGCTGCAGTAAGCCTGAAAATCTGGCTTGTCAACTTTAAAATAACCTTCAGCCATGAGACACTGTATGTCAGCTATGCAGTGTTTACATTGTTCTCACTTTGAGTGACTGAAGAGGAACGGCTTGAAATAGACATTTATGAGCAAAGGTACACGTGGCGGACCGACAGGGCTGTGTGTGTGTGTGTGTGTGTGTGTGTGTGTGTGTGTGTGTGTGTGTGTGTGTGTGTGTGTGTAGTGTGTGAGTTAAAGAGGTGAATTTCACATAGCAAAAGTCAGCCAGTTAAATCTATTAATTTGATAAAACCAGGAAATAGATAGGAATTTCACACCAGAATGTATTCCACAACTTGTCTTCTATAGCTTGTTTTTGTACTGAATGGTAGTTTTAAGATGTGTTTTACCATAACAGCCCAACTTTTTTGAGACAAAATAGGAAAAAGTACAAAATCAAACATTTTAAACAATGGAAGAACTGAATTTGCATAAGAGCCAAAGTAGAAGGATGCCTCATAAGAATGTGCTATAGTTAGTGTGGGTCCAGTGGGTACCTTGTCCTCCAGGGTACATGCAGCGAAAGGCCCTGCCCAGCTCCTCAGCCTGAACCCGGCCTGCAGGTGTCAGCTCGCCGCCCCACTTCAACACCAGCAGTAGAGATGGACCATCCTTCTTAGAGTCTGAAAAACAAACGCGTAGATTCATTCATATATATATATATATATATATGAACTTGGATGAAGGTTAAAAAAGGTTAAAAAAAGAACAACAACTTCAGATATATATATATATATATATATATATATATATATATATATATATATATATTCTGAAGTTGTTGTTCTTTTTTTAACCTTTATATATATATATATTATATATATATATATATATATATATATATATATATATATATATATATATATATATTCTGAAGTTGTTGTTCTTTTTTTAACCTTCATCCAAGTTCAGATTTCTGTTCTGAAAATGTATGCAGATTAACACATATTTTATAAGATATTGCCTAATTTTCATATTTAAACATTAAATTTCAGAAAACTTATACATACATATACGTAATACAAAAAAGTTATATTTAAGTAAGTAATCGACTGGGGAAGTTCATGGCAGTATGGATTAGTAAAACTTTTTTACCCTATGCAACTGGGATATCTCCCCATAAACTGACATCGAGCAGCTTCTCGTTAGTGGCTGGTGATGAACCAAAACCTACCTTCTTCTTCACTCGAGGCTTTAGGTTGACCATTACGTAGGTAGGTCAGCTGGACTTTCCTGTTGATACCTGAGAAATGACCATACCTGGCAAGACAATGTGCACATAGACAGACAGACATATTGTAAACACACACACAGATACACAGAAATCATTTATCCCATCTTGAAGAAATTTGTTTAAATACAATATATATAAATAAATATAATATAATAGCATACATCTGACTTTTATTCCAACAAAAGCTTAAATAAAGGACAGAAAAGGGGATAATCCACACAACCAAGTATCAGTATAAGCAAATGCTTTGATGATTATTCAGCCAGTATGCAGATATTTTAGACCAAAGACCAATAACGCCAATTGACCTCAGAGTCTGATGTCACTGTATAATTGGGTAAATATGTATTTGGGCCAATACTAGTTAAAAGAAAAAAAAGGCATGGGGGAGAGGATTAATATTACTACAAAAAAATCTTGGATATTGAATAAGTAAATATCCATGAAGGAAACTCGCAAAAATAGTGTTTTTTTTTGCCAAGGAATCAACCACATCAAAACACAGATACCCCTGTTAAACACTACGGTAACGTGAGCCACCAAGTGCAAAATTTATTAATTATATTAGTATTTACTTAAGTCCATAAAATAAAACAGAAAGACCTTCATGACCTTGACCTCCCTTCTCTTATAAGAACACTACTTGAGGAGCAACAACACAGTCGTAAATCATGAGACGTAAGTGAGTGGGTGTAATAACAGGAGAAACAAAGGGAAAGGGTGACTGCTTTTAAACAAAAGTGCAAAGTGAACTTCAACGTGAATTTCAAAATGTATTGTTATTCATAAAAAGTCAAACACAGACACAGTCATCAGAGCCTCCACTTGTCCAGCACACTGCGCTTTAGTAAGAATGTGGCACATCCTACAGACTAATGGTCGCATAGTGTTTTCTAATAGGACAAGCAGCTGAGCAGACACCTCAAAAGTGCCATGATGATGGACAGTGAACAGGAATAAATAACTCTGGCAGGAAGTCAGAGGATCTGAACAGCTGCCAAAAGACTCGCACATCATCCCTGTGGTGAAACAATGCTTGGTATTCATTTGAATCTACTGGAGGATCAACTGGGTGGGGCTTACTGCATCACTGCACTACTAGACTAATGCACTACAAACACTCACTCTTTCAGTGTCCTTCATACTATTATTACTATAAATACACATTATTAGCTTTTTCCCCTCATCGACTTCAGTCCTCAGTTAGAAAGGCACAGTACAAATCAAAAGGAAATGGCTTCAGATATTTTTAAACTTATGCTTGTGCATTTCTTACTGATTTCACAAATGAATAATCCAGAGTTTGAGTATGTAAGATGTAAAGCCTTAGAACAGCTATAATCAACGTAATCATATTAAAAATATAGTTTCCTCGGCTCTACAGAGTGTTTCAGTTTCTTTCAGCTCGTTGTTTAGATTTTACGGCCCTCAACTTCACTGTTGTGGTTCAGTCTCAATGCTCTCATCATTGCCATTTTCAGCACAAAAGGCTCTGATAGACCCGGAGTATAAACTCAGCATCAAACTGCAGACTGACACAGTTACACAGTCAGTATACTGGAGGATTTGGGAGCTAGCGGTAAGTTGGTAGTGAGACATAGTGGAGACCAAAACACAGCTACAAAGTGTGTGAATATTGGTCTTAGAAAGTGAATGCTGATTCCTATCTGCTGGATAAACAGGCGACTGTTTGTTCACCGTATCAAAATGAAAGATGATAATATGCTAGTGTTGTTTCTGCAACCTAGTATTAGTTTTAAAGATGTATGTCCGCGTTTTTAGAAGCCTTTTTGAAAACAGGAAAAACATTTTTAACCTGAACAAGTGGTGAAGCAAGCGTGTGCAGGCCATACTTTGTTTCTTTATGTTTCACTCAAAGCATGCAGTTTCAGGTAAAAAGAACAAACAAAAGGAATTGGGGGGGAAAAGTAGAATTTCTTTGATAATATATTTAAAAAATTGGAAAGAAAACATTTTTCCAAGTGCCCACAGTTGTTACCAGCATTGGAAACAATGTGGAAAGCATGTGCTGTACATACTTAACCATCTACTTAAAACCGTTCTGTTTGTTCGGTTCATCAACCTGTTGCTCAAAGTTTCACTGAATATTTGTCATGTGACTGTTGGACTCAACAGGAGCGCAGAATGTTGTTTTGTACAGAATCTTTGTTTATTTGTGGGAAAATATTTTACATGAGATATGCAGGATAAACTGATTTTGATGAAATAACACTATTTAAAGCATAGATTTGATTATTTTTCCCTTGCGGAAACATTTCTATTTTTAAGTTTTTGGATATGATAAATCATGTAATTTTTGAATTTTCTTAAAAAAAAAAAAAAAAAAAACATTTTGCACACTGCCAGAGGTTCAGCTGGTTAAAGTGCATTTGAAATAAGCATTCTGTGGTGTATGAGCTGGCAGAAGTGTGATGAGCAAAACAGCTTCAACTGAGGTGGATTACTCTTCAGTTTAGTTGAAGTTTCAGTGGACCGTGTTGCAAATCCCGCCCTGCCTTTATTAGACCTTTTCACTTTAGAATATAAGCGGCTTTGAACATTGCATTTCTTTTTGAAATTGATAATCTCAGATTTCCTCATAGTTTTTTGTTGTTGAACTCAGTCCAATCTTTCTGGAGAAGAGCCCCAGCAAATCACTAAAATGAGTGTAAGTGCTGATTGGAGGCAGGAAGACATAAGGAGAAGAGTCTAATTGATATGTGGTGAGAACGCATGCCATCAAAGTAGCACAGCACACACTGATTTACACACGCACAGAGAAACACAGTGAAATCATCAAGGAAATTTGACTGTGTATGTGTCTAGTGTTAATGGCTAAAAATGGATGGATGTTAATGAAAATGATACACTCAGTGCACAAAACATTAAGAATACCATTCAAATATTGAGTAACATTTTTCACAAGCTGTGTGGAAACTAGCTTCTTCCCCATTTATTCAGCAACCATTTTAAATGGTGAAATCTTTAAATCATTCACCTTGGTCTGTGCTAGAGAGAGAACAGGTATTCCTCATATTTTGCATGCACTGTCTATATAGACTTAAAGAAAAGGAGGGTGGTAAAACCTCATCCTTTAAAGTGAGAAGGGAGAGGGTGCATACTGAGTGTCATTCAAACTGGATTCCCTTTTGGAGAGAAAGAGGGAGGGATGGGTGGAAAAAGAGAAACAGAGACAGTGGGAGGGGAAAAAAGGAGAAGGCAAAGAGTTAGAGACTCTAGAGGGAGAGGGAGAGAATCAAGGTCAAATCGTGTCCGTTTGTGAGTGAGAGGAAAGATGACTGAACCCGAGTGAACCCTGGATGAGTGTCGGCAGACTAAGCTACTTTTGCATCATGAATTGCAGATGAGAGTGGGTGACTGCTGATGAATAATGACAAGGAGGATGACAGATGTTGTGTCGTCTGTTTGCTCATCTGTATATTTCATGCGAGACGTCACTCACATCTCCAGGACAGTCTTGAGTTGCTCTAGTTTAGATTTCTTCTCCTCGATTTCACAGTCAGTGTGTTGGCCCAGTTCAACCAGCAGCAGGCGGGCGATATCCAGCACTTCCTGGAAACATGGAGGCAGTGATTCGTTTTTATTTTACTTGTCAAACTAATACAGACACTGGAAAATCCTACCATGTAGAAGACAGGAATAATGTTCTATAAAAAGATGATAAAGTGACAGGATGAATGCAGTGACAGCTAAGCATAAATATTTAGAAAACAAAACAATAATGGGTTAGGATTCATAATAATAATTATGAAGCTTGATGTATTCAAATGTAACTGTATCCTCTGAAACCAGTCATTATGCTGAAAGGATTCAGTCATAATCTGCCAAAACAACCTGAAATAAACATGAGGAGATGAAGTGTGGGAAAATGTAAGATCAGGAATTCAAATAAATCTTACTCACTTGTAGCTGTTTTGGCTTCTTCAGCTTTAGTTTTCCTGACTTGTAGCCTCCATACTTCTCAAACAACTCAAAAAATCTGTGCAAAACAAACAAACCATTAGGATTAGGAGATACAGTTTCATTGGATAAGGTCAATATCTAAAATATGTATAGTATGAGTCTAAAATAAAATGGGGAAGACTGACAAGCTGTGGCAATTTATATTAATATATTCCCATTAAATTAGAAATGTATGCTGAAATATAAAGTTGTTACCACCAATGCTTTTCTGTTAAACAGACTTATATTAATACATTAATGATAAATACACTGTTAAATGCAGACAAATAAAAACAGGGAGGAAACCCTTGGAAACCCATAAATCTTCATGTTGATTTGTGTGGACAGTAAATGAGTTCTCACATATATTACACCTTAATCTTCTTATCCAGTGTTTTTAAGTTAGATGATGGAAACTAAACAATAATAGTTTTACACAGCAGACCAAATATTTGAAAGATACGATGACAGAACGGGACTTACAGAGGATGTCGGACCTCCATTTTCATCTTTTGCTTTGGAGTGCGATCTCCATGACGGATGATGGCAATCACGCAGCGCAGCTCCATCCTGAATAAGGTTGGCAGGACAAAATGAAAATGAGACATGAGTCATTTCATCATTGCACCTTGACCAACATTGCCTAAAAAACACTCAAAACCTATTTTTAATTTTCAATGAGAATGTTCTTCCATTCTTACTGTGAATTAAAAAAAAAAAAAAAAAAAACACTCTTATTCACTCAAATTAGTGGGAAGTAAATACATTATGGTAAAAGAATATATATTTTTCAACATTGAAGGGCACTTTTTTAACATAGAATTTTTAATTGGTTTGCAAATTTAGTTCAAAAGTACTGTCCATACGCATTTAAGGACTTTAATAAAACTAACCTGTTGAATAAAAACATACAGTAACGTTCATATTGTATGTCGTAAGATGATATAACATATTTTTCAGGCTGTTGAGGGACCTTGAACTTCATATACTAATATTTTGTTTTTCAGTACGTACATTGTTCCTGAGGTTGTTGGGACGATGGGGATGTCTTCAGCTTCCATGGGGATGGACCAGGGGATGTGGAACTGTGGGGCTAACTCCCTCATCACCATGTTCCTAGTGAAACAGAGAAAGGCAAAAATAAACCCTAAACATTAAGAGCATTGGAATCAGGTTAAACGATAAATACCACTCAGGCAAAGGACAAAATACAAAGCACAACTAAATTTGCCAATCTTTCTGCAGGATCGTCTTTGTGCAGTTTTAATTTTTTCTGGTGTGACCACTCACACAGTGCCACACATTTCCATCGCATAGAGTTTATCAGGCCTGTGGAAAGTTGGTCTTCTTCTCTTGCCCATACCATAACCCCACCGCCACCATGGGCCACTCTAATCACAACGTTGACATCAGCAAACCGCTCATCTGCCCAGTAAAACCGGAATCCATCCATTCATCTCCAAAGTGTCAAGACAACCAGTGAGGACAACCAGCCTGCAGATGAGCTTCCCTGAGACGGTAATTCTGGTTATGCAAACCAATTGTTGCATCAGCTGTCCGGGTGGCGTGGTTACATGTGGTCTGCGGTTGTGAGGGCGGTTGGATGTAATGCCAAATTCTCTCAAACGACTTTGGAGATGGCTTATGGTTGAAAAATCAACATTCAATTCATTTGCAACAGCTCTGGTGGACATCCCTGCAGTCAGCATGCTCCTGCAGAATTTGTGGCTTTGTGCTGCTAATTGTGCTGCTAAAAGAGTGGTCTTTTATTGTGACCAGCCTTAGGCACACCTGTGCAATGGTCATGCTCTCTAATCTGCATCTTGACATGCCACACCAGTCAGGTGGGATGGATTATCTCAGCAAAGGAGAAGTGCTCACAAACACAGACACACATTTGTGAACAGAATTTGAGAGAAACAGGCCTTCTGTGTACGTAGAAAAAGTCTTATCTTTGATTTCGTAAAAAATTGGAGCAAAAACAAAAGTGTTTTCTTTGTTGTTTTTGTTGTTTTTTTAAGTGTTTTTGATGTATTGTGAGAATCTGTGAAGATTTGTTCAATACTACATGCTAACTGACACAATAACTACATGCATGCTAGTGTCCATTACTAGAGAGGTGTATTTCCTCAGTCTTTCTATTTTTAATGTATGAGCGTGAAGTCGTACTTCAGTTACTTTGCCTGGAAGGAGAGGTGATAAATCAGAAACAAACTAGAGCTGACAACAGGACCCTCCAAGCTGTCCAGAGTTTGGATAAATTACAACATGACAGCTTCAAGACAATATTGACTTTAAAATGTAAAACGAGCCAATTCTTCAAAAGTGTAAGAGATGTCAGATACTAAAGAAAACTACAAGAAAAGATGCAAACCACAAATTCACAAATTGGAGCGGACATTTACATAAATTGTGTTTCCTGAAGGCTTTGGTTGAGAAGATTCTGGTGTCCATTATTTTCATTCTTGACTGATGCGGCAAAATAGTTTTATTAAGCAGTCTTTGTTCAAAGATTGAAATAAATTGTTATGGTTTAGTGGTCTACTCAAATTACATCTATTTATGCATCAGCAAAGTTCCAGGTAGTAGTACATTTGTAAAGCACATTTCAACAACAATTCAAAGTGCTTTACAAAATATGGAAAAGCATAATGAAATATATAAAGTAATGCAATGTTTAAAGTCATACAAGTGAAATAGAAGATAAAAATCGACTAAAACAAAGACAAACAGTCTAGACAAAGATAAATAGTGTGTAAGCTGAAGTCACATACCCCAGGACTTTGGCACAGTCGTCATAGTACTTCATGGAGTTTTTGACGAAGCTGAAGCCATTAACGTCACAGACGAAGGAGTGGCCGTTGGCTCTGAGTAGGTCGAACCCACAAACTGTTTGCTAAAAATCACACACAAAACAGAGTTTATGTACATTTACACATCTTCATAGAGATTAGCTACAAAACATTCTGAAACAAAACCTCAATTTATTTTTATTAGACAGCGCTAAGACGATGATTCAGATCAAGGCCTGGACTTTGAATTGTTTTTTACAGGTGAACATTTTGACATAAAAGTGAATTAACTTTTTTCTTAACCAATTTTTTCTTGAATTCAAATTGACATTTTTTTAATATCTGGATCGGAACAAAATGTTACATTTCTGCTTGTAACAGAAATAAAGGAGAAAGGAGGTTGAGGAGAAATATCTGTATTTAAAGGACTGTTATTCAGTCACAGGTTTGTGTTCACGAGGCTTTCAATGCAGCCAGAAGTGGCGTTTTCGTTTTTTTTTTTTTAAAAGGAACAATTTCTAATTGGGCTCGTACGATTTAAAAACAATGTTCCTTTGGGAATACTGTGTAATACACAACGTCCTAATATTAAGAGCTGCACTGACAATACAAAGAGCTTATAAATTATTGATGCTCCGTGACTCATTGTTCTATGTTTTGAAGAGAACATATGTGTAAAATATTGGGTGTATACCGAATTTGGTACCCAATAAACATATTAGCAAAAAGACAAAAGACGGTGATTCATAAGGCCTGAGAGAGGTCGACTGGGTACGGAATAATAGCTCAGGAAATTATCTGACCAACAGCAACAATTCAGTTCAGTTCAATTGTATTTATAGTGCCATATCACAACGACACGTATCTCAGTTGAATAGCCCTACATGATGACTAAAGCTTACCTTGAAGGCCAGGCAGACCTTACGGGCCACCAGTTTCTCCATGGCGGTCAGCATGACGGGGTAACGGATCTCTTTCCCCTCACTGTCCCTCTCTACCTTTCCATCTAGCGCAGGTGACTTACGGGCCTCGGCGTGGGCGTAGTCTGGACCCACTGTGTAAACCTGAGATGTCAAGACACACAAACATAAAAAAGTGTCTATGCATCATGATTTGTACATCTCAGCATGAGTCACTATTGCATGAATCAGTTAATGGCTGAATAAACAGGCACAGTACCTTCACATCAGTACCATCTGTGGGCATGAACTCCTCGTAAATGTAGGATCCAGTCTTTCGTACGCTGGTCTCTGGGGAGTACACACTGCTACGACTCCCTATCTACAGCAACATGACAGAGAGACAGAGAGACAGAGGAGCACACCCGTAAATAAATTATATTTTACATTGTAAGTATCTGGATCAGTGCACCTGCTAGTGACTGAATAATTTTTCCTGCTGGGAGATGTCCACCTTTCTGAAGAGTCTCTGGCTGCCCCCTCCAGCAGATGTTGGGTAATAGATATAGACATTGTGGTCCTCTGCACACACAGGTTTCTCCACGAAGGGCTTAGGGAACACCTCTCCGTTCACCTCCACATGGTCCTCCCCCTCCACCAGGTT
The DNA here is from genome assembly GCA_029853015.1 of Chelidonichthys spinosus. Taxonomy (NCBI): domain Eukaryota; kingdom Metazoa; phylum Chordata; class Actinopteri; order Perciformes; family Triglidae; genus Chelidonichthys; species Chelidonichthys spinosus. The sequence goes on along the minus strand of CM056825.1, from coordinate 15,390,967 downwards.
ACACTCTGCACAGGGTAAGACTTTAGTTTTGAACAAATACTAAAACAAAAAGTCAAAAATCAGCGGCGATGCTACAAACAAGGAAAATACACAAATACGTTTACAAATTGAATGAATGTACAATCAAATCATTTTCAAGCCATAGCAGGCATCCAACCCTAGAATAAATCCATTAAATATCTACTTACATAATTAGTCCTTTACTGAACCAGGACAGCTACTAAGATACATTACCTAATTTCCAAGAAAGACTCAGCCAAAATGGCAGCAAAGATTCAATTACAAAAAAATCCAACATCCCATTTTGTTGTTGTTGCAAAAAGTTTTTCATGTCCTGTATGCTACTACATTATATATATATATATATCACAGATTCATCATCTAATCTTTTCCCCTGGGATTGTTGGTTTTGTTATAAAAATAAATCAGAGGGTCCATACATATAAACGTATTGATGAAGATAAATAAATAACTCTTACCCTCAGGATTGTCAGGGTATCGGTTTAACACAGCATAACGAGGCAGGTCGATGCCCTCTTCCTGTAGGATCCGGTACACTTCCCTCCTGATAGGGAACCAAATACATTTATGAATAAACATTAGTGAGTTTGTGGGTGCAGCTTTGATGTGCATGTATGTGTGTGTTTCTGGGGTTGTGCAGTTAAAGAAGATTAAGGTACAAATAAAGGCATGTGAAAATAGCAATTATGTAATTTTCATTCCTATCAGGTAATCGCTCCTCAGATTAGGAAGGGGGAGAAAACTGCAAGTCGGTTGCATAAAAGAAAGCAGCTGCTCTAATTTGGCAAGAGAGAGAGAAAGTGAATCTCAATAAAGTTTTATGATTTGCATGAGGCAGTACTTAAAATATTCCCATCTGAACCGTTAACTACTGCTAATGGTTTAACTGTGGTGAAAAACATATACTGATGCAATGTTTTTTTTTTTTTTTTTTTAAGGTTGGTCAGATACGTCAATAAATCAGTGAGTTTCAAATTAGCTTCTTGTACTGCAAACTCTCAAGGGACTGATGGAACAACAAGCATCACATGGCCGAGAACAGTATCCGAGACACCACTAGGGATAGCTTTACTTTCTACAATTCAAGGCTTTCAGTTGTAAGATGGTAAAAAAATAACTTTGGCTGCTTCTTAATCCGTGTTACACTTATTGCATGCATCTTATTAAGGACCATTATTTTGAAAGTATCCAATAAAACTTTTAGAAAATACCCCTCTACCCTGTGTGTGTCTCGGCTCAAACGGTACCTGTCCTGTATAAAATACTGCATATTGAGGTCATTGATGAGCAGTGGATTCCTGAGCTTGGCATACTCCACAGCTTTGTCCAGAGGGAAACCTGAAAAAGTCACACAAACCGAATCAGTCCATAAAGCATCTACATCAATCCATTCAACCAACATCTACAAATACCTAACGTAACAATGACTTTCATGTAGATACATATAAATATTTGAGTAAAACGTGTGTTATGCTGGTTTATGCTGGTGGAGCCAGTGAAGCTACAAAGTATCTCACACCTCTCACTCCCCTCCACCTCTGTGTCACCTTTCCCCCCCCTCACGCAACAGGATATGTTTACCTTGTATGTAAATGTTTACCTTTGGAGTGGAAGGAGATGAGGCAGTCGCAGAGGGGCCAGTTCTGCACAGGCTCCTCCAGGATCACCTCCTCAGGAAAGATGACCACATCAATGTAGTCAAACTTACAAAGTCGCTCCAGAATCTGAGTCATGGGCTTGGATTTGGACTTCTTCATCATTGCACATATGCCGACCACGATCTGTCGCTCTGGTGGCTGGTGGACGGGATAAAGACGACAAAGAAATTGGCCAATGCAACAATATAAATCATAGATATCCTGACATGACTCCTGGTGACTTTTAAACATGTACCAACTAGTCAGCTTGTGAAATGTCAAAGATATTTGAGTAGTGTGATGGAGAGTTAGCAACCTCCAGAGAGGGTTCTGGAGAGGAACCATTCCAGCATACAAGGGTTCTCTACAAAACATTTCCCAGATCGTTGTTGGTATAACCCTGTATGCTGGGTTCTAGGTATAACCCACTTAAAAGATTCCCAGGTGGAAACCAAACAGGGTTCTGCCAAAATGCTCTTGGCTTGATTGACACTAATGTTACTGGAAATGAAATGTAATGAAACTTACAATCATGGCAAGTATATAGACGCATTTACCTAAATACGGGATCTAAATGTATTGTCTTCATTCATGAGTTTTGTTTCTGATGTGTAATGAGCTTCCCAGAGAGATTTATAGTATGAGAGTTTGTCAAGATTTGTGAATGATGACAGCTGGGTCTTCATTATGATCAGAACGTTGATTAAAACCAGAAAATTGTCCCCATTACTTACTACAAACAGGAGAAAGTTATAGCTTCGCCAGCAGGCTAACGATTTATAGCACGCATGGAAAATGTATTTGATTCTTCAGATAACATAAATTACACTAAATTGTTTGTGTACACTGATTCATCAATAAGTAACAATGATTTTGCTGCTGTGCCACAGTGGTTGAAGAGCTTAAGGAACTTATGAACTGACCTGCTACCTGTTCACTCAATGTAACTCACTCTCAAGATTGGATCATCGGGTTGTGAAACAGAGACGCCAAACGAAAAAAAGGAAATCGTAGCAAGTAAGTGAGCAGCTAACAGCACTGCCATGAAGTCCTTTTCTAGCTAGAGGAAAACAGACCAGCCTTAACCGACTCAAGCTCTTCATCAACTGCACTCTTCTCACACCAGCTTTCATATATTTCTGTCTTTTTTATTTTATAAAATTTTTACTAGTTTTGTGAAATTGTACTAATTTGCACTGCTCAACAAACAAAAAGTACTAACATTTTAACTTTGATGTTAAAAAAAAACAGTAATTTTGGCATGACACACCTTGGAATTAACATCTGTCACCTACCGACTCATCTTCATCGTCCTCCATTTCCTCTTCTTGAAACATCTCATCCTTCATGCCTGCCTCCATTTGGCCGAGGTCCTGTTCATCATCGTCACAGCCAACCACAAACCGAGGAACGTTTCTGTCCCGCCGCCCCAGTAATTCTCCTGCTCTTGCTCCGTCGCAGGGCTCGGACATCACAACCTCCTGGGAAACATGGCTGCTTTGGGTGGCTCCTCCACAAATAGTGATTATGACAGCAAAGCAGAAAGAAACTCAGTCTAGTGTGTTACACTGTCACTCGATGACTGAGAACCTGGTGATAAAGTGAAGGGCCTTGTGGTTTCTGAGCTGGCTGATAACAGCTATATGCGTCTGCGTGAGTACAGTATGTGTTGAGGTAGAAAAAGAGCGGTGGATGTCATACTAGGTAGAACAGAGGGAGGGGACTCCACGTATGTTGAGGTAGAAAGTCGAGACCCTGGTTGTAAAATTCCCTGCGTCAGGATTGGCTCGGGGTCTGGCTCTGAGAGATAACATGACCCAGTCTGGACACGCTTTTTCACACAGGAACCTCCAGGATCAACATCTGTACACCCTAGGAAAAACAAAGGTGAAACTTGGTTCAAACTATTCCTTTATCTAAAAAACGTTTCCACAAGGCATTCAAACTTCAACAAGTTAAGCAACATGTTGCAGTGGCAGAGATACCGGTTACAGATGTGCAAGCTATGCAGTGTTGCTTCATTCAACATTTGTGAAATAAACGTCAGGGCTCTAACATCTGCCACTTGATAAGAGAGCAACTTTATTGATTCATGAGGAAACTGGGTTATTGCAAAACATGGAATATGTTACTTAAGATATGAATCAAGATTTTGGCTCCAAAGAATGTCTGGTATGTTGACTGTAAAAATATTTACAGATGATAGTAGGTTACACATGTATTAATCCATAGTGAAATGGTGTTTGGTATTGGCATCAATATATAATAACAAAAGATATGTTATTAAAAAATGCACATCGTCAGTTGCAAAATGTAAGGACATCCAGGGAGGTGAAAGAGGAGTAATCTTTAAGAGTAACTCTCACATGATTGGTTACATGTATGCCCTGAGCAGGAACAACCAATCAAAAGTCATGGACAGGATGCAGAATAGGACATTGGCTTAAATGGAAACAAAGATAAAAATAAACTGGCACAGGAAAGAATGTTTACTGCCAATATAGAAGCATCAGAAAAAACACAAGGATAATTGATAATTTAAATCACAGCCACCTCAATGTATATAATTATTCCAGTCTTTATGGTACAATTGGTTCTAAACGTGTGTCAGAAAGAGTTTGCCCAGTCTCACTACACTTATCTCGGGTCTATACACTTACCCAACTTAAAACACCTCAGAGACTCTTACATTTAAGGCCATTAGAAAGCTGTAGAACCTGGATCTATCAGTTTTATAAATACCAACCAAGGCCTTAATTCAGTTGCTGAAGTCTGGTTCACAGCCCTTCTAGTGACATGACCCACACTTTCTGCTCAATATCACTCATCACTAATACATACAAACACTTTAATTATACACAACAACATCATCATCTACTTTGAGTAAGCCTGCTGCTGTTTGTTGTTGCCATGAAAACAGGGCCTGAAGAGGAGCCAGACTGTCTCTCTATTGTGTGTCCTGTATGTACACTGAGGCGGATCACATTACTCTGTTTGCATTTCACTTTTCAGAGAGCTACTTATGAAACGATGGACACAGTACTCATGTCATTGTTATCCTTATTATGAAATTAGAACTACATTTTTTTCACACTAATCTGTTTCCAGTTGTCTGATCTAAAATGTATCAAATCTGGGTCAATCTTCCCAGTTTCTACTCCGATATTACGAGCATTCAACAGTCAAAACCTCAATTCTGTAAACATTTCTGCTCTAGAGGATATAACTCTGTTGTTTTAATCATTATTTCCATTTTTATGGCTGAAAAAAGTTTAGAATGGCATAATGTCTCAATCAATCAAGAAATGATCCTGAATGAAGCATTGAATCAGCATTTTTAAAAAGGAAGTATAACCAACTTCAGAACTGAATGATGTCAGTCAGCGTCTCGTGTACTGTACTTCTTGTCTTAAATGTATTATTAAAATGTATTATTACATCTTAGGATTCAATATTAGAACTTTCTTAAAAGTCAGCTTTATGGCAGGACTGTGGTTTTACTCTGCATTTGTTTAAACTAGAAGTACCTGATTAACAGGCAACTTTTTTCTAACACTATAATCCTGGGAAAACTTGACTTCCACTGTTTTTAGGAAATGGAGAGAAGACAGACGCAAGAATAAACTAATCCCTCAACAATGTGTGCCAGGTTTACTCGCACTTAATTGCCTGAAACAATTTTCAGTTAAAGACAAAAGACGACAGAAGACTGAACACTCATCATAATCACAACACACACCAAAAGACTGGATGTTATTCTAATCATCGCTTTCCAAAAATCCAACAGTTAACAGCTGCCAAATTTCACCAAACGGTTGCATCCCTATAGTGTTCAATATAATGGCTGTTTGTAGCTGAGCCGAGCGAGGTGTGAAATGTGGCCAAGCTAAGAGAAGAAACTTGCCAGCGTGGTGCGTCAGTTGATGCAGTCAAAGCTAGGTCATCGGTATACTCCAACACCCCCCACTCTTCAACACCACCATAACCCTCACCCCACCACCCACAACAAGCAGCTGACTCAAGGGGACGAGCCTCAGGCACGAGACCGGTGGATCATATCACCTCTCAGTGACGACCTGCAAAGTCCAATGTGCGCTCCACGCAGTCTTTGAATGACTGCAACAACATATTTGAAGTCACAAATTATTTCACTGGCACCAGTAAACTGTTGTGTGTGCTAAAGAAAAAAAAACATGGTCCTCCTGTGTCCTGGACTTTCTGCCAGGACACAACTCAACCAAATCTCACATTTGACACAGCCTAACCTTGGTAGCCAGAAATAACAGTGTCCTCGTCTGCAAGGGGGTGTGATACAGGAACTGAAGGGTGGAGGAAAGGCACCGGTGTCGGGTGCCATGAGCCAGCTACGCTACACAAAGATAAGTCATCATTACGAACCTCTGAGGCGATGACAGCACACACTCATCAAACTGGAAGCCCCTCTTGCTGGCTAAGAGGTGAAAAACACTGACAGACATAAACTCATACATGAATATCTATCACTGCTGTGAGAAAGGCACCACTGAACATGACCTTCATTCTACTGGCAGGATAAGCTGACATCAGGAAAAACAATTAATACATACCAGAGATTAAAGCAAGAAACGGCACCAATTAAAATTATTTTAGCAGTTCACTCAGCTGCTGTCATGACTTATATTGTAAGGGGGGTGAAAAAACTAATTCACGTGATTCAACACACTGAGTGCTTCTTTGCAAGGGATTATAGATTTCCTCCAGGTTTACTGTACTCGGAAGACACACTTCCACAGAAACAGCTGATTTGCATGTGAGGTTCAATGTACATTTTTTCTGTTAAACTGATGATTCGGTCAGACTGTATTGGAGTAACAAACTAGATGTTCCTTGGCTTATGTTAGCTAATGTTAGTCGAGTTTAGATGGATATTGTAGTTCAATGACATTACAGTCATTTTGCTGACTTTTCCATATGCACTGCATTTCAGAATTTACCAGGATCTGTTAATTAGCCTATAACTTGCACGATTATCTTTGCCAAAGTAATTATGATCCACGATATTGTCCTCATAATCATGAAAATGTGCTCAAAACTCTTAAAAAAGCACTTTAACAGTGGCAACTGGTGGAATTGCTTTGCCCCAAAAAACCAGCATGATTTGCTGCTGCTTTGAGAACATGACCTGTTTTATCAACAAACAAACAAAAACACCTTTCATGTTACAATGTAAGTGGATCTAAGAGAACAACTCATAACCCTATGCATCAGATAAGTTAATAGACAAACCCATACAAAATAATTAATAATTAAGTTAATTCTCACTCCTAAACATTACTGAAAGCTGTATCTCAACAAACAAAGTTTATGATATGACTTTCACATCATGAATGTATGACTTTCATATGACCTTAACCTTTATCACAAGGCAACACGCTGCACCCAATCATAAAATCATAATTACTTTCTACTTTCCTTTCACTGAGGAAGGAAAAAGGAGAAAGAAAGCAGAACGTAAAACTGTTGCCCTTCTGCAAGTTTAATTGTAAAAACATTGTTTTAATTAAATAATTACCATTACAGTTGCATCACCCATGAATACATTGGGAAGCTGATTAAAAACATCCCCAGCTGTCACCTGCAGGCCCACGTTCATGGATGAATCACCACCGTCATCACTGCAGAGCCACAGATCAACGACACGGTTCCAATAAAAAGCTTTTAACCTTTGAGACCGTCTGCCATGAGTGGGCTGGGTGGTGTTTATGACCGGTGAGGTAAGAGACGGTCATTAGGGCCAATCATTTTTCTGATAAGATGGTAAATGAGAAACATCACGACACACTGTGAAAAAGGCAACTGTCAATTACGGACCCAGATTTGCAGGTTGTCCAAATAACTGCAGGTAATTTCTAGGAAAATGAAAATGACAGTTCAAGACTTAATCATGAACAAAAAAAATAACATACTGCACAAATGCAAAAAGTTATGAAGATTAAAATCAACCCTTAAACACTACCACCCCTGAGGGTCAGAAAACATGCTGGTGATGTTATCAGGACAAACAAATACCAGAGGAACAACAGTTACATATGCCTCTATACATGTGTTCTTCCAAGAAATTAGCTTTGCAAACACAAACTGCCGTCATGACCATAAAAAGAGGCTTTAATACTCTTGCCCATACAATCCATTCAAAACGGGCCGATTATTGAATCATCAAAGCAAACATTTCTCACAGATGAGACCTCTGTCGGGTTAACAAGATGATTAATAGAAATATGACTTTTTATCCCACTTCTAAGCTATGAAGGAATAACTTTTTCTAGGTATTCAGCTTTCAGGGTTACAAGAAAACGCACTAATGGTTCTCTTAGGAGATTATGGGCTGAAGCAGCAGCAGATTATACAAAATGTAGCAGTAATTTAGATAAAGAGCATAGATTGGAGTTAACAGAGAAAAGGCAGATCAGGGTTTCCAGTCAAATGTCAAATTCCCTGACTTTCAACCAAAAAGCTGAATTTCCATGACCTATAACGAACGGTTTGACCGCCTTTGTGTTGAGCAGACAAAAAAAGCCACAGTTTGAAATCTATTAATTAGTGAGGTTTAGCTAGAAAATTTAATGTTGAAATAATGTTATGATTATAGTTAAGTATTCTCCTTTCATCCAAGCCTTTTTCTCAGCCAAATGACAGAAAGTCTTCTTGTAGTTTTTGCATTCCTGCTTATTATTTCTGTTGTCTTCTAAAACTGGAACCAAAACTTGGAGTAACTGTCTTGTTTCACGTCAGCAAGAAATGTGACTTTTGCCAGATCATTCCTGGTTGGGTCGAATGAAATACATTTACACATGAATTTACAAATGGAAACTATTAGAGATTAGTCAAACAATCAATTGATTGGTTGAACAAAGTTGACATGACGCCAGAAAGTAGTCAAACCAGCTTTGCTATAGGTCTTCCTACATCAAACTGATGCTGTATTGCCAGCTTACACACGCTTAGCTAATACACGCTATCAGATTCACACAATGCAGGTGTCCAGAACCTCTTCCAAGCCGCAACCTGCGTCTCAAATCACTATAAAGCACAATAAACGAGTCCAGTGAACGTATATTAGTAATGGACCGCACAAAACACACATAAATAAATCAATGCGTCGACCTGCTCGCTACACAGGATTCCTATTACGTACAATAAGTGAGACATCGTTTAAAATCTTCCCTGCTTTTGTTTATTTCCTCCGACACAACAGAAACTATCCAACGTACCGCTATCGCCGCCGCTTCCACAAAGTTATTTAAAAACGGGACTTACCGGCGGAAAACAACTGGAAGTCTGTCAGCTGTTCACTTCCTTATTTCCTCTGTCTGAACCGAACTGAAGGAAAGCTGCTGCTACCGCCTGAGTATAGTTGTAAAGTTGTGAGCTGCCGCTAAAGTTCACGTCCGGTCATCGCTGGTGCTTAGCTGCTGCCGCTGCTAGCTTCCTTCCTTTTCTTTTCACCCTCTTCGCATCATCAATGCCACCGCATCATCACTGCCACCTACCGGTCAAAGAGTGGCAGTACAACAGTTTAGAAGTATTATTATGCATATATATACACTAGTCTATTAACCACACAGTCGTCTCTTTACCTTGTAACTGGTTCTTTTTTATAATTTAGATTTTTATATATATTATGATACTAGTTGTATACTACTAATAATAATAATTTGTTGAATGGAATCAATATAGGCTTATCTGTTATTAACCTAAACCACTATCTTGTATCTTTATTGCAGTAGTTTCTATTGTTTACCTCTATTCTGACTTTGTATCTACGTTTGTTCTTGTTCTTGTATTGTTTTCTTTGACTTTCTCTATCTACCACTCCTTCTATCCTTGTGTTCCTACAACTGTAACAATAATTTTCTTATTAATGCTGAAGTATAAGTACATGAGGCACATGTAAATAAAGTATCAAAAGTGAAACCATTCCAGCCTCATTCTTCTTCTTTTTTTTTTTAATCTCTTTGAGCCAATACCAATTTGTCAACATCTGAAACATGACAAGGAGTCACATGTATACAAACAACCTTTCTGTAAGAGGCCAGAAACAGAAAAGGTTAAGAACCACTGGTTTAATCATTAACAATGTGTTTACATTTTTAAGCTCATCAAAAAGGTTTTTAATCTCAAATCATCAGAAGTAAAAAGTGCAATGTCTGATTAATGCAGTTTATTAGAGAAGAGGTATAAAGTGTCAGAAAAAGAAAATACTCAAGAAAAGTACCTCATAATTGTACTGTAATTATTGTTCAGCGTCTACATAAACATATCTGGTGTAGAAACAGGAAATGCATATATCACATGTAGATCATAATTTTTTTTCATTTAAGGGATTAAACACACATACTTTTTATTTCATTAGGTGAAGTTATTCAGCACGCCCTGCTGGAACCACACACAGTCAGCTGAGTTATGAAACAAGCCTTACATAGATTTCCATAATCCCACAACTCCCTTTGCTTCCCATTGAGCCATTCCCAGCATCAGACCGGGGCCGGTCGCTGCCAGACAGGACGGTGTGGCTGATGTGAGTCTGGCAAACTGTCAAGAAAATGTGGCGCGGCTCTCTATCCCATCATGAAGCAGGCCATGAGAAGTCAGTCTGTACTGCGGGCATAAGGAAGTAGTGTTCACCAAAAAAACAGTAACCACCTCTCCCCCCCTCTCCTCATCTTCTCTCACTCGCCACCTATCCAGCAGCCAAAAATCTTCTTTTTCAAACACTTGAAATTATGTAGCCGAGAGCATTTTTTTTTTTTTAAATCAAAATGATCTCTGAAGCACCCTGTCTGCACTGATTCAATGGGCACACTATCGTTGATGGCCCTCTTGGATTTTGACAAGCGAGTCCTTGTCCACTTTTAGTGACGTTAAGCTTACAGGGAGACAGAAGAGGCAAACAGACAGAGAGGAAACCGTGACAACGGTCTGTAAAAAAGTCAAACATACCAGACATCAGAATTCAGATTAACATTCTCCTACAGAGAAGAAATAAATGTGCTGTGGTCAAATTTAGCTCCATGTCTAAATAAATGGCTAAAAAAACAGGGAACTTTACATTATGATTCCATGGATGAAGCGTCATTAATGATGAATAATGAGGTGCATGGGATGAAAAACAGGATATATTGCAAATATTATTAGCAACAATAACCGTTAACAGTTAACCTAAAACCGTATTACACTCTCCAACTAATGGATGTTGTAATCTATACCTTTGAGCCTCTAAAACCCAGAGATGCTCGCAAGTTAGTTTTTGCCAAGTCCACTACCCCAACTCCGTATACAACCCAAATCTTTACTCTTATAACTGTGATAACCAATAGGAACATAGTTAATGTACTTTGTAGTGTACTTAAGTACAATTTTGAGGTAGTTGTATTTTCCATCCATCCCTTGAGCCATCAGTTAGCTCCTCCTGGGGAACCCCAAATCATTTCCAGGCCAGCTGTGACATATTATCCCTCCAGCACAGTCATATTCTCCCTGACAATTTAAATTGTATATCACTTTATTATTTATTCCACTACATTTTCAGATTTTTTACTACACTGCATCTATTTGACACACACAAGTTACAAGTGACATTTCAGAATAAGATTTCAAATAAGAATGACAAGATGAGGTTGATCTTCAGACTTGAACACTGTAGTCAGTGGACAATCTTCTAGTGACCATCATATCAGCCTCTGATTATTGAGGTTGAGCCTGTTTGGGAGACTAATGATTGCTTCGTCCTAATATCAGACTCAGGGAGAATTTATTAAATTATTGTCACTTGTTTTTGAACCTCATTTGCAAAAATAATATTTTTCAGTGATATTACAATAAACACTGCATGCCATTGAAATTTTCAAAGTCACTGTGAGAAATTCCTGCAAACATGTCATCAACAGTCTGTTAATGACAATCAGAAACTGATTGAAAGAAGATCCCCTGTGCAAGTACAGCTCCACTGCAGACATGATCATCAGCTATGGCTCACACGTCCACACATATACACATTTATATATAGTGAGCGAGCCCTGACAGCCATAATGCAGCTATTCATCTCTATGAAGAGGCTGTAAAGCAAAAAATTCAGCCCCCTAACTTGATAGACTGCCAGGGACTGTGTCAACACACGCATGCGTGCACGCCACACACACACACACACACACACACACACACACACACAAAGTCCTCTTTCCTTAACGGATAGCAGGACGAGATGCTCAGCCAGAACTTGTTGAAAGAAGGCTTTATGACAGGGACACACACACACACACACACACACACACACACTCACATGGTCAGTAGCCTTCATATTAACAATTTGTGCAACAACCATCCTGAGTAAAGAGGGGGGAAAATAACATTGTTAACATGTTTTTACCTATGCATGTGGTGACTGCTCACTTGACAGAGTTGGTGCAGTGTAGCCTATTGGTCATGGTAAGAAAGACATTATATAATCTTGAGCCTCAATTCAACATTACATTACAACATAACATGTAATCTAGCATCATTTCAAAATGTGATGGATTAAATCAAAATTCTGAATTCTTAAAAACTGCAGGTCACAAGCATGGGTGATTAGGAGACACGCCCCTGAGCAAAGACATGTAAAAAACCACCACCTCTCCTGTAGGAGCAAGACACACAGACTTTACAGCTGTTTAGCCTTTACTGCCGCTGTTGCTATTTTATGTCTTTGTAGTCGTTTTCTTTGTGGTCATTTTGAGTCTCTTCCTGGTTGGTACAGGGGGTCTGTACCAGTCCTGAATCATAGTATTTAGATGGGAGAGGGAGAAATATCTTCCTATGATGATTGTACCTGACATATTAGAGAAAGCTTCCGATATGTGAAAAGTAGTTTTGTGGCAAATGTCCTTAAGTTCATGCCTGAAACCAGGACACAGTGTTTGTGTGTGAATCATGGCGATCAGATTTTAACAGCATCGACTAGAAGAACTAGTTGAAATCCTGGATAACCACAGCTGCAGAAGGATGCCAACAACCAGCAAAGCCAATGAAATCAAAACACTGGTCCAAGAGCTTGCTTAAGTAATTGAAAAATGGTAAAAAAAAAAAATACTCTGCAACTCTGCCTGCAACCAACTGTGAGAAAGGTTCTGAAGTCCTTCCCCTGCCCAGAGACAATCAATGTCCACCAGAAGGACATTCAGTACATCACCACATATCGGAGGAATGCTGATATGCAGCATCTTTATGTCTCAGATTTTGCACATGATCTGATATTCCTGGGGAAAGAAATCGTTATTGAGTCTACCCAGATTTAAGGTTTCCAGAGAAGATCTGTGGCCCATACATGTGGCTGTGTGCTGGAGCTGTCAGTCCATTATATCAGCTACCCCGATATCAGCTCCAAGATGAACAAGGTGCTGGAGCCTAATGTGTCGGTAATGGAATATATAGGTCAAGGAGTATGCGTGTGTGTGTGTGTGAATATCTAAAACCCTGCCTTTTTCTGTGTGTGTGCTGATTTACAGTCTGCGGAGCAGGCAAAATGAGCTAAAAGACATTTTACACTGTGAACTGGACATGTTTTATGTCAGGAGCTGATGTACAAACCATTGACATTTATAAGGTGATGTATGAACACGATTCTAATATGTTCCGAATTTGAATATTTGCATTTGCAAATTAGGTGGTTGTGTATAATCTGTGTGTGTGTGTGTGTGTGTGTGTGTGTGTGTGTGTGTGTGTGCGCCCAGGAACCAGTTGTATATATTGGGGTAATATAGTTATAGTTATAGTATACTTATTCATAACCTACGTTCTAAATCTGAGTAAATCTGTGCCTAGGATTCCAGAGAATCTATTAGCAGAAATGCAATTTAATATTCATAACTATGTTTTCTTCATAATCCCCTGAACCTAAGGATGTTTACCTGTGCATTGAGAACACAAAGCGCTCAGCGCTCTTTGCAATCATATTTTAGCCCTCGAGACTTTCCGTTAGGGACATACCATCAGATCCGCCACTGATTCAGTCAGTAAAATGATCTGGCGGCTCCAGCTCAGAAACACTTAAGGTGGACTGACCTTTAAGGTGGACCAGCACTATTAAACTACAAATGTGATGGTGACACTTGAAGAAATGTCATCTAAGTCATTAGCTTTCATCGTTGGGGACCATGACTGGCCGTATAAAAGTTCAGCACAAATCATCCATAGTAGTAATAATTGTGTCAAAGATGAAAATGTCAACCTTCCAGTGGGGCTAAGGATCGCCCCAAATTGTATAGTGTTCATCCTCCTGGAACCATGACTGTCTGTACAATCTTCCATCTTAACCCAGCCAATAACTGGTAAGATAATTCAGTCTGGACCAAAGTGGTGGAAGGGCACAGAGACTGACATTGCCATGCAGCTTAACTTGGCTAAACATGTTGACTATGCTAGAATTTTGTGCTGTGGTATCATAATGTGACCTATTGTAAGACAGAAACCAAACCCACAATGATTGTCATCACCATATACTGTATTTGTCTATGCATACCATCCGTGTGTGTGTGTGTGTGTGTGTGTCCTATGTGAACAGAGACTGCATCAACCCATCAACCGAAACAGGCACCTCAGCACTTTTCCCTGAGCTTGAAATTTGTCACCCTCAAGAAAAAGCCTCAGTCTGGTTCTAGTTCATCCCATTTGACTACCTGTGTCAGCAATATTCCAGCTTGTTTCCAGTGTGTGGCTGCCCATATTTGAAAATTTGAGGCAGAGAAGAGAGGAAAACACAAGCGTCTCTGTGTTGACCTCCCTCGTTCAATCTGAGAGGTCTTTCAGGTGGACTCTGCTCTCTTGTGAGTCAAGTCTGCACTCACGGAGACTGCAAATGAGCCGAAATCCGTCCCTATAAATCAGGGGTTTGGGTGTGTTGGGACAAAGGCACACAGAAGAACACACTTTAATATAGACGGAACAATTTGGTTGAATGTGACTCAAGGAAAGTTAATTCATCAAACAAATGAACCAAATTAATTTCATGAGAACAAAATGGTCATTCATGTCTGAACTAGTATGCTGTACAATTACATTGGTGAGCATCTGGAAATCACAGTCATGTGCTATATTATTGATTTTGTGAGTCAGCAATGCCACAGTGTGAAAACAGATTACATGTCTGTTTGTAGAGGCTCATTTTGTGCCTTAACCAAACACATAAAGCCCATAAACTCAACACTTTTAACGACCTCAGTGCAATTTCTGATTTCATGATACTATAACATACTGGTGGGGTTTTCCTGTTACCACAGACAGAGTGGTCCAGTTCTTCATAAATTAAGCCTCTTGTTCTGATTTTGTGTGACAGTCATATAAAATGCCAGGAAAACTTTGTCGCTCTTAATCATATGTTTGTAAATCTGCAGAACTATTATTATTTAGAAATCAAACTAAAACCTGACTTTCCAGAACAAAGTAACACTGTTGTCTAAAGCCAGATCAGAAATCATGGAAACTATCTCCAGAAGTTGTAATGTTGCTTACACTCTACAATAAAAAAGTGTTGCTATTCACTTTCCAGTAAGGCTATAGATGTTAAAGGGACAGTGTGTAACATTTTAAGTAATTTATTTGCTAAAATTATTGTCTTCATTCATAAATGGGTCCTCATGAATGTATAATTCCCTCTGTCAATAATCTGATTTATCTTCTTAAGCAAAGGAATTTCTTATCTGTATTTACATTTGTACATAACGGCTACCATGGTTGCAACAAAGCGATGCGCTAGAGAGCACTATTCGTTTGAATGCAAAATACAATTGCACTACTAGGAGTAATTCCTACACACTGTCTCTTTAAGTTTGGGTGGGGGCAGATATGGAACTAAGGCTATTACAACCAAAGGGACTCCTCATCTTGAGGAGGAATAATGTGCTCACCTACAGCCTTGGCTGCCTTTACCTTGAGAAAGACACTCCAAAAATTCTGAGATCACAGTAGAACAAAGAGTTACTTTGTGGTTATTAGGGGATTTCCTGTAACAAGAATATGAAAGCCAGAGAGCTACTCAGAGCTTTTGACTTGATGATACCATTTTGAATGTCACCTCTTCACAATCTATTTTTTTCCATCGTTTTATTAAAACTTCATGTGTATAACTTTTGGGGTTTTTCTTACCATTTGGAATCCCTACAAATGTTGGCTTGGACGGTGGGAAACACTTCTTCCTCTTCAGCAACTCCTATTATTTACTGGAATACATATTTTCCAGTGAAGCTTCTCAGCTGCCAACATAGGCAATATGTGGTTGTCCAGGCCTTATAACTGTGAATGTGCATGGTAATGTCAAGCATGTGTCACTGGGCAAACTGTCCCTAAAATAAGGCTATAAAACCGATGTTCTGAGGTGGTGTGGTATAAAAATGTTCTGGTGCCTGACTTTCTGAGGTGCTCCTTCAGAAAGTCAGTGTAAGCATGCAACAGCTGGTTGACATGAATGATGGTGAGTCAACCTTATGTTTCTATTTCATCTGTGTGCAGCTGCTGAATAAACACACAGTCTGCAAATAAGCCCAAAATTAGAGTAAATCGGCTGCTAATACTTTTCCCTTTGAAGATGTAGGCAGTGAGAGTGCGTCAGAATGTGCATGGAGAACACAGCCAGTATTTACACCTCCGCATAGTTTGGTGGGAGACCAACGGTAGACACGCCTTTCCTCAACCTCAGGCCAACGTTAGCACGTTTAACTTTCAAGTGAATGCACACAGAGGCAGACCAGAGGCAGACAATGTGGTAGTATGCGTGCATACTGAAGGGGGCGAGCGCATGCACACAAACACGTGCTCACACAGAAATAGCCCCCCTCGTGATTTTCACCTTTTTTAGTCAACTACTTTGCAAACACAAGTACTCAAACAATTGCATTCACTTCTTGATAGTTTTTAGGACAAACAGTTGCATATTTCACATTCACTGAAGATCATTATAGTTTTGTTTTTTTGATACTTTTGATACTACGGTACCTAAGTATTTCTATTTTTCTGTTTCTGCCTTCTGACAATTTTATAGATTTATTCTATTAAGACAAAATCCTCCATTGAATGTTTGCGTAGGATGTCAAATTATAAGTAACCATAGCAACAGTTTATCCTCCTACCCCCCCCTGTAAGTTGCCATTGTATGGGGCAGACAATTGTACAGTGCTGGAATGTAACTACATACATGTTCTCAAGAACTTTTCAAGGTACTTGTACTTTGCTTAAATATTTACACTTAAGCAACTATACAATTCTTCTCCACTACAATTTCAGAAGAAAATATTGTAATTTTTCTCCATTAGATTTGTCTGACAGCTTAAGTGAATTTGCAGATTCCAATGTTAGCCTATATATCCTTACTGTCCCGTGAAAACCATGTAATGTTTGAGTGTAAACTTGCCTACTTCTCAAGCTAAATTAAAAGTTTAAAAAGCATCTTGGATAGCTAGAAAATGCATTGTCACAGAGCTGAAAACTTTTAGAGATACATGGTCGTTACAGGATAACACCGCTACAAACATGATGATCTTATAGAATATGATGCATTGCTGTCGATCAAACTATGCAACAGTATGTAAGGGAGTTAAAATTCGCACAAATTTAAACTATAGCAGTAAAATGCAACATGCTAGGGCTGTCCTCCACCAAAGAAATTCTTAGTCGAGAAACTAATTCATATGGTTTTGGCCATTTCGCAATTAGATGATTTAATCAGCAGAACTGTTCTCCACAAAGAATCACACAAAAGCACCACTTTAAGTCTTGTGTTTACCAGAGATGTGGTCATAAGTTTTTTGGACATAAGTCATTTGGCATGATAAGCATAAAAAATGACTAATCGAATAAAGAAATCTTAGCCGACTAAGATCAAAATGACCGTTCAAAATGGCCGACTAATTGAGGCACCGCCCTACAACGTACATATAATAAAAACATCATATACAATAGTAAAACACTGACAGGAAACATTTTACTGTACAATTAATACTTTTACTTATATGATACTTCAAGTATGTTAATAATACTAAGATACTTTTACGACTGCTTGTCAAAGTAAAAGTGTAACGTATAATCAGCACTAATCAGCACTGACTTTCTGTCTGCAATACTGTGACGACTGAAAAAACTGATTTTCTGTTTGAGGTCAAAAGACAGCAAATTGAGATGTGTTGGTTTAGAAAAGAATGTAAGTGCAACAGTTTAAAACTAAGACCAACACTACACCATTTGTGGACAGAGCCCCCCTAATTTTTGTACTTCATTTGAGTTGAGTTGACTGGTTCCAAATGTTTACATAATTGATATTTTTCATGATGTGTTAGTCTATTGCCTTCATATTTTATAAGTGGTATGTTGTGTGCACAGCACGGAATATTAGGGAGTAATAGGGCAAGGCACAAGACTGTGCATTTTACATTTCAAGAATAAAAATCAAAGAAAAGAAAATAAGTTGAAATACCAAATACCAGAGAATAAAGCCAAAATGTCAAGTGTAAAAGTCAAACTTTTGAGAAGAAATTAAACCTTTATCCTTGAAATGTAAAATAACTTCTTCCTCCCATGTATCATGCCTTATGCCTGCTCCATAAAGCGTCTAGCTCCATTCAAACAAATGTGACAAATAACTGCAGATAGACCGATGTAATCTGACATTGTCCAGTAGTAGCAAGAATCTTTTCTTCTGCTTTTTTAAAAATGTTATCTGATTCTCTGCTTCAGCTTTGATATTCAAGGCTGTTTGTATGACCTCACCAACTGGCAGGAAAGGATCACATCCCTCTCTCTCTCTCTTTCTCCCTCCCTCTCTTTCCAACATCTAAATGTGTGGTAGATTGAATAAAGCTTCTTTCTGCTCTCCTACTCAGGCAGTGAGAGGCCCCTGGAGTCGCTGGCACTGGGAGCTTTGGAGCATCAACGGTACGTTTCCAACTCACCACTGGAGTCCCTAACAAGGAATATTGTGAAAGGGTTTTAGGGGATATACTTCTTGACATTTCTTCATCCTCTGATTGGGGGGACAGGTATTGGTTCAGGTACTGTACTCAGCAAAGGTAACGGTTTGACGTTTCTTTTTTGATAACCAACGGTTTTGATCTCTGAGAAGTTGAGAATGCAAATTCAAAAAACAAAACGTATCACTTTAACTCAGTTGTCCTAGTGGGAATTTGTCTGCTGTGTGTCTGCTAGGCTTTCTGAGTTTTACTGAACTGAATATAAGTGTTAACAGAGTCATGTTCTCTTTACAACTAACTAATTGTTGATGTGCTCATTTAATTCTGTGCTGTGTGTGATTGCACAGTGATTTCACGTGTGGAATGTAGCTACCATAAGAGAAGGAATTTGTTAAAATCCAATAGAAATTGATCATATTAATATATTTGTCAGTTTGTATTCTGGATGGCTTCCCCACATGGAGAGTGGCATGTCAGAAATTGCATCACATAAATGATTCAGTGTCTGAATCTCATTTCACCATAGTATGCCAGTGTGGTCTAAACCTTTATGCCTTAAAACAAAGCCATGTCGACTTGTGACTCCTTTTCACCAGTTACGTATGTCCGCCAATTATAACCACTTCAATCAAACAGCAATTACATTTTTCATAGATTTTAGAGGCCTAAAAAGGTTAAAAACTTTGTGTAGCAGAATTGTTCTTTTCTGCTTTCCTGTCTTGTATCTTTGTTTGGGAACATCCAGTGGGGGTCCAATGTCTAGGTTGGGAATCTCTGGTGACATTATGCAAACTAAGATATATTAAAAAAGCAATGACAAACACAAATCTTCATCAGAAATTGCAGGCTGCCTGATGATTGATAAGAATAAAAACATACATAGAACTGCAACACTGTCACATTCGTTTTACAAAATGGTGCCAGACCAACTAAAGAAAGTTTTGGTTTTAAAATCTTAAATATTTTAAAATTCAAGCATCTGAGCAGTGGAAAACTGTGTTTGATTACTGAGTGAGCATTGTTACTCGCAATATAGGAAACTACTGTAAAAAGTGACATCCTGTTACTATGGTAACTTCGGTTGAGTGCATGTCAGGAATAGTAATTTTCAGATGTCGGAAATGAAACAATTGCACTTTTTACATGCAGGATAACCCGTAAGTTAGTCTCCCATGGTGTGTGTGTATCCACTTATTTGTATGTTTAAACTAATGTTCTTATGCTGCTCAAGCATGTCTTTGTGTGTTGGCATGTGCTCATGCACCCATAAGCACCTGGGAATATAATTTTTTTCCTTACTGTACAAGAGTCTGTGTGTGTTCTCAAACACAGGCCTTACAGTATTTGTCTATAGCGACACATGTACACACAGTCCCAGGCGTTTTCTTCACCAGGGGCATCAGACGTGCGCTCCGACACATCCCCGCGTTAATCTATGAGTGTTGGTCTGTGTTTCTGTGTATGCGTATCAATGTCAACTCTGTTCGTCTGCTGAGGGACTCTGGAGGGTTGGGGGAGAGTGGGAGGTGGTGAGCCTCCCCTGGATGCCCGCCTTGTGTTTACCTTGGCAGGGTCGCACCCCCCAAGGCCCTGCCCCTATCCATTGCTGGAACAGACCAAGGCCTTATTGCCCTCCACCTCAGCTGGGAGCGGAACATACCACAGCGGCCGAACAGGGCAGCAAGCAGCCACCCCACCGACTGAATGGGAACACTGTGGAGAGAGGTCTGACTGGCTTGACCTGGCCCGGTGTGGTTTGCTCACGAATGCTAGGGCACGTTATGAAGTGGCCACAGTTTAAATGATGCATTTAAAGAAAGTCGAGGGTCTACTCAATGATCGGGTAAGCAATGAGGAGTCGAGGTTTTCGTTGGCTCGCAGAGAAATGGGGAGAGGTTTTTGCTGCTCTGTGTAAATACATTTTGAGAGAATGAAAGTACAAGTTCCCTTGTTCGCTTGTTCTTGCTGTCTTTATCCATTTTTGGGAGGCCTACCTTGTCTGTGACATATGGCATTGTAATGTCATGCAACATATGATACAGGAATACAGTCTCTCAGCAGTTTGTGAAACATGATCTTGAACACCAGTCTCATGTCACAAGTCTTGTGTTGTTGGACCCATCCACCTACCATGAGGGATATTTATTAATATTTAATATTATATTTAATATTAACAGTTCTGACCATTGCATAATCACATTAATGCATTACATTTGTGTGTCCACTGTGAAAAATTTTCCATGGCATTTTTATTTTTGAATGACAAAAAAGGACAATTTGTGTCAATGTAAAATATGCATAAAACCAGTTTAACTGTAATGAAAGAGAAACTCTATAGCAGACTGATTATAGTGGAATGGACTGCAAAAATAGTTTAATCAAACACCCATGTTTTTTTCATTCCACTTACTTCTTAGTTTATCTTCTGTGTCATTATTATTTTTATGTATATATATATATATATATATTTAAACAATGCACCAAGAGTGTGATGACATAGTATGAAGACTGAGGGGAAGTCGATGGGTCACAAAAAATACTTTCAACAGGGAGAGTGGTGTTTGAGTGCTGTCGAGTTCATTTGATTTGAAGATACGTGTTTTCCAACTTATGTTAGTTTACGTTTCACTTAATATACTTTTTCCAGTAAGAAAGTGGTTTTGACGCCTTAACCTAAGAAAATGTTAACCATGTGTTTAATGTGTAGTAGTCTTGTCATAGTTTGACATGCTGGGATACCAAGTGCATTAGAAAGTTACAACACTGTTGTACCTGCAAGTGTCGTCACATTGTACTGACACACACTGGTGTACACTTCTACATCACTCCAGGAAGGGGAGAAGTTAAACCACTGGGGGTCAGCAAAAACAATGCTTTCAGCTGTTGTTAAGGTGCACCTCTTTGGAAATATACTTAATACAGTGCTTCTGATCTCATGGCAAGATGAATTACAATTAAATTACATGTTCTCATGAAAAAATGAAAAGGCATCAATGATAAGCAATTTTGTTGTATATGCCTTAAAATCGTAGCGCTTCATTCTAGAGTCAACATTTTGAAACAACTTTCAACTGTCATAAAAGAGGAAATCCACCATTGAAGATGGAGAGATATCAATTTATTCACAAGCAGTAGTCTCAATTGACCATACATATGTTGCATTAACTCTTGCTATTTTTCTTGCAACACATGCACTATATTTATCGGAGGTTTTTCTTGGAAGGCAATTCAGGAAAAAATTGAGTAATAATAATAGTTTAGTAATAATCCAGTAAAGTCATTGTGGAAAAGGCAGGAACGAACCAAAAAAGAAAATGAAAGAAGTACTCCAAAAGTCTAGAACTGACTGATAATATAGTATGACGGTGTATGATTTGTCTATTTGTCTTTATATGCTGTGGTATTTTGTGTTTCCTCCCAAACTAAGCAAACATTCTCAGACAGATCATAGAAAGCAGGGCAAATATTAGTCTACTGTAGGCTACTGTATGTGCTCGATCTGAGGAACTCTGAGACACACACACACACACACACACACACACGCACACACACACACACACACACACACACACATTCCTGCAGTTTGTAGTACAGACCCACAATATAATAAAGTACCAGAGTATATCAGTGAATACATCATGCTGGTTTTTAAGCTGAGTCACTTGAACTTAAATGTTCGCTGCATTTCTCTTTTCAGTCTTTCACCAGGCTACCAACCTCAGGTCAGCCACTGCAAATGCTTTTTGTGAGCTCCCAGTTTATTGGTTGTAAATGTCTCTGTGTGGCAGTTTGAAATGAACGGAAGCCGTTCTGCAGCCTGTCCTGGGGCTTGTGAATGCAGCACAATGAGAGTTCAGTTGGGGCTCTCAACAGTTTCATATGTTTGGACTTAGCTGCACGTCACAGCAGTGGAAACCTGAGAGAAAATAAGTAATGTGGTAATCAGTGTTTGACAGTTGTGGGTTTGTGATACCGCAGCTGAGGGTTTTTGCCAGTTGGTAATGCTTAATGGTATTTATAGTCAAATCTGACATTCAGTGACCCCCAAAAAAGACAAAACCCCCGGTTTGTTTTACCCTCAAAAGCACCATTTGATTGTAGGAACTATATAATAACTGTCTTTGTGTCTGCAACTATTTCTCAATCATTGGCCTTTAAATGAAAATTCACAGAAAAACAGAAAGGTAAATCAAGGACGAATGGAAAAGCATTTGAAAAAATTAATAAATCATTCTTTTCTCGCTCAGCCCTGAAATTAATTTGGGTACTAAAGACATTTCCATTTCCACAGACATTTGACAGAGGAGCTTTCATTCCTCAGCGTGCATGTACGGTATTTCCAAATGATACTAAAGACTCTTGACATCCGCTTTCCATTTTAGCCAACGAGACTGAGGTAATAACTAAACACACTTAGAATCCTGGATAACAAGGAATATGAAGCGTACAGTTAGGGAAAAAACAGTGGCATTCATGGGCATAGGAAACTATAAAAAACCCACTTATTCATTCTAACACTTACTTCATTGTTCATTCAGTGCAGCATATTTGGTAAAGCTCGACAGTTGTCATTTTACATTCCCTCATACCCTCGGCCATCATCTGATCAGTCAGTCATGTAAGGCTTGCTAATATCACTTTAAACATTAAAATAGCTTTCAGTAACATTGAGCTTTGTCCATCATTTCTGTCAGTTATTGTATCATCCAATCAATTTTGATTTCATGGTCGTCAATTTGGGTATTTTTCAGGTAACGATGACCCCCCTGTTTCTGCTGTGTGTGTCCCTGCCCCTCATCTCTGCAACAGTATTGTTTGAGCTTGAAGACCATGACGGTAAGAGTGGTTTATTAAATGGATTCTTATCTTTATTTTTGTGTGTTGTGTATAAATTAAATAACTGTCTTTTATACCATTAAACAAAATAAAATACCATCACATATTAAATAGCTGTCCTAATGTCCTAAGCATCTTAATCATAAAGGTATTCGTCAGTTCTTTTTGTGTATTCTACTTTCTGATTATAACTTAATTATGTTGATGTACTGACCAAGTCACTTTTTTTTTTTGCATTTTTTGGCTTAAGTGACTGATTCTTTTCCTATCTCTTTTTTCCTATCTTTTTAACCATCTATTTAAAATGTATTGGAATATAGATGTAATATTCTCCCCACAAAGTGACAAATAATATTAGAACAAAGTTATCATACAGTAAGTGGCCCAAATTGAAATGTCTTTTTTGGGTGGGGTCTGCAAATTGTTCAGTAATTCTATGTAGGGTTGGTGGTTCAACCCTTGACTTCACTTGACCACATTGTGCTTGTGTCCTTGAGCTACAACTAATATTTGCTACTATATTGTTTGGTAGTTCAGCCCCTATTTATGTTTGAAATCTGGACTGTAGGTTGTATCATCGCTGACAAATAAAATGACTAACATCTTGACCTATCTTCAACATAGACATGGATGGCACGTTGCGTGTCAGCATCCCTATGGAGATGCCTCTTCGTCCTCTGCTTGGCAGCAAGGTAGTGGTACCTTGTTACTTCCAGGACAACGCAGTCATTGACCCCAAACCCCCAACCGTTGCCACGCTCTCCCATCGAATCAAATGGACCTACGTCACCAAGGAGAAAGTCACCACAATCCTAGTGGCATCTGAGGGAAAAGTTCACGTGGAGACAGAGTATTTGGACAGAGTGACGATGATCAACTACCCACTCGTGCCCACTGATGCCTCCATAGAGATAACAGAGCTAAGGGCCAAAGATTCTGGTACCTACCGCTGCGAGGTGATGCACGGCATTGAGGACAACTATAACTCTGTGGACATCAAGGTTCAGGGTACGCCATAGAAACATTCGATTTTATTCAATTTACTTCACTATATTAAAATGTATTACATATTAACCAAATGTCCATTAGTACAAAGAACAACTTACCCCCTGCAGTTTTAGCTCAATGGTTCTGTCAACCTAAAGACTATCTTTTTGCAGCCAAATCAAAAGTGTTGGCAAAACTTTATTTTTATAATTTCCTCAACAACTATGCTCTTAGTGCACATGGACACTGGGGTAAAACCTCTATCAAAAATAATTATATCAAGACCTTTCTGAAATATGTTCTTGTCATTCAGTTGGCTGCAGGTCTAAATGCCCTGCCTCTGGTGACATCACCTGTGTTCGGTTGAGAGCAAACAAGCATTCATAGCATAAACTAATTGAGTTACAATGGGCTTACAAGCCCTCTGTTTTTATCAAGCTAATATAGGTCTGGGCAAATCCATGCACAAATACTGTTTGAGAAGAGCTAACAAAAATTGGCATAATATCTTCAAAGACATTTCATCCATTTCTCACAGGTATTGTGTTCCACTACCGAGCCATCTCCACCCGCTACACCCTGACATTTGAGAAGGCAAAGGCAGCCTGCATCCAGAACAGTGCCACCATCGCCACTCCAGCCCAGTTGCAGGCTGCCTATGATGATGGATACCACCAGTGTGATGCTGGATGGCTCTCTGATCAGACTGTCAGGTAATGTTCATTCATCCATCTTTCATTTCTTAACAGTTTGTATTGATCACTATGGACAGATCGCAATCAAACTAATTTACAGTTACACCAATAGGCAATTTAAGATTCATAATTCACCAAACCAGCTTGTATTTAGATGGTTGCAAGAAATCCCAGCACTCAGAGAAAAGTCACTCAGACATGAAGAGGAAAGGGCAGGCTGCAGGCTGATCCTTTTTGTTGGCTGGCCACTGAGCCCCTGTGTTTGGTCCCCTTCCTGCAATTGCATCAGATTATTTAATTATTGCACTCGGGTTGAACCGAATCACATCTAAGAGGTGTGTTTATAGCTGTTTTGAATGGCCACATTTCCAGACAGTCTATTTTCAAAGGCATTCATTGTCATGTTAGATGAATAAAAAGAGATAGCTTGAGAGATCACACACCGTTTAACCATTTGACAAGTATAAAAAAAAGTAAAATATGACATCTCACTTGATATCTCAAGGTACCCCATCCATCAACCACGAGATCGTTGCTTTGGAGATAAGGAGAATTTCCCCGGAGTGAGAACCTATGGTGTGAGAGATGTCAACGAGACCTACGATGTGTACTGTTTTGCTGAGAAGCTTTCAGGTATGCTCATCTAAGAAGGGTAACAACACAAAACCTCCCTAATGTAAACAGGACTCTATAGACTGTCAATGTGTTTGTTTACCCTCCTTTCTCCTCCCAGGCAGGGTCTTCTACTCCACGTCTGTAGAGAAGTTTAGTTTCTATGAAGCAGGGGATCAGTGTGCCAAACTCGGTTCCCGGCTCGCAACCACCGGGGAGCTTTACCTCGCCTGGCAGGCTGGCATGGATGTGTGTAATGCTGGCTGGCTGGCAGACAGGAGTGTACGCTACCCCATCAACATCGCCAGGCCTCAGTGTGGAGGGGGGCTCCTGGGTGTGAGGACTGTCTACCTGTTCCCCAACCAGACAGGATACCCCTACCCAGACTCTCACTACGATGCTGTCTGCTTCCAAGGTACAGTAAATCTGTCCTGGAGATTTGAGAAGAAATCGACCTGGAAATACTTGATACATGTTCAGTGAATTCTGGAAGTTTCATATTATTACCAGCTGTTTTATAATAACACTATCTATGGGTGGATATATTTCCTCAAACTTTTTATCAAGCAGTTATGCAATCTTGTCTCCTCAGCTGGTGAGGATCTCGATGCGGTGCCCATGAGGACCACCCCTTTCCCAGACATCATCCGCATGACACCCGCCCCTGGGATGTACCCAAGCCTCACTCCCTCACCTGGGGGAGAGGAGATCAAGCGTGGACAAATCGACACCTTCTCCCCACGTATGACAGACATAGATGCTGCCATGGGTCCCACGGGTAAGTTGGTTATTTACTTGATCAATACCAAAACCCTTTGGAATGCGTCCTTAAACTGTGAGAATACATTCATACAAAAATTCATAAAAATTATATTTCTGGAATATATTCAGTGCAAAAGCAGGCAATATCCCAACCAAAATACACCCAAGTATTCAAGCAGCAGAGTGTAAATGTCAGCACTGTTATGTTTATTCCTGACATGTATTTTGACTTAAATACATCATGCTATGACTCACTTATTGTCCAGGAGTCTCACTCTGTCATTGCTGTCACTGGCTAATCTGACCGGTACATAAACACAGGACAACCAATAAAAATACTTAAAAAATCCAAACTATGAGTTAATGACCAGGATTAGCATCTGGAAAAAATGCATAATGAGAAAATAAATATGGATGTAACAGGCTGAGCTTGAAGAAAAATAACATAAAAGGAATCTTTTTACCTCCCTTCTGTCCTGTTTTATTCTTCCCACCCTTTAATTTCCCAGGTGTGGTCTTCCACTACCGACCCATCACCGGTCGATACACTCTGACCTTCGAGGAGGCTCAGCAGGCCTGCCAGAGTGTTGGGGCATTTATCGCCAGCTCCAAGCAGCTGCAGGCAGCCTTTGAGAAAGGCTTGCACCAATGTGATGCTGGCTGGCTCCGTGACCAGACTGTCAGGTAAGCATGAGGCATGTGTAGGATATAGATAGACCAATGTGTTCTGATTCTTGGAGAGATATTATGCTAAAGAAAAGCATTAATATATTGTAATTGTCACAGAAATAAAATGGCATTAGAATGACCATTCCCATTCAAATCAACAGAGCAGGATATTCAGAGTGTGAACCTTTGCCATTGCAACAATTTTAGTGGGATAACTTCTATATAAACTCATCCGATTAAGGGCAAGATGCAAGTAGTAATTTTATGAAGCATAGACAGCCAGAGTAAATAAGTCAAATGTAACAACTTAATGCTTCATCCAAAGACTCTAGTCACAGAGTAGAAAAGCACATTGGTATCACTGGATTGAGAGTGATATTTTTGGGGGGGATATTTTCTGCAACCAGTATAAATGCTAAATGGTCCTCATTTATATAGGGCTTTTATCCAAAGCGCTTTAAATGGCCTCAGTAATGGCTTTACAGTAATGACTGACATTCACCCATTTATACACACATTCACACACCGACGGCGGAGTCAACCACGCAGGGCGACAGCCAGCTCGTCAGGAGCAATTAGGGTGAGGTGTCTTGCTCAGGGACACCAGGCACTCAGCTAGGAGGAGCTGGGGATCAAACCAGCCAACCCGCTCTACCTCCTGAGCTAATGCCCCCTCTAGTATAGCATTAAAGCATGGTGTAATCAAACCAGCAGAAAATGAACTGTGGGCTGGTGGCCAGCAGAGGCCCTGGGTCTATCAGTCTTTCCACCTCACTACCCAGAAGAAGAATAAGCTAACAAACTAGCCAACCTTGCCTACTGCACTCTTCCCCCCATTGACGGTATTGTCTTCACAACAACAAACAACAATCACCATTTTCTTTTGTACTTGACAAATGAACATGAAAAACAGTTAAATGTCCTTCACCTCATATTCTAATTCTGTGGTACCAATATTCTATTTCATGTGCAGGTATCCCATCGTGTCACCCAGACATAACTGTGCTGGTAATCTGCCACACCTCCCAGGAGTCAGGTCCTACGGAATGAGACCAGCTAGCGAACGTTATGATGTATATTGTTATGTGGAACATCTGCAAGGTGAGGAACTTACTCACTTAAATATCTATCTACCTACCTATCCACTGTATCTGGCATGTTTGAGCTCTTCTAAATGTTTCTGAATGCTTCTTCCAGGTGAAGTCTTCTTCACCAGTGACTATGACAGCTTCTCCTATGAGGAGGCTGTGCAGCACTGTCAGAAACTCAACACCACCTTGGCCACCACCGGGCAACTGTTTGCTGCCTGGAACCAAGGACTTGACAAGTGCCGTCCAGGCTGGTTGATGGACCGCAGCGTCCGCTACCCCATCACA
This sequence comes from Chelidonichthys spinosus, assembly GCA_029853015.1. NCBI lineage: Eukaryota > Metazoa > Chordata > Actinopteri > Perciformes > Triglidae > Chelidonichthys > Chelidonichthys spinosus. The sequence goes on along the minus strand of CM056825.1, from coordinate 15,362,402 downwards.
ACCCCGAGGTCCCACTGTGGAGGCGGTCAAGTTGGGGTCCAAATTATCTATGCCTACCCCAACCAGACAGGATTTCCTGATGAACATTCACGCTACGATGCTTACTGTTTTAGAGGTAGAAAAGGGTTATCCATTCCTATATTTAGATTTTAGAGGAAGACCTATTTAACAAAGTCCCCTTAACAAAACTCATTTCAGCCAAATTCACCAACATCTTCTGATTGCCATTTCTTTAAAAAGGTACACTGGCTTAACTAATCTGTTACTTAATTTTTACTTTTTCAGCTGAAGTTCCTGTTGTTCATGTTGAGCATGAAACCAGTGTGAATATGACGATTGTGACGGTGGATGTCATCAACAAGACAACAGTCGCAGTTGATCACGTTGCTCCCACAGGTGAGACAGATGCATGACATCTGTTATCATGCTAGTTATTACCTTGGCTTGGTCCTACAGTCTTAATATTTCTCCAAATACATGGCCCTGAATGTTATTTAAAATTTGCCAAAGTAGTTTGTTATTTCTAGCATCGTCATCATCTCTTCTTCCTCATTTTAGTTGAAACTACAGTATACTACAATGAAACTGAAACCAGTGTTAATATCACGGAAATTGAGGAGTTTATCAACAAGACAACCATCACAACTCACCAAGTTACTCCCCCTGGTAAGACAACCAGAAATAATTGTGTCAATGCAAAGGCGACTGTTATTTACAAAATGTTTCACTTCCATGAACAAGATAATAAAATATATGACATACTTGTAATACTTCTTTTTAATATTACCACCAGTGAGACCCATTTTACCTCCAGTCCCTGTCGATGTGTCCGGCTCTGGTTCAGCTGATCATTCAGCTGATCATTCAGCCAGTGGGGAGATCTCAGGGGAGTCCAGCACTTCTGGTACCAGCGGTGACGCGTCCGGCTCAGGACAGACTATCATCTTCAGTGGACACACCGACATCTTCTCTGGGGACCAGTCTGCCTCTGGAGTTCTGCAGGAGGCAGAAGGGGGAAGTGCTGTCATCGTCACATCTGGAGAACTGGGTAGTGCCTCTGGATCTGGGGAGGGGTTAGACAGACAACACTCTGGCTTCAGTGTAGGATCAGGATCGGGATCAGGGTTTATCAGTGGAAGTGGGGACATCAGTGGTAGTGGCGTGGACTTGATCATCATGGTGGATGGGGTGATGGAGGAGGTGTCGAAAACTCACCAAAAACCCATAGAGCAAGAGTTAGGCCAGGGAGGCATTGAAATCAGTGGGGGTTTCTTGGAATCAAGTACCTCTGGATCGGGAAGCATGTCCGGGTCAGGATCAGGGTCAGGGTCAGGGTCAGGATTTCCTGGCATCTCATTTGTCGACCACAGTACCGTTGACTTGACAGTCCAGTCGTCTGGTGAGCAGGAGGTGTCTGGATATCGGCCTTTTGGATCTGGGTTCCACAGTGGTTTTCCAAGTGGTTTTCCCTCTGGTGTCTCAGGCAGCGGCTCTGCCTCTGGGGACTATATCCTGCATCGTGGTGATGTCATCTACCTAACAGACAACAACCTGATGGAAGTGACAGAAACACCGCTGGTACGCCACCCTGAACAGGGCCGTGGGGTGGTGGAGGTCAGTGGGGAAGGAAGTGGGTCAGGGATCCATCACGAATTCAGTGGCACTTTGGATCAAAGCTTGCATGTCTCAGGAAGTGGAGACCCTCATGAAAAACCAACCGCTGAGAAGCTTTCTGTTGCCTTACCGCCCGAGTATATTGCCAGTCTTGGCCAATCAGGATTCGGGGAGGAGGTTCAGGAAAGCCGTGCAGGACCTACAATGTATGCAGTGACTCCAGACGCAGTCTATACCAGCCCAACCACAGCACCGTCAGTGTCATTAGCAACTCCGGCTGTGGTGGAGCAGCCTGAAGTAGTGCAAGGTATTTGGTTTAAGTGTTAACTTTTCTGTAGTTCTGCTGATGTCATACAGTTTCATAAGGCCAAAAAAGCTGCCATATTCACATAATTAACATTTTGGGAAATACACATATTTGTCCACCAAAGTATCTTAGCAATTTCTCTTGATGCAAAATCCCTAATAAACCCGAACTACATAATCAGTTCAAAATAAATATTTTTTCTCTCTGCTATCAGCCTCTGCAGACCCCTGTGATCCAAACCCATGTGGTTCTGGATCCTGCTCTGTGCAGGAAGACCTTGCTGTGTGTCAGTGTCCTCATGGTTTCACTGGTCAAGCCTGCTCAACACGTGAGTCCCAAACTACCATGACAAACCCCACAGTATCGTTTTTAATGCCATTTAGTTTGTGTTGGATTTTGTGTATTTTTTATGCTTTTGTCCATGTGTTTTTAATGTGAGATGTTTTTATGTGTAGCTGTGCAGGGCTGTGCAGAGGGATGGTTGGAGTTCATGGGCAGCTGTTACCTCCACTTTGCTGAGAGAGACACCTGGTCTGAGGCTGAGCAGCGCTGTCAGGAGCTCAACGCCCACCTGGTCAGCATCGGCTCCCAGGAAGAGCAGCAGTTTGTTAACTGTGAGTGAGTATATGTGTGTGTGTGTGTGTGTGTGTGTGTGTGTGTGTGTGTGTGTGTATGTGTGTGTCTAGGTAGTGCGGGATTGGTCGAGGGCATTTGAGTGTGTGAAAATTCCTAAGGATGTAAGTGTACCTGTATGCTGTGTGTCTGTAAACACCTAGCAGTAGTCAACATATAGAATATAAAAATATTCATCAGTAGGTGGGACAGTGGGGCTACACGGTGGTGTACTGGGTAGCAAGAAGGTCCTGGGTTCGATTCCCGGGTCGGCCCGGGTTCCTTCTGTGTGCAGTTTGCATGTTCTCCCCATGTAAGCGTGGGTTCTCTCCGGGTTCTCCGGCTTCTTCCCACAGTCCAAAGACAGGTTCATTGATCACTCTAAATTGCCCGTAGGTGTGAATGGTTGTCTGTCTCTACATGTCAGCCCTGTGATAGACTGGCGACCTGTCCAGGGTGTACCCTGCCTTCGCCCAATGACAGCTGGGATCGGCTCCAGCCCCCTCGCGACCCCGAATACAGGATAAGCGGTAGAAAATGGATGGATGGAGGTGGGATAGTATAAGTTAAGGGATAATGTTGAAAACTGTAAATGCTACATCACTGGTAGATTTCATGAGTTGACAGTGTTCCGGTGAGTGATAATATCCCTTTCACTGAACGATTGACTTCAGATGGTTGCCTGGGGATATCAATAAGAACCACTATGTAACAAGGACTGAAGTACAAGGGAACTGCCCTTTCAAAGAAAAGTAAAAAACTGTTTTGAAGTTATTATGATTGATGAGGATATTTTCTTGTTGAAAGTCATCAATGCATTCATCTCTTCCAACACATGCTCATTGTATTGCCCATTGCCCACATGTTGGGTGAGACTCAGGGTGAGCCCTGACATGCCAACCCAGGACCTCAGCAAGCATCTTGAAATCTTGAAACATCTTGTTACTACTTCAGCCATTTTAATGGGGTCCAAGCGTACTACCAAGGAGGACATATACTGTAAAAAATAATTCGAAAAGTTAAAACCTATTTTTCTTTGCAATGCAGCCAATGGCCAGGACTACCAATGGATTGGACTTAATGACAAGGACGTGCAGAATGAGTTCCGTTGGACAGATAGGAGTCCTCTGGTCAGTCAACTATCTATCTCTAGCTCAACAACTATCTATCTATATTTATCTTCTTTGTGGATTAATTCATTGTTTTTGGAACTTCTTCAGACCTTTGAGAACTGGAGGCCCAACCAACCAGATAACTACTTCAATTCTGAGGAGGATTGTGTTGTGATGATCTGGCACGAGGGCGGACAGTGGAATGACGTACCCTGCAATTACCACCTTCCCTTCACCTGCAAGACTGGACCTGGTATGCTAACTGGGTTGGCCAACAATCTTGACCAAGATGACCTTTGTAACTACTGACTGTGACTGTGACTTGTGTTTTCTTTTTCAGTCATGTGCGGAGCTCCTCCTGAGGTGGAACACGGCCGGGCAATGGGCAGCGGCAGAGAGCGATACCCCGTCAACTCTATAGTCCGCTACCAGTGTGATGCAGGCTACACACAGCGCCATCTACCAGTCATACGCTGCATGCCAGACGGACAGTGGGAGGAGCCACAAGTCGAATGTACAGAAGGTAAGCCTAACATGTGGATTTACCATCCATAATTTAAACGTGTGTGTCTTAAAACAATAACATGCAATTGCACCCCAGTTAACAGCTAAATTAAGCAACCTCAGACACATTTTTGGCACAAATGCAACTCTATATGAACAGAAATGTTGAGCTCAAAAGTAACTTTTTCACAGATATTTTGGATCTAATAAATGTGTGTTCTCTTGGCACAAATCAAATATTGTTAAGTTACGTTGAGATAATGGTGAAAATGTAGCTGCCATGGCTATGATGTAGTTGACAAAGATGTACCTAGACATTGCAGCTTTGGGAGCTAGAGAAACCTGAGAAATAGTGATTTTTGATTTGAAGGCATAAAGGATTTTGATAGTGAAGACAACATTAAGAAAGGCTCCTCATTTAAAGTAACAAGGTAAACCATTTGCACTGTAAATCTCCTGCTCATGGTGACCAAATAAAAAGTGTCCCATTAAGTAATGAGACAAGACGAAATGGAGGTAACCTCAAAGTAAATCCCTTTATGTCAGTATGTGCCAAATTTACTCTCACTATACAGTATATCACAATACACATGTAACAAATGTCCCCGGTTGAACTCAAACTGAGGACGTTGCAGTTCATTGAAGCCTTAAGCCCCCATGCCAACTTGGCACCCCAAGTGTTTTTAATCCACTTCATTGATGAAGAAAAAATGGAGAATAGATGGAGAACCCAAACTAATTGAGGGAGATTTCAACCTTGCAAACAAACGGGGCACAAATTGTAAAGCGTGTAAAATACACCTCCTTCGACATTCAACATTACACTCATGAATTAGCTTCTGAAATGGATCCTTTTAGCCACACCACTCACTCTAGGGTAATTTATACGTCTTATTGGCATCCTATGTTTATCTGATGTCATCAGTATTCGTACCTTTACTCCCTCAGCCGGTGCCAACAGCAACAGGCTACACAAACGATCCCTCAGGAGAAGAAGTAAAGGGGTCAGCAGCCAACAGGAACAGAGGAAGCTGCTCTGAGCAGGAATGAAAAGGACATACAACAAAGAGCCACAAAGGATCCCCCTCTTTTAAAGATGCATGATCACCAATGCAAATGCCCAACCAAAAAGATAACATCCCCCTCCCCACACACACACAATAAAGCACATTTAGACAGTAATAGTGTAATTGAATGATGTTTGATGTTTAGGATCTTTGAGTGTCACCCTGCACCTTCCGGTAGTTCATACACACTTTTACTGTCTAATTTATAGCCGTGATCTACAATTTGAGAGCATTATCTCAATGCACAGATGACATTTTCTGCAATCAGTTTCCAGAACTGCACACAAAGTAAGATGATGATCAAGTGACTTAAGGCTCTAGAGTGACACTCAAAGTCCAAAACGGCCCAATAAATAAGTGTTTTCGATTGCAGCTGGATTCTCTGAAGTCAAACACATTGTTACATAGAATTTTGCTATATTGTAGGGTATTTTTCTATATCTGTTTGCCTCAGTAGTTTTTATTTCATTTATTTGGTCTCTAAGGACTATAATTGTGTGCTTCAGACTAGCAACAAACAGTGATCCTCAATCATCTTTGGTTGTAACCATAAAATACAGCATTGAGCAGATGTTACCCCTCTTAACCTACAATATAGAGGTGAAATCAGGTTTTGTTTTATTTGAATTACCAGAGGCCTCGAGGCTTACAGTATAGCATTAAATCCCAAATATCATTAACAACAGGTAGAATAGACATGGCACTGGTGGAATGTACTGACATCTTTCAAGACACCAAAAGGTCTTGTCACAACCTTAAGTTTGAGAGCTACTGTACAACAACACCACCACGGCAGTATCAGATATACTAATATGATTGTGCTGTTCCAATCGATGATTAATGTAGAATCCAAGTTCCAGACGTGATCAAAGTCACTGCAACAAACCTGGATTGAAATAATCAGCACTTATGCACTTTGGGGAGTCTTCAGTCACTTCTGTGCTAATCATTTGAATCCAGTGCACCTTAAACATATAAACGAAAAGAAAAAAAAAAAGTTCCTCATCTGTAGCTGACACATGGCAAAGAAACTGTACTGAGAAACAAGTGAGATCTACAGTATGACACTGAATAGGCTGGCTTCTCTGCCAGGACCAAGTTGCAAAAGATGCACACCCCTTTTTGCAGGCTTGGGTTTGTGTTCTTCTCAAGAGCAATCAATGACTTCTGTCAGCACTGTCTGATGTAAGAATCTTGCTTTTATGAGACTCAGTGAAAGTTGAATGAATGAGATCTCTCACTGTAAATATTCTCTGTACAATTCTCTGAACAGCAGGACCTGTCAATAACTCACGCAGAGCAAACAATTTCATTGTTTGATTAATTCATCATCAACCTGTTTGTTGATTTGCTAGTTTAATGAGTTGGTGAGTTGCAGAATTACTTATCAAGTGGGTGATTTTGGCAGCCACCCGAATATAAAGTATCAGACAGCTTTGCAGAGTTTTCTGGCTGTATTTCATGCAACAGGTTTTTTTTTTTTTTTTTTCAGAAATGTACTTGAGAAAAAAACTTGAGAAATTACACAATTTTAGGGAAAATAAGCTGTGAAAGCAGTAGAAATTATGATAAGAAATGATGAGGAAGAAGATAGAGGTAGAGGTGGAGTTTATAAAATGTTGACCATGACCTTTTTTTAAAAGGTCAAGATTTGCTTTTCAACTCTGAGAGCAGATTTTTGTGTCCAAATCTGTTCTCTCACAGAACAACTGGTACTCTCATGGACACAAACACACACTATTCGGTGAACATGCTACAGAATATGAAAGTGGATGAGTGAGCGTGATGGCACCCAAAAGTGAAACACCTAGCTGGCTCAAAGTTTGTACATTTTGTACACGTTAATAAATGAATGAAGTCAACTTGGATGCTACTGTTGTGTGCTGGAATTCTTTTACTATTACATTCAGAATATGCAGAAATTTCACCATGAAGCAAACATGAGTAATTATGTGGAGGGCAGTTGAAGCAAATCAGTGAGTATATCAGTGTTTTTATTCTTCAACAAACCGATTTATCTTAGCTTATCAATTAAACCAAAATAAGTGTAACGTTGGACACAGACAGATCTGTTGTGACTTAGTTCAGATCCCGAATCCTGATGTGAACTTACAGTATGATGTACTGTGCTGTACCAAATAAAACTTGGAATCATCTGTCTCTGTGAAATGATTGTGTGCAAAACGATCACTTTTTACCCATGGAGTCAGTGACAATTTATAAGGAGCTGTACTATCTAACTTGTTGAAAATCACACTTTGAGATTTTCGGCGGTTATTGGAAACATAAGCCTTTTCCTGGAGCTGTTGAATTTCAGGTGAACTCTTCGAGCTGGATGAACAAACCTGGCATTTAGTTTGTTTTTACCTTCCTGTGGAACCCAACTATGAAAAAACACATAGTAAATAGCTCCTTCATCGGCCTCTACAGCCACCGCCTTCATCACTAGAGTTACTGCAAACATATCTGCTCTGTGTGTGTAGCTCTGTATGTATATAAGTACATATGTGTTTCCTCCTGTATATGCATCTATGTGCCATGTTTGCCCAGTCACACTGTACATGTGTGCACTTAATCTGATGTAAGTGCATGTGTGTGACATGTAATCCTGTGTGTTTATATGTGTGTGTCCAGTCATGTTTGGCCAGCAGGTGTAAATAGGATGTGTATACAAAAATCTGCTGGCCATAATAACTGAGACTTCTGTTCACCTGGATGCAGGAGGGCGTAGTGCATATTCGACCCCACTCATCTAAAAGTGCATCGCACAGCCAGACAGAGTGACGCTGTTTTCATACAGTGGCTGTTTTGTGAGGGTCATTTACCCATCTCACCTCTTTACCCTGGCATTCCCATTTGGTCTGTATGCGAAACTGTATCGCACCTTGAGAGCAACAACAAACAGTGGTGGTGTATGAAAATCACTGAAAACATCGGTTTCATAGGTAAAGCAATTAAAGGTCATCCAAAAAGATTTCTGAAGATGTAATTTAAGATCCATTAATCAGTATTTAGCCATAACTGTACAAATGTCCGCTGGTCATTCTGTCAGTCTAACACATATTTACATAGAGAAATCAAAAACAAAACGTTCACACTTATGGATCAATTCAAATTACTTTGAGGAGATCCTGATGTAGCGCCACCCAACAAGCCAACATTTCCACTTTCAAACTCTTCAGTTCAAATCTGGTTCCAGGTCTCCAACTCCCCTTACAGATCTGTGATCTGGAGATCAAAAACAAATAGGATTTCAATCAGATAATGCAGGGTACAATTCATGACAGGGTGCCTCAAATACGAGGGTGAATTCCTTTCAGGCTCATGTCATTTATTTAATGATGACACCTAATATAAATCAAATTAAAATCAAGTTATGTGTTAAATGTTAGCATCCTACCATGCTAACAATATACTGACACGCATGCTAATGTTAGAATACAACTCAAAGCTGAGCTGTTAAGAGTTGTATTCTTAAACTAAGATTAGTTTTAAATGGCCACTTTTATGCTCTGGTGCCACACAGACCAAACTTTGAACTTTGAAGCTAATAGTTCTGCTGTGTTGCAGGCTAGCAGCCTCACATGAGCACGAGAATGGCTATAGAGTTTTCCTTTTTAATCCTTACATTCAAATAAGTACTGCTGTGTAGTACATTGGAAATGCTACATGATTCACTTTTATTTAAACAGACACCCCTAATTCTGACACACAAGCAAGACAGCAAAACTCTAAGTGAAGCATCGCAAACTTCATCAGCATCTTTAGCTGACTAATTGGCTCGTTGGATAAGTTGTTGTTTGAGATAACTGGGCTCTTTACTGTGATAACTCTCTTGGTTGACTTAGCATTTTTAACAGCATTAGCCAAATTCAGCCAGTGGCTACGCCTGAAACAAACTAAAATATTTTAAAAACTATGGATAGTCAAGAAACTGTGTGCAATAATTTATGGTTCTGAGAGAAATAAATAATCCTCTAGCTTATCCTCTGGCAAGTCTAGCGCACGAGGTTAACATTTGTTTTTAGTGAAATGTCTGCAAGTATTAAATGGATTGCCATGAACTTTGGTAGAAACGTTCATGGTGCAGAGAGGATGAATCTTTGTGACTGCGGTGATCCTGAAATGTCTAGCGCCACCTGCAGGTCAGAGTTATACACGTATCCATTAAAATACATAACATTCACAAAATGCATTGGCGTAACTAATAATAATTTTGAACGGATATTCATGGGTCTCAGAGAACCATCTTTTTCATCCGTCGCAATTTTGTTTTTTTGCAACCAGATGCAACATGGCAGTGGAGCTAAGTAAGTAAATATCATGTGAACACTGAAAAAGACATTTATAGGTGATCAAAGTGTAACAATCAACTTTCATGAACAGAAAACACTCTGCGAAGAGCTGAAGTTGTAAAACTACAATGGCATGGTAGTGACCTGTCAATCACAAGAAGGCCATGACCAGAAGAATACCCTGCTTTGTCATCTCTTAAATGAGACCATCATTTACTAAATGATCATCATGCTGAATTAGCTAGCTATTGAGACAATAAACACACATTGGTTACTGATAATAGAGTGAGAAGTATGGCAGACTTCTTTTTGCAGCCAGAGTCTTCTCCCCCTGCTGGCCATAAAAAAGAATGCACGTTTAAGGCACTTCAGCAGTAGTTTGAATAGTTGTACATAGTTTCACTCTCAGAAGTTTGTGTTTGTCATAGGGCTTTCTTACTGCTATTTAGAGGGGCTTTGATGTACAAATGATCGTTTTCTTAAATTAGCTAATAAATGTGTTTCCTCTTAAAACATGTTTACAGTAGTTGTTTTTATTAATTTGTAGAAAATAGTACAAATGCGTGCACACACATAATAAACAAAGAAAAGATACATATACATAATGAAACACTGTTTCTTCTTCCACAATGGATGTAAACAAGGTAGTTTAAATATTACAACAATACAGATACTCACTCATAACTTCTGCTTTCTCTATCTACTCACCCAGAAAAATGAAGATGAGATGCATAATACTTTATAAAATGGCATACAGATACATTTAAGGAAACAAAACAAAGACTTGAATATATTTCACAAAGTTAGAAAGACAGAAAGAGTAACCTACAGTTTAGTAAGTGTACAATTGTGGACCAGCTGGAAAGATCTGAAAGGAAAATAATGACAAACACTCTCCACTCCCTCAACCATCAAAGTGCCCTTTAGCAAGGCACTTAATTGAAAAGTTTGTGGTTGTGGCATTAAGATTGAATCTTTAAATGTTCTGGAGGGCACTGCTGAAAAAAGACAATGTAAACGTTGTGTTAAATAAATAGAGGGTAGATAAACGACGAGGTATGGTTGAGAGCAGTGATTTTATTTGAGTATGATTGAGTCTGAACACCTTCCCTTGATTTAAAATGAATCATCTTATCATGGACAATTCAAAAACAGTTGCAAATGAGTTTAAGCAGAATTAGCTTGATTTGGTGGATTTTGGTGTGGAGAACTTGAATGGCTTGCACAGAGCCCTAACCTCAACATATTTAAGAAGAACTGAAATGCAGACGGTGAGTCGCCCCTAGTTGGCAAACATCCTATCTAATGCTGTTGTGACTGAATGAGAGCAGATGGTGTCCCAAAATCTTCTAGCAAGCCCAAGAAGAGAGGAGGCTGTTACAGCAGCATACTTACACCTATGGTGTTGTAATGGGACATGGGTGTATTGTTCACATGCCCACATATTTCTGGCCATAAAAATGTAGACATTTTATTTAAGTAGATGTGGTATCACATGATGGATGTAGATAATTATCAGCTGTTGACTGGTAGTTAAGTTCAATACTGATCAGGAGGTGGAGAGCAAATAACCCATGTGGCCTCAAAATAGCTCAGAAATTAACAAACTGGCTAACTGCTAATTTGCTTTCAGGCTAAGGCTAATGCTAACCTCTCAAACAGGGCTTAGAATCAGTGCGCTTTTAGAACGGTTTCTTTGTGTCTTGAGTTGAGTGGAAGCATCTACCGGTAACAGTAAACGCCAAATTTCTGGTCCATAGGGGGATACCCAAAACTACGCACCCCTGGTTCTGGTGGGCCGCAGTTAGCCCGGGCCTTTATGATAGGATAACGGACACTCCCATCAGCCAACCATCCAGCGTCACAGCGGTCCAATCCCATCAGCCTCCATGCGACGTATATCTGGCCCACTTTGGCAATGTGACTTCCATCATTGACACAAGCCTGGACTGCTTCTGTGAAGTTGAGCTTGGTCTGGTGCTTTAAAAAGTACACCGTCCCTAAGGCAGGAGAGAATCATAAGTGAAGAGATGATCATGTCGTGATATATTAATTATTTGCCAAACACACTCACTGACCCTTGACAGAGGCGGAGAAGCAGAATGTATCGTAGCGGAAGAGGAGGCGATGCCGTTTTCCGTAGCTGCGCAGACCAGGAGCTAAGTCCACACCCCCGCAGCCACCACGCGGGGCTGTGATTGGATACTGCACTGTGCCATCAGCCAACCAGCCGGCGTTACACCAGTCCAACCCCTCCTCCCACGCTGTGAAGAGCTGCTCAAATGTAGCTAGAGTGGCCTCCTGATCCTGGCATGCTTTTTGGGCCCCAAAGAAGGTAAAATGGTAGCGTCCTTTCTGAGAGTAGTAGGGGAACACCACGCCTACATCGGGAGGAGAGGTGTATTATGACAGTTGTTATGGGTTAATAGGGTTTTATGGTCATACCTTTAACCCTCATCAATACACTTGACAAACACACTCCATTCTCACCCCGCAACTCCAGCTCCACCGTCACACTCTCGTCCTCCAGGCCATCGATCACCTCACATCGGTATCTCCCCGTGTCGTTGAGCTGCAGCTCATTGATGACTAGGGACAAGTCCCCCGGTACAGAGCGTCGCAGGCGCACTCGGCCCTTGAAGCTGCCGTAGCTGCGGTGACGGTTGCCCATGGCGACCATAACCTCAGTTTCTCTGGTGAAGGCTTCAGGAGATACAGGTGCACTGATGGTGTTAGCCGGCAACCAGGACCATTTGACCCGGGTCCTGCGTGGTTTGGTCAGTTCAGGCTCGTAGTGGTAGTGACAGGGGAGGGTGACACTGCTCCCCCTGGAGGCCGACACTGAATGCTGTGGGGAATCCACGTGGAGACGAACTCCATTGAAATAGACTAAAAAGAAAAGACAAGACCAGAAATACAACATAAATTAAGTATATATAAATAGGTATTGATGGGATTATTGAAGATATATATCTCTGGTGTGTGCTTTCAAACCCTGCTGTGTGGAAAGGTAGTAGTCTACTGAACCAAGGGTTCTGTCAGAGATTTTGGGCCCTATGAAAGAATATAATATTGGGCCCCCACCCCTCATACCTAAGCCCTGGAGGGCCCCTGTCAGTGCTAGGCCCTTGGAATCGTCCAACTTTCCCCCCTTATGGCGCCCCTGTACTGAACTGGTCGGGTAATGGAGTAGGTACTTGCATGGGATGTGATTGGATCTTATTTTATGGATTAACACATTACACAACGTTTTAACAGCAGCCATTTAAATGAATATAGCATATCTATAACTAAAAAAACATTAATTATGGCTCTGTTCCATTTAGGTGTCCCAGTAAACCATGTCAGTGAGTCTGTACAGAGCCCTGAAACTAATACATATTGGATCCCAGTGATGGGCGGGTCCTTTGACTGCCCATTGATGAATAAAGACAAAATGATACCCGACCCGTTTTCCCGCCTCATTGACTCCATGTCAATTCGCCACTCACTCAGGTATTTGTGGTCAGCATACGCTGTATCTTCTCGCCTTTAGTCATCCAACCAATGATGTTTTAGAAAATAATTATGACATAAAGGTAGGTGATTCTATTCAGAAAGACTTTCTGTTTATTATATCCTAATATCAATGAATAAATGAAATGCTATGAAATAAAAAATAATAAAAAGAAATGTCATCTGTGGCCGTGGCAGGACTATCAAAAAAGTCCTGCCTGTCTGTCAATGCTTACTTCCTGATTGTGTGCACTCGGACGGGGGAACGAACGGGACTTTTCGGTTCGGCGATGCCTTCAAAGTCAAAGTCTCTGTGGTTTTTCCAGGTGACCTACTCTGCCTTTAAATATGTATATGAACCTTTAGGTAATATTTAACTAATATGCTTAGATTTTATTTTAACTGACCCGCCTGCAAACTACCTGAATATCACGCAAATATTTGTGTTTGATTCATGTCAAAAGCACACTCAAAAGCTGTGAATTCAAAAGGGAATCAATTCTGCATGCTGACGTTTATATGACTAATTCTGTCACTTTTGTTACGTGTGAGCTCACTTTAAAACCCAGTTAAAATCAGTTACATAGCTGTATAGACCTCACAGTAGACATTTTGAACTGGCAAACTCAGGTGTAACTAATAACACAATAGGCTACCGTCTCACTGAGCAATCCAAGTGGAATGGGTCCGTCATAAATGTTTTTAATTGCACCTATACTTTTCCAAACTAGGCTACTCAGAGAATGTTATTGAGTCATAAACTACACACCCCTAAACTGGTACAACCACCAGTGTGTACGCCCCCTGCAGGACCAACTCTGCCTTCTTCCAAAGTATTTATATCAGTGAGCAATGGCCTTATTTGTACAATTGAAGTGCACAGTCTTTCCTATTATTTCCTCTATATGGAATATTATGTACATTTTCTTTCTCACTCAATAAAGTGTTGTTTCAACAGAATCTCATTACTGGGCAAACGCTTGACTTCCTATCAGCTGATGTCATTCACATACTCATACACATGCAACAGGAAATAAACTTGGACACATTTGGAACATTTACATTTACAATTAGGTCATCTACTGGGACTGAGCAGTTTACCAAGAGAGTAATTGGTGAACAGAACAAGCCGATATTAAATGCTTAGAGCAATATAACCTTATGGTCACTTTGTTTAAGTTTAGATAAGTAGAAGTAGTATTGTTCGATATTCTGCATAGACACTAACACTGGTTAGAGTTATAGTAGTCTTCTCTGAACACATTCACGTGTTGTAATACACATACATGAAGCACATTTGCGTCTGTGTCTTGCGGACAGTGGTGGAAAAAGTTTTCAGATCTTTTACTTCAGTAAAGTCTTAATACTTCAGTGAAAAAATACTGTAGCAGGATTGACAATCATACTTAAGTAAAACTTCAGAAGTATTAGTTGAAAGTTTTATCCTGGGCAATTGGACTCGCTTTAGATTTTTGAAGATTACAATGACCTGGATCACTGAGAATCTTCACAGACACATTAGCATTAAAATATAGTTAAAGATGAAAATATACTCACTGTGCAATCTGTAGCCTAATTTCAACTACTTTATTCACTGCTGGTAGCTCAATTATTAATAACGCGTTCTTGTTTATTATAGCCTGTAATGTATCAGTAGTAACCAGGCATCTAATGCATCACTGCTCACACATACAGCAAAGCCCTCAGTTTCAGACACACAGAGACAAACAGAGGACCCACTCTCTCCGTTTCCGTTTCCGTTGGTGATGTCCTGGTAGTGAAAGCCATTGTTGTACCCGGGGATCCAACCCTGTCCACCAGGCAGTAGCAGGTACAAGCAGGTGGCCAGTAGGGGGCGCAGTAGACTGCGCATGATGCTTTCCTCTGCGGATAAGGATAGACAGAATTATATTCGGCTCTCATGTCAGGAGCAGGGCGCCGTGAAACCACAGAGTGGTGTTTGTTAGGATACAAATTATTAAAAATCAAAATCAAAATTATTTTCCAGGGCGATTGAAGGGAATATTATGAAAAATCTAATATGGCTCAAGAGAGACACGACGAAGTAATCGTTATTCAATTTCACAATAAAAAAAAAAAAAATAGCAGGTCTCCACACCAACGTGAAAAGAAACACGAGCTTCATTTTAACGCATTTAAAATGCTAAGTTCACGTTCACATTCTTCATGTTGAATAAAAAATGATCTTTTCACACTCAAATTCTAAACCTGCATTATAGCCTCCAGTCAATCGGTTAGATGAAACTTTTCTCACATCTCAGTCATTAGACAAACGCTTCAATTATAGCTTCAATTATTGCTTTTAAGTATCACACGTTTAGGCTACTGCTACGTTTTCAATAAAGCTATTAATAAGTAGCCTATATTAGTCGCGTCACAACGTTACCACAGCTTTCTGTTGACTAACATTGCTCTGAAATTCAACCGCACAGCAGTTTAGAGTAGCTAAGAAACGAACCACCTCCGGTTGAAATCTGCCATTAGGACGTCATTTAATGGGAAACTAACCGGCTGGAGTCGTAAAAAGTCACTCACAGATAAGCAGCTGTCCGCCCAGCGTGTCTTCAGCTCATCTCCTCCTCATCCTCTGCTGCCTCTCTGCTCAGCGGGCAGACACTTAGGAGGAGCGCGCGCCTGACGTCACGGGACGAGGCATCCCCTTTGAAGTGAACAGTTACCTCATCACACATGAGCCACACAGCGGGTGTATCAACAGCATTTCATATTTCACTTGAGTCTTCTCTTTTCATGACATTGTCTGATGCTTTGTTGTAAATACAATTAGGCAATACAGACAGGCTGAAGCAACTCGTCGATTAATCAATTAGTCAACGAACAGACAATGAATTGTCAACTATTTTGATGTTTTTTTTTTTTTATGGAGAAATGCAAACACATTTCATGGCTCCAGCTTCGGGAACGTTACTCATCATTTACAGAATGTTTACAAACTAAACAATCAATGAAGGAAATAATCAGCAGAATGCTCCATAATTAAAAATAAGAATTAGTTGCAGTCCTGATATAAAATCGTTTTAAACGATTAGCTCCATCTCAGCTCACTAATACCTTTAGAGATAGTGTGCTAATGTAAAATACCACATCTTGCACACAGGTGCAGCCTGAATTCTATTAGCATCCATTAACGGGGGTCAGGTCAAACCAGTTGACCCCTTAGCCTCGTTTCACCCCGCTAAAATGTGGGCAAACCCAACAGATGATTTCTCAACCTTTTTTCATCCTTTTTTGGGTGTGCAATAAAAAGACAAATAGCAGCTACATCTTTATCCAGAGTGCAACTATCAAGCGCAAAAATGCTGTAACGTCACGTAAGCAAACAATCATGGTTACTTTATAAAGTTAAAGACCGTTTGACGGTAGAAGAAAATACTCAATAAAAGTTAACAATGCAGGTGTATTTTACAGCCTTTCTCTGTATGATGCAACCCAGAATGACCACAGTCTGACCCCGTAGGTTTAAAATATAAATGAGGGATATCAATTGTTGTTCTGCTCTGGATAGAATCTGAATCTATTACCCTACACTATAACATGTGATCTGATGGAGAAAAGCATGAAACACAGCACGTTTCATTTATTAGGCTACAAAAAAAATAACAGATTCATGACAGATTCTTGGCAAAACAATTTGGTAAGTGTCAAAGTTGTCTTTTTAAATAGCAACATTGTTGACTGCCAACTTCTGTATTCCTTGATTGTTGAAGCTGACAGAGAATATTCCATTCCTTCTGTTTTGCCCTGGCCTCGAGTAACACAGCAAATATTGCTACATGAACTTATATTTTAGTCATTAGTTGAAATAATAGCAGCCGTGGTGGAAAACGAGCAATTCCAGTTCTCCGCTGGGGCCTGAGAGAATGTGCTGCTGCTGCACCGCCCGAATCTCAGTCAGAGTGAAGGCTGGTGATCACGGTGCAGATGGAAGCTGCCCTCCTGACACAAGCCTACAGTGAATCTTGACGCTGTTCCAGACATTATTGTCTGCCATCCCCCAGAAGAGCCACATTGCTCAGAGGCCCCCAAACTGAAAGTCTTGAGCCTCTTGGAGTCCTGCACGCAATGCTTTCCTCTGTGGTCAGCCCTCTGCTGCCACTGATGTTTTTCTTACGATTGACTGACACCGAAACGACATAACAAAAACCCAGAACCACCACTGTTTCAGCAGATCACTGTTGTGGATCACTTTTCAAGGATATGATCTGTTTATTTACCACATTCCCATGTTTCTGCCATCATAATCTTCCTGTTTTAAACCAGAAGTTGCATTAAACACCAAAGTGTTCAATTATCTGGCTCTCCACTATACTTAAAAGGCACTTGAATTTCAGTTTGAGTTTATGTAATTAAAGCAGCGTTTGCAATGTGAGGCTCCTATGTGTGCTGACCACTAGGCTCCCGGGCCCCTTAGTGCATACATGGAGCGCCTAGGGCCGGGCCCATTTCCTCTGTGGCGGTGCGCCCCAACGTGCACTAAGTTGGTAAGGGGAAAAGGCCCAGGGTGAAGTAGTCGCAGCTCCGTCCATGAGTTTTACAGCTCAGCCGCCTGGACCTCGTAGACCCTGACCCCCGAGGGTCTGAGGTCCACCCACCACAGTCACAGAATCCTGAAGGAATCACTGCTCCCTAAATTTCCAGACTCACTCTCAGCCAGGCTGTTCAGTTCAGCATGAGCCAAGAAGACAGGAAGTAAGTCTTTATCTAAAGTGAGGATCATATTTGAAGTTTGAGAAAAAAATCGACTGTTAAAACCTTTTTAATATTTTAAAATATTTTCCGAAAAAGGCCCAAAAAAGGCTCCAGACTCACTTGTTCAGACTTCATCTTCATTACCTTCGTAATTGTGTTAAATAATCTTGATATCAATATTGGCATATTGACCGAAGTACTTGTAATAATGATTTTCGTCATGATGGTCCGGGATGGTCCGGGTCGGCAGAGTTACGGCAGGGGGTCCCTGAAGTTATTTGATCCCAAACTTTTTTCTTCCAAACTTTTAAATTTCCAAAAGCAAATATAAATGTTAATTGTTGTGTTAATGAAAAATTCCAATATGTTCTATAAATATATGAATCTGTCAACAATTATAATTTGAATGGCTTAGCATCACATACATCATTACTAAGTACCTTTATACATGGCACAATAAGCTGCACTACACATTATTTTTGGTCCAGTATGTAATAGGGGGTCCCTTCACTGTGTCACTATCAGCCAACGGGTCCTTGGCCTGAAAAACATTGAAGACCTCTGGTTAAGAGCATGCCTCATCACTTGTGATTTGCCCGAAACTGAACTGCTCAGTTAACCCTAACTCTTTGTTTTTCTATCTATAAACCACAACTACTGTCTACAGCTCCTCCTATGACAGACAGCAAATTCATCGTGTTCTTCCATTATCGGACACAGTCATGAAATGAGAACATTATTTTCCTATTTGTCACAAAAAGAGGTTCCATTTACTACATTTTTGGGTAAAGGTTTTGAATAGTTGCCTCTTCACTCATCATAATTGACACATAATACCCTGAATTACAGCTTTACTTCAGTAAACCACTCACGCTCACTGCTCTCTCCCGTCTTCTTCTGAAGTATGTGAAAGAAAACATCTATAGCTTTGTTGCCCTGGGATTTCTTTTTTTAGCCACATTGCTCAAATGTCTCTAGGGAAGGCAATGTTGGTCCCTCACTTTGGTCAACACTGAAATATTAAATAATAGGAATAGAAAATGATGGATTTCCAAGAAACTGTGTAGAATACAATAATTTATGGCTCACTTTATTATCCTCTGGTTTATCCTCCAGCACACGAAGTTGACTTTTTTTTTGTGAAATGTCTGTCAGTATTAAATGGACTGCCATGAATTTTGGTAAAACATTCATGGTGCATAGAGGATGAATCCTGTGGTGATCTTCAAACACCAGCAGGTCAGAGTTTCACTTTTACATTCAAATATGCAACAACATCCACAAAATGCATTGGCATAACTAATAATTATGTTGCATATTCATGGTTCCCAGAGAGCCCTCTTGGTTTTTGGTCGTCGCCATTTTGGTTTTGTAAACAGAGTTGACATGAGACAGTGGAGCTAAGTAAGTAAATACCACCTGTACTTTTATTAACGTTCATAAACTGAAAACACTGAAAGGGTAAAAATGATAATAAAAAAGAAAGAATACACCCAGACAACACTGTGCTACCTGCCAATGTAAAGTATATCCTGCTGTATAGTCTAATTTATTCTAAATGGAATAAATCTAAATTTATGAAAGGAATGTATTTAACAAGACTTAAAACTGTTAGTTGAGACCATGAAGTCGTGTTTACAATGTCCAAAATAAAAATCAAGGGAGAAGAAGGGTTAAGGTGGGGGGGGGGTTATGCTGCTACTGCTACTACTACTGCTACTACTACTACTACTACTACTACTACTACTATTACTATTACTACTACTACTACTACTAATATTACTATACAGTCAGTCATATTAACAGTCAGTCATACTGTGAAATTGTATTGTGAAAATGAGTGACGCTGTTTACACCAAATTACTACCCTACATTTGTAACATAAAAGTAGCAACTCCAGACAATATTTGCTGCTTTTTAGGCGACAGGACAATCTGTCATCCTCAACATGTGTTGTGTTTCCAGAATGATGAAGACAATTGGAAACTATCCTGTTTTCTCAAACGTGTTCTATTATTAAATGGCCTTAAATAAAAAACAACAGAATGCCTTAAATAGAAAACAAATTCTCCACCAGGATGACGTCAAACCCGACTAGGTTTGGCCTGAGCCCTTCATATTTATAACGGCCCTGCATGCAGACAATGAACTAATAAAGCTTGAGTTATGGATTTCAATGAGGCAGTAATGTTCCTTTATTCCAAAATCATATAAAACCTAATTTTAAGACAGCAGTCAAATAAGTCATCAACAGCTCCTTAAACCCTGAAAGCACCCCTAGGTGTCTGTTAGCGGCTGCAGCCCCCGCTCTCAGCCCGTGTGACAGCCGTTTCCCCTCCCTGTGTGTCTCTAGCCATTATCTCCCAGTGTGTTTGAAGAGACCAGACCGGTGCTCTTCCCAAAGCCCCAGATGAAAGGTTTTGGCCTGGGGCCCCAAATACCAGCAGCCCCTCTGAACTGCTGGGGGACTGCGGGGTTGGAAGGGGTGTAATTTCTGCAAAGCAGCAACATTCAGGTCAAGATAGGCAAGCATAGGTTGGACCTGGCCCAGAGAGACCACATAAAAGAGGAAGAGATGACTTTGTGTGTTTACGTTTGTGTGCTTTGACTGAAGAGTCAAGCAGGTGATCGTGTCAGTGTGTGAAGTCACACGCTGTCATTAGCAGACTCCTCGCAGAAATGTGAGTCACAAAAGGTGTGTGTGAGAGAGAGAGTGTGTGGTTTTAGTGTGGCTGAACTGATTAGAGAGGAAGCCTCCGGCAAAAGACCAACAGGAGAGTGAACAGCAGGGCTCGGGGTGACGCTTAATGAAAAGATCTAGGGCAGAATGAGTTGTAATAACAAGTAAACACTACAATTTCCCATCTTTGTGTAAGTCACTGATAGAAGTTTAGCACCAACCAAACATAAAATCCCAATTAAAGGGTGTAGTCATGATAAAATCCACTCATTACCTCTCAAATCAATAGTTTTGAACATTTATTTGAGCAGAAATAACATAGGATTTCCCCCTTTTAGATGACATCCCTTGAGATGTTGTACATACCTGATTTAAAATAGCAGTTGTTTTCCAGTAGTGGATTCTTCCTGTTTAAACCTGCTGTGGAGCCTCCAGTTTCCTGCCTTCTTTGGCCTGATGCCTTGGTCCGTTCCTGGCCAGCTGTCAGGAAAGCCAAACAGAGAGAGAGAAGGCCGACAGAGAGCTGATGGAGGTGCAGTCAGTCGGATTCATTTTTTTTATTTAACCTTCCAAGATAACTCTGGGAACATTTGTAAAATTTGCATTGAAAACATTATTAAAAATGTATACTTAGTGTCTTCAACAATGTCCACTCAGTGATTTTTATTTTATTTGAATGTTTAAAAGTGACATCGTCCAAATGACAACTAAATTCCACTGAATTCTGTCATTAAATGTGGTTGAAAGCCTCCATAACAACAAGTAAGATGGACCTTGTATTGATATATATTGTTGTTTGCCAAGTATAAATGTTCACAGTCTCATTTTAGGAAGTATCTGAAAGAGAGTATTTCTTTCTAGAAACTGCTAAAGTAACCCCTGATTATCGCAAATGTGGCTACATAAAAACAGCATCCAGGAGTCTCAAAAGTAACAGTGAAGGGCAATTAGAGCAGTATAAAGAAACAAACCCTCCCAGCTGAGCAGAGAAAAGGACAATGGGGGTACGACGAGGTGGAGATTTGGAGTTTTATTCAATAATAAAGGGGACGCCAGGAGAAACGTGTCATTAGGTCCTCAACCCTTTAAATTCAGTAACTCCATGAGAGAAAACAGCTGGTCTGTTGGAAAGGTCTGGCGGTAACTATGAGATCATCATGCCAGACAACTGTTGTCACATCATAATTAGCTGGTATTTACTAGTTGAGTACAACAACTGACCTCATCTGGTGGTAGGCCTACTACAGCCTTTTCTTATGCTACTACTGCTCTGCTGAAACACTGGACAAATGTGAAGGCACTCCATCATTTAACCTTCACAGTGTCAGACGAGCAATGTATATTATTACTTCCCTGTGACCTTCACTGCCTGTAATGAGGGTGAGAAGGGGACGTGCTCTCCTCGGGTGAAGATACCTTTAGAAGATTGTATAGTGGTATAAAAGAGATTAGGCCCCTGGGGGTTTTAAATGCTAAACAGGCAAAACGACCCTCAGTGCTTTTGTCCTTTTGATCCTCTCCCGTTTTAAATGGAAAAGAGCTCCAATTAATTCAGCAATATGAAAGAATATAACCTTAATATTCCATCCAGTGATATACATAGAGGTACAGTCTATTCCAGTCATTTAGAGTGAATTAAAAAATGTTGTTTAAATTATTTATTTATTCTTCATATTAAGATACAAAGGCCAAACATAAAGAAATCCTCTTAGAAACACAATACCGGAATAATAATAAAAAAAAGCTTAAAGTCCAGTCAAACTTCTATGAGGTCAACAGTCAGTATAGCAAGAAATAAATTCCATATAATACCAAAAAACATCATCTTTTTTTTTTTAAATCAATCATGGAAAACCCGAACAGCAGGGTAACAAGATATCCACAAGACTTTCATGTTGATGAACACCAAGAAAAAAATGAAGCTATGTCACCAATACATTTAAACATCGGTTCAACTGAGTAACAATAGGCAATAAAATGCATGCAGACGTCGATAACAAGAGGGAGTACTAATGGAATCATCTGCAACAATAATAAATATTGTACATCCAGTCTCAACCTCCCGGTGGCATCGCTATCCCCTCATGCATTTTTAAGGATTTTGAATTAATTTTCATTGTTATCAAAACTAACACAGTATAATATTGCACGAGCCCATAATTCATAATTCATGGGGTGGAAAGGTTTAGAATACTGTGACGGGAGCGGCAGAAGCAAATGATATGGTCGGGTCGTGTCACATGTCCAGTGGAACCGTAACAATCAGTTTTGATTTGGTTTCTCTCTTACAGTCTTATCAGCGGGGCCTCAGCTTTCAAATCAAGGCATAATGTTGGACCCTAAATAAATGGTATGCAGCAAATATTAACATCTACTAATACAGACAGATCCTAGTACAAAAGGGTTACCGACAACTGTACTGTAATATATGCATGTCACATATTTATACTAAATAACCAAAGTGAGGGATTCCCCCAGACTTTCAAATCTCAGTTTAATCTAACAAAGAAACTGAACTGCGAGTCTATTTTCTTTTGTTTTGCTTTTACTTTTACGTGTAATAATGCAAATGTTTACAGTTTGTCCTTCAAAGCTTCGACAATACTGCTATTTTGTATATATTTCAAATAACAAAACACAAACACAAAAGTGCCATAAGAAAGTGAAACAATAACTTGAAGCACAGCCAAGTGCGTCAGTGTGAGTGTTTGAATACGTAATGTTTCAGTAGCATTTACTGTACATTAGGAGCAGATCTGCTTTGACCTGAGACGATAACATCCATACATGTGAAACTTGCAGCCTCTACACTGTTGTCAATTGTGATTCTAACCAGTTAGTGGTAAAACCAATTCTTGGATAATTATTTATTTAATAGGGTCTTTGTAGTCATTCCAAGAATTCTGGCAGCAATGAAAAGAAAATGGCAAAAAAAAAAAAAAGCGTCCAGATCTGAAGTGGTTCTGTTGGTAACAATCTCAACACATGCTTCTTTCTATAATAAATCCACTTCAAACAGCCTGTTGAAGACGAGACTAATTAACTATAAACAGACCATAAACAAGGCTTTTTTATATAAAGAATGTGTAAATCTCAGTAAATGTTTATTATTCATTTTCTCAAGAGGAATAAAGTGTGTGAGAGTGTTTTCTCTTTCACTCAACAATGATCTCAAACTCTTTTCATCCTTTGCTTATAACATGCTGTCTGTCAACGAGGGGATCTCTCCTGGCTATGTTAGCAGTGTGCTGTCGGCTCTTCTGTTGTTGGCTGCAGAGTGAATACATAGTTTACATCTTGGATGTTAACCCTCTGAAGCAGTTCAAACACATGTACAGTAGGAAACACAACCTGAGGATTTTACTGTCCAAACCACTGCAGAGAAACTGAGAATTCTGACTCTCACACAGTGGGATACATTGAGATTTTGAGTCTCTCAACAGAAACAAAAAGATGGCTAATTTGCTTGTTAATTCGTTTTAAACTATTTAGTATTACTTCATAGTTTGTCCCATTAAAGAGCTACAAGTATGTTTCTTACCGGATTTAAAGTTTTTATGTCACAATATAAACCACATTTTGTGAGGAGAGTCACTTTTTGGTAAAGAAAAAGATTCAACTGCAAGTATCAATATATCCTCTGAAGGTTATTGATATAGTGTGTTTTGGGGGGAAGTGAAGTGTTTGGTTATAAGATGTGTGCAAGCTGTCAAATGGAGCTTATGTACATCACCAGCCGTGGGTCTTGGAGGTTCAATGTTCCAGGTAGAACTGATCTGGGATCAGAGTCTAGGCAGCACCAACTGATACAGCAGCAGCTTTGTTACCCTTGACTTCAGACACAGGGATGAGGGAGTCACCACCTTTGATTTAGCTGGTAGGTGGCATACAAATCTGACCCCAGTTCTGCTCCGTGTCAAAGAAGATATACAGTCATTTCCTGAAATGATCACAGATTTGGTTCAGGTGTAAAGAAGAGTGATTCATTCAGGAAGTGAACAAAGATGGCACACTGTGAGCTAAACTTATTCAGGGCCCTGGTAACAGTGATTAAGGGTAATGTCTCCCCCCCTACCAGCCAGGGTTGGGTCGGTGGCATGCTGCTCTAGTATTTGCTGCCCCCTAGGGCTGAAAGAAAGGCAGTGCAGGTGTGGCTCGAGAGGGAGAAGGGAGGGAGGGAAGAAGCGGAGGGAAGAAGGGGAGGAGGAGGTAGAGAAGGGGGGGGGGGGGGTGGCTGAAGAAGGGCGGTGCTACTCGTCACAACCCAGAAGCTCCATTCGCAGGGTGATGCGTTCGTGCCACTCCCATGGCAGGATGCGGACGTACCGGCTGTAGAATGAGGGCTCGAAGATGTTCTTTTTGTGAATGTTGTTGTCGCTGTTGCCTGGAAAGATCTGGGCAGAGAATACCAGCCAAGAACAACGACGGATCATAGTTAGCATAAAATATTCTGAAAAAAATAAAAAAATAAAATATGCTGCTCATTTCGTTTCGACAGCTTTAGACCACTTGGTTACTTTTCTTATTTTGTCAAAAATATTGTATGTAATTCTTTTTTTTTTTTTTTTTTTTTACAAAAAAACATTCTGGCTTAAAATGAACTGTTGTTCCAGCTAAATATAGACAATAAACTGTATATATTTGAGGACTTCCTGTGGATGTCAGAGGACAATGAATATGAAAACATGCTCTGGCATTTAGAACAATGAAATGCGGTTCAAAGCCAGTGAGCCTCAAATTTAGGGAGGAAATCAGAAAATCACTAAGTCAACTGAACACAAAACAAAAAAATCCTGTAAAATAAAACTTGAATTCTAAATGTTTCATCGATAAAGTCAGAGGAAACTGTCAAGGTTCCACGTCCTTGATCTAATTACTTCTGGCTGCAATTTGGCTGGCAATTAGATCTTTGGGTTTGATTCATTTTCCGTATGCATCATTTATCTTTCATCCGATGACAACATAATTAGTTCCTGGTGTAAGACAACTACGTCAATCCTCCAATATGTTCTTTATTCTAAACAAAGGATTTTTGTTGTTACTACTAAGTACATGTTTTTATGTCTTTTGGTGTATTTTCCTATCATGTGTTTTTGTTTAATTGTCTCAATATATTTTAAATGCCTTCATAAAGCTGTGTAAACTAGTTTTTGTGTACATGCATTTCACACACAGTATGTTGTTGAGTCAATGGACTTTCAGCTGCTATTTTCTGTATTTTACATTTACATTCCTTGGGGCATTTATCCTGGACTGACCTTATCCTTTGTTGTGGTCTTATCCTTCACGATGGTCCAGGACTCTCCATCGTCACTGTGAGCCACTCTAAAGGCTGTGACAAATTGGATGGAGCCAAAGTCTTTGGCTCCCTGTGTGATGACTCCTGTGATCTTCTTGGTAGATCCCAGGTCCACCTTAGGAAACAGAAACCACTTTGCTTTACAAACAGAGTAGAGGGCAAACTTAAAATCAACAATGTACAGCTCTGTCCGGTCTTCCACTTCTACCTGTAACCATTCAGACCGGTTGTTGGTGGCAGCGGTCCAGGCATTGGTTTTGCCCTGTTTGTCCAGCCGGGCATAGTGAGGGTGCCAGGTGAAGGCCTCGATGCCCCAGGTGCGGAAGGTGCTGGAGGACGTGATCTGGCGGTCAGACACCAGCCGGGACTTCATGCCCATCGGCTCTGAACAACCTGAAGTGTTTAAATACACTGTGGAGGTCAGACCAGGCAGAGATACAGAGGAAACGGAAAAAGAGGGATGGAAAGAGAGAGAAAGAAAGTATGATAGATAGGGGATGGACAGGAAGTGGCTCAGGCCAGCCAGTGATGTAAAGCAGCAAACACACAGCCAGATATGATGAGGCAGAGGCAGTGGACAGTGAGGTGGCATACAGGTGAACATGAGGCCAATAGTGTGAAGTTCAGGCTTACCTAAGCTCAGATCTGTGAGCCACCATTAGTTATACAGCGATCCTTCACAAGCCTGCAGTATTTTCATACATTTCATATCATTTCACGTGATCAGTATGACCTTAAGATCCTAAAGGAGAATCAAAGTTGTGGATCTTGTTTTACAATCTATAAATGCTGTAACAGACTTTAATGAGCGTCTGTTAGTAAAGCAGCCATGCATGCAGTTCAGATGAGATCAAAGATGCAACAACTTGTCTTCTGCTAAATGTCATGAGTAATTAGCATTAAAGCGAATGCACAGAAAATGCGTTTCTTTGTGTATAAAAATGCCGACTGTGATCTCATGCCAGGCTGACCAGAGACACCAAAGCAAAACAAGCCCCGCATAAAGCAATTTCAGAATCATGCAGAAACTAGGAAGCACAGGACGGACACTGATTTGATGAATGAGACAACCATCAAGAGAGATGAAACCAGAGAGTTCTAAAAAGCACACTAGCTCTTCATAAAAAGGCACAGCGAGATGAACAGGAATGTGTTCTAAACTAAAGACTTAAAAGAACTAAATATTACATTTGCCTGCTGGGTAACATTTTGTAGATGATAAACATGACAAACACGTGCATTACTATACTGCAATATGATCACATGGTTTTGATAAATTCACATCTGTGTTCAAACGTACTGAGCGGTGCTATCCTCTGAGTAATATGCTTTGAAATATGATCAACGACTGAGCCTAGGGCTGAAAATAATTACCGAGGAAACATAAAAGCTTAATGCTGGGTAAAAAAAGACCAAAGAATGACAACGTTTCCCACCTGGATGATCTACGATGTGAAAAGTCTGTTTCACTATCTAACAAAGATCTGAATAGTGAACACCAATAATGCGTGGATGTCCACCATGTGTATGCTGTGTGTTTTCTGTGCGAGCTTACCATTGAGTTCACAGCCCACCAGCTCCATGCGCATGGTGCAGGCCTTGCGACACACCACAGGGATGATGCGGATGTACTGGGCAATGATTGGTGGGTCAAACAGGTTGGTCTTAGTGCTGTCATTGTCCACGTTTCCAACAAATACCTACAAAGAAAGGAGGGCTTAGCAAACCGTGTCAAATGTGCCGTTAATTTGATTTTGTTTTCTTTAATAGATCCTGATAAAGTGATACTGAAACTGATATTTAGTGGCACTAGATTCATGTATTCTCAGTAAAGTTCCAGTAAAATGTTTGTCACTGCTCCCTCTAGTGGTTATCTTTTCAAAACATCAACATGAACACTGTGTTCTGTGTGTGTGTGTGTGTGTGTGTGTGCGTGTGTGTGTGTGTGCGTGTGTGTGTGTATGTGTGTGTGTTGACTTCAACATCTTGTGAAATGTTGTGCCGTGTCTCCTCACATTGTCCCTCCTCTGTCCATCCGTTCTGTAGAGTGTGTACGTCTTCCCGTCCAGGCTGGAGGCCACCTTAAAGGCCTTAACGAACTCAGCAGTTCCGATGCGACTCGCTCCCTGCATCACGATACCTGTAAAGCGCATCTTTCTTTGCATGTTGACCTGAAATTGAGGGAAAGAGAGCAGACATTAGAAGGTTTTAGTTGGTGAGTTTCTTTTTAGGGAGAACTAGAAGTTCAAATAAAACATCAGGTGACATAAAATGAAGGCAGGAAATATGGGCTCACATATAATTTTCAAAAATACAAATACTTGCAGGTGCAAAACAAAAGCTTCTTCATGTGTGTAACTCAGATTCTTTTTGTAGGGGGAAACAAATATGGGTACGGCATGACTAGTGTACTGAATGTGAGTGGTAAAACATTTTGTTTTTTTATTTTAACATTTAAATCACCTAATATTTGATCAGCGTCCAAGATGTTTTTTATTTTGAAAACCTGACTGGAACTGGTAAGAACCCATATAAAAACCTCAGTAAAAATAAAGCGCTTTAAATTAGTTCATTTGAAGCCGGTATGTTTAATCACAGGTTGGGTCCACATTTGATTTGGAGATAATTGTGGGAACTGAGTCAGCTCCAGTCCTGGGTTTCGTGGGAGCGGGTAGGTGTTGGTTTGTAAAACTGGAACTGTGCAGAACTCTGGTGTTAAAATTATCAATACATCTAGTTGTATTTTTGACTCGCGGGCCAGCCTACAGACGTGGCAGGGGCTAACTGGCTGAGTGGGTGAGTGAGTGAGTGACTCCCCATTTTTGAAACATGCATTTGTTTAGCAGTGGCTGCACAGGAACTTCTCCCTCAAGGACTGCATAAATCACTTTACTGATTTTTCAAAATGTTGCAGGCGAAAAAGTAACCATATTGATTCCCAAGTTTGCCAAATAATGTCTGTTTCAAAATGTTCCCGTATGTTAGGGAGATATTTTAAGCTACCCATGGTGAGAAACGAACGCAGTTGATTACAAAATAAATCAATTACTAACGAATAACATGACGAGGATATTGATGAACAATAGTGGTGCTTTTGACATCATGCCAAAAGATAATAACATTTCAAGGTCTATTTCATAATTCATACAGAGTAAAACCATTTGTGTTAAAACGTTTTACTATTCCAACCATGAACCAGTTTCAATTAAACTTTTAACCACTAAATGTCCTGCAGCTTTTTCAATTTATGATTTATGTTTCAATATAGAGGTTTTCATAATCGTTTTGGCAACCTCCTTATAGTCTAAAATATGAAAGTAGGTCCATCCACTACAGGTAGAATAGGAAAAACCTGAATAAAATCCATTTTACACCCTGGACAGTTTTCCTTCCTATTTATTGGCATTTTTTATTGAGTCACTGGTATGTATCCGAGTCTTGCTTAACGAGGGTTACCTAGTTCTTGTTACCTAATATATGTATCAGGTCAAATTATTTAATGGCATGAAAAGTATTTCCAACCTTGTAGATACAAGAAAACGACTACATGTCGCGTCCCTGGTCTCACCTCTATCCATGGGTTTTTGTCATGTGCAGCAGCGCTCCAGGCATTAACCAGTCCCTTGTTGTGAAGACGGGCAAGCTCAGGTCCCCAGCGCTGCAGGCCCAGCAGGCTGTAACGAACTGATGAGGCGGAGATCTGGGACTCAGCGATGCCTCCTCCCTCAAGGCCGAGCAGAGAGATACAGCCTGCAGGGAAAGAGGGAGGCAGCTAACATCGGTGTATGATCTCCCACTGTGACACTAATGCAAATTTGACATACATTAACCTTCAATATGAATTTAGACAGCATGTTTACACTATGGCTGTAGAGAATGCACAATGGTAAGGACTGATCTCTAAAAGACAAACATGTTTAGAGTTTATGGTCACCTAAATTAAAGTCTTATCATTCAGCTATATAAACCATACCAGCATTAAGGACGCAGAGCTTAATTGAATAAAGTATTGATTACTCATTTGGCAGGCTCTCTATATGGTGCCTATTTATAATCCTAAAATGTAGCAGCTTGGCTGCAATCCCAATCCTATCATTAATGTTCTACTTCCTTTGATTTGAATAGTTCTATAACACTTGCAATAGTACATCATTACAGATAGATGTGCAGTGCCTATATGTGTGTGCAGTTTGTTTACCTGAATAGATGTGACATAACTGAATCTGTACACACAAGGTATACCTAGTAAAATTAAGTTGTGTTTTATTTTTCAGATGAAAAGAATGATTGATTAAGATGGCAGAAATTGGTAATAATATATCCATCCATCCATCCATCCTGGAGTATTAACCGCTCACACTTACGCAGTTGGCAATGTTTGCCCACATAAGGGGATGGGCAGTGGCATTTGAAATCCCCGTCCAGGTCCCTGCAGGTTCCACCATTCTCGCATGGTTGGCCAGCACAGTCATTCACATCTACAGAGAGATGAATCACATCGTCACTAACTGAAGTTATAACCACAAACAGCTCACTAGTCAACTATTAACAGGGAGCCTGAAAGCAGATCACAGTTAGTTAGAAGTGTGAGTGAAGGTCACATGTCATGCTTAAGAGACAGGGTTCAATATTTCTTCATCTGCTCCACGACTAGGTTAGTTGAAGCCATGCCAACAGGACAGGAGCTGTAGTAGAGAGATAGCTGATATCAAAGAACCAGCAGTACCAGGGGATCATGTAGTTAGGGTTGGGGAGTTTAATGAAAAGGTGTGAAGTATAATGAAATGGTCCACGGTGTAAATATGTTTACCTGGGGGAGCAAAATTAGCTTTTCAAAATAACCTTCATGATACATGCTGCTTTAAAAGAAGAGTAACAGTAGGACATTTCAGTGCAATGCATGTTACATTTCCTTGTAACGCTTTGCATTGCCTCTTGATGGCACTCTCACCAACAATATTTGTCCAGCTCAAGGTCTGTCAGATGAGTTAAAAAGGAGGGAAACGAATCAGCAGAATTAAACTCTCTTTTCATCTCCCCCTACAAGAACTGTGAGTGTGACTGAACAAGCTTTGAGTGCTCTGTATTAACCACATACGCATTAGGAAAAAGGCACAAACTTAGCTGGTTGTATACGAATGCACACCAAAAAGGGTGATTTCTATCAGTGTCTGAGGCTCTTATCCTCTAAGCAGTTGTTATTATGGTAGTAAATGGACGCAAACAACCCAGGCGCACCAATGTTACGTTTCTCTCCAACATAGACACCCATGGGATGCACCCAGCATCTCCCTACACGCATACTCCCTCCATAAATAGCTCCGTGTCTAAAAATTAATTTTAAAATATGCATTCACAAACTCTGGATAACCAGGTCCACAGTCATAAACCCTCAGGCTGTGGGAGCTCATATGAAATCACATAAAACAGACTATTTCTAGCAGCAGCTGGATATTTAAAACATCAAGCTGACTACTTGTGTTTTAAATATACACCCACAGATCAACCATAACATTATGACCACCCGCATAATATTGTATAGGTCCCCCTTTTCCAGCAAAACAGCCCTCACCCATTGAGGCATGGGCTCCACTAGACCTCTGAAGATGTGCTGAGGTATCTGGCACCAAGAACGTGAGCAGGAGATCCTTTCAGTCCTGTAAGTTGCGAGGTGGGGACTCTATGGATCGGACTTGTTTGTCCAGCACATCCCATAGATTGATTGGATTGAGATCTGGGGAATTTGGAGGCCAATCAACACCTAGAACTCATTGTTGTGTTCCTCAAACCATTCCCAAGCCATTTTTGCTTTGTGGCAGGGCGCATTATCCATCTGAAAGAGGCCGCTTCCATCAAGGAATACTGTTTCCATGAAAGGGTTTACATGGTCTGCAACAATGCTTATGTAGGTGGTGTGTGTCAAAGTAACATCTACATATACATGGTCTGCAACAATGCTTATGTAGGTGGTATGTGTCAAAGTAACATCTACATATACATGGTCTGCAACAATGCTTATGTAGGTGGTGTGTGTCAAAGTAACATCTACATGAATGGCAGGACCCAAGGTTTTTCCCAGCCCAAAGCATCACACTGCCTCCGTCAGCTTTGCCTTCTTCCCATAGTGCATCCTGGTTCCATGTGTTCCCCAGGTAAGTGACGCACCCGGCCATCCACGTGATGTAAAAGAAAACGTGATACATCAGACCAGGCTCCTTGGTCCAGTTCTGAATGCCCATTGATGCTGGGGTCAGTATGGGCATCCTGACCCGTCTGTGGCTACGCAGCCACATATGCAACAAACTGCCATTCACTGTGAGTTCCGACACCTTTCTATCAGAAGCAGCATGAACTTTTTCAGCAATTTGAGCTACAGTAACTTTTCTAGGACCACACGTGCCAACCTATAAGCTCAGGTTGTATTTATCATGTCCTGAGACAGGCAGAGGAACAGGTTCGTTGATTTGCCTATCAACACTCATGCTGCTCTAATTCACTGTAACCATGAAACGAGATGAGTGGAGGGGTGAAAAACATATATATATAATGAATTAAGCCGTTACATATTAAGCAGTTTCTCCTATCAGCACACTGTTTGCATCGATTTTGGGGGCAGATCATCTGCTAGACTGAACACCACTCCATGGCCTGGATCCAACCAACCCTATAGTTCATTACAGAAACAGCACACTACCACAACATTCAAAGCGTCAATATCTGCCTCAGCATGAAACCAAAACCAATACAAATCTGATGCGGCTTGTTTGAAACCTGATCCTGATCGTCACAAAACCAAGGTCAGCTGGCAGAGTATCTGGTGATCAGCAAAGCTATATACATCCAATACCTGTGCTGCAGCCTGCAAGAGTCTGGCCTTTAAAGAAGGTTTCTGCCCACAAGGTACTCAAACTGAGTTTTAAAAAAGGAAACCATCTGTGATGTCTATGGTTTGGCAACAAGACTACACATTGTGTGTATGTATTTTCCATTCGTACCTAAATTTAGCATTTTCAGTTATTTAAGTGATACATTTATGGTATATTTGTTAAGAACATCAACCTTTCACCCTTTAGTTTCACAAAGTTGACAATGGATCTGTTTCGGTGAAGAAAATGTTCCAACCAGTGACAAAATGAAAAAAAGAAATGACATATTTTGAATCTCCACTCTCACCGTTGCCACGATACAGCAACCAAGAGTACCACAATAGTAATATTAAATGAAAAAGACCCAACGGTTTCTACATGTGTAATTTGCTGTGCACAGGCTGCAGTGAGTGCCAGTTGCACCCAGAATAGCTTTGAATCAGATCTCTGCCAGGCTGTCACTCTCTGCTGGAGAGGCATAGAGCTCTGAGATGAGACTTCTGATGTCATGAAGTATATTTGCAGAGCATATTATTTAAAGCTGCATTTCTAAACACTCACTCTGAATAGATCAAGGCATGATGACATCAGATCCTGTGCACTGGTAAATGATGGATTCATACATGGATTGAAATTGTATATTTATTAGCTTCTAAAAACATATTTTTCCTGATAAATCGAGTGTCATAAAACTGACAAAGTCATGACTTTATGTACCTGGGATTTAAATGAAAAAAAAAATTGTAAACGTTGGATTTCCCCCTGTTGAAAGTCTAGTTATTCAATACCACATTATGATTACATATTTACACAAATGTGGTTGTCATAGTTTCTGAAGGATCTCAAGCGAAGCACCCAACCCCCAAATGCTTTGTGGTCAAAAGAAGAGGAGTTGCAAGTGTGAATATATGGAACTTAACT
Organism: Chelidonichthys spinosus; assembly: GCA_029853015.1. Lineage (NCBI taxonomy): Eukaryota > Metazoa > Chordata > Actinopteri > Perciformes > Triglidae > Chelidonichthys > Chelidonichthys spinosus. Next base: position 15,328,902 of record CM056825.1, on the reverse strand, counting down.
CTATATATGCGTTTTTATACAGAGATTATGCCATAATCATGGATAGAAGACCCCGTAAAATGCAGCGATCAAGCCGCTTAAACTGAAATTTACGTTGCTGCAAATAATACGATTGTGGTTAATTGTAATTGCAACCCTTTTAAGTTTGTTGCTATTTCTATGTTGATGTTTACCTGAAGGTTCAGCATCACCAGTCAAACAACTAACAGCTGCTTCTGTTGTCATGTTGGGATTCCAGGTAAGCAGCTTTGCGGAACTAATAGGACAGTTTAGTTTGTTTAATGCAGACAATAGTAAACCAGGAAATACCCTCCAGACAGCACGAACACACACATAATCACATACACATGAACTCCATAGAGGGCATGGGGCCCAGTCTGCCCACACTACCACATCCTGGGAGGAGCTCAAATCTCTCCCAAAACAAGTAAAAGAGCAGCACATCCCTTCTCTGGGATTTAGAGACTGTAAGAAGAAAATGATTCCTTTTCTCTCTCCATTTCCATCAACCCCCCCCCCCCCCCTGCTTTTAGGCCAATTTGACAGGACAGTTAGACGTGCTGCAGCCAGACCTGAGTAGTAACTGTGACATTGTCAGGAGGGCAGACTTAATTTGCCGTTCCGCCTTCATGCTCACTTTTCCGCCCGGCAACAGTAGCAGCACTGACGTTGCGAATGCTCAGTGTGGACCGCCACTTTCTGTTGGCTGACTGGCAAGAGGGATGAACCATGTGTCTATGTGTATGCTAAACAGTCTGTTTATGAGATCATGAGCTGTGTGCGGGTTGTTCATGTGGGATGTGCAGCACACACATGATTAATCTTTTTCCAGTAGAGTTTTTTGCTCCCTTAATCTGTTGGGGGGGGGGGGGGGGGGTATTTCAAAAGGGGAAAAGCTATTCAGCTAAGAATATACATTTGAAATATGTCTTTCTTGTTAACTTCTTTGCCACAATCGACACTGACTAGTCCCTCCTCCACTTCATACCTACTGCTGTGGTTTTGTTATATTATATTATGTATTTTTAGATTGTGCGGTTTCTGTAAGATAAACATATTGTTCTACATCTGGCTCAAATTTGCCAACACCTACTTATCAGACTGTGTTTTCTGATTACAGTGAGAAGTTTTCAGGACCCCCCCTCCCCCCACTTAAACTGTCACAACACGGTCATCAGTAGCTGTGAATGGAGGGGCACTTCCCGGCCCCATCGGTCCGCAGGAAGGTTCTCATAAACCGACGCAGTCAAATCAATTCCCCTCCTCATTATCCTTGAGGCATAATCTAATAAGTGTAAATGGCTGCTCTGCAGAGGGCTCTTATTCTGGCAGCTTGGCTAACTGCACCTGCCAAATGTCTTGTGATTGTACAGATCTGTGATTTGTGGATAATAGATCATCAGATTACAATATTTGAAGTGTAAATATGAAGGGAATTCTAGATAAAAAAATAAAAAAGATGGTTACTTGTAAACAACTTAACTGGCTCAGAAGGTACTGATGATTTCCCTGATGAGGCATGAGGGAGTTGAATGAATTCTTCCTGTCTGGATAGGTGAACTGATAAAAAGGCAGTGCATCTAATGCCGACATGATCTCACTGCCGCTTTTACTACTAGCCTTAACTCATAATCAAGGAGAGATAGTACTGAACTCAATGGTTTCCCTGTCTGTCTGTCACTGTGTGTGTGTGTGTGTGTGTGTGTGTGTGTGTGTGTGTGTGTGCTCATGTTGTGTGAGTGCCTCCCCATACAGCCAAGATAACAGAGAGCACCTGGATTCAAGAAGAAAAATAGACCACAATGCTACACACACACACACACACACACACACAAACACACACACCTTTACTATATACTCTGTTACCTTTTCTCGAACTTAAATCTGCCCCTTCGACACCTAGGACAAAAAGGCATACATGATCAAACCAAAGATTCACTTACACTCTGCCTAAAAGTCCGACTTGCTTCCTGCTAAATTCCTTCTTTGTACACACTTGGCCACTGTTATGCTGCAACCTTCCCCCAGCAAACAGCAGCCATCTGTTTCTGTGTGCCGGGCTGGAGGCGTAGGAGCACATGTTCCCACTGTTGCTTCCCTCTCTCTCTGGCTGACCCTGACTGAACCAACCTGGTCTGAGTGCCGTGTGAATGAAGCTCTCATAAGGACGACAGCTGTCCGTCTGGTGGCCACTACTTAGAGCAGCTGTCTCCATGTTAATGTGTATGGTTAGACAGATTAGCTGGGACCTCATTACACTTGCTCATAAATTGTATATATTGTTAAATACTGTATATCTCCACCCTGTTAAAGAGTTGCATATCAGCAACACAGACTTTTAATTGTGCTGCTGTAGCTGAAAGTAGTGAGGATGTACTGCAGCAGATGATCAAGACTATAAGATATGCCGACTTATTCTGATATTTTGCCTGAGATTCTTCTACATACTCATTCATAGTCAGCCCTCTAATGCAAAGTGGAACTGATCACGGACTCACTGTTTTGGCAGTGGCCTCCATCAAAGCCCGGCTGGCATTTGCAGACGTACTCGCCGAAGACGTCACCTCGGCGGGACCGGCCTGTCACCTCACAGATGGCATCATTCTTGCATGGGTTGGGGATGCAGGGCCCTTTTGGACGAGAGGGAAGATACAGGAGAGGAAGGACAGGAGAGACAAGAGATAGAGATAGAGGCAGGCAATGTGAAACAGGCTAAAAAGGTCTCAAGAAGCAGCACATACTGCTGCAATCAAAAGTACAAATGAGGGAAAAAATCATCAAGCACATCAACGGCTGATCCAGGAGGTCCCAATCAAGCCCAGAATAACATCTAAAGGACTGCAGGCCTCACACGCCTCAGTTAAGATCAGTGTTCATGATTCCACATTAAAAAGGACACTTGGCAAAGATGGCACCCATGGGAGAGCGGTGAGATGAAAACCACTGCTGTCCATAAAGAACACAAAGGCTCGTCTCACATTTGCCAAAAAATATCTCGATGACCCCCCAAGACCTTTGGGATAAGATTCTATGGACTGATGAGTCAAAGGTAGAATTTTTTGGAGACATGGGTCCCGTTACATCTGGTGGAAATCTAACACAGCATTCCACAATGAGAACATCATTCTAAAAGTCAAACATGGTGGTTTTAGTGTGATGGTCTGGGGCTGCTTTGCTGCTTCAAGACCTGGAAAACTTGATGAAACTATGAATTCTGCTCTCTACCAGAAAACTGAAGGAAAATGTCCGCCCATCAGTTTGTAAACTGAAGCTCAAATGCAGTTGGGTTATGCATGATTGAATGAAATAATCATATAAAAACTGTATTTTGTGTTCACTCACGTTTTTTTTTTCTTATACAAAAAATTAGTTTACTGAAGATATACTTCTTTTTTTTTATTATTATTATTTTATTTATTGAAGGGAAAAAAACATATATATATATATATATATATATATATATATATATATATATATACAAACACACACACAACACACACACACACACACACACACACACACACACGCATATTATATTGTAAATCTGCTCTTTTAAAATTCCAGATTTTTTTTTTTTTTAGAGCTAAAGAATACTAATGTTGACATCTGAAGATTAGCTTACCAGTCTCAGTTTCATTGCAGGTTTCTCCTGAGAAGCCATCAGGACAGATACAGATGAACGGAGCTCCTGCCCCGGTCACACAGGTTCCACCATTACTGCACACATTCACCTTACAGTAATCACCTGGACAGGGAGATAGATTGAAGGGGATTACATTAAGCCAAAACAAATCAGTAAAATTGATGTTTGTTTTCAAATCAACCTTGTGAACCTCACAAACACAGTAACTAATTTACATGTATCGGAATTGTTGTGTGTCTACCATTTCATATGGTCCTTACCGCAATCAAAGACACATGGGTGATTTACTTTAGCTGAAAGACTCACGACTAATGTTTGTTGGGTGAGTAACAATCATTACTCATAAAACAAAATTGAACAAAAAAAAGGGACAGAGAGAAGGTAATCGGGTACTGTAGCAGTTGTGATTAGTCTGGGCATTATACATGTTTATAATGCAGGTTTTGTTCTTTGTGCAGTTTCTAGCATTAAATTCAGTTTCAACTTTAAAAAAAAAAAGAACATATAGAGTATCAGCTTAAATCTTCTCCCTTCACTAACTTTCCACAGTATTCTCTTGTGCAGCTGAATAAAGAGTAAACAGCCTGCTGCAGTTTGGATGTGGTGGTCTTAACAGCTGAGTAAGCCATCACAACACTGTAAACACAACACAAACACTGGATGCTTCCACCAGCATCACTGCTGCCTGGCCTGAAGCTGGATGGTGGGAGCAAAGGGAATCAAGCAGGGTGCCATGGTTTTAAATGTATGAAGACCAAATGAGCTGTAATTTACAGAGAAATAGATGTATTCCTGCCCTTAAATTGCTGAAAAAAATGATGATTGGCAAATAGTGGAGATTAAGTATGATACATGAGAGAGTAGCCTGGTACCTGACAAAATGACAGTGAAATGAAACTCTAGTATAGTAAACAATGAACCAGTAATTACATTTTTCTTAATATAGATACAGCACATGGCATTTTGGACGTGAAAGTTTCAATGACACCCTGTTTTGACCCTTAGAATATGGAGGAAGTGAATAATTGGGGGGCTGTTAACACCCGTGAAGACGAGGAAAGCTTTTCCAAACTAACAGTTATCATCTGGATAATTGTTAAGGAAATTGAGGTTTGACCCCAAGTGTGAAATTGGTGGTTTAAGCACCACAGGGTCTGCCATTGAAGCTAAAAAAGGAGCTCTGTGAACCTGTTTCCTTTAGTGTTTCACCAGGGTATCTCTTTCCTCCTCAAACTAAGTTGACTCATAGGGGTAAATAAAAAAATTTGAGACTTCTATAGGAAAGAAAAGTGGCATTTAAGTCTTGTTGAGGGTATAATTCACAGAAGCCACAGTTGAAAACTGCATTTTGAAGAGACTTCTAACTTTCTGTGCATCGCCGAGTCTTCTCCATCTTCTAACCCCAAACTACACACTCCCACACACCGATAAGTTTCCTGCTCTGATGAGAACATACATTTATTGAGTATGAACTTTGGCTAAGAGTGAAGCATGTGTGGAGAGAGCTGCTAGTTTGTAGATTGCAATTTTCAATTCTATTTTAACGTCATGACAGAACCTCGCTGGATATGCTATCCACTACAAGGAGATGTAGAGTAGGCTTGTGTCATGATCTACCCAAATTCTCCCATTTGACCCCCGCCCCGACCCCCGTCACAGACTTCACCTCGACTGGAAAATAGCCACTACTTTACTCAGATTTTTTCGCTCTTACTTTATCTGCAATAATATGTTGTGGTTTCTTTCTTTAGACAAATGTACTTATTGTAAGTCACTTTGGACAAATGCATGTGCTAAATGCCTGAAATGGAAATGTAATATCCACTTTGTCAACATCCTGTTTGGCCATTTATCTACTAGAGTGCATTGATGTCCAGTGTAATCAGTGCTTTATCCAGTGTCATGGCCTTCAAGTGTAAATATATTGTGGGACTGTTAGGCAACAGGCTTGCTGGCACCACCAACATATCCTTATCTAAAAGTTGCTTCCATTAATCTTTGGAAAGGAATGTGGCCTCCCTTCCTCCACTGGCAGACAGCTCCCTTCAGCAAACCCTAGTCTTGATTATTGAGAAAATGACCTTCTAGGAATATCTGACTGTAAAAATCTGTTCTGACAAACTTAAATAAAATCAAGAAATAGAAATAACACCCATCTTCATTTAACTCTCTCTGTAATCATTGCATGTGGTTTGAAGGGTAATTTAGTTGGGAGGTTTATTGAGGAAATGCAATTAGTCATGTTTTAGTCAAGGTTGTCAGCCAACAGGCAGTGGTCAAACCACCAGAGTCTCCTTGGAGATTCCCAGTGATGCCACCACTTGTAAAAAAACACATCCATACAATAAAAATATAAGGAAAGGGTGTTTATTTCTTTCACCTATTCATGGTATATTTAAAATGCCATGGGGTTAATCAGCTTTGCTTTGCACAAAAGGTCACAAGACACACTCAAAACAAAACAAAAATATTTCAAATTCAACTAATTAAAGAAAAGGTGCAATTTCATGTGGTTTCTACCCCACATGTAAAATCCACTGCTGTTTCAGAGGAAACTGGAGACTTGTTCTTCCTCATTATCTTCGAGAACAGCTGACAGATCAATGCAGTTTTCAGATAAACTGGAATTACAAGAGAGATATGCGGCTGTAGTTTCAGTTTTGTTTGTTGAGAAACCACTGCAGAAAAATCACACCACCATTGTGTTTTGGAGGCATAGAAATCACAGGAAAGTACATCTAATAAGCTGGACAGAGAAAACTCAAATTAACTGCTTGGCTATATACAACAATAGATGAATCGAACCTTTAAGCTGCTACAGCCACATAAACAAAATTCCAAAAACGTATAATTTGAAAAATACATCAAGCATGGGATCACAACTGTTTGTCGAGTCTATAACCCACTTCGGGCTGTATGCCTAAAGAAAGTTGTTGCTAATGACTCCTTTATTACAAGAACCACGATGAAAACAAGAACGATCATGTTGATGTTATCAGAATGTTACTAAATGGAGGGTGTGGACTGCTAAACATGAATTCCGAAAGTACTGTGCCAACTACTCAAGGAAGTTGAGTCATCTGAAACGCAGCCTCGAACACAGCTATTTTGCTTTTGATTAATTTGTCAAAATCACAGCAGTGCTAAAAGTATCCAACATGGTGCCTCACTTTGTCCTCACCACAGTGACAGATTAGAAAAATATGTATTATGTTTGGCAGGACAAGCCATTTCCAAAGGACATTGTGCTTTTCTCACTCCTTATGAGTCATAGTCTGTGACTTCCCCATGATAACTCAACCCAAGCATGAGGTTCAAATATCAGATAAAAAATACAGAGCAGTCAGAGTCGGAATCACATAATGAATCAGTCCACCAAAAAGAAGGTATGTGATCCTGCAGAAGATTGAACCGAGATGTAAGGACATTATTAGGTATGATATCCTATTTGTTAGCATCTGTTATTATGGTCTGGTGGCAGCAACTACTTGATGTACATACAGCCAATGAATCAAGCTTACATTGATCTAATTATTGAATGATTTTTTCCTCTCTACTTAGGTTTCAAGATGATGACCCTTTTACAAAGGTAAGCAGTCATCACAACAAGAGCGTAAAGCACCTCAGGACTGTGTGGTAAAACCGTCTGTGGGAAGTCATTTAATAGCTCTGTGCCGTGATGAATGAGGATGAAGACGAGAGTCATTTCAGGACATAAGGGTGGGGGTAGACTCTTTGAGGACAGTAACTGCAGCCTATATTAGAGGAACGGTGACATAAAATAGCTGTTGGGCTGGAAAAAAATCCCCTTGATCGGAGCAGGCGATCCATTTGATGCAAGACATTTCTGATGGCTGCAGTTTTTTTAGATCACTGACAATGCATGCCATTTGTCACATTAGGAAAATACACACGGCTATAGGCTAAAAGCTCTTGCACCTGAATAACTCTTGTTGTTATCACTGATAACATGGAATAAAACGGTAGTAAAATAATACATTAACTTTGCATATAATAAGCATTGCTAACACAGTTTGGGACAACTTCAAGAATGCAACATCAGATATCTGCTGCATAACTGGAGGATAGTGCTGATAAAGCATGTGAATGACCATACACGTGTGTGTGGTAACGTCAGTGCACATATCTGTGGTGTCTTGAGGCCTGAAAACAGTAAACGCTGTGCCCTCTGCTCTGTCACGCACACATGGTCATGCTGGAGCGTATAGGCTGGCAGGCGAGTGTGGGAACTCAGTGTTCCAGAAAGAAAAGGAGCGAGGCCTACCACACACACACACACACACACACACACACACGCACACGCACACACTTGTTAAAACTGTTGAGGATGTGCTGAAGCATAATAAGAAGGCTTGAGATCTGTAGAGGAGCTCAGTTAGCCTGAAAACCTGCCACGACTGAGTGCAAGCAACATAAGGAGAGGGGAACGTGGACATGGGTAACAGGAAGCAGATTTATCAAGACCACGCCAACCAAAGTCCCTAAAATACCAAACTCTTTTCAAATGGTCTTTTCAGTGTTAAAGGGGCTCCTTATCTGTGCAGAATTGTATTATAACATGTCTTTGAAAGCGTAATTGTACACTGTTAGCCCGGATTTCATTTCTACTCAAATTATCTATGTACGTTGCAATTGATTGTTTAAGTTTGATTGTACAACAATCAAATTTAAGTGCAGTCTACTCATTCGAGGTAGAATACACTTACATTTGAAAGTAATGTCATGAATGAGTAACTTTAAGTTAAGTAGGATGGAATTTTAAAGTTTTGGTCATGGCCACGCCTCTAAAATTCCCGCTGCATTCACGTAGTGTAGAAAGGTTTTTCATTTTTCAACTTTGTGGATGCTAAAAAAAGATATATATATAATTCTCAATATATATAATTCTCAAAACATTTAAAAATACATGGTTAACCGTTTCTGAAGATAATTCATGTTGTTATAAACTATGCAGAAACACTTTTAAGCTTTATATCAGTGATTTTATCCCATATTTGTTGTTGTGTTCTAATAGTAGACTCTACAATTCCTAAAATCACAAAACATTGACTTGATATCATTGATATCAGGATTTGTGCAAATAAATAACTCACTAATCTATTTTACTCTACATGGGCATACATTTACTGTAGCCTATCAGTGTTCGTGTGATTTTGTCAACCGGAAACTCATTTAACCAATTATTCTGATAGAACTTGAATGCACCTGAAGGCATGTTGCAACTTGCAACGCGTCTCTTCTCCTGCGCTTATTTTGAGCTGTTCGGTTGTTCGCTGCTAGGAGACATTTTGCAACAACTTTATAATTTAACAAGCCGTTGGCACCGGTGGCTGCCCTGCCAGAGGACGGATGCCTCGAGTGGAGTAGAGGCAAAAAAGAGGGCGACGGGACGACTGAATCTGGTGAGTGAGCGACCACTTTTGATTTAAAGTTAGCTTAACTGACATGGTAATGTTAAGATACAGTTGGCTAGCAGTGTAACCTAGTTTATGCTTCTGCGTCACGTTGACGGCGTAGGCACGGCGTCGTTGAGCATTCGAAGTTCTGCGGTCCGCGTCAATGCGACGCGTAGTTAGGATTTTTTGGAGGTGCACGTCAGGCTACGGCGTAGGCCGTCGACTTGACGCAGAAGCATAAACTAGGCTTTTAACGGACATTTTCTCTCCTAAGACACACGTGGCTTTAGTAGCTGTTTGTCAGCAATGAAAACGACATTTTAAGCATTTTCAATGATATTTTATCTTGTTTTCACTGATACACCCCCCACCCACCCACCCGCATCCCTTCCCACTCAAAACCGGCATTTTGAATCTGCTCCGAAACCCTAACCTTGGATATTTTTGTGTATGTTTTCACTCTAAATATCTGCCAATATCTGTTAATAAATCTCCTGTCAAATGCTTACTGTATTCATGTGAACAGGCTGTGGTAATGCAATGTGAATGTGACCCTCTTTACTTATACAAAGTACATTACTTTAAAGAAGTGAAAGTCAAACAAGTAACATTATACAGTTTTACCACTGTCCAGAATTGAGTCTCAAAATACAGATTCTAGAGAATAATCTAACATTACTTCCCCATCCCTTAATTTTTTTTTCTTTTTTATCATGTTGCAGGTCATGAGAAGACATGCTGTGGAAGTGTAAGTACTGCCCTTTCATCTGTGAAAAGAGAGCACAGCTATTTAAGCACTATAGACTAAAACATGGGAGCTATGCAAGAACAGAACCCTTTCCATGTTTACACCAGGAATGTCTGTGTACATTCAAATCACTCAATGCGCTAAAAGTACACTTATCCCGCGTTCACACTAAAATTTCAGAACAGCAACCAACTGTAGATGCACTAGTGAAGTTTTGCTGTCTGTCATGTGGGTTTGCTGAGCCTTGTACTGAAAGTGACTACTTTAGTCACCTGCATAATGCACACTTAAAAGTCAACCATAAAGTCAGTTGCCCTTATAAAGACTGTAAGTTTGAAAGCAGTGTCTACTCCACGTTCAAAGCACACAAGAGTAAAACACACAAGGAACACAACTGGAAGAGGTTCAAGTCAGAAATCATTGGTTGTGATTATGAAGGTCATGATCAGGATGGTGCAGAAGAGCAAATGTCACATGCTGATGACATGGCAGAGTTGGAAGGAGTGAGTGAAGAAGCCAGTGAGAATGACTTGCGTGATTTAGGAAATCAGTTGGAGCACAACTTAGCATCTCTTCTGTTAAAGATGCAAACAGTTATGCACATACCAGAGAGTTCTGTGCAAGATGTATTACAGCAGCTTTGTCAAATCAATAAGCTGTCAGAACCACTTCTGTATAACAAAGTTAGGACTATACTAAATAAATACTTTGATAATGTGGATGATACAGTTGTGAGTGAAATTATCAGTGCTGTTTCAGAGTGTAACATGATGTCATTTTGTGCCAAAGAAGGACCCTTAGGAACTGCTAAAAAGAGAGCAGCCTATGTACGCAAAGAGTTCCCCCTGGTAAATCCGACTGAATATGTTGTGGAAAAAAGCAAAAAAACACTTGCATATGTCCCCATTGTTCCAATGCTCCAAAAGCTACTTAACAAAAGTGATGTGTTAGACAAAGCTATGACAGAAAAAGTCCATGTACTGCAGGAATACACCTCTTATGCAGATGGGCAGTACTTTAATGAAAATTCTCTTCTTGCAAGCGATGAGTTCACAATTGCTCTTGGCCTTTATATTGACGACTTTGAAATCGCCAATCCTCTAGGAACGTCAAAGCTGAAACATAAAATGTGTGCAGTGTACTGGGTCATTGCAAACATACCTGCAAAATACAGGTCCACCCTCAACTCAATTCAGCTTGCTCTTCTATGCAATACCTCTACAGTTAAAGAGTGTGGTTATGCAGAAGTTCTGCAACCTCTCATCTATGATCTAAAGATATTGGAGCAAAATGGTGTTTACGTAGAGTCACTAGGTGCAAGTGTGAAAGGCACAGTCTTATATGTTGCAGCTGATAATCTTGGTGCTCACTCTCTTGCTGGATTCCTGGAGAGCTTCAGGGTTGACAAGTTCTGCAGATTCTGTCTAGCGAGCAGCAGAGACGCGCAACAACAAGAGGTATGTTCTGGATTCTTTCAGCTCAGGGACAAAGACTCTCATGATAGGCAAGTGCAGGAGGTGAGAGAGGACACAGCACTGAGTCAGACTTATGGAGTGAAAAGGGCATGTCCATTGACTGAAAATCTTGAGCACTTTCATGTGGTCACTGGGTATCCTCCTGACATCTTGCATGATCTCTTTGAAGGCATTGTGCCAACTGAGTTGTCCCTGTGTCTTAAAAATCTGATAAGCAAGAGGTGTTTCACATTAGACACACTAAATCAGGCCATCAGACACTTTAAGTACACATTCACGGACAAAACAGATCGCCCTCAGATTATTGGAAAGGGATTTACCAGCAAAGAAAGCATTGGTGGTAACGGCCATGAGAATTGGTGTCTTATAAGGCTCCTCCCATTTCTTATTGGTCACTATGTTCCTGAGGGTGATGACACTTGGGAAATTCTGATGCTTCTGAAAGACATAATCGAGCTGGCTGTGGCACCCAGGCATACTGAAGAGACACTGCATTTCATGGAATGTAAAATAACAGAACACAGACGGCTGCTGCAGTCAACTTTTCCAGGTTTTCGGTTAAAGCCAAAGCATCACTACCTGGAACACTATCCTTACCTTGTGAGGAAGTTTGGTCCCTTGTGCGATGTTTGGACAATGCGCTTTGAAGGGAAACATAAGTTCTTTAAAAGAGCAATTCGGAACACTCAAAATTTCAAAAATGTTGCAATGACACTTGCTGTAAAACACCAGAAAGCAGTCAGCTACCATCTTGACTGCAGTGCATTTTTCAAGCCATCGGTGGAAATGACAAAGGTTATTCCAGTTTTGGTTTCCTCTTTCCCTTTGAATGTTCAGAGAGTATTTGCTCGAGACATTGCAAAGGTAGAGTCTGTTCTGGATGTGTCATCTGTCTGCATAGATGGGATCATTTATCATCCAGGCATGGTTCTCTCTTTTGGATCATGCTCAGGTCTCTCTGAATTTGCCCAGATTGAAAAGATTGTTACAGCTAACACAGAAATCATGTTCATCTGCCACAAAATGACCACATTGTACTGTGAGCATTTGAGATCTTACCAACTTCTCTGTGGTGATATCCTCTCCACGTGTGTGGTCAAGATATCAGAGCTGAATGATATCCTACCGTTGTCAGCATACAGGGTCCAGGGAGAACTTATGGTAACACTGAAACGATACATTATTTGCTAAATTCATGTGTATATCATTTCTCTCCAGATGGCTCTGCAAGAGAAATTCATCATGAGGGTTATTGTCTCAGAGGGAGACATCAGAAAGTTGACAATGATGAAACGACCGGACACACTTGAAGATTTGATTGGCTGGCTTAAGGGCACTCTCCAAGCAAATTACAACTTCGTCCTACAGTACCAAGACCCTGACTTTAACAATGAACTGTGTAACCTTGAAGATGTCTCGGAACTCCAAGATAAGCCAACCATTAAGATCATTCCTATGGTTGAGTTGGTACCAGTCACTGAACCAGTTGAACAACCAGTTCAACAACCTTCATTGTGTAGTGACACAGGTAGCCTGGCAGACACCGAGATCCTGTCCACTTCCTCTCTGGACAGAAGTGTACCATGGCCAGAGGTGTTTGAAATTCCTAAATTTTCAGTCGATGTTGAGTACCGACTCCGTCAAGGTAACTTGTTATATCTCAGGGATGGAACCTATCTCAAAGTGACAAAAGACCTAAAGCATGGTATCCTTGAGAAACTGGCTGAGGTCATCTATGCATTCGATGCATACCCAACAAAGGAAGATTTAGGGGCTGTTGCACAAGCTTTAGTAGAAACGCACCCATGTCTTAAAGAAGCGGGGTCACCCTCTGGCTGTCTTGGATGGAAGAACAGTTTGAAGTTCAAGATAGGAAATTACAGAGCTAAAATGTGCAAGCTGGGCCGACTTGACGTCACTGTCAATAGTGGTAAACGTGGAAGGTACTCGACAAATGGCGACCCTCCAAACAAGGACATCAAGAAACCAAGGAAAGGAGAAATAAACTTCCTGCCTCAGTATCCAGAGGGGTTGGATGACAACAACCTGGAAGCAGCTCGCCAGGTTCTAGTCAATGAGATGATGAAGGTGAAGCCAGATGGGTCCCTTATTAAGAAAGAGATGGATAGGACCTTTGCTCTTCGGAGAAAAGAAGTTGTGAAAGACGAGCCTGCAATTACCCAGATTGTACAGCGATGGCCAGCACTTTTCTCCGAAAGCCAGGTGTGTATGCCTCTTTTGAGTTTTTAGAAAAAGTGGTTAACACTTTGCAACCTAAATCGTATCACGTTGACGGTCATAAATGTCTTTCATTTGACTATGGGCCTATAATTGACTGGCTATGTTTTATATCTTCAGGTGAGTTACGAGTTCACCCGAGTGGTGGGGAAAAATCTCAAAGAAAACTTCTTTGAGGCACTTGACCGTTTCTCGCCAAATTTGATGGACCTCTTCAGGAAGAAGAAGGGTCTGAGTGGACAGCTTTTAACTGACCTTTTACGTCAGACAAAGGTAGGCTGACATACTTTTCATTGTTCTCCCATTTCCCATTTCCACTTCCTCCTCTTTTCTCCTACTTTCTATACTTTTCTTGGTTTTATCGCTCCTCTTCTGTTCTCCTTTCCACTCCATGTCGATGAAGTTTGTAATGAAGTAATTCAATTGTGGTGACTTTCTGAAATCTATTTAACCATAAACAGTATGAGTGTACTTAGTTATGTCCACTATCTTCCAGACCACTGAGCCAACTGACATCAGGTGCCTTTGTCTACGGGGACTGCCAGTCATCTTGGGGGATGACCCCTCTGCATTCTTCAAAACCTGCTCGGTAAGTAACTGAATTTATTTTGAATACCTGCGTTATTGATTCACAGCACAACCTCTGATATGAATTTACTATAAAAATATAAATAAAAAGAAATTACTACTACTACTTTAAATTACAAACAAATTTAAATTATACAAGCATTTGAACTTTCACCTTTGTCTTTATTTCTGTGATTTTGCCATCAGCTGTGAGATGTAGCCACAGGGAACAGGGACCCCCTAGATTAAAGGACAATACTGGTCTTAAATTTGTAGAAACTGCAACACTCGGCTCCATGCATAGCTCCACTACTTCTCCTCAGGCATACCTCAGGCATGTGATTATTTTATTTTGTTTTTCCTTATTTCGGATCAAATCATGTCATTGTGTGTAATGGCGGCACTGTTGCCGTGTCGCACCGTGGGTCCATTTATAATTTCCTGCTTTTTTTGTCGATAGCCAATCACATCCCTGTTTCCTGAACAGGTCCAGGTGTGTCTGAGTTTTCACAATGGCCAGGCACACCTGGATTAATCAGTTTGTCCAATAATGTAAAACAGGAAATAAAGGAGCAGTATTAATTTCAGCAAGTAGTGGAGCTGTGCATAGAGCCCATTGCATCTATACTGGAAATAGTTTTAACACAGTTTTTCAGCTTGACTGGGACTGAAAAAGCTGTCAATCGCTGCTGAGCTATAAAACCATTTCAGCACATAGATTTTCAAGGACTCTTATAATGCACAGGTCAAATTATGGTCATTTTAAAATGCGTTGTCTTTTCTTAATTTGTGTCCAATTTTGCTTGCCAAAATTGAGCAAAATCATCATTGACATTACAATGTCCTCTCTTTGTCTTTTTTCTGTTAGGATGGAACTGACAAGGATTCGTACAGTGAAACTTCAGTGGGAATCCTCAGCATTGACGAACATCCTCAACTCAACCCATCCAGAGTGAGCATCGTCTTGGAAGGGAGTGTTGTAATGGAGGAGCTAGCCAACCTGCCACAGGCTTTCTGTGTCCTTTTTGGACTCATTTATGCATTGCACCTGGATTACCCCAAGTGCATGAAAAGCACCTTCCACTTTATTCAACAGGTCATGCTAAACCTGGGCAGAGGTGAGCTGAAACCCAAAATTCAATCTTTGAAGAATCAACTATCTGTTTAAAACAGGGGTCTAAACACTTACACCACTGCTCTGGATCTGAGTGCTTGGTTATTTGTAATGTTGCACTTTAAAAATACTATGGTTACTGTTAGCACTGTTTGATAGGCAAGGTTTTATGCATTGTCACTGATTTTGCTGTTTGATTCCATCCTGTTTGGTGTATGATTCATGTTATTAGCACTGATCCAGCAGTCTGGTTCCATTACCTTTCTGGCTACAGTATATTTTATGGCACTGGCACTGATTTTGTAGTTTAATTCCATGCTGACTGGTGTCTTAATGGTGTTATTATCATTGATCTAGTTTCATTACTATTGCATTGTCATTGATTTTATAGTTTAATGCCATCCTGATTCCTCAGAGTGTATGAAAAGCACCTTCCACTTTATTCAGTGGGTCAGGCTCAACTTGGGCAGAAGTGAGCTGAAACCCCAAATTCAATCTTTGAAGAATCTGCTTAAAACAGAGTTCTAAATACTTGCACCACTGATTTGGATGTGACTGCTTGATGACTTCTAATGTTTCACTTTAAAAAAATGCCATGTTTACTGTTGGCACTGATTGATATGTTTTTTCTTTATGCATTGGCAATTTGCTTCCATGCTGATTGATGCATGATTCATGTTATTGGTACTGATCCAGTTTAACTCCTATAACTACCTACAGTATTGTATAGCATTGCCATTGATTTTGTAGTGTACTGCCATCCTGATACATGAGTCCTATTTGCTTTTTTGATTGCAAACCTATTTAGTTTGACAACATAAGGACAAGTTTAATAAAACATGTGGACAATGTATTTTTGTGATTTTGCTTGTTATTTTTTAAATTTAATCTGTATAGTTTATTTTTTTGTTAAACCCATTTAATTTTGCAGTTACATTATAGTGGAGTAATTGGGCTAAGAAATTTTAAGGTAAATCAGCTTGGAGGTCAGTGTATTCACCTTAAAGTTTTAAGTAGAATAACTATGTAAAACAATTGATATTACTAATGTTTTTAAGTTTAATCATCTTCAAGGTTAGTGCATTTAACTTTAAGTTTTCAGTGGAATAAAGGGGCAAGTAAATTAATATTACTAATAATTTTAAGTTAAACAAACTTGATATTAAGTGTATTGAACTCAAAATAACAATGCCATCAACACATTTTTTTAAGTTGAATTCACTCAAGTTTTCATCAAACATTACTTAAATTTTTTAGGGCAACCAGTTTCCTAAAATTTTTTAAGTAAACTCAACTTATCCGGGTTAACAGTGTAGGCAACTGGACTTGCTTTAGGTTTTTGAAAACGTTTCACCTCTCATGCAATAAGCTTCTTTAGTTCTGAACTGAAGAAGGCAAAATGTCTTCAGAAAGCTAAAGCAAGTTCAGTTACCTATAAGATAAAACTTTCAAAGATAACCATGACCTGGATGGGCGAGAATCTTCACTGACATACTAGAACTGCACATTTAACATGCTTTAATGGAAAAAAAGCTTAATTGTTCCCATCCTGAATGTGCTGCAGCAGGTCTTCTCACTCTCTCTCTCTGAAACGCTGTATTTGACCTCCTGCCCCTCCCACCCAAAAAGCCCAGTCTGCTCTGATTGGTCAGCTGGCCAACTCTGTTGTGATTAGTCACTTAGTGCGTTTGTCAGAAACCATTACTGTTACCATAACCAGATAACAGAACTGAAGATGGAAGCATCAGCATGCTCAACATTGAATGCTTTCTGGTCTACGGCGACATGTTGGAGAACCATTTAAACATGGCGGTGCCCGCCCCCGTGGACTACTACTACTACCAACATCAAACCCACATGGAACCCAAGAGCCTGGTCAAGATTTCCAAGTCTGTTATGGCAGTCTCGCTGTAACGCTTGCTCCTTGGTGATGTTGGGACTGGGAAATGAATTGACTCTGAAAATCATGTGTGTGTTCTAGTCCTGCTCTATGTGTAAAGTGCCCCGAGATAAGCTTTTTTCGTGGTATGGCACTAAAATAAAAAAGTATTGAATTGAATTACTATTGAGTGATAAATAGGAATATTAGTCACTTGTTCTTAAATTCCTCTTGCTTTGGACATCTTCTCAATATTGTGACTCCATGCTCATCTCCGCTTTGACTAGCTTTGTTTGATGGAGTAGCAAAGTAGCAGCTGGGGCAGATATAATGCAAATATGTTACAACATCACTACATTACGGAAAAAAAGGCAAGATTTCAATTTAAGCAGTTCGAGAGCAGTGTTTTTGTGGGGGACAGTAACTCCCTTTGGACATGGACTTTAGGTTGTGCAACTCTGGAAAACTCTTACATGCACAAAAAAACTGTAAAACACACTAAAAGGAACAAACAGAAAAGCATAAGAATAGCAGGACTCCAGTTGCAGGTGAGCTTTCTGTAATCTGCAAGTGCTGCTCCAGAGCAATACAGCCACCTGCTACTGCTAAAAAAAACAAGGTCCAGCCACTAAAAATACACACAGGCATCACACACCATCAACCAAACAACAAGCTTTTCTCTGGCCTGCTATAACTGAATATAGAGACTACAGCAGTGTTGCAACACCTATCTAAATGAAATGGAGTTGTACCAATATATCAATGTCACTGGTGTCTCTGATCAAGACTTTTGTGAAAACATTCCTTGCTCTTGGATTCAAATACAATTTTTGTCCTTCAATATTTAAGCTCACATGAGAAGCGTGTGAAATATTCAACATGGCAGATTGGAAAGTGGGGCGACATTTACTAATAAAGTGGCCCGGATTAGAAGACACTCCATATTGCAATGAAACATTGATTAAGGAAGCTATTCAAAATTCAAATGGAAGGAAAAAAAGAGCCTGTCATGTCCTGGGGGATTTGGTGGGAAAAGTAATGAGATAGTCATCAGTGAAGAAGACAGCAGCCTGAAGGGAAGATCCAATACAAGCAGATGGTAGACAAACACACAGATTTCTTTCACAAACTTACTGACACAAGTACACTGGGCTGGGGCTGCCTCTAACTATTATTTTCATTATAATTTCATCTGCTGATAATTTCCTCGATTAAACGATGATTATTTCCATCTTTAAATAAAAAAGGCATTTTATAATTTTAATAATATAATATAGACGAACTTGGCTTATTCAAATGTCTTGCTGTGTCCTACCAACAGTCCACAACTAAAATATATTGCATTTGGTATCATATATAACAAAGAAAAAATAAAATACCCACCTTTAAGAAGTCGGGATAAGCTTGGCCTATTTGCTTAAATTATGCATTATCATATTTGATTAATTCTGTTTATTGATTAATCAAATTAATGTTTC
Organism: Chelidonichthys spinosus; assembly: GCA_029853015.1. Taxonomy (NCBI): domain Eukaryota; kingdom Metazoa; phylum Chordata; class Actinopteri; order Perciformes; family Triglidae; genus Chelidonichthys; species Chelidonichthys spinosus. Next base: position 15,310,343 of record CM056825.1, on the reverse strand, counting down.
CGATATAAACCACTCTGGTTTGGTCATCATCTGGCTTCAATGACTGACTGATCCTGATTATGATGCATCCTTTTCCACATTATATTGTGCCAATATTCATTATTTAAATTATCTTCATTAAATCCTCAATTCTAGCATCGTCAATCCCCCAAAATCTTTTGGCAATTTGCAGAATCTTGCACTTTTCAGGATAGAGAGTCTTGAATTTTGCAAGGCAGGGTGAGCCACGACACCCGTTTAGTAATGAGGATAACCTTAGTCAGAAAACATACTGTAAGTAGAAGAAACGGACAAGAGGAGTTTACAAAAAGTAGAATTCCTACATCACATTACCCTAAATAAACCCTGAATGAAAGCCACTGTATGATTTGACTATTGTAGTGTAGAAAACATCCATCACGTTAGCAGGAAATTAAATCCCAGGCAAATTAAGTCCAATAACTTGCCAGATATATTGGCAATTAAACCCTCTTTTACACCTGCAAGTAAATTTGCACACATTTTGACTGAAAAGGGTTCATATGCACCTGCCTACATACAAATTATACCCATACACACACATTCATGACACGCCATTGGCCCAGCGTCTGACTATATTTAGCCCTGGTTCACTCAGTTGCCCTAAGTGGTCTTGTTGTGAGAAAAGACTGCCTCAGCCCTGACACAGAACACAATTTTCTACTTCTCTGCGCTCAGCTGTAAAACAGATAGAACAAGTAAGCTACAACCTACTGAAATGAGCTCAATCAGGCAATATACAGAGGGGAAACCATCCCTCAGCTCCCTATACTGCCCTGTAAACATGTTTGCATGACACAGTAGCAACAAGTCACCAATCCCAACCCCTGAGTGTGGAGAGGTCTGAGTGTGATCATTGTTGTGAGTGGAAGTTCACTGGCATGCCTGTGCTGGCGGCTGCATCCGGAAAAGTGACTCAACACTGTGGTCAGTGCAACCACTCCTATTCTCCACGGCTGTCCCATCCCTGAGCCTCCAGGGACAAACATGTCGGGGTGAGTGTGCTTCTCATCATACTGTTTTACTTTCAATTTAAACAAAACATTTTTTTATTTTAATTAAAAATGTATGCAAGTGATCCTGGGGGGAAATTGCAGCCTCCCTGTCACGCAGGTCTCTCCTTCTCAGGACAAGGAAAGGAAATACAGTCCAAATCTGAGTTGTTGAAAAGAAAAGTTTGGTAAAAAATATATTAACTGTGCAATCTCCAAATTGAACAATCTCCTGTTGTTCCCCAAAGAAGTCACATGCTTGCATCTGCAGCCTGCAATTTGAACACAAATGTGTGTTCTACTATGAAATACAATAGTTACTGTCCTGTAAAGTATAGAGGGTTAACAAGGGCTTAAGCTTAACATTTGTTGTTGTTGGGTTTGTTTTTGCTAATTATTTGTGAAAATGGTCACAATGTTTGTTTGTTTGTTTTTTATTTCAGACCCAATTCATAAGCAAAATTGCCTTGTTAGAGCTCATATTGAAATATGATTATAACCTACGTTATACACTTCCCTGCGTATTCTACAAAATTTTATATTTACAAAATCACTGAAAGATTTAAAAGATCCCTGACCTCTGGTGGTGAGCATTGATCCATGAGGGACTCAAAGTTGACAGTTGACTCAAAGTCCAACTTGTCTCAACTCAAAAAGTCCAAAAATCCATTACAAAAACAAAACCTGCCAGTCACACAGCAACATCCCAAGTCATGTATTCTGCCCTTTGTCACTGTGCAAAAAAATGTATGTAATAGCAACATTTTAACATTTGGAAAATATATTGCAAGAAAAATACAGCAAGAAAAACACCTGTGTGACATGTGATGCCTTATCCCGCGTCTGTGAGCAGAAATGAAGGCAGAGAAATCAGGTCATTTTTACCCATTGTCCGTTGCCCTAAATGCGTCTGATGCATTGAAATGCAAACAATGCCAACTGCCAATGGCATGAGGTTAACACTGGGCAAGTATAATAGTAAGCCTATATGTGTGGTGCTTTTTAAAAGGGCCACTCTGCACATTAAAAATGCCCTGAGGTTTTTATCTCTGTGACCACACAACAAGAGTGTCTGGCCTAAGGTTACAAAAACCTATACTACTGATTCAAAGTGAGCATTATGTTATTGGGAATTATCTCTGTCATTTAACTGTCTAATCTTGCAGTTTCAGAGCCAAACAACGTCTCTCACACATCATGTCCACTCGTACAAATAAAGTATAGCTTGAACCTGTGTACCACTACCTACTAGCTACAAATGCCCACTGCTCCGTCACTTTGGTGCCACTTCATCACATACCACACACATACTGAGGGAATGATTAAGGACTAAATATACACAGAGTAATCTTAATAAGATAAGAGTAAAAAGGGGGAGAAAGTCCAACTTTAAAGTACAACTCAATTGAAACAGCAACCCTTAAACAACTAACGTCAACGGCGACGGTTTGGACTGTAAACAAAACAAAAGAAACAACTTACCGTTGGTCCCAAACACCAGACAAGCTGTGAAAAGTTGCAGCCAAAGGACAAAATGTGTCTGCAACTTCATGACTGCTGTTATCGCCAGTTGTTGATAAGCTAAAGTTCGTCAGTTTGTTGAAGGGACGAAAAGAGGACAGCAGCGCGGCGGACGGTGTTGCTTCTGTGGCTCGAGCTTGTGCGTCTCAGGCAGCAAGCTTAGAGCAGGAACACGTGCGCCTCAGCTCTAAGCCAATCACAGCCTGGAGTTTTAATTGTAACTCCACCCACTCCTCCCCGTTCTCGGGGATCAAGCACACATACACACGCGTGCGCACAGGAACACCGAGGGCAGTAAATCACCCAGGAAAAAAAATAATGGCGAATGCGATGCATTTAATTACATGTCTTGATTAAGATGTCGAATATAAATACACTGAGAGGAAATTAATCCTCAATTTCGCCCTGTATTTACATTTAGTGGCACTTTTAACTCGGTAGCCTACTTCATTACAGTGGAGAGGAAATCGTCTGTGGTTTGTACTTTTTACTCCAGATAAAACTGCGAGTTGCAATATGAATTGGTGCAATTCTAAACACTAAACTACAATTCAAAATCCCAAAACTTAGTATGAATCCTTTGAGCAGTCCACTTTGAATCAACCATATCTCATATGTATGTAGGTTAAAGATACATTTCTTTCTGAAGTCTTCATAACAGTGCTGTTATGTCCTTTGTATAAAGCACACATTAAATGTATATTTTGGAATGTGATGTACCCTTCCCTTGAATTGCTGAAAACTGCCCTGCAGGTCATGGTAGCACATGTAGAACAAATAATGTCTGTTATTGTACAAATGTAAACTATCCACACACTGAAATATGTGTCAAGATGTGTGAATTCATGAACACCGAGCACAACCCTTGTTTTTCATTTTTTGTTCAGCAGCAGGACTTTGCATGTCTTAACACTGCTGAAGTTAATGAAATAGGTCAGTAACTGGTTACATCTGCATCTTTAATCCATGATGTCTTCTTGGCCTATTCTCAAATAGTTCTGGGGAAATTCCCATGATGGCGCCATGCATGAAATCCTCCTCGGAAATGCAGATTAAGGCCAGTGTTTTATTGTGGAAAACCTAAAAGGTTCATCTGTGGGCGTTTCTTGAGCCGAAATCCAGCAGTGGGTCAGAGTTGATGTTTATGCTCTTGAAGGGAGTGGGCGTGAGGCAAAGAATTGCTTTTAATGGGTGTGAATTTGAGAGGAATGTCCAACAGTGTTAGACCCCTTTCAATCCTTCACCTCATTCCGTTTCCTCATTCCCCTGCATGGATGAATATGTTATTTTTCACCCATACAAGTACATATTAAGGCAACAAATGAAGACTAATTATAACAACAGTGATGATTGTCAACTTCAGAGGATATAACACCTGCTGAATGAATTGCCTGTGTCTTTCTGCCTCTCATCTTTATATTTCTTTCCCTTTGGTTTAAATGTGGGACATCTTACAGTAGCAACAACACTATTCTCAGATGAACTCTACACACTTTGATTGGGTAAATGTACCATTCTGTAGCCTAGTAACAAGCCAAAGTGATTTAAATGCAGCTTAAAGTGGTCTCACAAGTAGTGACTTGCTGAAATATGCTATTGTGCTTTGATGGTGTGCTCTCATCACATCGCCATGCTTCGTTCATCTCTCTGTTCTCATGCACGTTTAAAACAATTGCAGTTGGAAATGACTGTTCAGTCTTGAAACTATGCTGTGGGAAACCTATAGCCCTTCTTCTCACATGTTGGACCAATAAAAAAACACTCGGATGACCCTTTGACATCAAAGCTAAATCTATATGGAGTGATCCCAAGCTCCTGTTATATTCCCGCTCATTAGTTTGATGAGCATTATAGGTCAAACAGAGGCTGAATCTAAGGCAGGAACTGAACATGTATTCATAAATTCTATGTTCCTCATATTATGAGGAACTCATATTATGAGGAACATAGAATTTTAAAAATAAATTAAAGTGCATATATTAAGAAGATATATTTGGGAGACCTCTGTTCCTTTCCTTTAAATGCCATGCAAATGTAAATGCAGAAGGTTATTTGAGGTGTTTTCTACCACATTTTTTTCTGTTCTGCATTGAGCAATGTGTTATATAATCTATTCACTGTGTGCTGAAACTAAATTATATGCATTTAAAAACATTAAAAAATGTTTTTCTCACCCTGAACCACATTTATATTAGAAAATCAAGCAAAACAGGGGGGGACTTGGGTTTAATGACCACGGACTGCAGCACCCACAGTTGGAGTTCATCTGGAGCCAACTGTTCAACTGATTCCATTTTTTATAATACTGTAAGCAACACATTTAGTACAATCTGAAGTGAATGCAAAGTGCTCTAAAGTGACACCTGCACCAACTGATCTGATGAAAATACCAAAAATTATACAAAAACGTACAATCAAATGCATGGTGAAAGAGTGAAAGTCAATCGGACCCACAGATTATTTTTTAACGTCACATCAACAGATTGATTTGTCTGTGTCTTGCTTCCCTCATGTTCCTTTCAAATACAAAACTTTTATTTTAATTTTAAAAAAGATCTAAATGAAACAATCCATAGAAATAGTCTTACACTTCCCCATTCTGTCTCTAAGACATCTAGCATGGCCACATTCAGGCTTGAGAGCATCATTAAAACGGCAGATAACAATCATCATTGGCCTCATAAATGATGATAATGCTTCAGAAAAATGAAAGGTTAATGTGGACATTGAATTGCAGGGACAAGAGAGATGTTTAACTATCCTGTAGTGTGAAATGCCAACGCTTCCATCAAGTGTGCTTCAGCAAAGATATTTAAGCCCTTTGAGGTTCCTTTTTTTCCTCAGAAAAAGCCACAAAATGCCTAAACTTAACAACTCAGCTTAACAGGGGGAAAAATGCATTATCCGTACAGTCATGCAACCATAAGAACAGTCATGTGCAATGTGGGCTGGTTGACATGGAGCATGCAGCTGTCAAATGTGTTAAGATACCACAATGGCACATCCTCTGATGTTCCTCAGACAAAGCTTCTCCTCATGACTGACCCTCACGAGGATAATGGTGGTTAGATGGAGCTTCAATGTGACAGAAGCCTTTTTGATCCTAATCCTCGATGTGTAGCACAGCATAATCCTGTACACTCAAACCCTCTGAAAAGATGTGATGTGAATACTACTGGAAAATGTCATAATTCATGAATATAAAACTGGTCTGCATACATTTTCACGTCTGTCTCCCACACAGAAACCCTCTTTTACTTCTGCTTTGCATCTGGAAACACATAAGAGGATCCACACTTATGAACAACATAGTGAAATGATCGAGGAGGGCAGTGTACATTCCTGTGGTATTATTTCTTTGGAAGAGGAACAGAATTTACAGTTTAACTGAAACCTCACTAGTTCACACAACAGTTTTCTGCCATAAATCATCAGGACTGACTGCAGAATGGGTGCAGCAACATAAACGGAAGTGTAGGCTTTTGTTCGTTATGAAGTAACTATAGGTGTATGTTCACGGAGAATACTGGATTGATTGGATCTCAAAAAATCTAACAAAATGAAAGAATTTTTCAAATGTTATTCATTTGTACATCTGTGCACATTTTTCTTTTTATGTTTAATAAGAGTCAGCATCAACTTCACTTAAAATGAGTGTTGAGTTTCTGTGGCTTCATTACTTCTTTCTTCCTCAAAGATACATGGCTTCATTTATAAAATAAAATATAATGAAAATAATAACTATTTATTTAAAATAAGTCTCTTAACTACACTACAACAACAGATACGGCTACATTTGGCATTGCCACTAGGGGTGGGCGATATGGCCTCTAAATGATATCGCGATATTTTTTTGCTATATCGCGATACACGATATATATCTCGATATTTTGACATTTCCTCTAAAGCACTTAAAAATGCTTAATTTAACCCTTTGATGCATAGTCACGCCAGTATGATGATTCTAGTAGTCCCTGCAACATATGTCTGCATTAAACCATTCTTATTTATACCGTATTCATCAATGGTTTCTATTAGAACAATTTTAAACTTGTGTGCAAAAGGGGTAAATCACAACAAAGTTAAATTTAACAAAACAGTTTTTATTCAAGGCAATTGCAAAATGCACATAAGCTTTTAGCAGCTGGTAAATGAAAATAAATAATGCCACATGATGTAGGCCTACATACTGTAGCCTATTTCTATAATAATACAATAATACAAATAATACAATAACAATAAAATACACAAAATACTAAAATCACAACATCTTTTAAAGTGTAGAACAGTGTGCGATCAATAGATCGGAGTGTTTAATGTTTAGTCATCTGCAGGTTTGACCGTTCAATATCGCCGATGTCCGACCGCTCTACAAACACAAACCAGAGAACAGCGGTTTAATCACAGACGTGTCCACGACGCTGCGAACACAGATGTTATGTTACGTTGGTAACGTTTAGTGAGCCAACGGCAGTCAGAAAGTGGCATGCTAACGTTGTTGTTAGCAATATCCCGCTAGCCGGCTAGCTAGCCGGTCAGCTTCCATTACCCGAGGAAGCAAAGCCACTAGTTGCTGCTGTTACGAACGTAATCACTAGCTTGGTAAACTAAACAGAAATGTGTCGTTGGTTTGCAACGAGGTGAAACATTTTAAAAGTGAAACTTACCGGGAACAGTAACGTTAGTAAAACTCCGCAGCGGCGTATTTTCCCCCGTTGCCTTGAGCGTTAACCCCGCCCCCAGCCCCTAACGTAAGCCGGGGCCGGTGTTTGTGGGCGCGTGTATGTGACGTAAGTTGAGCTAGTGGGTGTGACTTTTTTTCTGTTGTCTGTGAGCGGGACAGAGGAAAGCGCTGCGCTAAAACAAGTCACACTCGGCCGCGGCGGCTTAGAAACTGACGTGACAACATACACTCGATGTTCACGATATAGTCATTTACTACATCTCATGTAGAACAAGCCGCGATACATCGAGTATACTCGATATATCGCCCACCTCTAATTGCCACTTCATGTTGTTTCATGTGATTCTTTATCATATTTCAAAAACGATTTATCATAAACATTTCAAATATGATAATTGTGTTTTAGGGTAAATTGCCATGAAACAATGTGGCGGGTCTGTAAAATCCAACTGGGTCTTTAAAATAAGACTTACAATGTCTTATTTTCTCAGAATTACAATGTCACTGTGTCATAAACACATAATAATAAACCTGTAATACATTTTAGAACGATTCTAAACAAATATCAGTAAAAAAAAAAAAACGTTTAAAGGTGACTTGATTAGGTCACTATGAAACGGCTACTGGCCGACTCGTCACACTCTCTCTCCCATTAGGTGATGACGCCCTCCAGTGGTTAAAATAGTCAATGAAAGGGGGTATGACTGGAAACTGAAGTGACATTAATTACGGACCCACTTCCACTTTATAAGAATTAAAACCACCTTTGAACATAAACATACAAACAGCTGCTCTCCTAACTCTTTGTGTAGTATCTGGGTCATTTATTTGATCCTGATCAGCTACAGGCTACTATAATATTCAACTTGTTGACTATAAGTGTGTGAGATTATAACAGTATTTATGTCTATCTATTTGCTATTTGGGTGACATCTGCTTTACGTTGTAAAATGTAAGCCCACAGTAGTGTCCAATAGGCGGACATGGACCTGCCCATTGAAACCACAGCATGTTGTTACTGTAAATTAGGCTGCTGGTTTCTCTGAAGTAGGAAGTAAGCTAACCCGCTGTTTGTTATGCTGCATTCACGTGCTGTCGGATTTCAAACTACGATCGACAAATAGTTCAGAATGCGGGACCGGAATGAATCCATTAGCTATGATAACTATTTTAATATGTAGGTTGTATAATAAATTAGTTAAAATAGGTTATTTTATATTGTTGGCTAATGTAATTAATTTTGATCTTGAAAGGTCGCAGCTTTACATCAGCACCTGAATGCGTCCCGAGTTCCCTGCTGGTCAGTCAGTCACTCCTCGGCTGTAAACAGACGGTGTTCACTCAGCTCCGGGTGGATCCGACCAGAACCCGGACAGACTACCGAGAACCGCAATGGTAAGACCGGAAATATTGTCTGTATAGACCTACGTGTAAAACAATGTGACTTTATGTAAAGTCCTGTGTTTGTGTTTGTTGAAGCCTTCAGCTTCACCTCGACCCAGTGTCGGAACCGTTTTACCTGAGGAACGAGGAACTTAACCCGAGGGTACTGTGGTGGGTGACATTCAAGCTGACACATTCTGTCCTATTCTACTTTTTGTAAGTTCCGGTTTTGTCGTAATGCATTATAAATTTGACAGCAGGAAATGCTGGTTTCGTATGCTTTTGGTAACCTACAGCCTTTTGTTTGTTTGTTTTTGTTGTTTTTTTCCCCCTCGAGGCACTGAAACCAATACGTTTTTACAATTAGGTTTAATTCTTTGTTTTCCAGCATTGAGTGAACACCATCAGTGAAGAAGGAGGGTCCCCAACCACCACCATTACTTTCAACGTCAGACAGCAAAGTGGGTAAGACGATCTAAATCAATGGAGGCTTCTATCGTCAAAGGTGGCCAGAATAATACAATGCTTTTAAATTGAAAGCAACTAATTACATTAACACCGTTACAGTACTCACAGTAAGCCAACTTTTAGATAATTGTACTTTACATGACCATTTCCATTTTCTTTTTCCATTTTTACTTTTTACTCAACAGAATGTAAGTGACTTTGTGGATTCATATATTACAAAATAACTAAAAAAAGTTAGGAGTCATACTACTGTCTAAATAACCTCCTGCCAGCTTGTTATGAGTCATGGCAGTTAAATGTTCTCCCACCATGCTGTGCACAAAGGTCCTCTCCTGTGTCCACAATGGCCACCCTTGAGGACGGGGACATGAGCAACTTCGGCCCGGAGCTGCCGGCCATGTTTGATGGCGTTAAGTTGGCGGCGGTGGCAACTTTCCTCTACATCATTGTCCGCTGTCTGAACCTGAAGAGTACCACGGAACCACCAGAGGTCATCCACCAGGATACACCGCTCAGCCGCTACCTGTTCAAATCCTGCCCAATGCTGACCAAAGCGTGAGTGTTTGCATTATCAAGGTGTTGATGCACCTTGGACTGGAACATTGGATGACTTGGGGCTGAGATCACATCTTTTAGGCATTATCTTCATTTCTACTTGATCATTGGTTAATCAACAATATCATCCTACAAGTATCTTACAATGTGAATGACTCAGACTTGACCTGGAGACTCTGACATAATCTTAGACTTGTGATTCGACTTGGATTTAATTTAATTTTCATTCTATTTTTTTTTTTAAGCAGAAAATACAGTGGAAGAGTTTCCCACACGGGGAGAAAAAGGAGCAGGCAAATAGTTTAAAGTGGAAACCATATGGAGAGCATTCAATGTAAACAAGACAAAAATGTTCTTCTGATTAAAATCAACATTTTTTTTTTGTGAATTCTTTCATTTGCTAAATCTTGCTAGCTTGAAACCCATGTATTTCTACCACATTGGGAAGGTGTCTATAGTTACATCATTTGGTGGTATGAAAATACATCTAAGCAATCTTCTCCAGCTCAGAGTACAAATCCAACTAAGCTGGCTGGTCAGTTAAATGACTGCAGATTTGTCTTCCACCTCCTGTAATTGGAGTGGTATGGTTGCCTGGCTGTAATGTGATAATCTTTGCTAAGGCTGTGCTGAAACATCTTCAGGGTGGATGTTAAGCTGTGATAAATGTCATATCAAGCTTGTCCTTTTCTTCAGATACATTCCTCCCCTGTTGTGGGGTAAGAGTGGACATCTCCAGACGGCCCTGTATGGCAAGATGGGGCGTGTTAACACTCCAACGCCCTTCGGCGTCCGCAAGTTCCTTCCAATGCAGGATGGGGCCACAGCCACCTTTGACCTCTTCGAACCTCATGGCGACCACAGCTCAGGGGGTCAGTGGCAAATACCACACCAAAGCAGCTGGCTTTGGATTTACTGCATGTTTAGAATTTAACCACACAACTACTGATCTTCTGTCTTTTAAAGCTTATATTTGCATGATAATATCATTAATCATTGTTTTTCTCGTTTTTATTCAAACAAGTTTTATGTGCTTGTTTGGAGTAAATCCTCCTGAAGTCACTAGCTGCTCATCATAATACAGTACAGTATGCACAAGCAGGAAGACCGCTAATGAATCCCCAGAGAGAAAATGCCACGCATTTCAGCAGCCAATTAAATCAACACACACACACACACACACACACACACACAGCATCCACTTTTATGCCCACACATGACCACTATGTATGTTTGTGTTCCCTCTTGTTTGTCTTTGTGTATGTCAGATGACATTACCATGGTAATTTGCCCTGGGATTGGTAACCATAGTGAGAAGAACTACATTAGGACCTTTGTGGATCACTCCCAGCGGCAGGGTTACCGCTGCGCTGTCCTCAACCACCTGGGAGCCCTACCCAACATGGAGCTCACCTCGCCCCGCATGTTCACCTACGGTAATAAGGGAAACGTCACATGGTGGACCTACTGTATACTTCGGGGTTGATAGTTGATGTTGGTTCCCTAATTTAAAGAGAATTAGAGAAGAACGGTGTCATACTTAAGTATGTATCACTCGTACACAGTAAACGTTTCTCTTTTATTTAGGTTGTACTTGGGAGTATGCGGCCATGGTGGGCTCCGTCAAACGAGCTTTCCCTCAGACACTGCTGGTTGTTGTGGGCTTCAGTCTTGGGGGAAACATCGTCTGTAATTTCCTGGGTGAGAACCGGTCCAACCAGGAACGAGTGCTCTGCTGTGTCACTGTCTGTCAGGGTTACAGCGCCCTCAGGTTGGTGGAATGAAGGACAAACAAATAAACAGAAGCAGGGCTGGATATGACTAAAAACACATTGATTAGGGTTAGGACAATGGAGTCTTGCTTCAACTTCTAAAACAGCACTTTTGTCAAAGCATTTAAATATACATTCTGTGTTAACATATACATCTTTTTTCTAAGCTGGTGTTTTTTCCCACCTTGGTGTATGCATCTATTTATACATTTTTGTGTTTGTGCATGTAGGGCCCAGGAAACATTCCTTCAGTGGGATCAGTGCCGGAGGCTGTATAACTTTGTGTTGGCGGACAACATGAAGAAGCTCATCCTGTCTCACAGGTGGAGAAACACAAATAATGTTTCTGAAGTTACAAATGTGTTTATCCCTTCAACTTTGTGATAGTGTCATTTTATCATATATGTAAATTGCAGCATTGCTTTATTCTGATTTGTATGTCAGACAGCATCAAAATAAAGCTTGGATCTTGCTTTCTTTTAGATGTTAGTTGTTTCCTTACATGAATTGTTGCAGTGGATTTCTGCAGCAAGAAACTAGGTTTCTTTCTCGGATTTCTATCGTTCAGGTATAGACAAGAAATCGCTTTGAGACATCAGCCAAATGCTGAAAAAATTAGGCTAATAGGATGATTCCATCAGCCATAATTTGCTGAATTGTCTGACATTGTTAGACAGGGCTTACCAGGCAAACAAAGATTTAAATTCCTGCCGTGATTTGTCTAAATACCTTAATTGTATTGTTTAACAGGAGCACTCTGCTCAGCCTGAACTCCAGCAATATTGGTGATGCGGACTTGAGCAGACTTTGTGCAGCCACGTCTCTGATGCAGATCGACGACAGCATCATGAGGTGGGTGGAGTTTGGGTGGATTTTCTATTTTGGCTTGCTAATGGCTGCCTCAAACCCTCCAGCTCGTATTCCTGTCACTGAAGTTATCTTACTTAGTTAAAAGGTTTAATAATAATATTTGAATAATTATATGAAATATGTTCAAATTAATAAGTTATCATGCAATTTGTGCTGCAGGAAATTTCATGGCTACAGCTCGTTGAAGGAGTACTACGAGAAGGAGAGCTGTGTGCACCACATCCACAAAGTGAGTGTGTAGATGTACTGAAAGAATGATTTACTGGTTTACTTTGATATACTGCTAATATTCATACTTCTACTGCAACTTTTACCTCTGCTTTGCCTTCAGTTAGTTGGTGTGTCTACTCCTGTAATGAAAGTTGCTTATTTGTTTTATTCCTTGGATGAGAAGATTTACACCAGTCTCATGTATTTGCATATGGAGTTAGAAAACAGGTGATGATTAGCTTAGCATAGTTTAGCATAAAGACTGAAAGCGAGGGGCAAAGTTCAAAGACCTACGACTTACAATTACTATTACTGTTATTGTTACTACTACTGGTACCACTATAGTACTGCTTCAACAACTATATTACTACTATAACTGCTGCTAGACACAAACAGTTGTTTTGTCTGCAGGTCACTGTGCCTCTCCTCCTGGTAAACTCCTCAGACGATCCACTTGTTCATCAGTCATTACTGGATATCCCACGCACACTCGCAGGTTTGTGTTCAAAGACACGATTATTTCATCAGAGGTAGATAATTAGAATAACTCGGGGTCTTATGCGATGGTGTCGTTAGCTATATTGCTTTGGTCATGATGTAGAGTTATTCAATATTGCATGTGTTTTATCCAAATGGATTAAAAGCACACCTGACCGTTTGACCCAAAATACTTCTAAAAAATGATACCAAACAAAATGTTTTGGTAGAAAACATCATCAGACTTTCATGATTAAGAGGCATGGTGTAAAAAGGCCCCGCGACCCTGAATACAGGATAAGCGGTAGACGATGGATGGATGGATGGATGGATGGATGGATGGTGTTAAAAGGAGAGTACGGGTGTTCTGAAGTGGGTTGTATGAGGTACTTATACATAGTGTATTACCTACAGTAGATGGAGGTGGATGCAACCCCACTTCAAAACATCTTAACTATCCCTTTAAGTAACTTTAAAAATGGCCTTAGTAGAACAATCCCAAAATAGGTCACACATAAAAGCAACATATTATAAAACAATAATATTCAAATACAGTCAAATTGGAAGTATGGCGTATGATCTCCTCTGCACATCTAGTTGTGCAGCAAAATGCGGAGGTGTAAACTAGACCGTTGCTATGACAGCTCATATTTTGTTTGTTTCCAGTGTTTTGCGTGTTTCCTAGAGAATGTAAGACTACAACAGTAAACATTGTCCTCACAGCAACACAAACCCAGCCTAGTGTTGAGCAAAGGCACCCGTTGTCCTTCCTCTCCTCTGCTGGACACTGGAGCCTGTTAACCTCTTAAGTGTTGAAAAAGTCTCGTCACAGCTATCTGCTCAACACCGCCCTGCCCAGACAGTCTTGTTGAATTTTTCAGGGCCATGTGATATGACTAGGCTGGTGGATTATATATAGAGTGAGTGTGTGTGTGTGTGTGTGTGTGTGTGTGTGTGTGTGTGTGTGTGTGTGTGTGTGTGGGGGGGTAGGCCTCGCTTCTTTTCTTGTGTGTGTCGCCTTGTCTTGCTTCAGTAGGTCACATGCATTGGCCCTTTTGTGTGTAAATCAGTGTAAGTAATGACTTAAACCTTGACAAGTGGAATTCTAAACTTGTCCTCGACTTAATACACATTCATTATAGTTTTGTTTTTGTTTACATGCTTCCCTTGTAAAAAGGGGCTAGAGTGACACAGTTATTATTATATTATTTGTACATGGTCCAAACTTTGAAGTAATGTTTTGTTGATTAAACTTAAATTAAACTAATCTCCTGAATTTGTATGATTAGACTTCACTGGAAAGATCGCTTGCACATAGAAAGGAAACCCAATTGAAACCCACAGAGTGTGCAGTTATGGTGCAAAAATAGTGTTATGGTAGTGTGTAGGTGGTTTAGAGTAAGGATGGCATATTTCTGTGTGTTTGGTGACCAAACGTCTTGGACACTCGTCTCACATTCAGTCTCCTCCACAAAGCAGGACAGCTTAATTATTTACCTTCACATTGACGAGATCAGTGTGCCTTTAATTACCAAATGATTGGAGGTGCTTGGCCAGAAAGTTACAACCTTGCAAACCTCTCAATCAACTCAGCTGATATTTCTGCTGGACAGTCTTATCCCAAAATATCCGTTAACCTCCCCGTTGATGTTTTTTAAATCAACAGATTCACTATCTTGTGCAAGGTGGACATTTTGGGCCACTGTCTAGTGCAGTAAAATCAGGGAGTTTATCTTTGCCAAGTTGTCACTATTCAATAGTTTATGAAAGCTACAGTAAGTACAGTGCTGCAGGGATGGTGTATTTTTGGAGGGCATTGCACTCATTTTCAACAAAACAACAAAAAGGCAATGGGATTTTTCCATTGGATTTTGGATTATTGCCGAAAACAAACTCCATTGCAAACACAAGTTGTTTTTTCAGCAAGATAATCTTCTCAATAAATGAGAACACTCAAGGCTGTGATGGCGGACGAGTCGGTGTGAAGATGTTTTGTAGTCTTATTAGCAACTGCCTATTTTAAGTAAAATCTTCAAAAAATCATTAGAGGGCTAGTTAAATATTGACTTCAATACGATTGAACCAGAATTGCCAGGTTTTAGGACTCATTCCTGCAGCCAAACAAGCCCCATCTTTGTATCCTGTTGCAGATAGGCACCCCTACTATGTTTCACTACATTAGCCATACTTTATTAAAATAAGATTATCATACCTCTCTTTCTGTCTGTAGAAAAGATGCCCAATGTAATTTTTGCCCTGACTCAACACGGAGGCCACCTGGGCTTCTTCGAGGGAGCCATGCTGTTCCCTCAGCCCCTCACCTGGATGGACAAGATGATAGTCGAGTACACCGACGCCATCTGCCACTGGGAGAAGAACCGGCTGGCTTGCCAGAGAGGCAGCCACAAGGACATGAACTCCTACCAGCAGAGAACAGGGGTAACACCCAGTGGGTAACATACCATGCACAGACGTCTGGAGACAATAGACCAAATATACAAAAGCATACTCTTCTGTATTTGTTGCACTTCAGTACTAATGGCCTTAACGTTTAGTAAGTCATTCTCAAACATAGGAAGTCACTAAATTGATTTGAAAAGCATCCGTTGGTTAGTGGGTACACTAATAAAGGATACCTGAAAATGTAACATGACCCCATGGGGAAAGGGTTCTCAGTTGACCTCCAGTGTAACATAGCTTCACCCTCTGCAGGCTTTTGGAAGCTGCTGCTTCTTGAGCTTCTTCATTAGTGGGGTGATATGCAGCAACCAGAGGGTGAATGTGACCTTTGACCTTGTAGGAAGAAGAGAAACGTGTTTTCTACATGAATTACTACTGAAAACTTTCCTAGATGCTCAAATATTCATAAGTTAGCGACAAATAAGACAACTAGAGTAAGTTAAAATGTTTATTAAACTGTAAATATATCCTAGTGTGGAGGACAAAGTCTGTAGCCTTCAAACATTTAATCATAATTTACTTTAAAATACACCTGATGACCCACCTCAGTTATATTTTGAAGCATATTATTATCTATTTAAAAAGTCTTTGGGAATTTTACGGCCCGATTTTAAGTGCCTTAATATAAATGTGAATCTGGGCTTCACATGAATCATTATGCTCAACATAACGCCTGTTGTGTTAAGTCAAACTGGAAATTTAATTTTGTTTTTTAATATTGCTATAATATGTTTGTTTCCATAAGAGAAGCTTGCTGTTTTATTGCAGGAAAAACAATGTGTTAAATAACACGCAGTCTGGGTTATTTATGTATATTTAGACATCATTTGAGCTCAAGTTGACTCCAGTTTTTCACTTTGCATTTCCATTGTGTGCAGTGGACCATCAGCTGTTATTGTTGCTGCTGACCTTTGAAATAAAAGAATCCGGTGTCGGGTTTTAAAGAGGATATAAAGAGTTAGTGACGTATAAAAACAAAGATGAACAGAGATTGTAATATTTTATTTAAAGAGTTATTTCTATCAGCTCCTGTGTTTTTGTATGAAAATATGGGTACGTCATACAAACTAGCATAAACACTGCTACTGCTACTGTTCCAGGTCAGCTTGTCCCATTCCATAAATGACTGCAATAACACGAGGAAAGTCAGACCGTGTCCATCCCTAAACATGCTGTTAAAGCGTATCTTCTAATATATTATTCAACCTGGACCGTATTTCTTTCATCGTTTTGTGTCTAATGGCTCGGGCATTTCCTGTACGTGCGTCCACTGAAAGTCCTTGTTCTTGCCACCGACTCAGAATGTTATTATGTGCTTAAAGGATATTACAGAGAAATAAAACCTTTTTCTTTACCTTTCACTTGATCCGGTCTGGTTGGTACTTTGTCTAGTGAAGTCTCATTCTGAAATGTTGTGCATTATATCCACATCAAATCAGCTAAATATGACATTGAAAGTCTTTGAGACACTAGCTGTGCTATCTGCACTCTGACTGACTCCAACACAACAAACTCTGCCAAAATTCTCACTCACGTTTACACAGGAAACAAGTCACATGACACAATAAAAAACGGACTGGATCTAGTGAAACTTAAAGAAACAAGTTTTATTTCTCTTTAGGATCCTTAGGAAAAAACAAGCGCTTTTAGTTGATGTACATTGACTATGAGGAATTGCCTGATATAATTACGTTGTTTCCCGTTTAGCAGCTGCCCGTATTCTCAATAGAAGAGGTTCTTTTAGAATTGACAACACAAGATACTGAAATGGTCTATGTGGCTGTTGAAAACAGAGCTGTGTCAAACTCTGTTTACAAACACTTTCAACACAAAGGAGAGAAGAGAGAAATTGGGACGCGAACAATAAGAGTATTAAATAAGAAACACAATTGTGGACTCTCAATTTATGCACTTAACAATTGGACCAAAGCACTCTTCACTTTTCTATAAAAAGTAGATCAACTTTGGACTTTTTAATTATTCTGCTGCTTTTTGGCCACATGTGACTCCCTAAAAACAGGCCCATGGCTTTTTTTAACTTGTTTATTGCTACATACCGGATGGGTGGAGTTTGCCACATAAAAAATAAATAAATACAGTGAGAGAGGAAAAACCTTTTTTTTTTTTTTTTTTACATTAAAACACAGACGACATGGAAACTATCACAGAAAACGTACTTCTGTTATGGCTCATGATATGGCTTGTGTGTTTCCATGAGAAATGTACTGATAAAGATATCAATCATTGACAGAATAAGGTGGATTTCATGTGAAGCAATCATTTGTTTTCTGTGGTTTATACTGGGGATTTGGCGTGAATGTTTGCTGTATTAGTCACGGTTTCCTGTGAGTAACATCCTGTCAGAGAAATAAATGTAGAAGACTCCACCCAATGTCATGAAAGTCTTAGTAACCGACATTATCAACCCTTACATTAAATACAACCATAATTCTCTATCTGTCCTTTAAAAGCCTAATATAACCTGCAACAGCACCACTGTTGTGTCTATGTGCAATGTGTCCTGACTGATATCGACTCTTTGGCCTGCACTTTACAGTTCCTCTTGTTCAGTGGGAGACTATCGTATGTATCAGCATATGGGTGTAACATTTATAATCTAATCTTAATGTGTTGATTGATAAGTCCTATTTGAACTCACCCATTAATAAATATTTTTCACATAGATGTTTTTTGTTTTGTCATTTTTTCTGACCTGTTTTAGGCTTTCGAGCCGTGCTATCGGCATTGAAATGTCTCGGTCTGCCACTTTGGTCCAGATGGAAATATCGCAATGATTATTGGATGGATTGTCAAGGGATTATGTACGTACATTCATTGTCTACAGAGGATGACTCCTTCTGGACAAGTTAACTCCTGTTTGGATTAACAAATTGATGCAAAGACTATAAGCTTTATATACAGTTTATTGTACATTTATTGACATTATTATTGGTGCACCAGGTAGCACAATGGGTATAACGTCACAATATTCATATAGAAGAACAATCTAAAAACACATGAAAGACAGGCACTTGTTGAAAATGCAGCCTTGTACTTGAAGAAGAGATGAGGGTCAGAGGGTGGGAACTCAGAAAGCTGGGGCCTGCCAGTGTTAAGACAAGCTGTGTGGTTGAGCTAGGGTCCAAACAAAACACAACTGAACAGGAGAAAGAATGTGGATCAGTGTGAGTTTGGTATGAAAATCAACTTGCAAAGCCTTGAAATCTGATTTGTCACAGCAATGAAACTTTTCCTATGTGGTGAATTACAATTAGCTCTGAGAGCTTGTGTTTCTGAAGCAGTAATATAATGGACATGTAAAATAATCATTTGCGCAAAAATAGCAAAAAACGACATGTTCATTGTGATGAATTATCTATTTCATGTCTTCAAACTCAGAAGGTTGATTTTCACACTACCGGTGTGAAGTGAAGTCAGTGGTTTTCCTGGAAAGTCAAATACCTTGAATCTGTAATTAATGATCTCAAACTGGAAAGTTTCCAGTCACATAAAGGTTAGACTATATAAGTGTCAATCAAAGGATTCATACAGAGCACTGGAGAGTGTTATCATGATTGAGGGTGAGTGGGTTCCTGTTGGACTGTGCTTTGTCAGGACCTCTTGAACTTCTCACACACTCGTGACTTTCATTCATAACGTTTCTCTTCAACCACACAGCTAGTTTTAGGCTCTGAGTCTCCAGAGTCTCAGGGGTTTGTAATACATGATGATTCTTCGCCTGGTTGGGGCAAAGGGAAGGAGGAGGTTTAGTCAAACAGCTTGGCTGCTGTGGCCTTTCCGTCATACTTGGAACCTTTTCCATCAAACTCAGAAGGAAGGATGTCGGCGTCAAACTCCTTGTAGTAGTTTTCCAGCTCGTCTCCGTGAACAAACACCTAGAGCATGGACAGCAGCTGTTAGAGGCATTTGTGACCGTGGGAATTATTGCAGGCCTGCAGCAAGCTAAAAGTTACATTACTCAAATGAAAAAGAAAAATATAAATCTTCAAATTGCATTAAAGGTCTAATTTGTTGGATTTGATGAATGGCATCTAGTGGTGAGATTGCAAATTGCAACCAACTGAAACTTCTCCTGTGTCCCAAGCATGTAGGAGAACTTTGGTGACCATTGTGTAAACATGTAAACACGGTCAGCCCATTCTAAGGTAATGAAAACATGAATCTTATTTTCAGGTGATTATACATTAAATAATATAACTATATAACATGTGTACTTTTACTGCTCATTCCATTATATTTCACAACCTGGTCTGAAAAAAATAGCCACACAGCCTCAGAGCCTGATCTAATGGCATGTCACCACGTCAGTATATGTTTACATGCAATTTCTCAATAAAAGTCCTACACTGAAACCAGTTGTGACTGTTCCCTCTAACAACCACGTCAGAGCAACAGACAAAGAAAGTAGCAGTGTTGCAGTCAATCATTATAGGATCATATTTGGATGTCTGACTCACTCTCTCTAGCAGCTTGCTCTTCATGAGTGGTTTGACAACATTGTAGGTGGTGGTGAAGTACCAGGGCTGGTGGATGAAGTGCACAGCTTTGAAACGAGCCGGGAATGAATCCTGGCAGAAAAAGAAATGGTTACTCTCAATAAAACCTTCACTGGGGATGTCTTCTGTAGAGTACCAGTTGACCAGCAACTGTTCCTGGTACAATTAGATAATAAATGAGCCCTGTTACATCAATCTTCTGTGAAGGTTTTACAACACAAAAACACGTTTTAATTTAAACATTTAAATATTATGGTATAAAAACCAGCTGAAGTTGGCTTTTCATCTGCAGTTTTCATGTGTAGAATATCCATGTCATCCACCTGCAACATGTCCACCATCTTCTTGAGCTCGGTGGGTTTGATGCCTGACGCCTGCTGCATAGTGAAACCCTTAAAGTTCTCAATGATGCAGAACCCGTTGATCTGAGTCTCCTCGTTCTCTAGCAGCTTCTCCAGGATCACGCAGTAGGCACGCAGGATCTGAACACACACACACACACATGTTCATTGGCTCTTTATTTATTTAAGTACTGTATTTAATTACAATTTTGGGCTAAACCTTACTTGAATGTTTGCCTTCTATGCTACTTTATACTTCTAATACACTATATTTCGGAAGTCAATCTTTTTATTTTAACTTAACTAATTTTTGAAAAGTCGATTTGACTCAAATCAAAAAAGGCTTGCAACTTGACTTGGGTTTTAACACCAACGACTCTTGACTTGAGCCTTTACATGAAAAAAATTGATACCTTCCCCCAAGCCAAAAGATCAAAACATATGTTTTTTAAAAAGTGTGCCATGAAACAATTTCCTGAACCATTTAATGTCCCCAGAGTCACTTTGTGTGAACCATTCAGACAGCATCCAATCACATTTAAGGAACTATTTAGAGGTCACGAGGTTACTGAGTAGCAGTTCAAAAAAACAAACCAAAAATAATTTCGTTCCAGCACTAAAACTATGTAGTCTTTTCTTTTTTCCAAAAATGCACAACATGTTGGTCAAACATGACAGACAGAGACACAAATGGCATTTGGTGAAGAGTGCATCTCGAATCAGTGATGATTTGCCGGGTTAGGGTCTTATACAGTTAACACCTTTTATTATTATTATTATTATTTTTACCAATCATTAAATTGTTTTGATTTTTGTGTTTACTTATTTGTAAAATGTTTAAATAAATAAAATATACTGAATTTTATTCTATAATTAGGTAAGAGTCATATTCTTCGTAGTATATTGTAATGCTAATAATTGTGTATATTAATGAAGTAAGATTTTGAATGCATGACTAAAACTTAAAAAAAGATCTGAGAACTTCCTCCACTACTGACAAGAACAGATTGATGCAACAAAGAACTCATTTAGCAAGTGAAAAGTGAATTTTCTAGGTGCATTGTGGGATATGTGGTCACCCAGACACAAACCACCCACTTACCTCATCAAAAGTGATCTCCTCATAGTCCCAGTTCTCAATGTTGAAGAGCAGAACCACGCGGCCGTATTTGTCTCTGCTCTGCAGGATGCCGGGGTAGCCGGCCTCGATGGTGCTGCGTACGGCCTCTGGGGTCAGATTCTCAAACAGCTCTGGGTAATCCTTCCTGAAACGCACGTAGCCTAAGTGGAAACACAGGAGCACATTCTAGGGTCACAGCAGACTGGACATTTGGCATTGACTGGGTTTCAGTTTAGTTAATTCAAACACTTTAGAATATTAACTCAGAATTTAAAAGCCACATTTTTTAAATAATTTTTCACGTGAAAGAAAAGCAAATTGTCTCTAAAACTATTTAGCCAGTCTTGTTTCTGTATAGATTTTTAGTGTCCCATGATGATCTAAATGCTGTTTCAAAGGCTTTTTCCAGTTGAACATTTTAACACGTTATTTTGTCAGTGCAAAAATGTATTTATTGGTATTGGCCTTCAAAAAATATCTGTTGTTGCTTTTTTTCATAATTGAAATGAGCTTTTGTTGAAGAACTAGCAGCCGTGCAATGTGTATCCATCTGTCCAGCGTTATAATATTCCAGACAGTATTTCAATTTGTATGTTACTTTGTGTATTTCTGAAATGAGCCATTCTGCATAATGACAACTTTTACTTTTGGTTCTTTTTTTTATGCTAATACTTTTATTTTTACTTTTACTTAAGTAAGATTGTGAATGCACACATTTCACTTGTAACAGTGTATTTCTACACTGTAGTATTGTTACTTTTATTTAAGTTGGAGATATCTCTTCTACCACTGCTCTAGTTTTCTTTTATATTGGATTCATCTGATGTAACTAGGTGGTTGAGATGTTCTGGTGTGAGGAAATGCTGTCAGTATATTCACTTCCAACTGTTCCATACCCTTCATTAGGTCGAAGGCTCGGGGCACATCGTACTTCCTGGCGCGGATGAAGCGGACCAGCAAACTGTCTGGTTTCTCCCCAAATGTGTCCTGCACTCCCTTGGCCAGGTCGTCACCTGCATCCGCCTTCTCCTTGATTATTCCTCGCAGCTCCTTCACCGCCGACACCTTCTTCTCATCTGTCTCGTTCAGCTCGTCCTTGGCCTGTGAAGTCAGACAGTTAGTTTAAACAGATAATTGTCAAATAAGTAAAAGAAAGGTTGGCAATGATTAATTTGGTTTCACGTGATTCTTTAATTTTCTCCGAGTCTGATATTTTAGTGAGTTTTCGTGAATTCTTTCGAAGAAAATGAACATGATCAAACTAGGCCTTCTGCCAGTGGGTTTGTGTTTCTTAAGGGGGATCAAAAGCTGCAGCTAGCAAGTGTCAGCATAGCCAGGCTCTCTTTAGCTGTTTGTCTGCTGATGTTACATAATAAACTCATCTATCTCTTGCAGATTGTGACCAACTGAATACCCATATGCTCATTACCTCCTTTTCCAAGCGTGTCAGAGAACTACAGGTAACATAAAAATGCTGAAGGCCCTCTCTAGAGCCAGTGTTTGCTTTGTTCGTTCTAAGCTACAATAGAAAGATGGCGGTGCAAAATGGCCGACTCGGTGGACCCGCTCCCTATGTAGTTACGAAGGAGTCATTTTAAGCAAATGAAAACACATGAGTTGTTATTTGGAGCTGATTATACACTAATGAACAAATAGTTATGAATTATATTCTATTTCTATCAATAACCCTAAATCCTACAAACTGAAATCATCATGAGTGATACATTCTGGTGTAATGTAAGAACGGGTCTGGTTACCTTTTGCTTGGTGTGGTCCGGCAGGCTGGGGCAGGGTCCGTACACAGGCCCATGGTCCTTGACAGTGAGACGTTCCAGCTTGGCCCTGAGAGCCTGCTCCTCCTCGGACACCATACGGTAAGTTCCACTCTGAAAAGATGTAAGAACAGACGACTTACTAGGATCAACCATACAGCTAAGTTAGCACTAGTAAGTAGTGCTAATACGCGCTAACACTGTAGTTGTGCAACTGGCACGGGTAAAGGAATATTAGTAAGTTACAACCTTCACTTGTGTTTGTGCAAAAAGCAGCGTGCTATCGCAAGTACGCTTATAATTCAAAAACCTCAACCACTGTCAGGCATTCTGAAGTTCTTTGTAAATACAGTAAATCATATTTAAGCAATAGCAATATATCACATAGAACTGTCAGTTAACAGCATAGTTGCTACTCATTTCATTAACTGAGCTTTTCAGCTACAAGACCTTGGTATTGTCTAAAAGTGTTTTGATAGCACCTGACTTTTGGTGCCAATACCAAAATAACTTTCTGATTAACACGTTTTTATTCAAAAAAGTACACAACATCTATTGCATGTCTGTCCATTTTACTCCACAGTTTACTTTTACTTTCGTTTTAGAGACAATGAAATAAATTATGTCTGATTGCGGGGTGAAAAGTTTGACTTACCCATCATCATTACAAACTAATGTGTAACTCCATTCAACTGATAAAGAACTCGATAAACAATCTGAGTACTCTTGGGAGTACTTATAATAATAATAATAATAATAATAATAATAATTATCACAGTCACACTTGGACTCCTTCCTGCAGATTTCTAATAAATCTGGTGATCTAAGTTTGTTGCTCCTCTTGCATGTTGCTTTGGATGGAAGTAATTATGTCAACATAATTCTCTCACATGACTTGCATGAGGTTTAAAACATGTCGTATCCACGTGAGACAAACTGGCCTTTCCACCAGTGTTACAGCAGCAATAATCAATAGGCTTCAGTGTTTGATTAATCTCCCTCACATGAGTCCAGTAAAGCCTGTCAAACATGGTAAGGAAGACTAGTAGAGATTAACAGCTAAGGCTACTGTAGCTGTTGACGGCATCCATAACAATGGGCTTTGGTCTTGGGAAATGCTGAGCTGCAACCTGAGTCCACGTTATAGCTCAGAAATCCACGTAAAATAATGACATTGACCCAGTTTTTTAAGTATTTTGCAAATACTTACAACCACAGCCATATCTTCTGCTCTTTATATCAGATCCGTACTACCTGGATGAAAAGGAGAGGGAGGTAAAATAAATATAACAAAACAATTGACAAGTGTAATCCCCCTTCATCCCACCCTCTCTGATCTCATCGGCTACATTGAACCAACTATATTTAGCACTTGCCCATTCCTGGATGGTTTATCATGAGATTTAAGGTCGACAGTCTTTTCATTTCATAATCAACAGGCTCACAGTTGCTGTTAACCTCTTTATTAGTATCATGCTGACAAATTCAGTATATAGTAGCCATCAATGTTGATTAAACTTCAGTGTATATAATTAGTATATAAACTTAATGTTCCCTTAAATCTTGGAGCGCTGCTTGAACAAAACAAGCAATTTGAAGACATCACCTTGGGCTTTAAATAATTGTAATTTTCTCTATCACATTTTATACAACAAAATGAACAATAACCAGCACATTCTTCGCTGAGGAAAATATGCATTAGTTGCAGCCGTAACCCAATGTAAAACTCAATTGGCACTTGAATGGCTGCAGCATGATTTTAGGTTGAAATTCTCAAATGGCTTCTTTACATCAATATAAACTTTGGAAATGTGATCATCGTTCTGATTGGTTTGAAGTCTACTGGGTCTCTAGAGCATATTTCTAAAGGCAAAGTACTTGAGTGTCCATCATGTGTGGACAAGACTGATATCTGTGTATTATAACGTAGATTATGCAGCTCAGATCTTAAAAAAAAAAGCTGCATAACTACAAGCACTTGCATTTTTGGGATTATTGGCCACAACGGGAATGCAGCTCTGAACCTAGTCAGAGTTAGTCCCACGATGCACTAACTGAGTGTAATAATAGTCTCCAGTTAATTCAATTTAGCACTCAAATGCCTCAAAGTAAAAGAAAAACATTTTGTTTGGGAGTCTAAGGCAGCCAAATATCTTTTAACTTTTAACAAGAGTTAAAATGAAGTAGAGGAGAGTAGAGGAGGCTTACCTGAAGCAGATGTGAAGTTTCTTGCGGTGGATTCGCAGGCGGTCTGTGAGGAGAGAGGTGGACGGGACCTGTGATTTGTAGCGTTGGGATTAGTGGCGTCACACCAGATTACAGCCGACTTTTTTTTTCTCTTTTCAATCAGCACAGAAGTGGCAGAGGGTGTGAGGAAGTGATGGTGAGGGTGTTTTGGCCAATGGTGGAGGTGCTCTCGTGATGAAAGGCAGGGGCCAGTGCACATTTCGGATGATGTAATTCCTGAGTATGCACTTTAGGTAAGAGGTGGTTTGGGGGGGGGCTTGAATGAAAAGTGAGCATTGTGACTGCTGTTTCTCAGTTTGATTTCCACAACGTGATCTCGCTCGGGTGAGAGGAGACAGGTGAAGTCTGTATTCAAATGATGGTTGGGAGCTTCTTTGTTTCTAATGTGACAATAGTATAGTATGGTAAGTGCATTTTTTGCATTTTGAACTGAAAACAAGACAATTTTATGTCAAACTGGAAATTGCGATGGTAATCTCTCTTTTAACATTTCATAGACTAAACGATTAATCAAGAAAATAATTGGTAGACTTATCAATAATGAAAATTATCTTCTTTTGCAACTCTACACTGCAGCTAGGATGATTAAAGTAAAGAAAACAAATAGGGAAAAAGCAAAGTAAAAGAGAAAAAGCAGCAAATTATCGCCAATATCATAGATTTGGATCTTGACGTAAGGGCATTCATATCAGTAAACATGGACCCTAAATACCCACTATTCCCTGTGATCAGATTAGCTCACATGCACTATATGTCAGCATTAGGGTCTGAGAGTAATGTAAAGATTTATATAATGTGATCGATTCAGAGAGCACTTCATCTAATCAGACACATGTGAACTCTGGATTAATCTCAAGTAATTGAACAACAGAGGTGTGTGCATGAAAATGAATTAGCAAAGAGCCACTGGACAGTAAATACAACAGGATGCTCTAATTCTAGTATGTTGTGGATTTTGCATTTGAGCTGCTATTGAGTGAATTTATTTTGTTGTCTTATACTAATTGAAATACTGCATGCCCCTCAATGGGTTGAAAAGTCAGTTTTTAAGAAATATTTTATATTTTTCTGCTGTTTCATATAAATGATAAATATGCACATTCATGCATATCCTGTACCTACATTAATCATGCATATAAAGCATCCTGTTGTATTAATCATTCATATAAATTGGCATTTGCTCATAAACACCCAGAACTGTTTTAAAACTTTTATAACCAAACGTATAAAATTTCTTTCAGTGTGCAAGAGATTCGCCAAAGGAAGTGCAGTCCAAGCATAGCACCTTTTATTTTAGTGGGTTAATGCTTCTTGGAGCAAAGTGTGACTGAGTGTGACTACCACAATCCTACGGCCAGGATCTCAGATACTCAGGACACCAGAATGGCCCTGATGTGAGGAATTGATTCAAAATATTTTTTATTTTTAACCATGTCTGTAAATTGGCAGGTTTATCAATGCAGGTTTATGGACACATCAATGCAGCCATTTGTTCTCTCTTGTGGTTGATGTTTAGAAGTTGTCCACCTTACTCGCCGTGACCCTGGTCACCAACACGCGTTTTCCTTCTGGTGCAACGATGAAGGAGCAGGCAGTCGACCAGTAATCTACTAAATCAGGCCTGATCTCAATAAAGCGATTTGAGGAACAAATTTAGATGGATTGGGCAAACAATGCTGCTCTGTGTTCTTTCACTATAGGCTGAGCTGTGGGGCCAAGTTTAAGCTTTACTTGTGTGTGTGTGTGTGTGTGTGTTCCTTGGTTTAAAACACCAAGCTATTTAGAGAACCATGGAGAATAACAAAATGTACAGCTCCACCTGTAGCTCATGTTAACCCGATTCATGTTAATTAGATAACATTAATGTAATCATATACTTCAATATATCATAATCGGGTTTCACGCTCACATCTCTAGACCTTTACAACGTTTCATAATGCTGTGCAGAATTCAGCTCAATCACTCACATGGCTGCATTTCAGTCACTGGGATTTAACTGGGAATGCTGGGCATGCTGGACACGGTGCCATTAGACGATTTCAGATCCTGATCCAGTGTTAGTGACAGACTCTGACAACGTTTCCCAACACATACTGCCATAGTTTCATCCGTTAATATGCTGCTGTTAATGCTGATTTCACACTGATCAAGTGGGACGACTGTGACACCATACATAGCTGGGAGTTCTTCCTCTGCAATTACTGTGACCCACAACGTAACCACTCAACCCATAACATTAAAAGTTTCATTTGTTTTGACATTTCTGTCCAACTGATGAGTCCAATATCAACTCTTTTAATCTCAAACTGAAGTTATATTTTTGAAAGTGAAACAATGAAGAAAACAGTGTTTCAGTAGTCGTTTTAACTCATTGAAAGCAACGAGTCCAGATTTATTTGAACCATTTTATTAGGACATTTAAGAGCAGCTTTAAGTGGCAGGTAGTGAAATACCACCATTATAACAATACAAAACCTTTAAGGCCACATATACTGTGCACGGAGGCAGCTGTAGTTGAAACATGACAATAAAACAGTTTGAACTAGCTTTTAAATGTTCTTCCCTTCTGCCTGCAACTTGAATGGGATTTATAGCAGCCACTTTTCTATGTTCTCATTATCAGAACAACTGAAAAATGCTTTTCCAACATCTGTGGCCTAAGATCAGTTCCATGTCCTACTAGTAGTTACATTTTACCTTTAAGTAAGAGCAGTACGGTTTAAGAACTCCAAACTCTTCATTTCATAAGTTAATAATAAATCTCCAACTTAAAGAGCACCAATATTCATCACCCATTCTTCCTGACCTGGGACGCTTTTGTATCGTTACTTTGAAATCTTACTTCCCTTTGAGTGCTGAAGTGCGATTACTTTGCTGAGTGTCCGCAGCTTTATCATCCTTTGCTTGCCCAAAAAATGTTTTACACTTTTAAAAGAGCCGTTAAGTTTTAATACCTTTTTCAATGCAACAAAGTACCCATTAAATTAGTATGTGATTTTATCCAAATGTATCAAAATGTCGCCGATTTAGAATCGGATGCTGATGTTTTTGGAGCTATTGTAAGAACCAGCTGGTCTGCGTAACAAATGCATACGTGAACAGTGCTTTTATAATTACTCAGCCAGAAGGGGAACACTGTGTTTAACTGTGAGGTATTAAAATATAATTTGGATAAATTAAATCAAGAACCACCAATTCAGCATCATACATTGTTTACGCTATGAATGCTCAACCGGAAGAATGAATAAAGTTGTGTTCAAACTAGAAGTGACAAAATGGGCAGGGCAGCATCAGGTGATAACAAAACATAATCAAGTGTTCACAACAAACAACTCTAAAATATCTGATATTGTGGCAAAAAATGAATGCTGTTCAGAAGTAGAATCATGTTTAAAAGTAATAAGTTAGCATTTGAAGCAAAAAAGTTACTTCACCCAAAGTGATGAGTTCATCCTCTCAAAAACAACAGAGAGAAGGTTTTCATGTTCCCTCCTGCATCAACATATTACTTTTAATCCAGACTTGGATTTGATGTCATGTTTTATAATTCACATTATTTCTAGTTCTCTGAATCTACTCTGATGACTGTACATCCCGGTAATGTACTCTGTTGAGGTATTTCCCATTACACGTGTTGTGAATACTCCATCTCTCTACTATATGACATGTTATTGGCTGTCAGCTATGACATCGTCTGGCCAGTACTCGTCCTGCATGTAGTGGTTTGAGGAGGCGAAGCTTGGCTCGTGAGTGTCGTCGTCCCTCAGCTTGGTCTGCAGCTCCTGCTCCCACTCGCCCTCCACCAGCTTGTAGAGGTCAAGGGCAGCCAGAGCGTCCTCGACGGAACAGTGACCTCTCCGACCCACCTGCGCGGGTACACACAGACGGGATCAGCATCGTTGGCAGCAAATAGGGCTTCTTTTCACAGTAATTTGCTTCATATCAGTCAATAGATAATTTTTCCCTTTCTTTATTTCTTTCAAGCTTAAAGGTTCCTTTTTAATAAGTGAGATGTGAAGATATGACGAGGTTAGTTTTGGTAGCATGTTTGATCCATTACTGGTAAGATAGATCAATAAATACACCAACAAAACACGAGTGTATATGAAAACCAAAGCCAATATCTCTTTATAAGGTCTTGGTTGGAAGTTTCTTTACAACTTTTGATCATACGCTCTAACCATTCAAGTAGAGATAGCTTTTAGTAGTTTAAATCAAAATCGTATATTACGATTAACTATATATGAGATAATATTTGATAAGCAACTTTTCCTTAAAAAAAAAAAAAAAAAAACATTACTTAGAAATGAAATCCCATATTTATAGTGTATGAAGTCTGAAAATGCTCACCTGTATCCTCCTGTTCAGCAGCTTACTGGCCAAGATTTTGAGGGAGGGGCAGCGTTGGCCTGGGAAACCGGCCAAACAGCTGAGGTGACGCGTTGTGCAGGTGTCCCTGACCATGTGACCTGGATGGAGCATGTCCAACGCCTCAAAGTCGTTGTAGATTGAGTGGCCGACGACCACTTTGCCCTCAAGAATACTGATGATCTACAGGAGAAACATAAACATACCTGTCATTACTGATCATTGACGAGTAATTCAGAGTGTCGGCTGGGTTTAAATGCTACAGTTAAAACTATTTAACCTGCATTTAGAGCTCTATGTATTTTTTTTAAATACAGAGAAAGCTCAAAAATGTGTCTTAAATATTTCCCAGACCTCTCCTCAAGCAGAGCTTGATTGTACTTACATGTGCCCCTCAATTAACTTGCAGTACAGCCTCCTTTTTCTCAACAATTCTTCACATGGATATCATGAAGTACCGATTTTCACTGAGGGAATGACAAGCTCAGCATGGAGCAACGTGACTCCTGCTTTGGAAAGCCAGATAAATACATTCACTTTCCATTTAACTTTTATGCTTTGGAAGGCTAGATTTGTAACACCTTAAATAGTATACTCCGGAGAAAACATTTGCGTGGAGAAAAAGTGTTTAGATATGACTTGTCAGCTATAAAAAACAGACTTAAGGGACAGCTATGTTTAAGATCACATTTTCTAACTCACAGAATATTCTTTTTCCGCACATTAAGAATTACTCTATTAACTGAATGGTACATATCTTTGATGTAATTGTAAGTATCATGCATTCATGGCTGGAGCGCACTGAGAGCAAGCACCCACTCCACCCTGTCTCAGAGTACTTACTCAAAGGTCGTTGTTAGGATTATTATCAGGAGTTTATCGCATGCACAGATATTTTCAGTAAAGCGTATGGAGGCCCATATGCGTATGCGATGTACAGCTCCATGTGACACAGGTAGTGGCTTTGCAGTCATTGGCCAATATCGGAGCACAGTTCCACTGATAACAGTAGTTTGTAAAACATGCTATTGTCAATGATTAACTGGCAGGATGACCTCTAGTTGCCATCAAATGTAACATAACATAGGTGAGAATTAAATTGTTTATAGTGATACAATTATTATTCTGATTACTGTTTGAATAAAATGTTTATTTGAGTCAATAAAACAACCAACGACACCTTCACCCACCCTAGGACTAGATGTATACTCGTTGCCTCTGCTGACTTGTTCATTGTATTCTTTGAGGGGGAAGATTATTAAACAATTCATTTCTGATCCAAAAACAAAAGCAGGCCTCACCTCCTCTCTGGCCTGAGCAAAGGGCACAGCGTTGTACATGTGATGCCTCCGGATGCCACTCCAGGGAGTCCTGTAGTCGGTGACAGGCTGACACGGTCTAACATATTTATCGTACAATAAGTTGCCATGATAATCCAGGATGCTGCAGCGGGCCAGCTCACTGCAGTGGCCTCCAGGCCCCGTCCCAACCATCTCACAGTCCAACGCCACCACGAGGGTCGGGCAAGAGCTGAGACACGGTGAGCCCCGACCACTGGCCGGAGGACTTGCCTCAGAGGAGAATCCACTGTCCACCTCCCAGCTGTCTCTAAGGGCCGTGACTAAACTGTGGTGCTCAAGAGCTTTAGGCTCAGATACATCATTGCTATTTTTACAGTTCAGAGTTCTTTGACTTTCTTGGCTTGCATTGCTTGATTTAGTTCTTTTTACTGGTTTATTTGCATCCAGTGGTTCGTGATGGTTGTCTGTGGTTTTCCTCTTCACATTGTCCATTCCCATCTTCTGCTGCCACTTCTTGGTTCTTGCGTTCTCCATGGTGCGACGCATCATGGATGTTTGGCATAAATACTAGTAGTGGATGAAAAGCCTCCACAAGGTAGCTTTATTCCTTTTTGACAGCTCTGCCATAACCAATAAATGAAGTCCTTCTTGCAGTCATTCTCTGAAGAGATAAAATTACACAAAAACACCCTGATTATTATTAGTCTTTTAAGCAACACATTTGCTGTGATAAAGTGCAGCATTGCACCCTTTTTCACTGGGTCCGTTGTTTACCATTGGTTCTTATCCCGCTGTGTGTGTACAGGCAATGTGAGGGCAACATAAAAAAAAAAGTACATTGCTTGAGGCCAATAAAAACACTGACTGACACGAGGAACAGTGCAAATAGATAGATTACTACTTCTGCTTTATGTTAAAGCCAACATAGGATGTGGCAGAGTTGGCCATGGCGTGCAGAAATATCACTGACTTTGAGGGGAAGGTGATCGACAGAAACAAATATTCTGTAGCAACAAACAGTGAGACTATATTGTTGCTTGATAAGTCAAATAAGCTTATTAATAGTTAGATAAGAGTTAATTATGAACGTGTGGGGAATGGCAGATGGACATCATTCTGAGATATTTCGCTAAAAATAGACACATGTTCTTAAAAACAGTGCCAGCAAACTTCAAATTCAAAATTGTTTAACCATATAATTCGTCGCTCCTAAATCTACGTTCCTTAATCATTGCTAGTAGTGGAACCAGCATAACGTGAACCTAGTTTAGCTGCATGTGCAATCCACCAACTTCTCATTAACAGAAAACGTGCCTCCTCGAGCAGGCCGTGACGGGCAGTGATCCGTGTGAGCAAACCATCGTCGTCAAAAGCGTCCAATCAACGTATAAAGACGTGCCTCGTGAGCTGCAATCAATCCGCACTGAACACTCGTTCAGAAAAAACGGGGACTCGTGTTTTATGTTACGTTAGACCTTTACTTTGTCGGTGGCAGAAGCCACCTGGAATAGCCGGCTGACGTTTAGCTAGCCGAAGAAAAAGCCACGTCAAACAACACAATTAGCATGATTCCTCGAAGGAAACTATCACGTAAGACTAATGCGAATAAATAAGTGTTTATATATATATATAAAAAAATCCCAAGAGTAAGTTACGACATGACATTAAAAACGATGTAATAATATCTACATTACCTTCTGAAGTAGCACGTGGACTGTCTGGACGTGTCCGGACAAGAGTCAGCTGCTGTTCTGATTGGCCTTCTCTCTTCCTCTATTGTTGTTTGACAGGAAGCGCTCAACGGCCAATACTTGCACCGTCACCACCTACAGGTTGAATGCGCTATTGCACGATCAACAAGTACTATTCGAAAATAAACGCTGCCCTTTCTGACTCCCGGGTTTAATTGTACTTACAGTCTTTTGCCTCAAATTTTGGCAAATGCTTTTTTGAGCATGATGGCTTGTACAAACGTGAGAATACAATCAATACCATAGTAAATCAGACAGTGCAGTTTTCCATTCCATGACGATGCAAGCCTGTTTTCCCCACCGTCATCCAAAATTGTTGAATTATGTACAGATCAAACTAAATGCAGTTCAATGTACTTTATATATCCACATAACACAGGAAAAAAACAATTAAATAGATGAATTGTTAAATTGATTTATTAATGGAAAAAAATCCCCAAATTGTCTACATTTGTCTTGTTTTATATCATTATAAATTGAATATCTTACAGTTTTTGGACTGTTGGTTGAGCAGAACAAGATATATGAATACCTTAGGACTCTTGGAGCTTATGGACATTTCTTTGACACTATACAGACCAAACAAGTAATTGATTAAACTGTTCTGAATGAGGATGATACAATTCATTTTGGTTTTGTGGGCCTTTTATTTCACAATCCTTCCAAATGTACAAAAACAAAGACGTGTTACAAAAACAAACGAAAAAAAAAAAAAAAGGAATTCACCATTACTATTATCCCCTGTGACGACGACAACAACAAAACCCAAAGTGACAGATGACTGGTGTCAAACCAAAGTGCATCAGCCAGAGGTGTAGTAGACAGACCAGGGGAAATAAAAATCTCAAAAGCCGTCCCCTCTTCCCTAAAAATTTGTTTTTGTTTTTAAACATCGGGCAGGCCCTGGCCACCACCTCTCCACTTTCCACAGTTTTTCCACAGCAGCGGAGGACCTAAAGGGTGGGCCAAATCTTTTTCGACTTGGCCTCAGAGCATTCTGTAGTTCACTAAGAGAGTGGAATATAATTTAGTTCTTTCTTTGCATGATTTTCCCAATCCTCCTCCTCTTGTTTTGGTGGGGGAAGTCGAGTTCCTGTTTTGAGCTTTTATAGCTCTGTCTTGTCATCGTCGTCCTTCTTCTTCTTCTTCTTCTTGGTCTCCTCCATCACCAAAGGGTTGGTTGCTTCCCTCTTCAGGTAGGAGATGAAGTCGCTCACCTCTCGACCTCCCTGCAACGCAAGCCGAGAGACGGGACCGTTAGAGTGGATACAAACAGGAAGTTACTTTGTTTTAATGATCACTTCAAGCTCATTCTCACCTCGTATTTCTTTGGGCTCATTTTACGTCCAGCTGGGGCAAAGTACAGTGTGGGGAAGCTGGAAAAGCAAAAGTTGAGTAGATTGATGATAATTCATAGCATTAACACATCATACTGTACCATAAGACATTTTGTTCTTCAGAACTTTAAATTTGAAATCTATAATCAAGCAAAAAAAAAAAAAAAACACATCTTATCCGTTCCCACATCCACAAAACCTAAAATTCAACCAACACGATTTTTTAGGCAGATAGTGATACCAATATGTATCCCTTTATCCTGTCCAATACATACATTAAGCTCAGCTGAATCGTTCGGTAATGCAGATTGTGACTCAGCTGACATGTGAACCGACATAGATACAGTACATCTGGAATATGTACGGATTTTGAACTTCCAGAACTTACAATGCCTAGCGTTTGATAAAATCAAAGAACTAAATGAAGAAGTAAATGAGAATGGCAAGTGTTTAGAGAGTTCTTGGCCATAATTGGCCTATGTCCACCATGAAGCTGCTAAGTGATGTGTTGAGCGGTATTGTTGAATTTGGTTGTTAGTGCGAGTATTACATTGAAGCAACTCATGACTCACCCGCTGACTTCATACGGTGACGGCACATCGTTTGCTGTGGCGTCCATCTTGGCAATGACAACGTTGGGATCACTGGCGAGCTGTGAGAGAAAAGGAAGGAACCCGTTAACCGTTTGTAAGATTGTACACAAAATCTATTTCCAGAGAGTCCACGAGTTTTGTCCAGACCGTACCAGTGTTACTTAATGTCCATTGACTATAAACCTTTACCATGTTTACCAAATTCACTGTATTCTTGAGATATTGTGCAACAGTGTGTTTATGTTTTGTCTGTTTTTTTCTGCATACACTTTTTTTTTTTTACATTAAATTTGTTGAAGATGGGAAATCTCTGCTAATGGAGAGAAGTCAAAGTTGGACTGCTACAGTCCTTTCATGCTAGTACAAAAGCATAACATTGTTTCTATGGGTTACAGATCTATTGTTTTGATTATTTTATATAAAAAGACAAACAAATTAACATCAAACTGTTTTTTAAACATCAACAACTTGACATCTGGTCTCTTGTAGTATGCTGAAGTAAAAACGTAATTTTCCGATTGAGGTCATTGAAGTGCAATCTTTTATTCAAAGTGCTATCGCCCTCCGTTCCCTCACCTTCTCTCCCAGCTCGGTGAATTTGGGCTCCAGGGTCTTGCAGTGTCCGCACCACGGCGCGTAGAATTCAATCAGCACGTCTTTACCGTCATCGTTGACGATGGAGTCGAAGTTCTCAGCCACGACGACCTGAAAACAGTTGACAGACGTCACAGTGAGTCATTATGGATTGATAGGAAGGTTGAGTGGCTTTTTTGAGATAGTATTTTAAGTCATAAGCGTTGCATTACACTTTGATAAATGTTCAGTCGCATCTATTTTTGTACACTCAACCATATAATCTGACCACAGCCAATAATAAAACTTGTACAAGGATGTGGAGGCAGGGTTACAGCTAAAATTATAAATGTGTCATGATATCCATGAAAGGTGTTGAGCTGTGGAAGAAGTACTAGATATTTCACTTAAGTAAAAGTAGCAATACCACCATGTAAAAATACTCCTGGATTCAAAATTTGTATTAAGTAAAAGCATCAACATATACTTTAAGTACCAATATTTAAAGTACTTATTGTGCAGAATGTCTTATTTCAGAATCACATTTTATACTATTGGACTATAATTAGTAATTAGATAAATATAAGCCTACATCACTTTTAATTAAAAGGTGGCATGCTCTGTATCAACGTTTATATTTTGTATCATTAATCTATCAAGTAAGTTACTAAAATGTTTAAATAAATGTAAAAAGTGGAATGAAAAGGACAATATTTCTCTAAATAGTCGATAGGAAGTATAAAATGCCATAAAATAGAAAAGGATTAAAATAGTTACTTTTTAAAGAACATAACTCTGTTTTTGGACGCAGTGGAAGTGTTTTGGAAGACTTTTGGAACACCAACAAATATGGATTTAAGTACAATATTTACAATATTTGTACTATATACAAACATGTTGTGACGTCTTTTTTTCCAAATATTGAAAATGTTTGGATCACACTCGTCGAAAACAATCCCAAGCAGCAATCCCTGGAATCTTATAATACAAATAGTATCATACTAAATAATAGCATTAGTGTAGCCTCATCTTTATCTGCAACCGTGCAGGAATACCGGCATTGAACAGAATGACATTGAAAAGAAGAGAAAAAAAGTGCACAGCATGCAAATGTAAACGGTATGAATGAAGCTTCAAACTTTTCAGTAGAGCCCAGAAATTAATGATCCTGGATGTTTTCTCTCACCTTGACGGGTCCATCATTGTTCTCTGGGATGGGCTCTGATTTGAGGTAACGCTTCAAGCTGCCATCAAAGTAAGCCTGCAGGAAACGCTCCAGTGCTTTCCCATCACGACTGTTAGGGGAACAAAAACAGAACCTGAGTAAGTAATCAGCAGGGAAGATGAATGTTTGGGAAAAACAATGGCAGGATCAATACATCTTTAAGTTTTTAGCTGAAAGAGCCTTTCAAGAGTATCTCGCTTCTGTACCGCAACATATTTCAGAGTGAAACAGAATGGTGGGAGGAATTTGGTTTGATCATTGAAAAGATTAGCTCCCGACCTTCTAACTGTGCCGTGCCAAAGTTATAGATTGATTGATGTATGGATGTCAATTATTGGTTGAAAATGGTGGGTACTAGCTGATGTAAGGACGCGTCACATTTTGTTTTTCAGGAAGAAAAACCTGTTGGATTTTGATACAAGTAATAAAAAATTGATTTTTTGGGGGTATATTCTTCTGCATATATTGGTGAAAAGGTGCACAATATGACCGGCAATGTGATCTTAAAGGGTTTGGAACTTGTACTTTTGTAGTTTAGCAGCTATTCACAGAGAGCCATCTAGTGGGCCTTTGAGGTATTGCCAAATGGTTAGATTAAATAAAAAACATATTTTTGTATTTTAATGAGCTAGTTCTTTTTATATTTTAATGTGTTCAACAATTTAGATAAAAAATAATTTATTTCAAAAAGTAACTGATACAAAGAATAATTTTAATGACGTGTTGTGGTTGAATATCACCTTGCCGATGACAACACATCAGGTAGAGACAAAGATGTTTTAGATAGCCAACGTTTCCCCAGATGCAGTGAGACAAAACTGATCTGTTTTTAAAATGAAAAAGTGAAAATATGACCCTGAACTGAATATTAGATTTGGATTCATAATAGTAGGCAGTGATGGGTGAGGGTAAACGGAATATGCTTGGTCATTACAGCGGACAGTGGTATTACGGATATTAAAAGCCCAGTATATTTTTTTTCGTCCTTTCAAAAGGTTGAGAACGCTCGGTCTAAGACATTACACACACACCTCCTCACTATGCTGGAGATGCATTAACTGAGTGACATGCTGGCACTTCATTAAGAATCATTAGTTCAACATTTTATGAAAGTCTAGCCAACGGGAAGGTGTGAGTGTATAATTAAATGATTCAAATGCTATGTGTGCTAAATGTTAGTGATTGAAATGCACTTGTGGCAAACAAGAAAGTAACATTCGACTTGACATACGAGAACTCCTCGGCCATGACGTATTTGTCTCCCTTGACGGTGCGGATGGCCACCAGAGGCAGTTCTCCCGAGCTGCCTTCGAAGCCAAACTCGGACACATCATGGCTGAACACGTTCTTGCTGGCCACTGCAAAGTTCAGCTTCTTGCCCTGATCCAGGAAGCCCTTGGCCACCTTCATCACCC
Source organism: Chelidonichthys spinosus (assembly GCA_029853015.1). Taxonomy (NCBI): domain Eukaryota; kingdom Metazoa; phylum Chordata; class Actinopteri; order Perciformes; family Triglidae; genus Chelidonichthys; species Chelidonichthys spinosus. The sequence continues at coordinate 15,272,373 of CM056825.1, read as the reverse complement.
TGTAAAATGTTTGGTCAGTTCAGAAGTCAGGCTTTAAAACAAATGTCACATATCAAATCAAAGACTGTACTTCAGGAATTCATTATTGAGCTAAATCCAACGACGACGGGACAAACAAGTTAAGCTAGAGGAAGGAACAGCCATGGAGTGAGATTAGAGAAACATACCTGTTCCTCCAGTAATTTGATCCCTTTGGGTTTTTGTCATAATCAACATCAAAATAAGCCACCAGCAGATCTTTCCCCTTCAGCTGGTCTTTGTTGTCATCAGTCATGTGGGGGCAGATTCCAAAGCTAAGTTGAAAAGACAAAGTGAGAATAAATCAGTTTACAAAACATCATTAATATCTTTTAAGAAGTACCTAAAAAAAAGGCAGACAATTGCAATACTGTATAGACGAGAGTCGAGGCTGGGGCAAAGTGAAAGTGCAAGTAATAAGCGTATCGCACGTCATGTAGCCCGAAACTACAGGAAACTCAACTGCAAGCTTTGTCACATGCAGACGAAACGTGCAACACAACAGCGCTGCGACTCTCCACCCAAGCACGTAAAAGTGAGGGAAAATCCTACAATATAAACTGCATAAAAATAAACTTGGCATAATGTGGAATCAGTGTGAGCCCGAGCTTGTTTCTCTGCTATGAGACGTTCCCATCTCAGTGTTATTGGAAACAGTGACACCCGAAGTGTGTTCCTAATGTCCAGTCTGTTCTGTTCTGTTCTAGTTGCCGTCACTGCGGCGGGAGAACCGCTGAGCAAATAAGCCCGAGTAGATGACATGAAGAAGAGAATCCGGTCATTTTCAAAATGAAACAACTTGCAGGCACTGATAATCAATAAAGCAAAATATTGTATATTTGTTGTTGTTTAATCACTGCTTTAGATGATCCCGCATCAGTGATGGGCAAAGATTGCACCTAACTTTTTTTTTTTAATTATTTGTCTGTTCTAAAAGATTCACTCAACTATCTTATTTAACCTCCAAACGGCCATGACATCATATTACAGTGTCCAGTATTTGTTCTTCACAAACACCAACCACAGTTGAGTCCAGCCTAAAAGTAAACATTGCACAGAATTACAGTGTGTAAGAACCGACTGTGTTTGCAGAGTGGTCACCTCACCTGCTACATAAACGCTATGTCCTGTTGGCACTGTGCCATGAATGTTAACGTGTGCTGTTACTATGCAAGATCACCGTTTTACCATTGGTTGAGATAACTGCCATCACTCGGCGAATCGACACTCACATGTTATCTTGGATGAACCTCTTGATTTTGTTGTTGGTGTATACGCCCTCGCTGTATTTGACTGTGCCATCTTCAAACTTGTTGTTGAGTCTTGGTGGACGGAACAAGACGATTCCCCTGGAAACCAAAACAGTAAATGTCACTTTAATCTAGCTGCACAAACAGCAGTTACACTGGCGATAACACAAGTTTAAGGGCACAAACTATTTTGAATTCTTTTGCAAATATTTGCTCCTAAAGACTCGAGGCAAGAATGATCACCTGGCCAAAGGCAGGAAAAGCTACTTACTCTCCGTCAATGCCGTGGCTCTGGAGGAGAGCCTCAGAGTGGGTGTGGGCGAACCGGTAGTTATCTCTCAAGGCACTGGCTGCCTTCAAGAACTCTGTCAGTGCTGTGCTCTTGTCATCAGAAAAGAACCCTGGTAAAGAAATATGAATCATAATCAGATTAGGATGCATTTTATCACATTTCCAAATTTCACAGTGATTGAAATCCAAAACAGTAACTCACCAACAACGCTTGCGTCTTGGTCTGAAGTGAATTTCGCCAAACCTGCATCGTCGTTGAGCACCACAGAAGCTGGTCCAGCCTGCTTCTTCAGGAAACTGACAATACCATCTACAGAAAGCAAGACAAAAGCAGATCAACAACATGGCAGAAAAGATGGAGGCGAAAAAATGAAATAAGAATTACCATAAAGATGACAGAAATGTAACAGTTTTTTTTTTGTTTTTTTTTTTAAGGAGGAATTTGTGCAAGTGTGAGAGCCTTTAAGATATTTTAAAATGCATGAATAAATCAGAGGGAAGTACCTGCAGTCCTGGGACCATCGTAAGGACCAGTTTCCTCTCCATCCCTGAAGATCTTCAGGGTCGGGTAGCCATTGACGCCATATTTGCCGCATACGTTGCTGTTGGCTGTGCAGTCAACCTACGGGGAAAAGAAAATCATTCACTTTTTGAAGGCACATAGAGAACCACAGTGCAGAGTGCAAAAAGCCACATTAAAAGGGGCAAAGTTAGTGAACTGTATTATGCAATACCTTGACGAGAGCGACGTTGCCTTTCAGGCGTGTGGCAGCAACCTCGTACTCGGGTGCTAGCCGTTTACAGTGGCCACACCTAATGGACAGAGGATATGGGTCAGTCAAACAGTTACACTGAAGCTGGATTCAAGTTTCGGATTGACAAAGAGCCTGAAGGAAATGTTGTCCACAGTATGAATTTAATACCTGTGAGGTAATTAATACATCTTGTAAAATTTAAACGTTTTTTTTTTTTGGAATCAACATAAAAATGTGATTCACATAATTGAAAATGATGCAACTTCACACGAACAAACATCATAAGGGGAGCAACTCTGTCTGTTCATAATCCAATTCATCAAATAAAAAAATTACCATCATATGTCCCAAAAGTCTGAGTTTGAATGTGAATATTGCTTATTTTGTTTGTGCAATTGTTCAAACAAATCTATAAGCAACTTAGATAATAACCAAATATTCACATATGATCAACTAGAACTTGTGTATGTTCGGCTTTTCTGCTTGAAAATTACGTCTCTGTTCTGGATAACAACACGAACAATAAACTGTTTCATTTGATCGTTTTAACAAATACTATTCAGAGGAATCAGTACGTTAACTTCAAGTTTGGCACAGTGGAAACACGTCACAGTTCCTCGGGACTAATCAGATGTGGACACCAAAACTTCCCTGGCCAATCAGAACGTTACAACAGTAAAAGACACACCCCTGTCTTCCTCATAGCTTCACTAGCACGCAGTTCCATTGAAAATTATTCCCCGCAGTTAAAAATACAAGTCAAGACTAAAGTCTGTGCCAAACTGTTACAGTCTGATGTTTAATGCAATGTTAAACTGTTGCAGTGTTTGAATCAGTGGTCAACGTATACGTAATCTTTGAATAAAGCAAGTTGCCTTGCACCTTTCCGCTTCTAGCTAACATGCTAACGTCTGGTCACTAGCCAGCAAAGCCAAGACAATTTGACATCACAGACTGTCAATATTAGAGGCTAAACAGAGAGACACTTTGCAATGTATTTAATGGATTAAATACGTTCCCTCTTGATACGTTCACGCTGCAAAGATGAATTCTGCAAGTGAACGTTTGTTAGCTCAACGGCTCATCCCGAAGCAAGTGTTAACTAGCTTATTTAACGTTTGAAAACCGTTAAATAGCTAACATCCTACCTACAAAGCGTGAACATACTTACCACGGGGCAAAGAATTCTACAAGTGCGAGTCCATGGTCGCCAATCTTGCTGTCGAAATCATCATCCGTGTAATCAAGCACATCACTGGCCCAGGTGAAGCCGGTGAGAGCGGCCAAGAACATCAATCTCAACATTTTCAACAGCTTAAAAGTCTACTTCAGTTTTTGTGCGAACAAAAAAAAATGAATTGCAAATTGTGTCCGTGGCAGCCCTCCTCTTCCGCTCTTCGGCGTCGTGAAAGCCAACGCTGCGAGCACCTCGGACAGGGCCAAATGCAGACTAGTCGATAGAGAAAGAGAAAGAGATGAGAATGAGGATGTTCAGCGGGACCTCTCCTAACCACAGTGTGGCAGCACCTCATTGGCCCCTCTAACGCGTCACTCTACTTCTATCCACCAATGAGAAGCTTACAAGGAAGATACCATCGTTTTAGAACCAGTCACAACTCGACAAAATCAAAAAATTCCCCCGTCACATGCAGTAGTAGTTGAAGTTTGATATGGCTGCAACAACTCAAAATGTGTATTTTTTTTTTGTAAAATTAAGAAGAAACAACTTAACATCTAGTTTATTAATGACAGTACTCATTAGTATTCTGGCGGTAAAACATTATTATGTATTATGACACTAGAAATATTCATATTCATAAATGAGGCCATTTATTCATCCAATTAAGCTGGAAGCAAGCTGGATGTAATACAAAAACAAAAAAACAGAAAGTTCAGCTCACTGTCAATTTATTAATTTACTGGAATTAATTCACATCCATAAAACCTATGTCATGCTATGAGTCAAAAACAACATGAAATGTGCACATTTAGTTAATATGCTACAGGTTGTGTAGTTTTTTTTAAAGAAATGTGACTTTATTGTCTGTATTTTCTGTGATGTGATTATTATATATTATTCTCTCTCTCTCTCTCTCTCTCTCTCTCTCTCTCTCTCTCTCTCTCTCTCTCTCTCTCTCTCTCTCTCTCTCTCTCTCTCTCTGCTACGTTACAGTTACCCTACGCCCTGCTATCATTTTTAATGGATCATCATGAGAGTGGAGACAAGCCTGTTCCTATTATTCCTTAAGTGTCTAATTGTTCTCTGTTTTGTCTTCAAGGCACATGTTCTAAGTGTTGTAAAACTAAATGTGTCAATTACAGTTAGATAAGTTTGTTATAAGTGTGTCTTGTACATTCAAGTGTCCAACCCATATATTGATAATATATAACATTGACAACCAGGAACCATGTTGGTCATAGGGCTTCAACTAACAATCATTTTCATAATTGCTTAATCTGCTGATTATTTTCCAGATTACCAGGAAATGTGAAAACTATCCAAGGTGGTTTCAACAGAGATATTCAATTAACTGTAATTAGTAAGCAAATAATCACTATTGAGTGAGTCAATGTTTGAATAAGTTTGGCATTTCTGAAAGAATTCAACTGACAATTCATTGTCAATTCATTTTCTATCAATTCATAATTATTGCAGCTCTACTACATGTAGTTATATTCTTGTAGTAACCAAATCTTCAAAACCTGCACGGGTTGAATTAAGCTTCATTCACACAATTTAAATCTTGCCTTCAGTCAGACTGGCAGTGTGACCGAAACAAATCCAGTGTTCTGAAACTAAGTACAGCCTTGGCTCAGATGTCAGAGGAAAGGTCACGTTGATCACCACATTAATCTGCAGGTTTCAACAGTCTTTGTGCAACATATACCTGCTGTGGAAACACTAAGCCCAGAGGAGTTAGTTGGCTAGAGACATAAGTGATATAACAAATTTTTCTTCTGAATTAATTGTCATTATGCAAGGTTTGTTTTGTTGGCTCGATTTCTATCTATTTTCCATGATCCACTAAAAGCCTATGTGTGAAACTCTGTGTGGAAATTTGTGTTTTCTTATAAGCACTTACTAAACAACTGGTAACCCACATTGGATACTGCCTCCGTAACAGCAACAATTCTGCCTGAAGATGATGAGCACAGTGTGTTTAGAGCTGTTTTTAAATGGTTTAATGAATGGATGGAGATGTTGGATAGTGTTGAATAGAGGGATGGATGGATGGATGGATGGAGGGAGGGAGGGAGGGAGGGAGGGATGGATGGATGGATGGAGGGAGACTTATGGTGGAGCTGTTGGGTTGATGGATGGATGGTTGGATGGATGGATGGACAGATGGATGGACAGATGGATGGATGGACGGATGGATGGAGGGAGACTAATGGTGGAGATGTTGGGTCGATGGATGGATGGATTCATGGATGGATGGATGGATGGATGGATGGACAGATCGATGGACGGATGGATGGAGGGAGACTTATGGTGGAGATGTTGGGTCGATGGATGGATGGATGGATGGATGGACGGATCGATGGATAGATGGATGGATGGATGGATGGAGGGAGACTTATGGTGGAGATGTTGGGTCAATGGATGGTGGATGGATGGATGGATGGATGGACGGACGGATGGATGGATGGATGGAGGGAGACTTATGGTGGAGATGTTGGGTCGATGGATGGATGGATGGACGGACGGATGGATGGATGGATGGATGGATGGATGGAGAGAGACTTATGGTGGAGATGTTGTGTCGATGGATGGATGGATGACGGATGATGGATGGATGGATGGATGGAGAGAGACTTATGGTGGAGATGTTGTGTCGATGGATGGATGGATGGACGGACGGATGGATGGATGGATGGATGGATGGATGGATGGATGGAGAGAGACTTATGGTGGAGATGTTGTGTCGATGCAGGTATACTTTATGGATTTAGTTATGACGTGTTTGAAGGAGTTGACAGAAGTAAGAGTTTGTAACTGTAAAGATTTTAGGAGATGATTCCAGCTGTCGGCGGCAGCAACCTGAAAGGAGGAGCGGCCCAGGGAAGAGTGCACCCTTGGGGAATTTACCAGGATGAGAGGGGCAGAACGGGTGTTGTGTATAGGGGGAGGGCGCAGATGCAGAAGCTGGGATGGATGGATGGATGGATGGAGGGAGACTTATGGTGGAGATGTTGGGTCGATGGATGGATGGAGGGATGGATGGATGGAGGGAGGGAGGGAGGGAGGGAGGGAGGGAGGGATGGAGTGGATGGATGGATGGATGGATGGATGGATGGATGGAGGGAGACTTATGGTGGAGATGTTGGGTCGATGGATGGATGGATGGATGGAGGGAGACTTATGGTGGAGATGTTGGGTTGATGGATGGATGGAGACTTATGGTGGAGATGTTGGGTTGATGGATGGATGGATGGATGGATGGATGGACGGATGGATGGACGGATGGATGGATGGATGGATGGATGGATGGAGGGAGACTTATGGTGGAGATGTTGGGTTGATGGATGGATGGATGGATGGATGGAGACTTATGGTGGAGATGTTGGGTTGATGGATGGATGGATGGATGGATGGATGGATGGAGGGAGACTTATGGTGGAGATGTTGGGTTGATGGATGGATGGATGGATGGATGGATGGATGGTTGATGGATGGATGGATGGATGGATGGATGGATGGATGGACGGATGGATGGATGGATGGATGGAGGGAGACTTATGGTGGAGCTGTTGGGTCGATGGATGGATGGATGGATGGCACTTTATTGCATAAATGTAGGCATTATATATAAATATTGTATATATTTTTCATGGCTCTTGTAATTATTTGTATTAATTTATTTATTATTTTATTCATTGATTGTGACCTTATGTGTGTTTTATATGCTGGTTATCTGATTAATTAATATTTCTTGATCTAAATCTCAATGCGACAATGTGAAAAAATATGCTAGAATCTACTCAAGTAGATGAACATTTGTGTGACTTTCATCTCAAGCAGATTTAGTTCTTATTTTTATTTGATTTTATTGATACAGGCAACAATAGAGTGCAGCCACGTGGAGTGCAAAACATTACCTTCTTTATATTATTACTCCAGCAGATGGCGCTGCTGACAGCACAGTGTCACTGGTACACAATACTCTGTATGTTATTTTAAAAATATATTTACATCACTGCTGTGTTGCACACAGGTCACAACACCTCAGCAGGTGTAGAAGTTATATTACATGTAGTCGTTGGAATTCCTAGTTATCCTCTACTTAGAATATATTGAATATTTCCATAATTATGACATAGGATATAATTACTTTTTTATTAGTAATACTCAAACAAACGTGTAAATGTCAGTGCACCAACATTACTTGCAATATTACTTGCCATAAATTACTTGCCATAACTTTGACTACTTGAAAAATCTTTTGTGACTTTTTTCACTCTTCAAAAAGCTGCCGTATGTATTTGTATTCATAATCTAATAAATAAGATGTCAGTAAGCACATGCTCTTTCCTCAAATACATTAAAGGAAATCTAACAGATCCGATAAGGTTGCACATAAAAAAATAAAGTATTGAAATAACTGACCATATAGTGGAGTCTTCATATGTGCATTCATTATGTATTATTTATCTGCCCTGTTGAACGTACAGTGTATAAGAAAATCACATTCTGTAGTGTTTAGTGTGCACGTTTACATGATTATTTATGCACTGATGGATCTTCAATCCAAATAAAGCTCCACTATATCTAAAAAAACATGTGTTTCAGTGTGAAACACTCTTAAACTTTGTTTCCTAAACAGGCCAGTGTCTTTCAGCAGGACCTCAGAAAGTCTCAGTGGCTTAGCCTTGCAGCTCCACAGATTGTGAGCGATGCTAATCCTTTCAAGCAGAGCTGTCATTCTTCCAGACCAGCCACCATTTACTGTAAACTAACAGCGGAGATGGGAATGACAGAATTAGATGGAAATCAACCCTTTCCCTTCCTTAATTCTTCTGTGAGGTTTAATGTGTGAGTGTCAATGTCAATGGTGCTGTTAACAGTACTGCATTGCACGACATTTTGTGAAACACCTCCCGTTTCAAGGTCACTGATTGGACACCCGTTAGCATCTCATCATATCACCTTTACACATGACACTATATACAGCAAAGCAGTTTCATCATCATTTTAGCCCACAGTTCCTGTCGGTATTGCTGTCACTATTCAACCACCATTTTATCCCAGGAATGTGCGTTCTGCAGCACTCTTTAGAGATTTATTTTCCGTTTCCCCACAAAGCCCCATCCCTCTCAAATCAGAGCCTCCAATGCCTCTGTGCAGGGGTTGCCACGGCAACCCGCTTGCTCCTCAGTCATATCTGGAACAAGGAGGAGGAGAGCATTATGCTTGTGACATGTGAGAGATACAAGGGAGGGTGGAAGGGAGGAGGATGTATTCAGGACATCGCAACACCAACACTTGGCGTCTCAGCTGCGTCTCATCATTACACTGAACGCCTTGTTGTGCTGTCAGTCTCCAGACCAAAACACTGGAAAAATGGTCTGCCTGTTTCATCACTGGAGACAATAAGAATCTATTCACACACTTGGGACAAAGCACTTGTTATAAACTCTACCGCAGAGAAAACACTGGCTTCTTTGCACAAGCTTTGAAACGAAAGATGGACACATATTTTTCATTATTGATTAACCAGCTTTATTAATTGTTTGGTCTATAAGATGCTAAACACTAGTGGAAAATTTGCATTCACAGTTTCTCAGAGGCTGCAATGTGCTTAATTTGCTATAACAATAATAATAATAATCATTAATTGTATTAATGGGACACTTTAGGACACTTCACAGTATAAGGTTTTATAGTCTTAACCTTAAATTAGCAAATTTACTGTCATATATGAAAAAGAACAGCAGCAAACTTTCACATTTCAGAACCTGGAACCTGGAATTTTTTTTTGCCATTTTTGCTTGAGAAATGGCTGATACGATCAATCAATTTCTTAAATCGTTTTCAGAGAACAATGGAGCTCTATGGAACAGAGGAATAAGGTATATCTGGTCTGTCTACTATATGTACTGTATGCTCTAAATGTACAGACAGGGTGATTCATGAAATTTCACTTTATTCGTATAGTGACAATAAAGCATTCTTGACTTGACTTGATATGAGGCTTTGGAGACAAATAGGTTAATTGTTGGATTTGGTCTTTTCATGCTATTTGATATTGACCCAAAAAATAGAACATCACCTGACTTATCCTTTTATTTAAAGGTCTTGGCTCTGTGTGAAAACAAGAACCCTGAGTACCAGACTTTCAAGCATAATACCATTTTGTTACGTCTCTGACTAAACCTTGTCACATAATACAACTGAGCTGATCACAATCACACTCCTCCAGCTTGGTAACTATGGTTACTTAAAGCCTGGGCTCCAACCCTGGCAAAATGCTCCTGGATATCAAAGAATGACATCTGGTTAATGATAAAAAAAGGTATATAAAAAAAGAAGAAGCTCTATCAACAAATGAGAGACAGACAGTAGAGCTATTGTTAAATAGATGATTTATTTAATAAAAGATATTACAGTGTGACATTCATGATGAGCTGGAATGATATTGCTTCAGTAGCTTACAGTACAGAACCCAGCCCGGCCAGTGTGTGTTATAATAACATTACATTTTGAAACCGGTGTGTCATCTGACATACATACCCTCAAGAGGACAGAGGTCTCTTCAGTCTTACGCTGTTAATCTACATTCAAAACCATTAAAAATGGTGAAAGGAAAATACACACAATCCACGGGGGAAAGTAGAGCACACATGGATGGGCTCTACAAGCAGATGATAATAGGGATGAGCAATCAACACACAGGAATGAAGGGAGGAGCTAGGCTGAGTGTAGGGCATGTGGCTGGTCGGGACCAAGGTGAGGTAAAGCGAGGTGCGGTGGGCTTAGGAATGCTTTGGGAGCAGCGCCATAGATACTGTTTGGCCATGCAGGCGGGCAAACATACACCACCTTTGGTCCGCTGCAACATCCTCCAGTTTGTGCATCATTCATTAATGTTTGCTACCATGACTTTAAAGACAAAAAGTGCATCTGAAACACACTAAAGCCCAAAGCAGTTTTCTGGGACACTGGTTTGGTTTAGCGGGATAGATAGCTGTGTAGAATATATGTAGATTATATTATAGAAAGGTATACTGTAGGGCAGGGACGGGTGATTAGATATAGATATTTATAATATCTATGGGCACAGAGCGGGGTGTTTGTCCACATGTGTGCCCAAAGGGTTGTGTGGAGGGGGGAGTGATTATTTGAATTGTTTAAGGGGTGCGGGAACCTTGATGTCCTGGCCTTTCTCCAGTCTCTTCTCACACTCGATTAGGTAGTTGACGCCGTCAATCACTGTCTGCACCAGCTGGACCTGAGAGAGGGACACATCGCATTTTAGTGCTTTTCAACAATTTTTGTGGATGCAAGTGATGTTTCAAAGCAGAGTATCTTCTCAATGTGTAGGATTTATCACGGAGCAGACAATAAGCAAACGAAAACACAACGATTCTTAGTTTCATAATAATTATAAATCAACATATGGCGGTGCATGTATATGCTCCGGTAGCTCCCATGAATCTCACTATATTTTAGTCTTTTATTTTTAATACATTTTGTGTTTATTAATGGACCACTTATGACGGAACACTCATCAACATTGAAAAATGAAGCGTGGGTATTGGTCTAAGAGCACCAGCCCTTAATCCCCGCCCACCCTGCTAGACTAAACGGCATAAAAGAGAGTCAAGAGACCCGGCAGGAGACAGAGGAGAGACAAGATGGAGCTAAGTTAACCTAGCAAGGATGGGATAGGTTGTATGTTTTGCTTTTCAGAAGTCATTTAATTTAAGATGAACAGTGACATATGGCTGCTGGCCCTTCAACATAAAATTAAGGTCAGTTACATTCAAGCCCTTGCCAAATAAGTTCATACAATGCTGATTAAGCCTTTATTTCAGGCAAGTCATAAGCAGTGCTGGCAGTGTTTGTGTAATTACTCTCACTGCCAGAGGGAGGAGACAAAAGTTCCACACTCTATAGAATAGAAAGAGCTATTTCTCTGTGTTTCCAGGATACTGTGTCAGCTCTGATTGGAAACTTCTTATTATTGACCTGTTGCACTTTACTGCAGCTGCTCCTGCTTCATCTGTCCCTCCATCCTGAGTGCTTCTCTCCTGAGTGCTCTCAAGAAAACCGAAGTGGATGTTGGAGTCAGACGGACGCAACGCTCCACTTTAGCTCGCAGCTCTTCAACCTCTCTATGTAAAAGTCCTGGATATATTTGGGCAGTCTGTGTTCAATCAATCACAGAGTGTCACATCTCAAAGTTATGTAACATTAAGAAAATGAAAGCGATCCTCAATCTGCAGGACAAGGAGCAATAACTGCACCCTGAAATAGTGAAGAGCCATCTCCACTGACTTTCCATGTAATCAGACCAAAACAAGCGACCAAAGGCCCACAACAATAGAGAACAGCTCCTTTGTACCGTATGACCCTGTCAGGCATGACAGCATGAACAAGGACATAACAAAGACAAACTTCATGTACAGCCTGGACAAGAACACTCCTCTCTTCTTTCTCTCCTCTCGCCTTTGTGAAAAACAGCTTTACCTCCATTAGGTCTGAAAAAACAGCCATTTTACCGGTTTGTGCCGTATATTGGTTGCTATTTGTGCTTCACAAAGTCGTTGATACAAAACATTGCTGTCTGATACATGACGAATGTCTCCAAGGTCACATGATACTGTAAATGCTGCACTGACAACGCTGAAATGCAAAAAATATGCACATTTAATTTTTTATATGAGAAGGATTTAGTGAATCCCTGATTGTCAGCGATATCTCTTTAAGCAGCCACCATCTCTGTGTGTTCGCACAGAGGTTCCCCTACCTCAGACAGACCCAGGCGGTCCAGGTTGGAGATGTCAAACACCCCGCCCACAGCGGCGGTGTCCACGCCACCGGTCCCTCGCTTCTGCAGGCGCAGGTTATTCAGGATCTTACTGAGGCGGGGATCCTTGAGGTGGGGGGGAGAGCAGTTATTCTATACAGTTTTAAAGCACTTTAATCTCTATCTTACTACATTTTCAATTATACTTTTTTACTTCCAGGTATTATTCAGACATTTTGAGTTCACAACCAACCAACATTTAATGAAAAACAATCTTATAAACAGCTTATTTCCAGGGAAAGATTACCCTTTACATTTCTGAAAATGTTCTTTGGCAGTATAAACCTAATTTTCAAAGTTTAGGAAAACAGATGCAATGCAGAATAACTTAGTTGGCATGTTGTAATATCCATACACAGTCGAAATCCAAATGTCCAAATAATGTAATAAAACATGAGCAAAAAGAACTCAACCACTTTTTTGGAGAAAATACTATGTTATAGAGGCCTCAATAATTTATACTTCTGTGTTTTTTTAATGAGTGATACAAATAGTAACACAAAATATCCCCCACTATCAAATAAAGTATGAGTGTCAAACTGCATTCATTCTATTCCAACTATTGTGTTACCTTGCTAAGCAGGGGTAGTTTGACGTGGACTCCGGCCCTGAGCCCTGTGCCCAGGTTGGAGGGACAGGTGAGAATGTAACCGAGCTTCTCGTTCCACATGAACTCCCAGCCTCTCTCCTGGATCAGACGCTCCACCTTAGAGAGAGTTACAACACCATGGGTATATGACACTCATATCATATCTGATCTCTGCTAAGTTTCATGGGTGTGTCGATACTGTTAGTAGCTTTTGATTTGAAATTCTTCAGAAAAAAAGAAGGAGGAGTTGTTGACTTATAGGACTGTTGAAGGAACTCTGCTGGGTGTGGACCAACACAAACACAAGCACAGTGTTAGTGTTAACTGATCGTGTTCTGAGGTTTTTTATCACACACTCAGTGTGCAACAGTGCAGTTCCAACAGATGTTGCATTGCTTGTCGTTTTTCTATAATGTGGAACTTTGACCACTTAGATAAATCCTTTTTGTTTGCGCAGCCATGTTTACTTTGGAAAGTATCTTTCTACAGGCTTTATTTTTTATAAGTGCATGATGGTCCACTATGATCTCCACTATGACAGAAGGCTGTGCAAACTGGTTGGCGGTAACACTGTACTCCTTGTTTATATGTGAGATCCTGAGATGCATTGGACATGATGCTTATGGATCAAACTTAAAAATTCTTAAGACAATTAAAAGTGCAGTCTTCCTTTTCCCAATCCAAGCGATAGTCTCGCTCTCTTCTCCTCTTAAACGGCCCACAGACACAAACGCAGCTTTACCTCCTTGAGGCCATTGCAGAACCTCTCAAAGACTCTCTTCATGTTGCCTCCCTTCTCCATGGAGATGACCCTGGTGTGATCCTCCTCATTGACCCAAACCAAGAACGTCTTCTCATTGTTGTGCCTACACAGAGAGATGTTATATTGAGTTACACAGTATTGATCCCCGTTGGGGAACTTTATTTGTCCTCTGTGTTTGCCCTGTCATAGCTATCAAGGAGCAACAGACTGAATCAATACATCAGTCATATTTGGGAAGCCTATTGGGAGAAGGTGTGTAGGATAAGATTTTCTCTATTCAGGAAGCCATATGATATTGGTGACTAGAGAGAAGGTCATTAACCATCAGTCACTGAGGTTAAAGCCTGTTTCTGCTGCCGATCATTGAGCTTTGTGTTTCACTGAGTGGTCTGCAGGGCTGCACTGTGCTGCTAACACACCCTTGTAATTGGGTAAAAATGTATGGCATACATATAATAAACGAGATGTCTTAAAAAACATAACGTAAAGTAAAATCTGTTGGATGGAAACCTTCAAACTCAGATCAGTGTGATGGCAATAGAGAAAACCGGCAAGGAAAGCATCCTTTTCACTTCCATTTTTATTTCTATAAATAATTTACACAAGTCAATAGATGAGTAAGTGTGCAGAGAGTGATGCATTTACTTTCCTGTCTTTAGCCCAATAGTGATGGGACTCTGTGGATGGTGATATCAGTAGATTTGTTTATCCATTGTTAATCTCAGAACCCATCAGCTATGAGTCTGATGACGGATAAGCCTCTGGGGGTGACAGGATATATTTCTAGGGTTCTGGTAACTATATCTGGGCCAAGACTATCCGGGCCTTTTCTGATGACATGTACAGCTGGATTCTTTCACAGTAGCCAGTTTAGAAGCTAATTTTAAACTCAATAAAAAGATAAATCCCTGTCAAATACTGATATTGTATATCATCCAATGAGTTCTGCCTTGTTTGCTCTCCACATGGGACTGTTTATCTGAGATCAAACAAATCCAGCTTGAACAGGAAAGCATATGAGACCAATCTATTAATAGAGGTGAATTAATTGGTCCTATTATTGTACTACTGGATGGATTACATGGTACAGACATTCATGGTCTTCAGAATTAAAAACCCCGAATCGCAAAAATCCCTGATTTTTTATCTATTGCCCCTAGCAGGTAAAATAATTCACTTGTCACATATAACACTTGAGCTAACATTAACATTAAGATCTAATTTTCAAGGGAGACCTGAGTACGCACAAATGTAGTTAGGTAAGATACAGACTGAATTCCCAGAGCCAGAGAGAGAAAGAGCAAGCTGCCAGTGGAGCTGAAAGAAAAGACTATGAAGGGATGAAGTGAAGGTGGATTATAAAGGAGAGGCTGGCTGGTGAGGCTGGCAGGGGAAGGCTGCTGATTGATTTTGGCTGGCTGACACATTGCATTGGTTTATTCCTGGGCACAAGATGAAACTCAGGGCTGAGGGAGCATTTGCCGCATTGCTAATACGCCTCCAGTACAGCTCAGCAATGTGGAAATCCGAAGACAAGGTATCAGTATCGAAAATGTTCTAATAATACCAGCTATACTCTTAAAGGAGGCATGCCATTACCCTGCCTCTTTTAAGCCTGCTGTTATCTCACCTCCACTAAAAACAACCAACAGTACATCCACTTGTATTTTGTAATTCATAGATTTGGTTGGTCTGGTAGGCTCCATCCTTCATAGTTACAGGATAGGAGCTCTGAGGTTTCCATTTGAAATTTTCCAGCTGTTGAAACAAAACTCTTCCGCGGTGTTCAACAAGGGTCAATCCTGGGACCTTCACTTTTTAATTGGTACATGATCTCGCTTGGTAACATGTAAGAAGATTCAGTGTATCTTACATTCATAAATTGAAGACACATATACTATATTTCCCTCTCCTCTAGTGATCCCAATTTATTAAACAATCCAAGACAAGAGACAGAAAATGTATTTACTTATTTATTTACTTAGAGTCACCATCTCTGAGGTCACATAAGGCGTATTTTTGTGGTTTTTTTTGTATGTATAATGTAGTGCTAACCTGCCTGTCATGCCTCAATTAAACTAGTTTGCTCAATCAGCCGGACTCATATTACTCACCAGATACCACGGGCATCTGGCCAATCTCGAGCCATGCCTGCGCACGTCAGGAGGGGTGACACAGGCTTGTCAAACAGGAAGTGGTCCTATTGTAAATACAGAGAACAGACATTTTATACTCAAAGTACCAACTTGGATTGGACAGTATTGTCACAGAGAGACAGAAGAAAGGATGTGAGACCAGAATTCATTATTTTGGTCAACCTTTGTCGTGGGTAGGTGAAAAATACTTTGGTGGGCTTTCAACATTTTCTGCTCTTTATTTAGTTTTTTTCTCAGCTTGTAGTAAGTTGCAAACACATCCAAAGTTTGGTTAAACATAATAACCATACCTTTACAAAATGTTTTTTTAAAGTTAAGTAAACTTATTGGGAATCAAAAGCGTGCACTCTGCATTATTTTCACTTTGCCGTTTGTTGCCGTGTGTATTTTTCAGTTTTTCAGCGGACCCTAGCAGATCATATCCACGGCTGCTCCTATTAAAATGACTGATTATAAGATGCATATGTGCAATTTACTTGACTGCTATGCAACACAGTTTAGTTACATGAAATAGTAAACTGTTCTGGTGTTATAATTCACTAGACATTCAGTTCTTAATTTGATTAAACTTGTACTAAGCCACCGCCACCTGTGAAAAAGATTCTCTTTCTACAAAAACAAAACACATTTCTCAATATAAAGCCATTGGTTTTTTTTCTCCTTTGCACGGCTTACATTGTATGAATTTTGAGAGTGCCTTTAATAAATGTAACCTCTGTCTTTTCTTTATTAACACTGAAAAAAATGAATTATTGTGAAATCTAAAATTCTGCATCACTCACATCAATGAGCTGCTGCTGCTCCATGTCTGTCATCTGGGTGAGACTGTAATACTTTCCCGCCAGGTCGTCTTTCAGACCAGCGAGGGCGTCCACCACCACCCTCTCCACCTCCCTGCGCTCCGCCCTGGTGCAGGCGGGCGGCAGGCTCAGCCCTCGGATACTGCGGCCCGTTCTCACCCTTGATGACAGCACGTAACGCGGGTCGAAGTTGCCTGAATGGATCTGAAGGAAAAGCAGGTGAAACATTTTGGATATCACTGGTTTGAGTTCTCAGGCAAGAAGAAGCTCGGTGTTGTCAGTGAGAGGATTACCTTGCTTGCATCCAGGTCGGTGGGGTGCTTCATAGTGCAGGGGTCGTAGCCGTTGTGCCTCTCTTTGATGATAGGGTCCAGTAGGGCTGCAAATACCTGGAACAGATCCAGAAATGAAAAAATATGAGACTTTTTATGCATTATTACAATTCCATAGTACAATCTGGACTTAAAATGTGACACCTGACATTATCTTCACAACTACGCAGGCAGAGGAGGATGCTTTACAGGATACTTCCCCTGGCTGTTGTTTTGTATGTAACCTACAGCGAATGCCTACAAGTTAAAACTGCTATTGCTCAATGTCACATAAATGTAAGACGTGTTTTTGTTGAGTTAAGAAGAAAATGGAAGAGGAGGAGAGGACATTTAACTTTAATTTCTTATGGTAATAATGTCTTATTTAAATGACTGTTTTGTCTGGTTGGCAATTCATGTGCAATTTGTTCAATAAAAGTATGCTAGAAAGAATTATTTCATTATTTTATTAATGGAAGCACAGGATATGCAATATATATGTTAGCAGAAAGACATAACTGTAAAACTATAATGCACACTTCAATATCCCAGATTTTCATCATATCCTGCAGGCCTATTAGGTATTGTGAACCCTCAGGGACTTAACTGACGTCACCTGGTAAGTGGTTGAGTGTGAGCGGCTGTGAGGGCTTGAAATGTTAAATAAAAATGGGACAGCATGTCACTTTACTTTTTACACAAAATATATTATCGAAAAGTGTTGGTTTTTATTTCACATGTTTTACAGCCTGATCTGGACGTCTTCCAGACTCTTATCATCCCAGACCAGGCGTACCTGTCAAATAATTGATTTACTTGTTTCAGTTAAAACAGCTTTAATAAGCGAAATTAAAATAACTGGTTGATGAATAGCCAGGTGTGTAACCTATGATGACATTCCTATGATTTCAAGTGTTTTACGCTCCATATTAAATCTTTAATGTTAAAGATTCTGCTTAAATGTAATATTCCACACATGCGCCGTCCTCTTTGTCCCCTTTTTTTTTTATTCCTCCGGGCCTCCCCTGGTAACCCCGTGTTTCACCTCGCAGCGCTATGAACTGTGGGTAATTCCCTCAGGCAAGTGGAAAGTGGGCATAAAGGGCTCAAAAAGTCTGTGAGTGAGCCCTCACACGAGGGGGGACATTGGGATTTGGCGTGTGTCTTCAACTCACTCTCCTGCCAAATTGTTTTAATTCCTTGAGAGGAAGCTTTCCAGCATTGCCTTGTTTGTTCCTCGTTCCTCGTTCAGCTACTCTTTTGCCTAATCCCCAGTTGAATTTGTTTGCTCCACTGACTTCCGTGTACCGATCATTTTGCAAATAAAGGTTTTCTAACGCCCTCCCGACTCAGTGTGGTTGTGCATTTGGGTCTTGTTCCTTGTACTAGTGTGATACAAGTCTTTAAACATTTTCACTGTATTATAACAACTCTTTGTATACACTGTGAAGGTTACCACGCCCTGCACCTTTGTGCACTTAGTAGTAGTAAT
The DNA here is from genome assembly GCA_029853015.1 of Chelidonichthys spinosus. Taxonomy (NCBI): domain Eukaryota; kingdom Metazoa; phylum Chordata; class Actinopteri; order Perciformes; family Triglidae; genus Chelidonichthys; species Chelidonichthys spinosus. Next base: position 15,253,917 of record CM056825.1, on the reverse strand, counting down.
ACCACACCCACGTGATAAGTTGAAAAAAAGAGACACATTCACAACTACGGGCAATTTAGGGTCATCGATGAACCTATCCCCATCCTGCATGTCTTTGGACTGTGGGAGAACCTGGAGAACCCACACTCACACTGGGAGAACATGCAAACTCCACACAGGAACCCGAACCCACACACATGTAAATAAAAAAATAAAAAAATAAAAAATGATCATGACTCTTATATTGCACATATTCACATGGTTATTGTGGAAGAAACTCTTCAGGTCCAATTCTGTGGCTGGTTCAAATGAGGTTTAATCACTGACAGTGGAGAAAAGAAATTCACAGTGTGTCTATGAAGATCCAGTCTCTCGAATGGCCTGGCTGAGTTGGATTTATACAGAACAGTTTGAGAGAACAAAAGGGAAGGCGTCATGAGTGGATTTGCATTGAATCAGCACATGTCTCTCTGCAGAGGAAGAGACATCTGTTGGTGTGACCGTTCTTGGGAGAGCTAGACGATGTCACTACAGGGGTCACTCATTGGGCCTTGATCAATGTATGAGAGATGAAGGTGTTTCGGAGACGTCCAGGAAGGAGGACAGATCAGAGGGTCTTTTCATCAACATGACAAGGCTTACATACAATGAGTGCAGCTCAGCAAGACATTTGATGTTCCCGAGAGAAAGTAACATTATACCAAAACCAAATAGGAATTGTAAGGTAACACATTTTCTTCTACATCACAAACTTGTTTTCTATTCACGAAAATGTAGACTGCCATGCAACCTGCCAAGTCATCCGTGCCTTGACCTGAAACTTTAACACTACTGCTGATTGGTGACTTGTTAATAGTTAATATCAGAATTTAAAAAAAACATACTGACTAGGAGAAATCCTAGCTATCTCTGTGGCCTCTGAAGAAAGTAAACTGTTTAAATATAGACCCTCACTATAGATAGAGACTGAGAGATCCCAAAAGAGGTGTCCTAGCCTTAAACGCTCCCTCTCCTGTGCTGTATTACTCATTCCTTTGAAACAGGGAGGATGGGTGTGGGTTGCATTTTTTCCCCCAAAAACGTTTCCCAATTGTTCCCAGTTGTCAAAGTCGTCCTTGTCACTGAAGACTCCAACTTGTGGCCTGGAGGGGCTGTGGTCAATCAAGACTCTTGTAGAATACACATGAAGATGTGCCAACCCTATCTTTTGAACACCGAGGTGCTTGCATGCGTGCATTTGAAAAAGTACAATGATGTCTGACCTCATAAGTCTCCTCATCTCCTGCCACCATGCCAACAGTCTTGATGAAGGGGTGCCCAGGGTTGTCCACACCCGTCTGAATGGCCTCGTCCAGCGTGTACCCGTTGGGAGTGGTCTTATCACACAGCTTGGCATAGATGGCGGGTGTCAGGTTAGAGGCCATGCAGTTGTTGTGTTTGCGCAGGTCAGGGAACTCCGCACTGCACAAATACAAAATTCAAGATAACATAGTGTCGCACTGATCTTTGAGAGAGTTTTGGTACAAGGTAACCATGGAGCCGTGCCCTTGGAGCAGGTGCAGATTGAGTTACTCACTTAAGGACACTTCAAAACGGCACGTACACAGGTAACTGGGGTTTAAACCTGCAACCTTGGTTGGACCTACTGGTTTTTATTAAAGATAATAACAGTGTAGGATACATTGAAACATTGTGACTAATTATACAAACTAAATAACATACAGTATGTTGAAGACAAATCTTATGACTCAAGGTTGAGTTAAGAGGTCAAAAGCGCCATTCATTTATTGTTGATTAATGTTGTTTGGGTAAAATAAGGCTGATGAATTAACCAAAAAGACTAATGAATAGTTCACCTCCATTTTAAAATGGATCATTTAGGCTTTGAGCCAAGCTAGTATGGAAACAAAAGTAACCAACTGTCAAAGACAGACTTTTATCCAAAAGAAAATACCCTTTTAATGCCAAGAATGGAATGAAAATAGGTTTGGCGTGACAAAGACTCAAATTGTAGAAGCAGCACGGACTAACTTATGGGTTCCTGTTTTCTGCTGTCTGCCAAGTGTCAGGTTCTGGGGCATGTTTGTGTTGTTAGATAGCACCAGTAGCGGGAGGAAATGAGGGAGATGGGAAATACAAATAGGCCCAATCCCTAACCAACAGCACAACCAGGGTTAGACCGCGCCAGCCAAATACTGGTTAATATGCGTGGCTGCTAGATTCACTTTACTCACAGAGACAACAAAAAACATGATATAATCTATTGAGCGAGTAGGATCTTTTGGAATCCACGAGCCACAGTGTTAATTTTACATTTTCAAAGGCAAGGAATACACTGGCATCCAAAAACACATATGTGGGTCCAGATTGAGATTAGTATCATCGCACTGAATGTGCTCCAATGATTCAGGCTGGCAGGATTCAGGCTATGATGTTAGATTATGGTAATGTGTGTAAATAAGGCTTGATAGGCCCTCTTTGGTGACTCCGGCCACTGAAACAGACCGAGTAATGACTGAGCCCACAGAATAATCTCCAAACCAATGTCAAGACATTTCATTTCTTTGTACATCAAACATGTGAGCAGTGTATGAAAAGTGTATTGTTATAGATTAACCTACCCACCAGAATATACAGTTAAAATGATCTATATCTTGACGATATTCAGATGCTGAGAAGATTCAATAGTATAATCTACTTCATTTATAACAGTTTTTCATTGTGTTATTGCTACTTTTACTTAAGTAATATATATGTTATATATAATAAGTGCTTCTTCCACAACCTTTAAAGCCTAACATTTGTCAAGTAATGCATTACATTCTGTGGAGAGACTCTTTACACTGTAGGTGCTGTTTCAGTGACACCGTTATGCAAAACACCGTGGCACGGTTTATAGGTGAGCAGAAGATAAAACGGTATTTATCTTTAAATATGCGCTCCTTAATAATGCGGCATGCATTTAAACACGTAGTCTACACAGTCTAGCCTCTCTGACTAGTTTTATTCACACCCGTCCACATTCATCAGTATGTCATGTATGTAACAGCACAAGCTATGAGGCAAACCCACTGTTTTCTCCCCTCTCCCTTTGACATCTTATATGTGATTTAACCCATAGTTGCTACGACATTTCCAATAGGCCTGACTCTATTTTAATAGTAGGTTTTTGATATGCTTATTCTACCTCAATTCTGAAAAATGATTCAAACATATGTCAGTGTTTCCCCTTGAATCCAATAAAACGCCTTTAATATTGAACAAGAGACGCAATGTCAGAGATAACGGGGCGTTTAGAGGCAGCAGTGATAGTCCCACAGTGTAAATAGCAGTGAGTTAAAAATATAATAAAGGCTGCCTGCTGACTTCAAGGTTATTTAGATTGTTATGGTCGTTGAATTGTGGATTAGCTGGCAAGGTTAATGTTAAAATGACTATGATGTTTCACAGCTCGTCTTTTATAATGAACGTTAAATTCATTGAATAGCCTAATTATTCCTAATTTGCGTCGATGAAATCATCACTGGTTATCAGAGCTTCTCAATGAACGCAACGACATGTGATGCGCTTATAAATGTAAGGGACAAACAGGCCGGCGGGAGAGCGGTAACCTTACCTGGCGGGGTAGCTCCTGCGCATAGGCACTCCGGCACTAACATGTTCCCTGTGGAGCAGAAATCCAGCCGTTACAGAGCCCCCCACCAACGACAAGATCCCGACCTGGCGTCTGGAGGACAGGATTCTGGAGAAGCTGCTTGCCATGTTTGCTTTCCGACTACAGGTGTCTTGTGTCAACGGCCGCGGTGACAGGTGGACGGGAGTGATGAAGCAACACTGACGGAATGAGAGCAGGGAGAACGTTTAAGCGGGGCGACGTCAAGGCGGACGGAGAAACACAGGACGAGACCGGATATACAGCCATAGCTTCAAAATAAAAGGGGTAAAAGACCAAAGTTATCATTTTGATGTACTTGACCTTTTCCATCTGGTTTTATCTACATTACAGATCCATGTGATCATCTTATGAAATATGAGACATTTCTGTTGATGAAATGTGTTCCACCTTGAGTAGCTGTGAGATTAGGATAGTGTTAACACTTGAATGCATCAGTAAGAATAATCCAATAATAGTAACGATAACACAGTGTATGTATGGGGCATCAGCAGCATTTGAGATGTTTTTAGAAGATGTCTCTTCCGTATTCTAATGTCTCTTGTTCCTAAAAATGAGAATTAAATAGACCTATCATTTTTTATAATGCCTTTGCAATAGTAGTTATACAACTGACACTACAGAATCAAACAAGCTTTCAGTGTATATAAGATATGGCATATACTCATGATAGCCTAAATAAAAATCTGAGAGTGCATTGTTAATTTACACAAGGCTTTTTCACCCATTTCTGTCTCATCTCCACCACCTTTCTTTCTTTTCAAATTTTTTTCATTTTCTCTGTATAACTTCAGAGGGAAGTCAGTGACCTGGCCGAGGGTCAGGCTGAGCCAATCAGATTGAACAAAAACTGGAGCAGTCCAAGTTGGGAGGGGCCGCATCTCACAAGCCTGAACGTAACCCTAACCCCAGCCCTAACCCTTTAGTAATCACGAAGGGTTTTATTGTGAAATTTGCTTTGAACATGAGATCATACCTAATTTTGGCTAACTTTACAGTGGTGGAGAAGTGTGTGACGCGAATACTGATTACTGGAGGATATGAGTGAACAGGGCAGCAGCACTGAGAGGTTTCACATCACACACGGTTGAGGGTGTGCAACATTAGGACCCAAATGCGGAATGATATGTTCAGATGTGCAGGAAAATGCTGTTGAAGCCTCTAAAACCTATTGAAGCAAACTGCTGATTTTCATGTCTTCTTGTTTTACCTAAGAAAACCTGGTATGTAGAATAATAGAAGAAGAAGAAGAAGAAGAAGAAGAAGAAGAAGAATTTCACTCTTTTCTTGAAAGAAAATAGTGATTTGTGTGAAGTCACTCAGATTATTCAAACTGTAAAGATGAAAAGTGTCAAACTTGTGTGTGTTGTCGTTATGATGATGGTTCAAAGTGATGAGTCGGTTTTGCAGGTGATGTGAACTGTTTAGTTCAGCTAATTGTTGGTGATGCAGATTGTAGTTAGAGTTGTGCACATGTAGCTGCAGTCATGCCCGCTGTTGTTTAGCCATAAAAAAAACTGAATACCGGTATGAACATGAATATTTTCCAGAAAACATCTAGCTTTTCCACTTATCTCAGTTTTTCATATATAATAATAATAATAATATTACATTTTTAATGTAGGCCTGCTGAAGAAATATTGAAAGAAAACCCATCAACACCCAACAGCTTGGGATCACAGGCTTCAGGTCAGTTTTCCACATCTGTGACCTGTCCACTTGACAGTGTTACCTTCCATCTCTTGGTTCCAGACAGAAGTCATACTGTTTCACATTCAAGGTCTGAGCTTCTTATGGAGGATAATTCTGTAATCTGTGGATTAATGATGAAATAGTGGGCACACAGTACTCAGATCAAAGGTCACATGGTGTTTCTACAGGATGTGGAATTAGTTTACAACACACAGCCGGATGTATTTGAACAAATAGTGTTGCTCTCAAACTATAAGCACCTAGAGAGAGATGTGATCATTTGTGTTCCTGGGAAGTACGTGCAGTGGCTGACGTTCACATGCCTATAAAATGTAATCACCTGGACTTGATTTATTTCTCCTTTATTGTTTTACGACACTAACACAGCATTTGTTGCATTGAAAAACATGAGTAACATTTCTACACATTCATTCACTTTTATCACCCCTTTACTACTTAATTGACCAAATTCATATTTGAATGATCAGGGTGTGACATGCGATTCAGGGTCAAATACACTCGTATCTGGTGGTTGATCTATACTTCCGATTACAGTAAGCAATAGGTGTGACTTTGCCTCAACTGTCCATGTAAGGACACTTGTGAACCAGACCATCATGAAGCCTGTGGTACCAACATCCATGCCATGAACCTGGTGCTGCTTTCTGTTGTGGGAGAAGGTCATAAAAGGCTCCTAGAAGTACACTGAAGTACAGTCCAACAAGGCGAAAGCTGTGAAAGTCAAGAGTAGACCATCATACAATACATAATTTGTGGCAAAATTTGAAACTGCTTACTGCTTTTTGTAAAAAGAACCAGGTGAACCAAGAAACTCAGATATGACTGGGTGTGTGATGCCTTTATTGCCCACACAATGCTCAAGGCTTGATAAAAAGAATCCTATGATCCAGTGTCAAAGGCAGCGGTCAGGTCTAAGTTCTCTGAGTCAGTTAACAGTTAAAAGAAGGCCATTAAAACACTTAAAGGAGCTGTTTCAGCAGTATGATGTGAATTAAAGGCAAACTGAAACTTTTTATGAAATATTTTAGTTAACTAAAAATGGTTGCAACTGAATGAAAATGACTTTCTCCAGAGCTTTAGAAAGATAAGATAGCTTAGAAATAGGCCTGGAGTTAGAGAAAACACGGGTCCAGATTTTTCTTTTTCATAAGAGGCTGCACTACAGCATGTTTGAAAACATCTTGGACAAACCCTTAAATAAGAGAGAGTTTATCAATGCAAGAATACTTGACCCAGTATTATACATTTATTTGAGTAATTGAGGGGGAATGCTATCAAGACGGCAATTTGTGAGGCACAGGTGCTGCTCTGCCTCTGGTAATAAGGACAGTGATGGAGGCTGCTGGTCACAGAGGAGAAACAGAGGGGTCTGAGGTGAAGGGAAACCTATTAAAGAAAGTTTTCACAGAATGTGGGCGTTGGCACAATGCAATGTGTCACATCATTCAACACGCCAATTTAAAAGCGGCCATTTCCCCTAAAAGCACAGGTGTACTAATAATGTCAAAGGCTCTGTTGTATTCTTGAGTCCTCGTACACCAATACAGTTACAGTGTTCAAAGACCCCGAAACTCATTCATTCATTCATCGTCTGCTTATCCTGTGTCGGATCGCGGGGCAGAAGCTTTAACAGGGGACCCCAAACTTCCCTTTCCCCGAAACTCAAGCAGCTAAATATAATTCTGCGATCATTCATTTTCATTTCGTCAAAATGTCATGCCTGTGTTGTCCACTGGCTAGAACCGACATAGAAACATAGCATGGTTACGTGACGAACATGTTTTATCAGGTTTCCTTTTATTTGCCGGTAGCTAATAAACTTGATTTATATCTTTAGGCCTGGCTCCATCGTGGTATCCTGGATCAAGCTGCACTTTGAGGGGCAGACTGCAGGCCACAGCACAGGACTTTATTTACATCAATGATGCTCTACGCTCACACAGTCAAAGTTAAAAAAAAATATAATAAATAATATATTCACTGTTTAATATGTGAATATGATTAAAACTGTATGCCTTAGTATACTTATTTGCACAGTATTCTTATGCTTAATTTTCAGCTGCAGCCACGTTCTTTGTATGCCTGTGGGATTACACCTAGGCTATATCAAAATTATTTTTCGCTACTTCCAGCCATGAACAAAGGGAATTAAACCTGTAGCCTGCACCGTAGGTAGCGTTGCTAACCATTACACCACAATGTTACACAGTGCACTAAAATAAAAACCTGATCAACTTTAGATCAATCGACTGATTCATTCAGTTATACGCATTAAAGTGATGGTTCAAGTAAAATGCGCCCTAGGTACTAGTAATGGCTTAGTACTGGCATGATGGTACATCTTGTATATCTCATATATCTGGTACATCTTGTATATCTCGTAAATTACCCCACTAATAATGCATCATGGTGCTTTTCAGTTAGCCTATTAGCTGGTTTGATTAGCATTGAGAAATCATTAGGCTAACTAGCATGCTATAGGCTATCTGAAAAGCACCATGCCAGTCTCTAGGTATGTGAAGGGTATGTGAGGATTTGGATTTTATTTCAACTCCAAAGGCCTGTAATAACTAATAACTAATAATCCATGTAATAACTGACCTTTAAAAATAAAAATCTGCCTGCCTCTATGGGAGTTTAACATAGGGGTGCCCATACTTATGCACCCTGTATTTTAATGAAGAACATTTATTTCTTTACGATACGTTATTCATTCACAAAGAAAACTGGTGTCCTAAAAGGTAGGATTTTTACAATTTTTTTAATTAAGGCATTAAGATCAATTCACAAAAGATGATTTTTTTATTCCTCTTTAGCATAACTTAGGCATGGAGTGCCTAAACTTATGCATAGCACTGTAATTGGGGGCTCGTCCAGGATCCTTCTTGTTAAGCATATGTGATAATATGTGTCAGCAAAGTCATGTTAAATACCCTACGCAGTGATGTACGCACCTGCGTGCACTATGATGTTATTGTGAGCATGCGCAGAATAAACAGTCAGTGAGTTCCCGGACCAAAGAGACGATGGCAGACTGTGTTTTTCTCCCATGAATATTAGTGCTAGCTAACCACTTTAAGGACTGTAATAACGATAGACTGCTGCAGAAACGCTACAGGTTATGGGCCCAGTTATGGTCTGTAATGGGAATTTTGGATGTCTGTAATTTATTATCAGAATATTTGTCAGGTCAGACGTCGATCCGCATCTCCTTTCTGACTGTTATGCTATGACGAAAATTAATGCCTGTTTGTCGATGATATGAACATGAGTGCCACATTGACATAAGATAATTTCAGGCCTATGACGCCTGTGTTCTGTAAATCTTGACCTTGCCTGGACAACTTGTCTTTGTAAGATAGGACATGATCCGTCCTTTGTCCATGGTTCCTCCTCCTTAAAAGGGAGATTGTTGTTAGACTCAGGGTCGTTCCTGCTGATTCTGAACCTTTGCATCAGAAGGCAGGGGTGAACAGTACTTTCTTCTGCAGATGAGAATACTTAGTGGAATAAACCTCGGAGAAAAAGCTGATCCTGGTTGTTGATCTTTATTGGGCAGATTCATTTTTCCACAACAGGTCAAAGATGGTTCAGACCCTATCAGCCAAAGTCCAGGCCATTTTGGAGTTTTCTGTACCGGAGACGCTGCTGCAGTCGCGCCGGTTTTTGGGCATGTGTGGCTACCGTGGTTTTTGCAAGAACTTTGCTAGTGTTGTGGGCCGCTGACTACCTTAGTGATTCCTTCCCTAAAATCCATGTGGACAAATGATTGTCAGGACTCATTTGAATCAGCAAAATCTCTTCTCTGCAGAGTGCCAGTACTGGTAGCGCCTGATTTTGTGTGTCCCTTTAAAGTCGAGGTTGATACGAGTGCTCAGGGCGCTGGTGCTGTGCTGCTGCAGGAGAATGACCGTTGTATTGAGCATCCAGTGTGTTTCTTCTCCAAGAAGTTCAATACGCATCAAGTACACTATAGCACTATCGAGAAGGAATGTGTTGAAGAAAACTCTTCAGGTCCAATTCAGTGGCTGGTTCAAATGAGGTTTAATCACTGACAGTGGAGAAAAGACAATGTCGCGGTTGCCACACAGCCCAATCTGCCCTGATGTGAGGCAAGAGACAACTTATACAGAACCAAAGGGGCAGGTCTAAACAGTGGATTTACATAGATTCAATACGCGTTTCACCCTGGGTAAGAGACGTCCTGAGACAACATAAAGGTGTGACTTCCTCGGAACAGCTGGGTTCTTGCTAGATAGTGTCACAACAGGGGCCATTCATGAAGGCCTTGATCAAGTATGTGGGATGAAGGTGTTTCGGAGAAGGTCCAGGAAGGGGGACAGATCAGAGGGTCTCATCATTAACATGACAAGGCTTACATACAACGAATGCAGCTCAGCAAGACATTTGAGGTTCCCGAGAGGAAGTAATATTTAAACAAACAAATTGGAAGGTAACACATTTTCTTCTACAATTCCCCATTTTGTCCTATAGGACAACAGTAAATACACAAGAAAATGTAATCAAGTGAAGTAAGAAAATTACAATACATCAATTCTACACAATTCATCGAAAACATCAGGAAATAATTCTTTAGGTACGTTGTGAGTAGTTCGTTGAATCATCATTTTAGTAGTCACCTTAGCTGTAATAATTTTACACATTGCTCTGATACAAGAAAAAATAATAAGGGCTAATAAAGAAAACAGATTATTCCAACATAACAACAAAAACTATAAAACAGATTAAACCAACAAAAACATATTGAACTATATTTGTACCCCAACGACCAATGAGTGTTTCCAATCATTCAAAAAGGGCTACTAATATCGCTGGTGTGCACTTTATCAGCAATGTGTTTAACATGTGCAATGACATCAGAAAGGCTAGCATTATAATCTGGCACATAAGTACAACATTCAACACCAATCACTGCACAAGTACCACCCTGGGATGCTAAAAGATAGTCTAAAGCTGCTCTATTCTGTAAGGCAACTAGACGGGTTGCAGCCAGCTCTTTTGATAAGAGAGACAAACCTAGGGAAGTGGTATTAGCTAAATCCTCTATACGTTTGGAAAGATCTCTTATCTGATTCAGGGAAGACAATACACCATAACTTGGAATAAGCATGCCGAATAGACGGCTCCAATATGTCTGTGAATGAGTGATTAACACATCTCGCTTGGATCTTGTTGACCTTAATCCTGAGGGAATTGTAGGCAATTTATTCACAACTCGCATTGCTGGGACTACGTAGCCCAGGCCACATACTCCGCTCCAACCCGTAGGAAGATATTCATATGCTTTTTGTCCACATATCCAGTACATCCCTTTTCCAGCTGGGACGGAACAAAAAGAAGCCGCTGTGGCTAACCTAGAAAAGTTAATGTCAAGTGTCGAACAAGCTGTAGGTGAAGGGCTGTAGTCCGAAGTCCATTTTCTGGGAGAACTTCTTGGTATTGGATAAAACAGCGAGTCACAGTTCGAATGTCCCATGTCATGACCAACTCCGGTACCTTTAATGCACCACTTTAATGGTCGTGGAACTACCCTAAGAGGGATGGCAGCAGGGACATCAGTGCATGTCTGACACTTGCTTGTGGATGTTTTGCAAGGTAAAGGTCTCAGTTCAGGTGTAACTGGGCACAGTTCATGGGTGTAAGATGTCTGTGTATTTAGGTGAAGTAAATGGCACGTGTCACAGTCAGAAATGGGCAGAGCCATCAGGGGGAGGCCTTCATTTGTGCTATGTGGGATGAAACCACATACGTAACAATTGGTAGAATTTGAGCTGTGATAAGCTACCATCCTAGTCAGGTTGATATAGGTGTCTGTGGAAATCATTTGGTCGTGTGTGGAGACTGCATTTGGTCCAGTTTCCCGTTTCTGACGATGGCTGGAGACTGCAGTTAAGGAGGGATGAGCTGTCCCTGGTATGCTTCTTTCTGGTGGCTCCGTAGCTGCAGTATTAAGAGGGGGATGTTCCAAAGCAACCTGCTGTCCCCCTAGGTTCATACTGGCAATGTCAAGGAGCCACAGGAACAATAATCCGGTCACGAGCAGCAACATTGGCGTCAGTCATCAGCATCTGGTCAGAACAGCAACGTTCCAGGTTGTTCTCCTGCTGGGCTGTTGATCTTCACTGGTCCATGTTGGCATCCTGCTGGGCTGTTGATCTTCACTGGTGTGAAGAGTGGATCCATGTGGGGTGTCACACACTTCATGACAGTGTTGTTGGTCAGCAGTATTTGAGATGGGCCGGTCCACCTGGGCTGGAGAGTGTTCCTTTGCTTGAACTGCTTCAGGGTTGAAATCACCAGGCTGAAGGTTGTGATAGTTCCCGTCAGTGGGAGGCGTGTGGGCTGCGATCACCTGTTAGTGCAGAGCTTAGACAGAAGAACACAGTTCCTTGCAGAGTTCTCGTGTGATAGAGTTGTTGAAATGGGTGCCGTCGTCGCTGTTAATGCAGCGTGGGATCCCAAACAGGCAGACAATGTCTCTGAGGAGCAGAGTAGTCACTGTTGTGGTGTCTGCTTTCCTGTTTGCAAAAACTTCAGTCTATGTTGAAAACATATGATTAAAAATAACAAAACAATAACAATAACATGTGAACATATGACTTTGTACAAAGTCAATCAGCATATTTACAAAAGAGTCCTCACGGGGGGAATGCTCTTCTTGGTTTGTGTCGACAAAATTGTTTGAATTTAGGGACGTAACAGGAGCAACGTAAATCTGCTTATTACAGCAACCATTCCCCATTTGCTCCTGTGAGTCCCACCATGTGTCACACAAACAAGTTGAGGAAGCAGGAAATGTGTGGCTAATGCGCGGCCGTCGCAGGAGCTCCACAATTCGTAAAACAACACAACCAGGCAGAGCGCTCAGAGGTGTCGGGGGCAGCTTGTAACGTAGCCACGTTAAAGCAAAGAACTCAGCTTGTGGGGCTGAGCATGGGGGGTGGGTGAGATTCTAGGATCTCAAATAGGGGACCAATTGCATAACCTGAGTCAAGTGTAGGGCTCTCCGATTCCCACAATGCACATAGACTAAAACGCAGAATCTGACAAGAATACCTGTAAAACGTGGAATTTCGTGGAATTTGTCAAAATGTCAATGTTTTCTCGAACATTATAAGAGTTTGTTACCATATCTAAGCTGAAAGAAAAGGGAAATGGGGGCGGGGGGGGGGGAAGGTGTTAAACGTTGTGTAATCAACGGGAACAACGCATCGTCCAGCATGTCTGAAAAGTGAAACGAATAGCAGCTAGTGGATTACTCGCTGATTTTAGACACAGCGGGGGTCAGGGGCAGGGGGCTGCTAGAAATTTCTTTATTTTGATCTATCACCTACACGATTACACACTATTTGATGAAAGAGAAAAAAAAAAAAAAAAACGCTATAAAATTGTAAAATACTGAATTACTTTAAATGAAAACGGAAAACAGAATTTCAAAAATAAAACGGAAAACAGGATTTTGAAAAATGAGAACGGAAAACAAAATTTAGAAACATTTAAACGGAAAACACAGAAGTCCGAAAAATGGAAAACAGAAAGTATGGAATTAAGGAGAAAACAATAAAATGGAAAAAAGAATTTCGAAAAATTAAACAGAAACCGGGATTTAGAAAATTAAAATGGAGAGCACGGAATTTGGGAAAAATTAAATGGGAACACATGGAATTTAGAAAAATAAAAATGTAAATCAGAATTTAGAAAATGAAAACGGAGAGCACGAAAATCTGGGAAAAATAAAAGGAATCTTGAAAAATTTAAACAGATTTCATAGGGTTCTAGTCAAGTGCTCCAGTGGGAGAGCGGTATGAGCTACCATCTACAGACAAAAATAACTCAGGTTCTGCAAGTGGTTTGTCTAGTGGATCGGGACGGGTTGAGTAAAAAGATCAACTAAGATCAGCTTTCACAACTATATGGCTTGCCATCAATTAGGGAAGGAAGGAGGGAAACAGAGTTAAGAGGTGATCAGCGCTCAATAGTAAGGTTAGGAAAGAAGGGGGAACTCATAACAAGTCTGTCTAGAGGAGGAAAAAATGTTGCTTTCAGAGCAGAAGACAACATGGGAGACAGAGTGGGGGCAAATAGTGTTTAGTGGAGATCTCAGTACCATGGAGGAGGTTGTTTCTACAGCGAGACTGAAATAAAAAATAATAAAAAAACTGGGATCTGGGATGAAGATGGAAGAAGGTTGTAGATGGAGAAATAGGCTGGGGGGCTAGGTGTGGTTCTGTCTGTGACAGAGTTGAAAAGATAACAGGTTGTGGATCAAAAGAGACACACAGGATGTACCCCAAAGAGCCAACCTTGTACAGTGGGTAACTGGCTACAGTATCACAAAATGTTTTGTCATTACAACATTGGAATTACTTTTCCATCATGCCCAGCTCCAAGGTGTCGTTTTAGTTAGCAGTAGCTACTGCGATATGGGGAACACCGTCATCCTTCTGAAATCACTATCATTAACATGCAGGAGGGAGGTTGCTCTTTCATCTTGCTCAGCTTTTTGAGTATACTCAGAATTTGGAACTGCATCGTGATGAGCTAGACAATGGAGTGAGGGAAATCAGAGCAAAGAGTCAGATATTTCAGAAATCAGCCAAGAAAGGAAAGGAGAAGAGGGCTTGGTTATATGGTTATAGATTGTTTGAAGTTTTTTTAAAGAGAGTTGAGGAGAGGGCAACTGTCAAGCATAGGTCACTGATCGGGAGACCTGTTGTAGCATAGAAAAACAGTATTAACATTAGCATCAGGTACATCAAGATATACCTCATAAGGGGTGCATTAATGGTGCAGTCAGAATTGACATAATAAATCACGACCCAGTAAGTTCAGAGGGTATCAGTAGCCGTTAGAAAAGCATGTTCTCCATATAGGGGGCCTAATTCCACTGTCATTGGAGCACTTACTGGGTTTTGTTTAGTGATGCCGGAGACGCCTACTGTGTTTACAACCTCAGAGGACAATTCAACATTTCAAGTTACAATTCAAGTCTTTAGGATTGATGGCAAGTCATATAATTCAGTTAATTTATCCCTCTTTTTTTTTTTTTTTTTTTTTTTTTTTTTTTTTTTTTAGAAGAGAGATAAAAAATAGAATAAAAATGTACAAGCGAAAATAATAATGAAACACTAAGATAAGATGAAATCAAAACCAACATAATTATTAACGAGAAATTTAAAAATGAAAATAATGCATTTAAAAAAATAAAAAAACTAATATTAACAAAAGGTAAAAATTAATTAATATAGAGAAAAAAACAAACCCTGCAAACTAGTTAATATAAACAATAATACTGAAAGGACAAGGTACTAATAGTATGTGAAACCTGAAGTAATAAAATAGAAAAATAATATATTTACAAAAAAAAAAACTAAAATAGCAACAGGTAGGTTGCTGAAAATGCATTAAAATGGACAGACAACCAACTAGTTACAGAAGCAATACTGCTAAACAGTGTTGTGCCTGAACCTGTTCATTGAATGATAGTTCTTGAACTCGTTTATATTTTGGGAAGAACATGAACTGAACGTACTGTATTTCTGCCTGATGAACGCTACTGTGAATGCGTTCATCCTGGTGTCTGTGAACACTCTCTCAGTTTAACTACGTTCAATAGGGTGGCAGATTTGTATAGAGCATTCCAGGCAAAAAACAGGCGAAAATGAAAAAAAAAATAATAATAAAGATAAAAATGAAATACAGTGAAAATAAAAATCCAATTGAAACAAAAATATTATAAAATGATAAACGAGAAAATAATAATAGTACTAAATATTGAGAACAATATTTTGACAAAAATAAAAGGGGGCAAATTAATTGATACAGAAACAACCGGCTCAAAAGAAATGATAATACTAGAAGGATAAGGTACAGTATCAATCATACAGTACAATCATAAAATTGAAAGAATGAAATATTTACAAAAAATACTAAAATAATAGAATGTAGGTAGGGTGAAGTGAATTAAAAAATAAACAAATCAACAGGCTAAAGAGAAGCCAGAATACTAAAAGAACCAACAATTTAACTATAGTAAAGAACAAAAGAGGGGAAACTAATTTAAACAGAGAGACAAACCAACTAGTTAAAGAAGTGATATTACACAGTGAAGAAAAATGTGTATTTACATGAAAATGAAGTGCTCTTAGCCACGTGGTTTATCGCAAAACAGCAGTCGTGAATCACAGTGATCAAAAGGCTATTAACTAATGGATAAGGAACTAGAGCTGGAATGTTGTGTTCAATTGTAACCTGAACAACTACTTAATTCTAGCAATAATTTCTTATAGTAAGAAAACAACATATTTGCCGCAGCGGGCCTTAAATCACAGCAAAACACAAACACACAACATTGAAAAACAAGATGTTACAATGAGCTCATACAACTTTCAAACCGGTTAAACACATGTCATTCATTCAATATAACAATCTTTTACAAAGAGAACCACTGAAATCCATAAGATTACAGAGAGTTTCACCATGCAAATCGTCATTACATTTCCAAGTAGGAATTACGATGACATGAGTGGCGGACTGGCTACCCCACTTAGATATCGTCAACCTCACATAACAATCTCTCACATAGAGAAACACTCAGACCCATAAGGTCAGGGACAATTTCACAATGCAAACTGTCATTATGCTACCAATAGGATTTAAAACAATATGAGTGGCGGACTGGCTACCCCACTGAAATATCGTCAACCTCACATAACAATCTCTCACATAGAGAAACACTCAGACCCATAAGGTCAGGGAGAATTTCACAATGCAAACTGTCATTATGCTACCAATAGGATTTAAAACAATATGAGTGGCGGACTGGCTACCCCACTGAAATATCGTCGACCTCACATAACAATCTCTCACATAGAGAAACTCTCAGACCCATGAGGTCAGGGAGAATTTCACAATGCAAACTGTCATTATGCTACCAATAGGATTTAAAACAATATGAGTGGCGGACTGGCTACCCCACTGAAATATTGTCGACCTCACATAACAATCTCTCACATAGAGAAACTCTCAGACTCATGAGGTCAGGGAGAATTTCACAATGCAAACTGTCATTATGCTACCAAGTTTAGGAATTATGACAATATAGTGTCAGACTGATTCACTCCACTAAAATTGTCTACCTCACATAACAATCTCTCACATAAAAAAAACACTCAGACCCATAAGGTCAGGGAGTATTCCATCATGCAAACTGTCATTATGCTACCAATAGGAATTATGACAATATGTATGGAAGCCTGGTTACTCCATAACAATACCATCCACCTCATATAATAATCTGTTACACCGAGAAAAACTCAAACCCATAAGGTGATAGAGAATTCCACTATGCAATCTGTTATTATACTACATAAGGCCTTTGTTTTTCTTAAAACTCACCAGAACAGCCTGCAGTCAACTGCTGCTATTTGAAAATTTAAATCGCGTTACCTGGGTCTATGGAAGATCCGGACCTGAGACCGGGCATTGTGAATATCAGCAAAAGTTAGGAATTTTACAAGAGGCTTCCTTTACCCTTTGAATTTGGCGCCGATTGCTAATATTCAAAATCACTGGCTCCAGTCCAGACGTCCTCTAGCCCAGGGTTAGCGAGATGCCGACAACGCCATATTGTTGAAGAAAACTCTTCAGGTCCAATTCTGTAGCTGGTTCAAATGAGGTTTAATCACTGACAGTGGAGAAAAGACAATGTCGCGGTTGCCACACAGCCCAATCTGCCCTGATGTGAGGCAAGAGACAACTTATACAGAACCAAAGGGGCAGGTCTAAACAGTGGATTTACATAGATTCAATACGCGTTTCACCCTGGGTAAGAGACGTCCTGAGACAACATAAAGGTGTGACTTCCTCGGAACAGCTGGGTTCTTGCTAGATAGTGTCACAACAGGGGCCATTCATGAAGGCCTTGATCAAGTATGTGGGATGAAGGTGTTTCGGAGACGGTCCAGGAAGGGGGACAGATCAGAGGGTCTCATCATTAACATGACAAGGCTTACATACAACGAATGCAGCTCAGCAAGACATTTGAGGTTCCCGAGAGGAAGTAATATTTAAACAAACAAATTGGAAGGTAACACATTTTCTTCTACAAATGTCTAGCCTCGTTATTAGCTCTATAACATTTCGAGGCATAGGCTCAAGCTTGATTCGGGTCGTGGTTTATACAGACCAAAATCCAGTTCCTGTCCCGTATGCACAACAACAACCAGTGCCTCATGCACTGGTCCCTATGGCTACAGGTTTTCAACATAGACATCTACCAGTGTGATTTCTCTGCCATGGGTGAAGGTCGAGAGTGTTTTTACTGCTATGAAATCAGTTATCTCATTGCAGTCTGTCCTGTGCTAAAAGCCAAAGACCAAGCTAAGAACAAGAAGCCCTTTGCTGTGGGTGTGATTCACTCAGAGCCTACTGTAAGTCAGCGGGGTAATCTGATCGAGGTGGAAGAGTCATTTAAACCGTTCACGACGCAAGGTCCTGTTTCGATGTGTGGTCCCCGACATCTGGATCACAATGTGATGTGGTTACGCAGATTGTTGTTCCGTGAGAGTTCCCACTGCGAGAGTGATGGCTCACAGACCGGCCCGGTCTCGTGCACAACATTTTAGATTAGGTGAGTTCATTTAAGATTACACTCTGCCTGTGAACTAGCGCATAGTTCCCTTTCGGTTGGCCAGTCAGAGATGAAGAAGCATTATGACAAGAACGCACTTAGTCAGGAGTTTCTACCAGGTAATCTTGTGCTTGTTTTGTTGCCTGTGGTTGGATCTTGTCTACAGGCTAGGTTTTGTGGACCGTATGAGGTGGAACGTAAGTTGAGTGACACCCATTATGTGGTCAAGACACCTGACAGAAAGAAAAAGTCCAGAGTGTGTCATGCTCAATCGATATGTTGACCGCAGATGCGTAAAAGCGCAATTCGTGCCATCTGAGCAATGCGCGTCACCCATAGGGTTATGTGAACGATCAAGTTCAGTTCTGAATGCGCGCCTGGACAACTCGAAGATCTGTCATACTTGTGTGATTCGGCTAAACATGACATTTGTGGCCTCATTCGTGGTCATGCTGTGTTGTTCGGTGATAAGCCCACCCAGACGTTTTGACGCATGACATAGATGTGGAAGACCTCAGACCGATTAAGCAGCATGCATACCACGTAAACCCGGTAAAACAGGCGGTAATGCAGTTTGAGGTTGAGGATCTTTTAGAGAATGGTTTCGCTGTGCCAAGCTCCAGTCCGTGGAGCTCCTTCTTTGTTAGTGCTGTTGGGGAACAGGAGCAGATTCGGTTATCAACAGATAATTATTAATATCCATATAATTATTGATATTAATAATTATATTTAATATATTCATAATTAATAATATAATCATAAATGTATGGGGCACCATCCTCTGTACTCAGTCTCAATATAAAGGGGTTTTATACTCCCATGCCAACTATCGTGATCATTGGCATAGGTGTAAAAACCAGTCAAACAATTAAAAAGGCGTAAAATCCGAACACTAGCCTACACAACCTGCTGTTATCCAGTGACATATACACAACAAGCACAAGAGACAATTAGTTATAATATAATAAGATTTATCAAACCAGTGAAATTAACAAAGCCTTATTACCTAACTACCTAAATGCACACAAAGCTAAGCTAAACAAAGGAAGAGACACACGTGGAGTGTGTGTGTGTGTGTGTAGCTATTCCTCCTAGCGTTCAGAGATGGAACAGCTGAATGTAGGATACGTGTGGGGGCGGTGTATGCGTGTGTGTGTGTGTGTGTTAGCAGAAACAAAGAGGGGAGCAGGGAATGCGTGCGAAAGAGATTGGTCCTCACAATACACAAAGGTCAGTAAGCGTGTTACCATCACACGGGAGCTCATGAATGACCCGGCGGTCGTTCGGCGGGACCCCGGTCCTTTAACTGATAGATCGCTTACTGAGCTCGTCAATGTGTCCAAGGTTAGGCCAAAGACTGTTACAGAAATCAACCCAGCAGCGTGGGTACACAATCACCACTCAAGTACAACAATATAGAAAGCAACGGACTCGGCGGTCTGTGGTCAAAACTTAAAACACAATAACAAGAATTACGAACATATCCTACACTATCAAACCTATGCCTCTGCCCAGACAACAGCCTCTTAATTTGGTCGATGTGCTTGAGTCCGTCCTGTGCGGGTGGCAGTGTTTCTTGGCACGCCGGCGGCAACAGGGCTGTGGTTCGTAAGTCACACAGCGGTGGGTGGAGGATGCGACGAGTCGGTTGAATCCAGACGTAGAAGTTATCCATCTCGCTGATCAACTTGGCTGAAGAAACCAATTTGTGTTTCTTCCTTCTGCAGGCAAACAATAAAATCGCCCGGTGCGGCGATTTGGTTACCTGGCTTCAGGCAAGAGCGGGTCATAAAAGTTAACCTTCTCACTGGTAGCTTGGATGAAGAAACAGTTTGTGTTCTTCCTTCTGCAGGCAAACAGTTGTAGCGGTGTGCTATGGTGAAGAGAGAGGGTGCAGAGAGCAGTTTAAAGGATGTATCCCAGGGACCCCCTGGGGATGTGGTTGTCAGCCAATAGGGCACTAGAGTTGGTGTGACACCTTAGTGAGATGTAAAGCAAGATGGAGGTTTTGGGGTGTAGTTCTTTGTCTCCTTGGTTCCTTTGTTCTGACCACATGTGAAGGCTTTTGGCCTCCATGCTGGCTGCTCTTTGTCCTACTTTTGGTGAGGTCCGAACGTGCCAAATCCTGATCAAACATCGTGCTTTTGTAATGACTACTCGCAAGGTAAACGCTGCTACAAAGCCCAATTAATTTCCTTTGCCTCGCATGGACGACTGTGTTTAGAGTGGGATCTGCCAAATATGTCACAAAACTGGATCTACTTAAGGGTTACTGGCAGGTGCCTCTTTCAACGCACGCATCACAAATTTCAGACCTTCCTTCGGTTTACCGTCATGCCGTTTGGATTAAAGAATGCAAGAGATTAATTAACACTGTTTTGTTGGGTGTGGAGAACTGTGAGGCGTATTTGGATGACAAAGTGGCTAATTCTGCCACTCTGAGCATCTTTGCACCCTTAAGGAAATATAATAGTATTGATTTAGCAGTCAGTAGTTTTAGTAGGGGTGAGTAGCCTTTTTCTTTGAACCTATTTTCTTCTGTTCATTGGCTAGGGAGTGAGGTAAGATAACCTGTATGTTTCCTTTTATTTTGGATAGTAAAGCGAGTTTTACCACCCAGCTGTTTTGTTTATTGTTTGAGGTATAGCTCACCCTGAAGCCTATTTTCGTTAAGGTTAATAAATCCCATTTCTTTTGGACTGCATTTGTTTTGGTTTTGTGTGGTTTATTCTGGGAGTGAAGAGAGGGGTCACTTGTGTTATGTCTTTGCAACCCCTAGGTCAGGCGTAACAATGCTTGAGTGCTATATTGGAGTTTACTTTTTATTGTTCAGGAACTGAGCCTCAATACTGGCCAGTTCTTCTGAAGTGTTAAGTGTCTCTCGCTGTGCTTTAGTGACAACCTAACAGAACCTCCTGTTTACATATTTTTGTATAGTTTTTGTTTTGAAGGGGCTGACTGCTTCAATGTTGTGGTGTGTTGTTTCTTACTCTGTGTTACTGGTTGCTCTGGTTCTTTATTAAAGTAACACTCAAAGAAAATAATGTCTCTGCAATTAAATTTGTGTTTGTTTTGCTGTGCAGTTTTCCCCCTGCTGTCAGATTTAAATAAAGAAAACAACATTTTAAATTACTTAATTAAGAAAACTCATTTATTTACATAAGACTTTGATAGCATAAGATATTTACAATATGAATCAAACATTAGGTCGTTCCCTTTCACTTAAAAGTAGCGTTCTGACAAAAACAAACATAAATAAACATGAATAGTATTTATAATCAACAAATGAAGGTGTTAGACTTCATTGTAAAATTGCTTGTTACAATTTTAAAAAACAATGATATAATCATTTCCCAAGGTTTGAGCTTCAAAGACCCATGCAGAAAACATCAAATTCTATGAATAATAATATTGTTAATATGAACAGTTTTAAACATTTTGGAATAACTACATAGTTTTTCAACCTTGTGCTATACTTACCTAGAATCTTAAAACTTCTTAATCAAAACAAAAGTCACTGGTTAGGACAGAAACTGTCAGGGTCGAAAGTGTTGGCGAGACTGAATGGGGCATTCATTCATCGGAAAAGGCTTTCAAGTGGTGCTTGAAAGACCTTTCAGATCTGCTATCAAACGCCCTCCTGACAGATTATGGCTGAGAAAGGCTCACAGCTTCACAGTAAAACAAAATGGATATTTTTTTTGCTTGACGGTTTTGTCATTCAGTGAAGCAACCTCTTCCTGCTGTAGTTCTTCCCCGTGTTTGAGCGTCTGATCGGCTGGCTGAAGGGAGAGTGGTCCACTCCATCAAATTCTATCTTCCTCCCTGAAGCAGACTCATCTATAAAGTTTAGGAAATAATGACGACTGTTAGGTGATAGTTATAATAGATAGTTATAGCCCTGAACACAAATAATTATACTTTTTTTCCCTATTAATTGTTTTGTGAAAAAAATGTCAGAAAATGCAAGCTATAATTATCTAACGCCAATAGTAATGTATTAAAATGGCTTGTTTTATTCAAACAACTGTCCAAAACCCAAAGATCTTCAGTTATATTTGAGAATCTGAGTGCTTGTGATCAGAGTGGAAACAGAACCACTTAAAAGATGGGTGACTACTGGCTATCTTCTGACAGAAAAAATATTTTATATTTTGATATTTAGTGGATATGACAAAGAATATAGCCAAGTGCAAGTAATTATATTTGGGTCATATTTTTTTTTAATTAGCAAATTTCTGAGAAATAAAAAGGCCAGCAAGACTACCAATTGTAGTCATGGAACTGATTTACATTTTTTTTTGTAAGTAAAACTTGGCTTTGTTATTCATGAAGTCTCTGAGAATTGAAAAATACTGTGTATTTGTGCCAATGTTGCATGAATAAATGTTTTACATTGCCTTTTTGATAGCTCTCCTTTTTTCCGCAACGTCGTTAGTGTTGGCTTTACGGAGACAGAATGGGGTGTCAGAGCCGTTCCAATGAAGGTAGTCACAGAGCCGTAACAAACTAGACAGCTTTTTAAATCACCTGTGACCATATTTATTAACCACCATCAACTTATTGTGAGGTAGTTTTTTTTTTTTTTTTAATCACGATCTGCAAATCAAGTTTCAGTCAGTTTCCAGCTCTGGTAATATAAATGCTATGGCCAGATCAATATTTGATTTTACATTCACATTGAATACAAAACCAAAGTTGACACATAATCAAATGGATTCTTTGTTTCTCAACTGATGGAAAAAATAACTGTACAACAGAAGCATTGTATATCTTACCTTCAAAATGTGCCGTTCTCTTACTAGCAGAGCCCATTTTGCCCTTGAACAACAATGGAGAGTGAGTCAGGGCCAAAATCCCACTCGCTGTCACCGACTTCCTCACCTTTGAGCTGGGAGGGGTGGCTACTGTCAAAATGTAGAAAACACAAATTAAGGTTTTATATTGTAACTTCATGCAATCATTTCAGAAAAGGGTTCAACTTTGTACTTCAAATTGAATATCACAAAAACATTTTTTTTTTTTTTTTTAGATGCCAATGACACCAGATCCATTTTCAAATGGTGGCATTAACTGAATAGTCCCATATTTCATAACTGAATATTCACAATGTGAATTACCTAAAAACATTTATTAGAACATTTAATTTAATTTCAAGCAAAACTACAAAACGCATAACTTTACATCGGTGAACATTCTCTAGCTTTCCTCTCATATCAAGGCACACTTAATATTTGGTCAGAATAAGAGTTGCAACAATATGAGATTACACGATATGATAACCATCTCTGAAAATATCACGGTTTTCACAGTATTTCACCATCATCATTATTACTATTATTCAGTATCAGTTGCAATGACCCTTAAATTAATGAAAACAGAAGGGCTTTTTTTGGAAGTGTGTGTAAAAAAGCTGTCCCCTTTGAAAATGAATTCAAAAGTGCTGGAACGGGTGGTGTGTAAGTAAGTAAAATGTATTTATAAAGCACATTTAAATACAGTTTACACTGACCAAAGTGCCGTACAAAGTGCAAAAGCAGATAAAAGAACACATACACATTGTAGCTACTTTAAATGAAAGGCCAATACATGAGAAGATATATAACAATATCTATGTCATAAATAAGGGCAAGAAAGGCCAGGGAGAAGAGGTGTGTTTGAGCCTCAATTTAAAACTAGAGAGTCAGTGCGTGTCTTTAAGTTGGAGTTAAATGAGTGGACAGAGATGCATATAAAGCCGGGGCGGGATGTGGAACATTATTTTGATAGCGGATTTTATTGTTGATGTGTTCCTCCCTTTAGCAGCCGCTTTGTGTCCATATTTCTAACAAATTAGACTTCTATCCTCCTGGTTCATTCCCAAACTAGGGATTCTACTTTCTTCTTTCTAATGATTATGGTATGATAACCATTAAATTTCGGATATCGCTGCAACCTTAGTCAGAAAAAAGAAGGTATTTAAAGTATCTCGGCTGAAATGGGTGAACGAAAGCTTACTTGACTTGACATTTCCGTTACCAGCAGCCAAGACGATGTCTTCTTCAGCTCTTTGAGAATCTGCACAGTCAGTCTGCTGAGCCAGCTTCTCCATCCAGTACAAGTCTTCCAGTGGAGAAAGGGGGGATGTATCTGCTCCAACTGTGGGTGACTGTTTGGAGGTCAAAGCCAATACTGAATGTTTATTGTTTGAGGGCTCATCCGTGTCATCAACATCCTGCAATCTGCTAACTCCAAGCTCAGCTTCCTCCAGCAACTCCTCCAGCAAAGGCTCACCCTTCAGGCCACGATCCTTGCCTCCAACCCCTCCAATCTGAGCTCTCTTTCTGCGAGGCCAGCTGTTGAGGTTATCTGGGGTCACCTTCCCTACACTTTGAGGTGAAGGAGTCAGGGGAACTATGTCTGAAGTTGCCACTGGAGACTGTGTTCCTGCAGGATGGCGTGTAGGGGTGTATGACTGACAGATATAAGTTTGGATACTTCCACCTTTTCCCGGAGTACCCTTGGCTGGAGTGACATGAGCACAGACAGATGGTGAGACACATCCTGGATCTCTGTGCTTAGAAAACAAAGCCAAGGGGCTTTCCAGCTGAGACGGCTTGACACCAACTAAAGGGCTCCAG
This sequence comes from Chelidonichthys spinosus, assembly GCA_029853015.1. NCBI lineage: Eukaryota > Metazoa > Chordata > Actinopteri > Perciformes > Triglidae > Chelidonichthys > Chelidonichthys spinosus. The sequence goes on along the minus strand of CM056825.1, from coordinate 15,229,280 downwards.
GCTCCTGTTTGAGGAACTCCATCTGAAGCCACATCGCCCACATTTATGGAATCTGTGCGTTTGATCTTGAGCTTGGGAATCCCTGATGTTGGCATTTCTAATTCTACTTGGTAAATCAGAGGATTAGGAGGAGCCATGCCCTTTTGCCGACTAGGTCTTGCTGGCCCTCTAGGTGTTGAAAATCGAGGGGATTCATTTAAATACCCCAAACGAGCAGCAGCCTCCCTTTGTTGGCGGTCAGGGGTCTGCCGGAATCCATAGATCCGGCCAGGTGTGCCTTGGGTTGGCGCACGGGATTTAGGAGATGCAGTGTTCAACGAAAACTCTTCACTGGACTTTGAGGGCTTCCGTGAAAAGCTAATGTTCATCTTGATACCTCCACTAAACTGGGTCTTCACAACTGCAGCATCTACAATGTCCATACTATCATCGTCTGTGGATGCAGTGTTAAAATGTGAAGAGTCAATTTGCTGTGTATCTGTATGCGAAATAGAGTCAGTTTCAGACAACTGGGAAGGTTCAGATTGTACCTCATCTTTTGTATTCGACTGTTTGTTCTTTTCCACAAGGTCACAGCTCTCTGCAGATTCTGTGTTTAGTTTGAAGGTTATATTCTCATCAGACAGGGATCTTAAGTTGGGTCTGGTGGTTCCAGCACCTTGATTAGACCTTGTTCTTGTCAGGGACTTTGCTGGATACTTTATTGAAGTGGCTGATTCTTCTGAAATATTAGTAGCCCCTACTGCTGTTAATTCTGGACTACATGGGGATGCAATGTTTGAACTTTTACCTGGAGTTCGTCCAGAACGTGTCATCATTTTGTGGGTAGGACTAGGGGTCTTTAATTGAGTTCTAGTGTTGGCTTTAGGAGAGACGTGGTGGTCTGGAGATGGTGTGGATTGTGGAAGAGGCATTGCCAGTAGACTAAAAGTATCACCCTTTTCAGGTGTTTTCATACGGTCGTGTAGTTTATCAGATGACCTCTGATTGTTTTGCTCTGTCAAAACAGTATTTGGATTTTCAGAAACCCTTACTAGGCTTACCCGACAAGTCTTTTCGGGGGTATTGAAAATGTCTTTAGTATTTGTGCTTTTGACAGGACTGCTGAACTGGCTGGGTGTTAGTCTCTGCAAAGTATGGGATGCAGTATGAGGCGACTCTGGCACCTTGAAAGTAACACTGCTCTCTACCACTCTACATTTTCGTGGGGATGGAGACCATGTGACATTCTTCTTTGGAGTTTGAGAAACTGGACTACTAAGAAAATGCATTCCAGAAGAATAGTGGCATTCAACCAATCCCTTGACTGGAGTCCTGAGGATACCCTTCAGTGGACTCCTCACAGGGCTTTCCTTAGTAGGTGTCTCTACCACAAGAGTCTTTCTGACTGGAGATCTGAAAGGACTGCCTCTCAGAACCCTACCAGAGCTGCCTGCTACAGGGCTCTCTGCAACAGAGAAAACACGCGTCCTGGATGGAGGTGGGGTTTTGGGGGACCCTGGGGTACGAGGGGTCTTTGGTGTCATGATCCCATGCATGGTTCTCCCATGTTTTCTGGGAGACTTTGTTGGAGTTTTATTTGGACTCTGAAACAAACGGAAACAAAAAAGTCATTATACCAATAATTGATTTACTGACTAATTATTTTGGCCACTTAGAGGCAGGAAAGAGTAGCGAAAACGACATTGAAAAATATCACGTTTTAAGTTGATATGGCAAAGGTATTAACAAACACTTTCTTATTTACACCTCCAGCAGTTATGTGGAGTCGTGTTTCAGGCCAATAGTCACTCTCTTTGAGCTCTGTTTTGGTCTCTACCAACTATTGAGTCCAAATATCTCTTTCTGCTAAATTATTCACTCTGTTTATAAGCTAGTCACTACCTGTAGGCGCTTTACACATAGATTCCGATTAGGGAAAGGAGAGCCCTCGATATGCTGCGATAAAGTTTATAAAGAACTTTAGTTTACAGCTACGGAAATACAATTAGCTCAAGCGCACCAAAACAACAATGGAAGGTGAACGTTTGCTTGTTGTGCATATTTAAATGACTCTTTAACCACAAGCAAAGTTACTGTGCATCATATACATGTTGCTGCATACAATAGCGGCCTCATGCGACCAACTACCGGCTTAGTATCTTCTTTGGATCAACGTTCTTAGCTTGTTAAATCCTACGGTGATGGGTCGCCCACGTAATACGTCTTCCAAACGTCACCTTCTGTTCTGGCTCAATCCATTCACAAAGAGTAACTCAAAACGACGTCACCTTGTAGTTCTTTAACCAGAACAATCACACGTTGCGTTAAATTGAATAATGCTTGCAGCGAGCAAAACCCTAAAAATACTAATTTTGAAACTTTGAGACGTAATATTACTACTTATGTACATGATGTGAGTTGTTGAACCATATTATTAAAAAGATAACTTACCTCAAAGACACTAGAATCTGTGGACAGCCGTGACCTGGTGGCCCTGGTTCCATAAGACTGGTCAGAAGAGTAACTGGGGGATTCAGCAGCTCCAAAAAGAAGATGCCTGGGAGATCGAACTGTTTTTACATTAGTCCCACCGATTGTGCCATCGCTGAGAGTAAGCTGTGATGCAGAGAGAGCCCTTTCCAGGTTGCGGGAGCGAGGTTGAGAACTTGAGTAGAAGACATTGGAGTGTCTTCGAGCAAACTTCTTTAACCTTGGGCTCCTCCTCAGCTCTAATAAAAAACAGCAAAGAAAGACTAAGTTAGAGGTCGTGCTTATGGACACAAAATAGTTAAGAAAATTCATTCTAACTACAATCTACCAATGTCAATTGTCAACGTAAATAGGATTGAAAAGCATACAAAAATGATTTACAGTGAGTTTATTTTATTTTTTCGTGAAATATGCCAGGATTAAGTTAATAAATAATATGAGCCATTTTATTTCAAGATACATTTAGTTTCTGACTCTTGCTGTGTTTAAAACTCAGATTTTTTTTTTTAATTCTATATTATTTTCTTAATTTTAAAAAGGCAACGCATGCTTTTGTTGTGTACTTACAACACAAGAAAAACAGACAATAATTCCTACATTCATGTGAATATATTTTGTGCAGAACAACAAGTAAAATACCGTCAGCAGGTTTTACTGGTGACTCTTCCACAATGCATTCCCCAGTTACGACAGATGACCTGAAAACGGTGAACATTTTCATGTTACAATAATAAGAAACTTAAGATCATATTTGTATACGTACAATTACAGTGCAATTAAAACAGCCACAATAAACAGCAAAATAAATACATACCGTCCCATTCTCTGCCTGTAAAGGAGGCGACTGGACACTTGCTTGTGATGGGGTGTTTCACACACTTTCCTTGTTAGAAGTTTGTGCCTCTCTGAAAAGTGAGAATATGATAAAGGATTAAATGAATGTGTGCTGGGACTCACCGATACCGGCGTAAGATACTGACTCAAATAGCCAGATCAGATAACTGTGACAGTGGCCAATCTGATATCAGATACAATTATTTAAAATAAATAAAATGTCAGTACATTTATATTTGTAACATTTTGTCTTAGTTCAGAAAGTAATATTTAGATCAGATCAATACTCGGTCGATATCCCAAAGTCTGTGTATCGTGTCGGGACTGAAAAAGTCGGATTGGTGAATCTCTAAAGAACAAAGTTTTGCTTGCCTGCAGATACAATCACAGTTTTAATTCCTCCCCTTCTGGCTTTTCTTCCAGTTTATTTGCAATTATGAATCTGTTTACCTTCAGATTCGAGAGATCGCTTGCGTTTCAATCCTTCCACAGCAGACACAGATTGGCTCCTTGGGAGCTTGGCTTTCTTTGAGGGTGAAACAATTTCTTGGTTGAATAGGTTTCTTCTCACCTTCGTCACCTCTGTGGACAATGAGAGCATGAGCTGTATTTAGGACTCTTTACTGCTTTACCCTCTTCAAAAGGTCTGTGAGGAGTGGTATATTGCTTTTACAACATACTGAGCAAGTAAATGTATAGCAGAGGAGGGGATAATTCTGCAGACATGGTATGAGTTTTAGACACAATAGGAACCAAATGAATTCAAGATGTTCACCGTTAAAACATACAGGAGGTTCAATATTGTATTCAAAAGATAAGATTGAGGGTTGAGTAGGCAAGTGGAGCTGGATGGACTAGATGTACAGAACATACCTTGGGTTTCTTGTTTCTGGGATCGAGGTTGTGGCCCTGCAACAGGTTTCTCCAAAGCAACGACGACCTTAGATTTGGACTAATGACAACATGATAAAGTTTTAGACAAATTAGACAACGGTTTACATATTTAGAAGTTTGGATGACTAAGATAGTTAAAACCCACAATTACAAATTTCATGAAAATACTATTTGATCAAAGTTTCACTATAATCCAACAGCGATATCAGCAGTGAGTAATAATCTATTGTCATCTTACAGCTCTTGTAGTCTTTTTGGGGATCTCAATTTGGCGAAGACTCTGTGATGATTCAGTCATACTGCGATGACGAGTCAGCATCCCACTCCTCGAAGAAAAAACAAAAAAACACAATTCTGGAAACATCTTACAAAATATATTCCTCAATAAAATAGTTATTAAAAAATCCAAAGACTATAATTAAATTGTACTGACGTTCAAAGAGTAACATCATTATCTTCAATCAAATGTGAACATATTTGTGGTATCTCGGATGTGATTGGTAAACGACAAAAAAAGCAGGAAAATTTGCGGCGCACAAGCGCAGCACCAAGCTCCACCCCAACAGTGCAAACACGTGCTTGACAAGTTGATCGGTCACGCCCACATGAAGGCTGTCCTGTAAAACTTGGTCCAGAAAAATGGAGTAATGGGCTACATCCATTAAAATGGAGCTGTATCAATTGAATGGATTTTTGCATTGGATTCTCACTCCTTACCACTAGGCTGTAGTGTTTCTAATATTAGTTCTCAAGCAAGGACTCATCATACTGGTGTGATTCTATGCATTTCATGCAAGGGATGAATTGTGCATTTATAAACTGCTTTAGAGGATATAAAAAAAAAAGGTGATATATCAGGTATCAGGATAGAACCTAGAAATATTGCGATTATATTTATAGTCCATATCCCCAGCACTTCTTCTTTGTTGTAGTATTCCTGATTTTCCATAAACACACGAGCATCATTCCAGCAAGCATACAGTCTCCCCTCACCTCCTGTTGCTGGTGGAGCGAGTTCGCAGGTCCTGCAGGCAATCTTTGCCAACTGAAACCATGCTGTGTGTGGAAAGGGGAGGTGAGGAGGCTGAAGGAGAAATGCTGTCCTTGGCAACCGACTCATCGCTGAAGAAGTCAGCTGGCAGAACAGCAACCAGAGCCTCAGGAAGTTGGGTGCCCAGACTATGGTATATGTCTGCAAGCACCCTGGGGACAGTGGTCAGGAATCTGCCATGACAGAAATACTATTTTTAGATTATAACAACTACAGATGAGGAATATTTGGCTTAATCAAAATCACTGTTTGCCATTACAATAAATTATGGATGCATCAATAACTACTGCTTCAATGTCGTCTTTTTCTTTGTTTTCAAACAAATTAGCTTTGATTATATTTTTGAGCAAGAAAATCACCAAGAATACTTATTATTATTCATCTGGGAGAACAAACTAAAAATAGTCCGATCCATGCAACCCCTTCACACACTTACCCTGTGAGGACTTCATCCCCAAGGAACCTTGCCAAGCAAACTGGGTCTTTTGTAAGGGAGATTATCCTGAGCATTTCAGCCACCTGAGGAACAGGAAGGGTAAGAATTTACTTTTATTAACGTTTGCTCCATTGTGCAATAAATGGAGTTCAAATGTCCAAATGTTTTAAGGCTGTTAATTAAAAGGTGGGAATATACAACTGGAGAGCAGATATTTTGAGGTTATTAATGAGGGAAATCAATAATCTTTTTCTGCATTCCACTGACATAACAAAGCCTCAATCAATCATCTGTTTTTGATTCAACTGGTTTCATTCAGTCTAAAAAAAAAAATGCTGTTATCCAGTTCCCAGTGCTTAAAGAAGACATGACTCTACGCTGACTCTATGACAATGTAGCTGTCAATGCTAAGCTGTTTTTAATAGTAAGACTTGCAGAAGAATGACAGCGTTAAACTATATAATCTGTAGCCACAGTTACTTTCTGCCCTTTGCCACTGCAAAAAGAGGAATATTGGACTGCACCAGTGAAACCATGGCAAGCGTCTTACTTCCTCTGCCATCTGATCAACATCCAGTGAGTCAGACTGCTCCGTGGAGAAAAGTCTGCACAACTCCAGCCTCAGCAACGCCTGCAGCTTGCACCTAGAGGAAACAACCTGTTACTTACACATAAACATAGTTGATTTGTTCTAAAATGTACCTAGATTTATGGAAGGAAGATGAGCACACGTTTATACGTAAAGACCAGCCAAAAACAGATAAGTGCACATTTCACATATTGGAGAAAGTTTAACCATATACCAGTGTTCACGTTTTACTGACTCTAAGAACAAGATTACACACAAAAGGTATAAACATAAACACTCACTCTCTGACTTTAGTATCCACATCAGCAGCCGTGCCATAGAGCTGCCTGATTGATTTGCTGGTCTTCAGAAGGTGCTGCTGTACAAACAGGGAAGTCTTTACCTGCAAGGAAACAAAGACATTTAAAATAATTCACTACATGTTTACAATCCGGTGGGCATTAAAATGTGCAATAATTAGGATTGGTGTATAAGATGGAATAGCGGCATTAGAATGTGCCACAGGCCACCAAATTTGGGTTTTTACAACCAAAATTGTTCTCCCGGGGGAAAAAAGGGTCAGGGCAGGTCTGGAAGTACATTTTAAGCTGCCATGTTTCTCACCAGCAGGTCTGATTCCGTCACAAGGAAGGTTTTCACAGCCAACAGGAGTTGATGGACGCCGCTGAGAGGGGATGAGTCTCTCTCTGCCACAGTCTTCTCATAACAGCATTTCAGATAGGACAGCAGCTCTGCCTCACTTGTGAAACCTGGGCAAAGGGATAGGACACATTATTTGATTTGTTACTATAGCAACATTTAGAGTTTGACAATTTAGGAAATATGCATATTTGTTATAGCAGGGTGATTTGAGCAGGATTGTTGTAACAGTTGACACTAACTGATGGTGTTGGCTCCTTCAGATTTGTTCCTGTCACTTGACCGTCTCTTCCCCCGCCTGTCTGGCCCCCTGCCCTCGGCCCCCAACTGCTCAGCCTCGGCCTGATCCTTCTGCGCTTTGACATTCATCCGCGCCACATTCAGCATCTGCAGGGAGCGGCTCATTGTCTTCATCTTCTGTTTCACCGGTGTGCGCTGGACGCCACCTGTAGATTACAGATGGGAAATTATATGTTAGTGTTGCTATTACCGAAAACTTAACACATCTCTTTTATTTTCTCATAATTTTTACAACAAAATGTACTTATTTTAAGGGATAACCGACGATTCCTAATAAACTAAATTTTATTTTCTCTCAGCTGCAGGATTGCTTCGCTTACACAGCATGGAGCTTATTTAAACATCAGGACTTACAGGATGACACAGTTGATAAATGCATCTGTGTCAATCCCAACCAAGAAGACTGGATGACTAGTTAATTGTAGCAGAAATTACAACACATCATAAACTACAAAAGGCAGCACTCCTGTGACTATTTCTTTGCTTGTTTTGAGGCACATAAGCCCAACACTGTTGCAGTCCCCTCACCGACTTTAATCCCCCACTCACTCTCGTTGGTTTCCGAAGATACTGGTCAGAGAACAACTTCACAACATGTACTGTAAGAAGTATTGAGCTGTGTCAGTACAAGCCTTAAAATCACACAAGCCTCAAGTCTAACTTTCAGAAAATCCTTGACATTTTTTATACATTGGTTTCACCCTCAGAGCTTTCAATCACAACAGAGCTAAGACGATCGTTGAGCTGAATGCTATTAATCCTGGAAAAATTGTTTCTTACAAGAACTGAATTTTAAACTCTAATTTGAGCTACAAGGAGGATTTTAACGACAAAGTGAGTTTTAACTAACCTTGACAAACATTTTCACATCCATTCTGTTTTTCCATTTTTATTGACTATGGACCAGACGTAAACAAACAATCTGAAAACTCATGCAATTTTGGTAAACATGTTCGAGGTTTATGTAAGCTGGGTAGCCGTTGTTGTCAATGGACAATGACATGTAGTAACACTAAAAAAAACAACCACAAAGTGGTCATTGCCTTCAGAAGGCACAAATATGACCATTTCTGGGCATACACATCTCAGAGAACCCCTCCTGGTCTGTGAATACAACAGGGGTGGTAAAGAAGTCTCAGCAGTGACTTCACTTTCTGAGAGTGCTCAGAGGAAACAGGCTGGAGGGTAAGCTGTGTGGTAGACGACTCAGCAGCAGACAGGAGAGCTGTGCAGAGGGCCATAAGGACACCATCTGCTGAGCCATTATTACAGTGCAATATTCATATTCAATCAAGTGCAATATCATATTCAATCAAGTGCAGTATCTTCTACCTTGTTTAATATCTTCTTTTCTGTCAAACACAAGTATTTAATTATATTATATGTATTAGTCATTACATTCATTCTTTTTTTAATTGTTTTAGTTCTGTGTGTGTGTGTGTGTGTGTGTGTGTATTGCTCGTCTATTTTACACTGAGCAGTGGAAGCATTGCCATTTTTTGTACAATGACAATAAAGGCTATCTAATGTAAACATCACAACCTTTGTAGAAACCTTGGAATATGAATACAAATTGAGATAGGGCTTTCTCACGTTTCTTGCCCCTCTTGGCATCTGCCCCACGGGATGTTTGATACAATTCAGCCAGACCACCGACGAGCTCCTGCTGTAACACAGACAACTCTTCCTCTTCCCTCTGCTCTGGCACTGCATCCAGCAACCTGTTCAACAAAAGCATATCAGTGTCTTTCCTCACCTTTTGTGCCAAGCTTGAGTTTATTTTAGGTTCGTTGACTATTTTGTGGTTAGATTATTTACAGAATTCTTGTTGCAAACATGCTATTGACAAAAATCTAAATCTTACCTCATAGATTCCATTAAATGGGAACTCACTCCTGACTGGTCTGACTGAGGGAACCAACTCTCCAACACGCCTGTTGTCAGTGGGCAATGACTGACTTCCTGCTGAGCCCACTCAGGAACCCGATGATGCTTTGGTTGGTCTGAGGAATAAAACACAGCAACAAAGAGCTAGAAATACAACATGCATTGGAAATCAAACTACACTACTACCTTCTAAACATTTAAATGCATTGACGTCTTAATGTCTTAAAAATGCAAAAAGGGGCATTTACCATTATATAGGAAAAAAGAAAATTAAAACATCATTCACTAGTATTCTTTATGCTTGTGCAGTTGATGTCATTGTCGATGTGTGACATTCACATTGCAGAATAAACTATTGACTGGTAGTACAAGCTGGCATTGTGTTTCACCTTAACATCATGCAATGACACGTTACACTTTTGCTTCATATAAAGATATTTCTGCAATAAACTTGTAGCGTAGGTCACCAGATTGCAGAAAATGAAAACCCCATATGTTGCCACTGCAAGTACATTTCAACACTGTATACTACTCTATCCTCACCATCAACATGGTCACCATCCTCTTCCATGATTTTATAGACTACTCCCAGAACACTGCTCACTACATCTGGCAGTTCAGCTGATGTTTCTGCTGTGGTGGGGGCAATTTCAGTGGTCAGGAACTGGTCATGCTGAGTGACTCCAGACTGGAGGATGGTGAGCAGAGCTGTAGAGTGCGACATGGGGGAGAGGACAGCCAAGCACACCACACCTCTGTCATTCACTTCAGAAAGCTGGGGAACAAGCACAAGATGGGGGAAAAGCAGGATAAGTTAATGAGTAAATCATATAAAACATCTGTGAATTGCAACTAAACATATTTGTTGGCTGCACCAGTATACCTGACATTCACAGGTCTCTGTGCGTATGGATTCTCATAACATTAAAAGTTAAATGTTAAGGGAAAAGTGAGCAACTACAGTTTATTAAGAGTTGTTTTGAGATGTAGTGTTGAAATGCATTGTTGGCGTACCACCTGTCCATCAACTTCTCTTGTCTACTAGCAATGTTTGATATTGTGTGCGGTATAGTCTTCCAATTCCGATAATATTCAACTAGGAAATTTCTCTTTCTGCCTTTTCTGTGATGTATTTCTCACTCAACTTTGCTTCTCGACTCTAAAGGACTGACATATGACATGTAGATTGTGGCATCTGAAAAACTTAAACTCCATTGCAAAAACTGATTCTGCAAATAGAAACATTCCTTTATTCTGTTAAATTAATGCAAAACTAGGGAGGTATCATCATGAGACCAAAAAAACATAAAATACAAGTTTCCAAAGGAAACAACAAGACTCGTGATTTACAGAAATGTATGCTAAAGCAGTAGCCTTAGGCCAGCTTTACTGTATAACTGAAACATAATTTGTGCACGTGCATCTTGTAAAATAAAGCACTCATGTGTTTGCATGTCTCACCATATGCAGAGCATGAGCAGCCAGCTCCATCAAAAGATGCTGGAAGGCAGCAGCTCCCTGGTCACTGCTGTTGGAGCACTGTAGCACCCATGACTCTGTGGAGGTCTGCATCAGTGAAGTGTCATCCCAGTCCTGCAGCACTCCTTTCAGACACACTTCCACCGACTCTGAGAGAAGCCTCTGTCTGCGAGACACTGGCTCAACCATGATGACACAGCTCTGTGTCCTGTCACCTGGACATAACACAACACACATGAATAATGGCAGATCATTCTCAACTTCATGTTTAATGTACTTGATTTTCTTTGCCTGTCACTTACACATCTCGTAATAATTCTGCAGTTATTGTCTTTATGATCTTGATTTGTTTAATTTCACACAGGACATGGTTATTAAGTGTAATATCCCTGTTTTCACTTCATCTGCATATATCTATATTCGCTTTGCACACTGTATTTCATCTTGGCAGATACATATTTAAAAACAAAGTAAAACCCCAAGACTATGGGTATGTATAGTTTGATCTCTCTAGGTTATTTTGTATCTGTATTTAAACCATCGATCACATTAATACTTAAATCAGCTGAGTTCACTGCCATGTAACAAACCTTGCTCCCAACGCAGAACACCCTCTATGGCAGGAAAAGCCAGGTGGTGGAGCCTTTCTGATGACAGGAGGTATCCAATGCTGGACTTGAGGACAAGATTATCTCTCCTGAAGCCGATGTCTGGCTTTTGACTAGAGCAGAGGTTCAGCAGTGCAACCATGGGGATCACTCTGCCGCCAAGCTGAGCTAGGACCTCAGACAGCTTGTCAAAGCTGAAGTGATCCTCACACCTCATGACCTGCAAGAAAACAAAAAAAATCAAATTGGTGGATAATGAAATATGTTTTAATAGCTATTTTAAAATGTGTACACTTAAACAGTTCATGGTATGAGCTTAGTTTAGGTTAATGCATCGATCATGCAGGTTTTAAAACATCTACAAATCGTTTTCCTCATATGATGGAGAATGCTTCCCAATAAGTCATTCAAAAATATCCCATGGGTGCTAAATTGAGTTGAGATGACCGACAAGGCTAAATCATATACTAAAATTGTCCGCCATGTCGATCTTCACAGGCCAAAAAGTGTGATAGTTATTTTTGGTGCCTAATGGTAATATTCTTGACTGCAACAGTACACTGCTGTACTCACCTGGGCTTGTGATCTACTGTCAATCCAGTGCAGCACTACCCGTCGCTGAATTAGCATGTCGTGAAGGACCCTGGGTATTATGTGCTCCGTCACATCTAAAGGTAGGTCATGGTTTCCCAAAGAAAGATAGTCCAGAAGCTGTGACCTGGATCGTGGAAACTCTGAGACAATGAACACCACATTCCTTTCGTTGGTTGAAATGTCATCTTCCTGTGAAACACTGGGCTTTCCAGCACGGGTCGACTTCCGCGGCCTCAAGGACAGTTTAGTGGGAGAGGTGATGTCTGGTCTGTCCCACTGGAAGTCCAGGAGAGCTTCTTTGAGTGCATTTTGAACGGAGGCAGAATGATTGGATTGCTGCTTCTGCTGAGATGGGCACGGTTTATCCTTCAGGTCAAATTTGGCTTCAAACTCTATTTCAAAGTCCTCAAAAGTTTTGTGTCGAAGCTCCTTGAAGTCTGATCCTCTTGATAGCAGGTTTGCATTGCGTCCATTCTTGGACTGGAATAATTTATAACCCCAACGCACTTTGTCAAATCCATAGTTGTAGCCGAAATGCAGCAGGGTTTGTAATATTCCTCGTTTGACGAGATGATTCCTCACATCCAGCTGATCTCCCGAATCGTGATCTCCATAATCCACATCGATAACAAAAACCAAGTTGTGTAAAGCCATGATGTCAGCGGGAGTGTCCCCGGTGCTCAAATGTGTTGTGGCCCGCTGTTATTTCTATGTCTGCGAGCACAGCGACGCCATTTACAGCTGCCAACTAAAACACTTCATATTTCTAGCTATCTTGCTAACGTTAGCTAGCGTTGCAACCAAACGCCAAGTTAACGCTATTACAAATTAGCTTTAATCGTGTGCCATAGGTGTAGCGCTCGCCATTTATCGAAATAACCTGGCCCCAAAGGTAGAAACGAAGCACTCGAGGTCTTATTTAGGTATTCAATCTGCCAGGACTCTCCCTATAACGTTGTTTAGATACCAAAACTCTGCATTATTCGCCATTTTCTATTTTGCCGTCTGTCCTTAACCGTTCGCGCTCCTTGAACAGGAAACGCCCCTTGGCTCTGATTGGTTGCATCCTGCAACAACAACAGCCTCATTGGTACGACAGAAGGCGGAACACTAGCCGGCGATTCGCCACAGGTCACATGATAACTTTCTATTGGGAAAACGCCACACCGTCACAAACGTCACAGACTGGACATAAATGAATCAACAACCTCTGCTTGCATTTAACTTTTAAAAGCTATCGTTACTTGTTGGTGAGACTTTTCATACAACGATATGATGGGTAACTTGAAGATCAAATAAATAAGTCTGCCAGTGAGACTCTTTAGTTATCAATATCAAGTATGTTCTGTTTCATGTAACTAACGTTAGCTACTGTACAGTATTGTGTAAATAATTACTCCTGTCTCATCTAGGGACCAATTTACATTACTGACTTCCAAAATGACACCCCAGATTGGACCAAAGATTGACATATTTTAAGTCTAGCGAAATCAAGGCACACTGAAATGGAGGTGAGACAGCATACATGTCCAAGGGCAATAAGGTAAGACAGGCCATTATTTATGCCACGGTTGTTGTTGTAACGTAGGAAAGACTAAAGACTGCAAACATATCGATTAACAATAATGTCCCCTTTATCTCAGCTGCCTGCTCTGTGTGTCTGCACAGACAAATAATATATGGGCAAAGGACCCCAGACAGTTTATTTATCATGTTGGTCCACAGATACACTTGCTTTGGTGTGCCAAGCAAAGCAGTGAGAATGAGAGCTTGGCATCCACAACGATTCTGTTTTTCACTGCCTAAAATGGCAAAACTCTCTTGATGTGTAGGTCTGTGTCTTTTTACTGTGTTTGTAGTTTTCCCTCAAGCCCTTAAATAAAGTGGGATGTTTTGAGTGTGTCTGCAGACCAGAAAAATCACATGCAATGGTGTCCTCTGTGTGTTGTTTTATCAATTCAGTAACTAAACATATATAAGTACAAATTAGTCTGTCTGTGCCATTTTGAGAATATCTAATAATAATAATATGTGCTTAATCATAAACCATAATACAAGCTATGACCAAAATCCTTGAAACAGGCGAGATCATCTCCACGTGCATGGACCCAGCTTTTACTTTACAGATCATGTGTAGTGTAGCATCTTCTTGCTTCTTCCCAGGGCTGGAGGGCAAACCATAAAAGTAAAGATTTAAAGAAAAAGAATAGCTTACCGGGGGAGGAGTTATGTGGGTCACCTTTGTTTTGCATCCACAATCACCTCTTTTCTACAGCAGCAGGGGGAGATGAAGAGCTTAGAATAAGAGAGACAGAGAGAGAAATGGAAGCATGCTAAATGTTCTAGAGACTCTGCTTTCTGTGTCCCATCAGACACCCCTTCAGTCATAAGCCCAGGATGTAGGTCAGGGATGCTTTTAGGAGAATGATGCTACTGAAACACATATGAATGCACAAATTTTGGTGTGCATAAATGCAAAAATGTACATGCCTGCACTCCTAACTCCTCACTGTTGGTTATCTCCAGGACACTCGGTCAGGGGTCAAAGTCCATGTGGCACAAAACAGTAGTTAGAGATGATCATGGTTAAGTCCATCACTTCAACATATATCTCTAAAGGGTAAATTACACTTGTTATGGCCGTCACCATCTTGAGTTGTCTGCACAAATAGCAATGTTGTCTTTTGAGTTTTCATCCATCATGTTGTTTACCTTTAGACTTTTATTTTTGTGTCATTTATTTATATAATATTGGAGCATTTTGTTTATTGTATACTTTAACTGACACCAACTAGGCAAATCACCAAACTTCCACTGCTATAAATGTCAATAGATTACTTAAAATGCAATCAGAGTGAGCGTGTGGATGTGTGTTCTAAGACAGAAATGGTACAAACACACAAAAGAACCAACCGGCTGCTTACCATAATGTTCTCCAGGCGTGTGGGTGGAATCACTGAGCAGATGCGCTCAGTCTGGCAGATAGATCTGGTTCCAAATCAATTATGCTACCAGATATTATTCATACTGACCATATATAAGGGCACATTAATGGAATAGCCTTGCCAAGATGTAAATTAACTCTTTTTTACATTATTGAAGTGGGAAAGTTTTCCTTCAGGGCAACTTGAAAACCTTTTCTGTTCCAACTGACCCTAAAAATAAATCTTTCTGTCCCTACAGACTAACCTCCTGGCTTGTGTTTGTATTATAAACAAGGCAGATTTGGCTTGTTTTGGGGACATTTTTGAATTGTTTTCAGGACATTTTGTGATAATGTGTCACTGAGGGACGGAGTACGTTACAGATTGTTGAAATCTGGTGCACTTAATTAAGTAAGATGCCAAATAAAATCGAAATCTGTTGACATATAATTGAATAGAATAAGAATAATGACAGCAGGTGCAAACTAGACTATCACAACAAAATAAAATAAGCACATTTCTTTTTCGTTAATTGACAGATTTAAATTTGCTTCTGCAAGCCCAGGATACCTTTTTCACATAATCAGCTGTCTCCATCATCTGTCATCTGTGATTCATAATAAAAACAATTGTGGTCTATATAATGTCTGTTGTTATGTCACAATGCTGTAAGTTCCTCTTTCACCTGCTACACATTAACAGGTTTCACATTCAGAAGAGAATTTGGTTGTTCTCACAACTATTAATTCTTGAGCACTTATTATATAATACAGATCTTTGTGTAATTTACAGCTGTTGATTCCATGTATAAGATAAGAGGAAATGTCTGCACTTCCACTTGGATGAGTCATAATGTCAGAAAACCTGAACTGTTGGAGACGGTGGATTGTGTTACATTTGCTGTCAGTCTGGCAAGCCAGTCAGCTAACACACTGTCATTACAGTATAGTGCACTTAAAGCAGTGATGTTGCCTTTCAGCCATCTTGGCATCCCACTTATAATGAGGGGGGGCACATAGGCACTTTAACAAGATTACCTCTTTTCAGCCTACGCGTTTGAGGGTTGGCCAGACATGCTGCTTGTATAGTTTGTTCTGTGTGCTACATGCTCTATTTAACAGATGGTTGCCCTTTTATACAATTTTGTCTTCTGCCAGGCTGTTTACAAAACACCACGTCATAGGGTTGCATGAACCCTGTTCGAACTCCTCTACGCTGGTTTCCTGGTGACTTTAAGATTTAACTGATTGCTCCTTTCTCCATTTTATATTAGGAGAAGGTTTAAAACAGACGCAGACACAAAGGCATCTCGTAAAGATTTAGCAGGTTTTATGTGTATTGCAGTGAGAAGGAGCGGGCTGGTGATAGGACGGTAAGGGGTCGAAGTCCAGTGGGCCCCGGAGGGTGGAGAAACAGGAACAATCCAGTGAACGAGGAACACCGGGAGCACAGGGGCAGGCAGGTGAGGAAAGTGTCCAGCTCGAGGTGGCCAAAGTGGTGTTAGCTGGAGGGGAACTGTGAAAAAACACGAGTTCCAATAGCACAAAAACACAGTAGATACTCTTCTCATGAAAGAGACACTAGCTAGTTTGGCTGAGAGCTATACCACAGACACAGGTGGAACAATCCAGTGTCTTCTTGCAGCCAACCAGGAGACTTTATGGCGGGGCTGATGGCTTGATGAAGTAGACCTGATGCAGAGAGTTAGAGGCCACGCTCATGCACACACACACACACACACACACACACACACACACACACACTGTTTCACAATGTTTCCCTCGCTCTGTTTCTCAAAACCACTCCTCTTGATATATTTCAATGACGCAAATGCTTCCAGAGTTGCATTGCCACACATTAAAACAGGCAGTAAATCTGCTGTGAATGCGGTCAAGAATGACAGCTCTACAAGCACTAGACAAACAATTACTCATGTGTGTTTTTGTACGAGAGACGAGGAGAGAGGTATCAAACTCTTGTGCTACCGGCTGGTCTTTGACCATCCTTTCCATTGGTTAGGAGACAACAAGCATCACCTGCATTCAATGTTATCCAAACACTATTAAACATGCATGAGCCGCACTTTGTACATGAGATGTTACTTCATTACAGTAAGTATGAGCACTGTCAACCAAATATAATGTCCTGGTGTCATAAATACTCGCTAAAGCACCAAATGGGTATAAATCCCTGACTGAATAGTCCCTAACAAATCTATTTACTAATGTTTTTTTAACATTTGCTAAAAACTACAGTGCCCAGCCATTTTGAAAGAAACAAACGTTTAAGTAAGACATTACTGACCCTTTTAAATGAGGATGCTACATAATTGAGTCTCATTTCTAAGAACTTTCACTATACTGCCTTTGTGGTAACCAATTAGCTGAGGATAACTCCCAAACACACCATAGGGAAGTCGGAAAGTGCTACGGACTAACGTATTGTTGGTTTTAGTCTTTTCATGGGATTTGCTGACAATAAGTGAACCATTGCTGCCCCTTTTTGTCTCACAAACACTGATTTCCAATCTGTGTCCCTCTGTAATGACATTTCCTCGCCTCGTCACACGCATCACAGTCCACCTACGCCATCATACGTCTGGAGAGAACGTCATCTTGAAGATTTACTTGATCAACAACAAGCACCCAAGCGGGTTCTCAACTGAAGCGCCCACAGTATTGTCTCCATCTGCAACATGCTGCTGACTCACACTCGGATGGAAGTCATGCATCACGTTCCCCTGGACACAGAGTGGATTAGGAGAGGGTTATTAGGATGGCTGCAGAGGGCACTTCTTTCATCAGGCTAGTGGTTGTTGTGGCTGAGTTCGCTAATGGCAACCTGACATAACTGAAACTGCGTCACCAGCCCAGCAGGCATGCAGTAGACACAGGTCAAGTGTAGAGTACAATTTATCTAAACAATAACACAGGAGACAGCCAGTAAAGGCTACACATCACCTCCCACTGTCGCAACTTCCTCCTTTACGTGTTCCTGATTTAGTCGTAGGAATCTCTGATGGGGTTACATCTCAGCCAGAATCTCTGTCATCCATCAACCTTGCAGGGTCGATATTGTTTTCTTAGACCCACTGTCGTGGTCCTGAGACTTATTGAACTTTGAAGGTCTTGTTATGGTTTACTTTTATTAGATTCTGTTTTACTTTAGTTAATTGATTGTCAATCAAGTTGGATTACAGTGTTGGTTCAGTTGATGTCAAAAATGTCTGAATAACATACCAATCAATGCAGATTTTTATATAATAATATGATATTTTCATATATTTTATGTAGCAATTGCACTCCCTAAAATGAAGGAATAAATGGAAAGTGAATCAAAATACTTGAAAATATTTATTAAAGTACTTATAACAAACATTGTAACATATAAAGTAAAACAAATATGAACTATAAAGGTTATGATATTCTTTCAAAGTCAAGGTCAAGTCAGAAAGACCAAATCCAATATCACATCTACAACTCCACTTGGTTATGAACAAAATATGAAAATAAATAAAGATCATTAGAAAGGCTTTTTTTCATTGCTCAGAAATTGAAGCAAGAGTAGAGATTTCATACGTGAAGCTGGGGGAAAAAAAGCTCTTGGCAAATACAACGGTACTCTACCGCTTCAGTGGCGGCCAGGTCACTACCAGTGTTCAGTACATTGCACAGTCATTTACATTCATTCATTCATTTAAGTATTTACAGTGTGTAAATCACAATACTAACAGTCCTTTCTATGGTGACTGGTCAAGTAGAAAAATCTGGATCGAAACAAAAATACCTATACAACTTTAAAATGGAAAAATATCAACATCAACTTTTCCATCATTCATCATTCAATCTACAGTAGAAAAGGAATACATTTGAAGAGTGTGTTGAACGCAGTGTCATCTGCTATTTTTTTCACTCATCATATCTATACAGCAGTATAACCAGCCTGTGGCACTATAGAGATCTTTACAGAGGTGCATCAAGTGCATCTTCAAGCTGTATGTCGATATGTTAGTATATATTAAATTGCGTATGAAAGCAGCAGCTTACACACACAGGCAGGCTGGCAGATAGGCCAGTTTGGTACAGTTCAGTTGGCCTCCATTTGAAGCTGCGTCAAGGCGAAGCGAGGAACATGGGTGCCAGGAGACAGGTAAATCCCACCACTCATTGGGTGGAGTCGGAGTCACTGGAATCCAGGCTGGCCTGTGTAGGTGTGGGGGTGCAGCTGTGATGGGCAGCCGGTGGGCAATGTAGGGTCTGTGTGCTCCGCCGCAGGTTCTCCAGGGACTGCAGGAAGGAACGGCGTGCCCTCTCCTCCTCCAGAGGTGATGAACCCTCTTCTTCTACCTCTGCGATCTCAGCAAAGGTGACAGGCTGTGTTTTGAAGCGGGCCTCCCGGGGTCGGCGCGAGCGGCTCTTGCCCCTTGCTGGGACCTTGGGGACGGGCAGCTGCTGGGGGAACTCCTCCATGGCTGAGGCCATAAGATGGGCTGGCAGTCCGTGGAAGCCAGAGGCCTCCATAACCATCTGACGCACAGCAGCCATTGGTAGGACGAAAGCCCAAATGGGTACGAAATTAAATTTAGTTTAGATCAAATACAACACCGAGTCAACACAGCTGGAAGATGACAGCTGACTGCCTGTTCACGTCTCAAAATGGTCTTTTCTTGCACTTTTGGGTGCTTTGGGCTATTTGAAGAGAAGTGTCTGTCTCAGGTGCAACAAAGCAAAAGTTCATCCAAAGTCAAGACAAACAAACACTCCTCAAAGCTTCAAGTCCAGGCTCATTGAAGTTTACCAGTCTTAAAGAAACGACTGCCTTTGAGTTGCTCTGGTCAGCTTCTGTTCTTCACTCCTCGGTGTGAGAGCGTCTGTTTCAAGTCTGCTGTTACCTGATATCTCTTTTCTCTCCGTCTGTTTCTCGTTTCGTGTGTGAGAGTCTGCTGAATTGAATGCCACCAACAGCTCCAGCACTGTCTTTTATAGCAGCTCACTACCCACTCAGTCTCTCTCTCTCTCTCTCTCTCTCTCTCTCTCTCTCTCTCTCTCTCTCTCTCTCTCTCTCTCTCTCTCTCTCTCTCTCTCTCTCTCGCTCCCTACTCCCTGCCAGGTCCCTCCCTCTGCCCTCCTTCCCTCTCCATCACGGTTCCGGCCTTCCGAGCAGTCAGCCAGTCAGAGTCACCCTACCAAAATAAACATATGAGGAGAAAATTTCTGTGTGCGCTTGGGTGGGTGAAGGGGCTTTGAAGGGGCGGATTGAGAAAGATTTAGAGACACAGAGACAGAAAGACAAAGGCAATGTTGAGAAACTCGAATGCTATTACATGTTTTAATCACAAAACAGTCCTTGTGACAAACAGAAGTTGGACCCAGCTCTGCAAGAAATAACTATTGTAAAGCTGCATTTTCGAGGTGCTGAATCAACAAGTTGACAATTTGAGTGTTGCAGTGTTTTCATATAGCTCTGTATTATATTAGGAGATGTTATTTTTATTGTCCAACTTATGTCTTGCAATAAGTGTTACTCTAGAGGCAGATTAAGTTTCGCTTGAGAAACAACAACCAGCCAAATGAAGGTAAATCTCTAGTAAGTCAGAGCCTAAAAAGGAAAGAAAAACTGTCAACATGACTGTATAAGAAATAGACAATGTCAGGGCATTATTAGGGCCACGGGGCAATTGCACCGAGCACTGGCCCCTACAGCTATGAAATAGCTACCTAGTAGTTCTCAGTACTTGAGTCTCAGTAGTACTCGGTAGTACTCGGTAGTACTTGAGTGACAGCTGAGCTTGGTGACATGTACTGGCAAACTGTTGAGTGCGCTAGTAATTCTCGGTACTTGAGTCTCAGTAGTACTCGGTAGTACTCAGTACTTGAGTCTCAGTAGTCTCAGAGTGACAGCTGAGCTCGGTGACATGTATCAAACTCATCAAACTCATCAAATACACAATCCAACAACTCCAAAACGCTTTTGTGGACAAGTTGTGACCTGCACATTCACCACACTATGTGATAATAATGTAACGTTACGAGACGGAGCCATTTTAGAGGTAAATTCATGCAAAACTGCTGAAGCACGTTCCTTTCAGGGACAGTTTTTCAGCAAGCAGTCTCTGTATTTGCCTCTAAAACAACTCCGTCTCGTTGGAAATCTCCAACAACCTCATCGTAATGTATATACACTCCGGCAGTAGCCCCCGTGGCCCTTTCAAAATTTCCAGTGGGGGAATTTTCTAGTTGTGTTTATTGTTTATTTGAATTTATCTGCATCATGGTTGTTCAGCACTTTGGTCAACTGTGGTTGTTACAAATCAAGTTTGACTTGATTACAGTCCCTGTTTTGGTACAACTACCTCAGCTCTTATCTTGAGTATGTACAGTATGTATCCACAGGCGTACTTGCATACATAGACCAACAATAATAGGATGCACACACAATAACAAGTAGAGAAATCCACCTGGATTTACTTTTGGACTGTGGGAATAAACTGGAGCACTCTGAGGAAGCCAAGATACACAGAGAGAACATGCAACATTCCTAAATATTCCTTAACATCAGCCTTTGGCACTCTGAACTATTAGGTCAGATGGAGCAGAAAAGCAGCATTCCCATGAGACATTTGGCATCCATCACAAGACAACCACAAACCATCTTGGCTACAATGTTGTTGAATTGTGTCGTATCAAATGAACTCTGTGAATACAATTGTTCTACTTGTACTATTTCGATGGGCTTTATTCTCACATTTCAGTCCTTATGAATACAATAAACGAATAGTGACACTCACATGAGTAACAAAATTAAATAATTCAACACAAACTAAATTCTACAGTTAAATATCTAATGCTCCTAATCAATACTCACACTAAACAACTTAATGAAGAGCAGCAAACATGCAACACACATATGATAAATGCCACTGACTGAATGTGAGCTGATACTGTCCTAGAATCAGCTACATGTCCTCAAGAAGCACAAAACCAAAAGTTGTCATCTTTGAACTGAGGCTTGGAAGACATTACGCCATAGCCACAACTGTAAAAACAACACATTTGATATGGTGTATTAGGCTTTTTTACATTGAAGATAAAGAAAAGATGGTATTGCATTAGAATCACAGACTGCACTTCTATGTGAATAGGAGGCTTGACACTCTGTTTCAAAATCAGCATAACAATAATCAATCAATTTTCAAAACAATTTAACCCTTTAACCTCAGCTGTAATGTTTAGACGGTTGGTGTTTAAATGATTCTAAATGTATTTCTGATTTGATCAGGATGCTCAGTCTTACAAGTCACAGTAGACAATAACACAAATAGACAAACACGAGGGACTCATCAGCATCACAGCTTCAAGTCAACATATCCCGTCATCTCAACTGTAACTGTAATGACTAAATGTATCAGTGTCACCGCAGATGGAGTTCAGGGTTGGTGTAGATCTGTTGGGTCAGTTACATCGACAGAGCTGACAGCATCCCCAAACAGATTTATTCTCTCAAATGTGACAGATCAGATGATCAGAGTGACATTAATCTATGTAGAGTCAAATGCTCTCAATTTTGATCTGAAAGAATGATTGTTGACATAAAACCACTTCCTGAGTAAGTCAACACGTTCAAGGCAGAAACCTTTACTGCTGCCATTAAAATAAGCAACATTTATTTATGCACCTCAGCTTGATCAACATGAGACATATCCATCCAAAATGTTAGGAAGACATGAGACATTTGTCACAACAGAACCGATGTGACGTCTTGCATTATTACTATATTTGTTTTTATAATTATAATTACGCATTTCAATTCACGCTCAGTCGCTCTGCAATCTCTCAACGTAGATGGTTGCTGCAGGTCACATACAGAAATGTCATGGACGGTGTCAACGACTGACGCACAGTGTGATGTCATCGGATAATTGATTCATCACTTCCACAAACAAGTCTGGCAAAGAAAAAACAAATACAATATTGTCTTTTAATTTTGAACTTATTTGACAACTAGATTTTAATTTATATTTTATTATAAATATTATTTTCAACCAAAATTAGCATGTATATGCAGTTTCACATTTGGTGTCAAAAAGTAGTAAATAAAATGAAAATGTTACAGTTGTTACTTATTTTCTTTTGATCTGTTACGTATGCAGTCTCTCTTTCAAACTCTCAGACCAGAGTTCATGATTATTGTATATAGTAATACTACTACTACTACTACTGTTAAAACTACTACTACTGTTTATACTACTACTACTGTTTATACTACTACTACTGATGGAACCAAGGACCTGGTCTGCTCGAGATTTCTGCCTAAAAGCCTATTAAGGCAGTGTTTTCTCATCGCTGTCGCTGTAACGCTTTCTCTTGGGAGATGTTGGGACTTTAAAAATGTATTAACTCTGAAAATCATGAGCGCGTTCTAGTCCTACTCTTTGTGTAAAGTGTCATGAGATAACTTCTGTTGTGATATGACACTTACAAATGTAATTTAATTTAATAAAAACCTTGTTTCCTGCAATTTTTTTTTTTTTTTACAAAGATCAGCAAAGCAAAATGGAGTGGGGAAGCTTTAAGGATCACATGTAATGTCTGTTTCTTTTCACTTCTAACTCTATGAATTAAGGTTTCATTTTGACCAAACCAGAATTGGTTATTGCAAGAACAGTGGAAAGACTAACAAAGACAGTTTTGATTTATTTAATTTAGTGTCTGTTGACTTTAAATTAAGTGTGTTTCGATGATCAGCGAAGTAAAATTAGTATTGTCTGACTGTCAGAGTCTGAGAATATTGATTGTATGCACGTTCATAAATTCAGCTCAGAAAATAAATTCAATAAATAATCATTTGTATATCAGGGCAGTAATCATTGTATTTTTATCATTATGCATACTGTGCTATGTAGCTTAATGAATTTAACTTTTCCAATGTACATTCATGAAAATAGGGCTGTTGATAAGTCAGTGACACATACCTACAAATAGTATCATAATCCAAAATCGCAGTCAGTGTCACAGTGGGCAAGGCAACATGTACACAAACACCAGAAACTTGGGGAAGACCTGACATCTGTCATCCACAGTTGTGAATATTAACTTGTAGTATCACCATCAGTGGCATCTACATCATGCAACGTAAGTTCGGTCGCACTTAGATGACAACTTTTTGGCATTTCAAGGGCTGACCTCACAGGCTTTCCCTTCCTGTGTTTGCAGGGTTTTCACGAGTGATGTTATAGCCGAAAACAACTCCCCAGTTTGGTCATTGCATTCCCTACATGACACCTCAGGAGGGTGAGACGGAGACGAGTCATCCTGTTTCACACACACACACACACACACACACACACACACACACACACACACACACACACACACACACAGATTCAGCGGGGTTGTAAGTCGTGGACGTGAACTTGCAAATACCTCCTTGCTCTATTTTGAGTAGATGTAAGGTCATCCATGATGAAGCTAGCAGCTGCTAGTCAAGTGACATCAGAAGACATTTGTGATTCCCGTATTACGTATACGTGTGTGTGTTCAATGCGTATTATATATTGGCACGCTTTTTCATTTCAAATCATCACCCGTTTGATTGTGTACATGTTTTGTGACACGCTTGCTGGGAAATGAGAAGTGTTCCGGGCAAGTACTGTGTGCGTCCTTGGGGACGCCTTGTTTTCCTAAAAGAGCCTGCCCAAGGCTGCATGTGTTGCTCACGAGGACATCGTTTGACAAAAACAATACCCAGAAAAAAATTTGCACTGCACTCCTCTTTCAAAGATATTGTTAGCAGCTTAATTTAAAATGAGGAGGTAAAAGTAAAAGAACTGTTGTAAAAATATCACAGTCCATGTTAGAAAATCTCATTTCTAATTTCCCATTTTTTCAAGAAAATGTAAATGTTATGTAAATTGTTTTATTTCGAAATCTTTCAAATGATTCTGTTGATATGAGATTGTGAGGAAATACTTTTGAAAATCCGGTATGCATAAACCTGACTTAGCGGATGGTTTGTTAAACACAACCATTGGAAAACTGTCTGGATAAGGGCAGGCAGCCCCTCCTATCCTATCCTCTGTAGCTATTGACTTTCAAGTTGCCACTTGAAATGATGTATGTAAGTTTCTGTGTTTTGACTTAAAACACAAATTATTTTATCATTTGGTTGAAAATATTGTCTTCAACCGACATAAATTTCCAGTCAAATGAGGAACCTGTGAGACATTTATTTTATGTCAGGCGTACTTTAAAGTTTTGTGTGCAAGGGGTTTCCAAAAAATATTTGAGTAGAATGAGCGCATTGGGATTAAGTACAATAATTAAAATGTTAATGTTAATTTGACTTTAAAATTACAATATATAATTGTTGTTTGTACATAAAATGATTTTGTTATGACACGTAATTTTGTTTGTGTTTAATAAACATCAAAATAAACATTCAACAACCTGTTCATTTTATGTCAATATGACATAGATTTAAAAGCTTATTCATATTTTATATATATAATATGAAATACACTTCTTGCAGTAATTTACCCACAGAGAAATATTACTTAGCTCTGCAGCTTTTCAATAGTATATAACCTCTTTTAGTTTATACATTTGTTTTACACTGCACACTTACTTACTGTATGTTTCGGTCTCACCGCTCTGATTAGCCAACTGTGCAGCAAAGCACCAACCTGGTTTAATTTGCTGACAGGAAGAGTGATGAGAAAATTATTTATTTTGTATTAATTTTGAGAACCACAAAAACTACACCACTGTCCCCGATATAAGTTAATTAAAACATGCTTGAAATAGAGCCATCCAACTGAGATCCTAACTGGAATATGAGCCAGTATAAGTGATATAATATGTATATAAATATTACAGTCCTGGTTATGAAACAGGGTCGGAAACAAGGGCATCGGCTGGAAAAGGAATTAGTTGGAGTCATTGTAATTAACAAGCCGGCTCCACTTTCCACTTCATTGGTAAGTGTGTGTGTGTGTGTGTGTGTGTGTGTGTGTGTGTGTGTGTGTGTGTGTGTGAACAATATATTTCTGTGTAGTGTGTGTGCAGGTAGAGTTACAGGGCTCAATGTAAGGGATTAGTTTAGGGGCTGACAGTATAATTGACACAGATGACACACTGGTAGAGATGTGCCATGTTAAGGAATTGGCAGTGTAGTTTGTCTCAATGTAGTATACATTTTCATTCTCATAACTTAAATTACATTGTGTGACTGACTGCATGTTAATTAGTGCAGCTGCAGTCACTCATAGTGTGTGCTAAACCAAATGCATAATGAGACAGGACAACACAGTAGCTGGACAGTGAAGAACTTATTTCTGATTAAGGGATGCTTCATTTATAGCTTAGACACTTTTAAAAACACAATATAATCATTTGCAGACAATGCAGGTGGCAGTTGCTAAAGAAAAATGTCCAGAAGTACAATGAAAGTTTGAACATGCAGTCTTGCTCTGGCGTAAGTAATGCCTGCTGGAATGAAAATAATGAAAACACTGGTCACTGGTATTTTGAATGTTGTATTGTTGTTTCATCCCCCAGATAAATCCTTAATACTTTGGTGGTCCCCTATGTTTGTCTACAGCCACCAGGAGGTCGACAGTTTGGCTTTTATGGATGGATTGACAAAAAAGCACCAGGTGGTACAAGTTCTCCCTTATCCTGTGAAATATCTCAACATCTACTGGATGGATTGGCAGACAAATATTTAGTGCCATTCATGGTTTCAGGAGGATGACACAATTGGTTTTAATTGAAATGTTTCAACAAATACTGAATGGGTTGCCATGAAAATGGGTAACATCATCATCATCAGGTTAACATTTCAATTTGTTCAAATCAAAATCAATACAAAACAATAAATGCCTGTAAAAAATAATGACATTAAAATCAACATCAGCATGTTAGCATTGTCAGTACATTAGCACACTGCTGTTAGCTTAAGGTTTTAAGTTCCACACTACTTCACAGGCTAAGTTAACTATATTTGTGTTTACTGTATTTTAATTTCTATTAAACAATGTAAGGTCATAGTGCTCAGCTCTATATTCCTTTCCATTATCCAAAGTGTAACTTGGGCATTTTTCAATAGCGGCTTTATTTCCACGTTTCATGTCCAAGGTGACAAATGGAGTTTTGATGGAGAATGCTGTAGCCAACAGCCGCTAAATAGGCAGTAACACAATCATATCAGGCTGTCAATATATGTCCACGAAAAGTGCTTGGTTTTGCCACTGACAGGCTCAGATTGTTACCAGTTTTTGACAACATTACTAGCTCAAAGATGTCTTGATCCTCATTATCGAAATCATGAGCCCCTGACTGCTAGATGTTGGAGTTTTCCTCAGAGAATGACAGGGTCACCTAAATGTGTCTGCAAGTCACTGAGTGGGTGTCTCTGATTGTCGTGTGTGCATATTCTGTTCTGTTGAAGGTACTTCAATGGGCAACGATGGAGTAACCTGGAAGAAAGCCCTGCCTGATCTGACCCCGTGTGGAGATTTGTTGTCCGACATATCTGCTAGTCATGGATTGGCCATCACAAATACCATGTTGGAGCCATGTTGGATACCATGTCACCGAGGTAGTCAAAAAGCTCCTTGGTGGCAAGGGGCTGGGGGTGGATGAGATTTGCCCAGAGATGCTAAGGGCTCTGGACATGGTTGGGATGTCTTGGTTGACACCTCTCCAGTGTTCTGTATAGGTTGTGGACAGTGCCTATGGAGAGGCGGACTGGGGTGATAGTTTCTA
Source organism: Chelidonichthys spinosus (assembly GCA_029853015.1). Taxonomy (NCBI): domain Eukaryota; kingdom Metazoa; phylum Chordata; class Actinopteri; order Perciformes; family Triglidae; genus Chelidonichthys; species Chelidonichthys spinosus. The sequence goes on along the minus strand of CM056825.1, from coordinate 15,201,809 downwards.
TTTTTAAAAAGGGGTTCCAGAGAGCGTGCTACAATTATCTGGGTATCACACTTTGCAGGTCTGTTGGAGGGGGCATGGGTGTTTGCTAATCCAGTCTACATGTGTTTTTTGGACTTGGAGAAGAAATATGACCATGTCCCTCAGGACATCCTGTAGGGGGTAACATGAGAATATCAGGGCCAATGCAATGAGCTATCCGGTCCCTGTATAACCAAAGTAAGTGTGTATCCACATTCTTGGCATAAAGTCATCCCAGTGGGTTTTGGCCTCCATCAGGGGTTCCCCTTGTCGCTAATCTTGTTGGTGATTTTCACGGACAGGATTTCTAGGCGCAGCCGGAGGGAAGAGGGACTGAAGTTTGGGGCCTCAGAATTGCATCCCTGCTTTTTGCAGATGTTGTGGTTCTGTTGGCTCCTTCAGAACGTGACCTGCAGCAGTAGGGATGAAGGTCAGCACCTCCAAGTCTGAGAACATGGTTCTGTGCTGGAAACCGGTGGGCAGCACACTCCAGGTTGGGAGTAAATCATTGCCCAGGGGAATTCAATTATCTCGGGGTCTTGTTTGTGAGTGAGGTAAAAATCTAGCGTTAAATGGATAGGCGGTCTGGTGCAGCGGCAGCAGTGAGAAGAGCCGCTGCTCCTTCGCATTGAAAGGAGCGAGTTGAGGTGGTTTGGGCATCTAATCAGGATGCCTGTCCAACTAGAAAGCCGCCCTGGGGTAGACCCAGGAAAGGCTGGGGGGATTATATAGCCCATCTAGCTTGGGAACGCCTCTGGGTCCCCCAGAAGGAGCTGGAAAGCATTACTTGGGAGAAGGACGCCTGGAGGGCACTTTCCATAATGTTCTCAGACACATACCGGTACAAAAAAATCTTGCATGTCAGTGGCAAAAACAAGCACTTTTAGTGGTTGAACATTGACATTGCAGAATTGCCCGATTATATTACAGCCTGTTTAGTTGTTGCTGGCTGTAGCATTTCCCCTTTATATTGAACCAATTTCACTTTGACACACAAAAACTACATTCGTTATTGATGACTTTCACTGAGTAAGAAAACAAGAGAGAGAGAGAGAGAGAGAGAGAGAGAGAGAGAGAGAGAGAGAGAGAGAGAGAGAGAGAGAGAGAGAGAGAAACAAGTCAAATCCATTATCCAGGTCCATGGGTCAAGAGGTGAGGTACACGCCGCAGGCCACATTCCTGAACTGGCAAATCACCCTGTACCCGGCGCGATGGGACACCCCTATTACCATGGCAACCTAAATGTCAGGGGACAGCAGAGAGGAGAGGAACCAAAGTTGTTCAGGAACAGAACAGCTCATGTCTTCGTCTTCCACTTAAATGTATTGACAAAAATATTATATTTTATCTTAATAAAGGTTTTATATGTTATTATTTGGATTGCTGTTCATTGAATATACATCTCTCATATTGTGTTCAGGCTAAGTTATTTGTCTCCAACTAAGAAAGGCTACATTTGATCAGTTTGTATGAATGATGTGTGACAAGTTAATATTTTTAGATGTGAGACTGCATTGAGGTATCGCTTCAAGGAAACCTTATCACTTTAATGAAGTCTTTTGGCAACAACAGGCAACTTATGCAAAGTCCCATTACAGCAAACGTAAAACATATATCATACATATCCCATACTTGCTTGTGCAGTATTATAAAGAGAGGTATCTTTAGCTCTGTTTGAAAATACATGAGATGGGTAAAACAACAAAGACGTCATCTTCACGGGGTTGGCCCGGTTCCCTACCTTGTCACTTTTGAGTCAGTAAGACACCCTAGGGACAACATGGTTATTTATAGATTGACACTTGGATACTGAGAAGGATTCCCATGCTGGAAGACTATGTCTGTTTACGCTGCTCAACCACGTGCATACACAAATAAATAACGTTTAGTGTTCCAGATAGACAGTACTAAACTGCTTTTTGTTTGTAATTTTAATTCAGTAAGTAATCTAGGTGCATCTGAGATTATGTTTACTACATTTAAATCACAGCACAAGAGCTTAAAACTAGGGTGAGTAATGGATTTTAGAAGCATTATTTGATATATTAGTTTGAAATATTTTAGATTCTTGGGCTGAATAAGATACATATCTACCTACCTGCAATACGTACTCTGTCCAACTGTTCTCAGAGGGAAATTTCCCTGTTTCGGCATTCATCAAAATGTTAGTAGCTCCGAACTTTGCAGGTGTTTACAAAATCTACTCCTACCTCTGACTGATCATAGAGCTTGTGAATAAGGAATGCATATAAATATTGCCTTTCTTTATCAGAAATTACAACGTTCATGCATAGTGCTCTGTTATGTTCACAATGCAGATGCCTTTTAAACACGTATTTGACAAAAGATTAGAAATATATCACACATTTAGCTTAATTAGTGGGCAATTCTCGGGCCATTCTACCGAATTCGTGCAAATTCCAGAGTTGGAAACTCATTTTCAAAAGTTATTTTTTTTCCAAAAACTTTGTCCATACATATATTGTACCATATTTCTATGGTACATATCTAGTAAAGGCACAGTCACATTTTATATATTAATGTCTGCCTGTTCTTGAAATGTTTTTCCGCGCCTGAAATGTGTCACTACCGTAACACAGCAACAAACTGCAATAAAAACCATTATATTAATCTGTTAATATTGTGTGTCCATACACCCTCTAAAGAATAATTTTAGAAATTTATTATGAAGAGTTTTACAACTAAATCAATTAAAATGATTTTTTAAACAAATTTCAAAGTTTATTTTCTTATACTCATCAAAATTTAAATGCAATCTTTTTTGTAAAATGAATTACACTGATCATAGAGATCTCAGAGTTAATTAGTTATGACATTGAATGTACATTTAACCAATAGTTATCATAAAATATTATTTAATGACTCAATTCTTATTTTATTTTACAAAACACTCAGTGTTACGGTAGTGACCGCACTGTTACGGTAGTGACTGCACTGTTTTGGTCGTGACCACAGTATTTTGTTTGCAAGGTTGTATTATATCCCCTCAACCGTATTGCTTAATACTAACTCATAACCTGCCTTACAATGTGAATTTTACAAACACAAATGTTTATAATCTATAAAATGAGGTCATTTACTATTGAAGAGCCATTTATTTTACATTACTTCAACAGAGCAGCGCATCTACTGCAACATGACATTAAAAGATCTAAAACAAATATACACACAGCAGAACGTGTTTTGTGCTTGAAAGTGCATTAAAGTACAAAAACATAAAGTAGAGCTCCAGAAAGGGTCTTTCAAGGGTCTTTATTTTTCTGTGGTCACGCATTCCAGAACGTCTCTTATTAGTCTCACTAGAAGTGCGTGGAGTAACAGTCTCACTAGACGTGCGTGGAAGGTGAGGAGGCGTGGGAGAAGACATGGGAGAAGGCGTGGCAGAAGGCGTGGCAGAGGATGTGGGAGGTGGAGTGTAAGCCGTGCACAATCTCTCCATCTCTCTTTGACTTTTCACCAATACCGTGCGATGTTGCTGTCTTTTTCGCCATGATCTTCTGACATTCCTTTACTCCCTGAGATAAATCACTGATAGATTTGACCTTTCCTTCTTCCTTTTATTTCTTGTTTCGTTCTCTTTCCTTCTTTAAATATTCTTCGTATTTCTCTGGGTCTTCCCTCAATCTTTTTCTGTATTCTCTCACCCTCTCTGCTCCACTCTTTGTATGTTCTTTTGGCATTGCTGCTTGCTTTCTCCCAGTTTAGCTGGGTATAATGTAATAATAATATTCAAACATTGCCTTAAATATGTGGAACATTGCATGTTTTCACTACCATAATAATTATGTCACAACTGTAACGTTACAATTTGTTACGGTTGTGACTGTTACGGTTGTGACATTTTTAGCTAATTCCTTGCATAACTCAAACATGCTAACAAGTAAATGGCTAGCAACATATGTTTGAACAGTTGTACACACAACAAAACATAATATTTTGCTTTGAGCTCCCAAAAGTGTATTTACTTGCAGATAATATGTGTACGGTTGTGACAGTTATTAATGTAACATACTGATTTTCAGACTTTGGAACACATTTACTTAAAAATGATGAGAGGCAATCACTCACCATGCAGCCATGAGGGACAGGGATGCAGTGTCCCTTCCTGGTCAGAAATTCTGGGGTGTGGCTAAAACCAGGCTCCACCCATGTGGTAAAATGACTCGTGTTACGGTTGTGACATGAAAGTGTGGGACAGCATTTTTTAAAGCTTGTTTTGTAATTTAAAAAAAAACTTCAAAATGAATCTAAATATTTTACATTCTGTTTCAAATAAACCAAACATATATTTTAAAATACACCATTGGAAAAAATGACAAAATTATTTTAAAGATTATTATCATGGATTGAAATTTAAGGCTTAGAGATTGGGACAACTTCTTCCCAATAGAAAGTACCTAGGAAGGTAGCATAAATGATGATTTTGTATATATTTAGCTTAATTACTATCTAGTTACAGTATTGTGTTTAACTAGATCATAACATAATCTTAGTAAATATTGAAGGTCTGAATTCTTAATTGTTTTGTTAAATAGTTTTTTTATTGTGGGACAGCAATTTACACGAATTCGGTAGAATGGCCCATTTACGCTTCAGATTAGGTTTCTTAAAAATGTGAATGGGTTAATTAAATCAACTTTATATCCTGTTGTCTACGCCACATGTTGAATATAATAATAAAAATAACAAATCACAATATTTGAAACCATTTTCAGAAGAAAATACAATACTTCTATATTTTAATTAATAGACTTTATCAGAGTACATGTTAAAGCCTATGGCAATGTCTATTTTGAAGTCTTATTCATATATTTAACATGGTCATAACAGGTTGCCTGTATGCCTACAGTTGTACAGCTCCTGTGTTAGAAATTGCCAATGTACATTATTTGCACACAGGTAATCAATGGTTGAGGCTTGTGACATTTAGCTATGTGGTTTTGCACAGACAGTTTGGTTAGGTCTGTTCGGTATTTAAATTGGCTGCTATCGCACAGCACATAATCATTGTGAGTAGGCCAGTTTGAACAGGTGAGTATTGAGGTTGGTTTTGAATGCTGTGTCTGACTGTTGAACATGTGGGGGAAGGCAGTTCCAGAGCTTGGGAGCAGTGTTGCTGAAGGGCCCAGCACCCATGCTAGCTGCTTTCATTCATGAGTTGGCAAACTCAACTTGTGGGTGGATTTTTCGATGAGATAATTTAAAAAATCTAGCTTAGACTTAGACAGGTTTCTCCAATGTTACCTGCCAGAGCTTTAGACCTGGCACTGCATTAAGTCTGTTAGATGTGGTGTTTTGATTATTATTGGATGAATTGCAGTTTCTTTGGACTTTGGGTTGCACTATCCATCTTATTCCACTCATAACAAATGAAGAAATAGAATTGAGGGCAAAACAGCTTCATCAGGGGCCCACAGGTGGTGCAGGGGTTAAGTTTCAATCCACCGCTGCAAAAAACCCAGGCTTTGATTCATAGTACCTGTATTGTACGTCCATCTTTGCCAGGCAGTTCAACAAAAACTATTTGTCTTCAATAAATTTATATGAATCTACATGTCTTCATAAGAATTTATATTTCCTGATTTGTATCACAATCAGCTGTTATGTCTTCTAGATGCCTCTAATGACATGTCTGTTAACATGAGATCAGTGCAAACCACTATAACTCACACAGGAAAGACATGACTTCACAGGGCAGGGGGCGGGAGAGATGAATTATGACCAATTGAGGACATGTTTTCCATCTGATCCAAAATTAGAACAAGGCATTCAAATTAAAATATGAAAGATTCAGAACATTCTTTAGCTTTTATTTTTGAAGATGATTGCAAAGCATATTCGTTTTGTTGTAATATTGTATATATCCACCACTATACACAAACAATTATATGTTTTATATATACTGAAAGTATCCGGGAAAGGGAAAGGGACACAAATATAGTCATCTCTCTATTCATCAAAGGTCGACCTGAGAAAGGCAGCAGCAAAATGACCTGAACAAACTGGACAAGAGTTGAGAGTGGGGATGGAGCGGTGAAGATGAAGAGGCTAATAGGTGAAGGGAGGAGGAGCTACAGTAAAAGTGAGTGGACTTGAAGTCATGAAAGGGAGGGAAGTGGAATGGAGCAAGGAGGGGAAGTGAATCGGTCAACGTGTTCCCAGACCAGCTTCCCATCAAATCACAGCATGACTTCAGACCACACTTACGACTAAATGAAACACACACACACACACACACACACACACACACACACACACAAGACAAGACAGGATACTAAACAAATTCCAAGATCATGACAATATCTCTGGAAATGGCTTGTTACTCAAGATAATAGGACGTGATACAGAAATGGCAGTAAAATAGTGAGGAGCGTATAGTCTTATGATTTGGGGACAGGTTGTCATAAAAAGTCCCGAGAAATTATTTTTCATTTTCTTTTAAACACTGCACTCTACTCCTCTCTAGGGCGCCCCTTGAGCGGAGAAAATGTGATGCAATGCCATATAGGCTGCTTTAAATGCTTGAAAAATATCTGCATGCTGGTGTCCCAACACATGCAGCTGGTGCCCTTTTATTTTTTTCACCCCTGCCCGTCAGACACTCAGTGTAAGCTACTCAACATATTGTGCCACATTCAAAAATAGGCTATGCTCAAACAGCTGGCACATTAATAAAGAAGGATTCTGACAGTCAGATGTTACTTACTGATAACATTATGTAACACTGTTGAACCTGTACTTAATATACAAGGTTTTATATATATATCCCACTGTATTCATTTCAATATCCTTGTGGATCAGGTCTTTATAATGCCACACAAAGGCGCTGTAATCAAACATGAGCCAGTAATTTACAGTTCACTGTCTGCTAATTTCAGACTACAGAGGCTGGTGGCTGGATATCAGTTGACCACAGTAAACAGCATGGAAAGGAGCATCACTGGACTGAGGCCTAATTAGCTGTGATCCATAGCGTGGCTCCAGAGAGAGCTAAAAGGGAGTTAACAGCAACCACAGCTCTGATGTGGCTCCCGTAAACTCCGACAGGTGTCGGGATGTGGAACACAGGAATTCCGGGCAGCTTGTTAGTTGGCTATCGTGTTGCATGCAAAGTTCCTTTTCAGACAGAGTAGAAAATGTCACAATGGAAAGACAGAGCTGGGGAAGTGCTGCAGATAAAGAAATATGTAGAGAGAATGAAGATGGCCACATACATTATACATATTCATTTTGTATAATTAGACAAATTATTTATTTGTGTGAGCAGGCTTTTTGTAACTTAAATCAAATTTTAAAATTGGGAATCGCTCAAAATCAATTTTATCCTTCGTTCATATAGAAATATTGAGGGCATGTTTAGGCTTTAAAGATATTTCATATAAAATGAACAGCACAGTATTAATAAAAAACGTGTGCATCACTGTGAATCTGTTAGCAACAATGAAGGCTGCAGGTGTAGACAATTTAATTAATTTAATTTCCTCCTGTTTTGTCTATTAATATTCTGATTGAATCTCAATATCTGCCACAACAACATGTCAGTGAGCAGACTTTCCGAAACATAAAACACACTATTCCCGTTGTCTTGGACATAAGGCACTGTTCCAAAACTTAATTGAATATTCAGCCAAGACCGGTTTCACGTTCAGCAACGTGACGTCCTCTTCTGGTACAAAATGTCCAAATCTTTGCCAACATCTAAAGTCGGCCACATCATTCCACATTTCTCATCTGCACTACACCAATACAAGACCCATTACACAACCTGCTGCACCCACTCTTCTTCATTAACTCACTACCCTTATAACAAAACTACTAAATAATAATACTAATGTTTTTTCTGTAGTGCCTTTCAAAATGAAGCAATTTAAATGAACATCATAAACAGAAAATGTAATACAAACAGGAGTTTTAAGGCACAATGTATTACCATTTGAACTACGGGCTAATTGGCAAATATATTCCCCTTTGGCAAACAGTGCTGCAATATTTTCTGTAATAGCATGAAGATTGTCGGCTTTTGCATGAGAATAATTTCCACTTGTGAAAAACAAGCACGCACGCACACATACGCACTTCTTGCCTTTTACAGTCAGTGCAATATAAGCACTTTGGTGTCATGTGTTTGTTGTATGTCTAGGTTTAGCTGATGCTAAAGGCTTTGACATAGTAATGGAAGGCTACCGACATGTTGTCATAGCATTTTGGTACATAACGGCTACCGTACTTGCAACAAAGCAAAATACATGAAAAATTCACCACTAGATGGGAGTAATTCCTACACACTGTCTCTTTAAAGAAAACAGTTGTCGGGTTCATGATTGTTTTTGTCAGACAGGGGAAAGATAAAGACAAGGCATGTAACACATCAGCAGACCAAAGTAAGGCAAGAGTCAGATGGGGCTGCCGAAGAAGTTGTCATGGTTACAGTGTCTGCAGTACTGATGGAAAGGCACTTGGAAAATTGAGGCTGCAGTTTACAGTGGGTGTTTAATCTACGAAGGGGCCGTATTCAAGCAAAAACAGGGTTTTAGCATGTTCTTTAAAGGATGACAGGATGAAACGGGTTTGTGAATGTTAACTGCAAGATTTTACATTACTGCCACTGATTGATTACTCTCTGTGTGGCTACTAGTTTCAGTTGATTTCAGTATTGGATGTGAGGGAATATACGCATATACATAAAACATTTCCATACAACCGTAAAGCTTCTATTCTGCTACTTCTTGATCTAAGTGCGGTCTTTGATACAGTTGACCATACTGTATAATTCTGCTTCAGCGCTTTGAACATCTGACTGGAAGATCATTCTCTGTTTTTGTTGGTGACAGAGTCAACATCCTGTATGGAGTCACTCAAGGGTCAATTCTTGGTCCACTACTGTTCAGTTTGTAAATGCATCCACTTCATCATTCAGCAATATAACATCTCATATCACTCCCACGCTGATGACACACAGCTGTGCTTATCTGTCGCTGACAACGACCTTAGCCGAGTGAATGACCTCGTCCAATGCATTTGGGATATCAAATATTGGATGTCCAAAACTTTATTACTGCATAGCGAGGACAAAACAGAGATTCTCCTAGTAGGTCCCAAGGCTCTGAGGCAACTGATTCACTCACTGTAAACCCCTCAATGTAAAACCTTGGGAGCATGAGCGTGAAATTTTAGATGCTGATTTTAAGTTCAAAAAGCACACATCTTATATTTCTAAAACTGCATTTTATCATCTTAGAAACAGAGCTAAAGTTAGATGACATCTGTCATCTAACAGTCAGATTCTGAAAAGCTGGTTCATGCTTTTATTTCCAGTAGACTTGATTACTGTATTGCACTCTTTGGTCTTTTGCTTTTAATTGATCCTGACTGAACCGATCCTCTGGTCTCGTTTGACTCTTACTGCTGGTATTATCAAGGCGGCTATAGATTAAATAAATTGATTTAAATCTGCATCTCTACGGTTACTAACTCAACTCCTCCCGGGATTATTATTCTGGCTGTGCTTTCTTGTCCGGCAGTGTGCGCTGAAGTCCTGAGGCTGCTGACTGCTAACTGTCATATGAAATGTCCTATAAAAATAAACTTGACTTGACTTGTTGGAAATTTGAGGGTCTAGAGTAGGCTACAGTTTGAAAAGTGAACCCCGGGATTGTTTTGCTATGAAGAACCCTCAGATGGAGCAATACACACAATACAGACAGCTAATAAACTGCATGGTGATAGGCATAATTGGACCAAGTTGATGTTACATGGCCAGTGACCTAACGCCTAAGGCCTGAATGCCCTGTGGCACATGATTTAAAACCATAATATGAAACAAGAATTGTTTTTCATTCAACAACATTATCACATCTTTTGGGTATAGTTACAACAATGGTTGTATAATGTCTCTGGTTTCAGATATCCCAGACATTTTGCCAACATTATGCAAAGATTGTAGCATATTGTCATGACAAACTTCTCATCACAGCATGGTATTTTGTTTGGACCAGTCAGTCTCATATAAAACCTGCTAAAATACTAAGGGATTAAACTCTAAATTTTATATATCAAATAACGTAGGTTATGCTTAATTAACAAACATCTGTTTTTTTAAAACAGGGCACAAAAGAAGGCGATTCAGAAGTAATTGTTTATTTCACAACCACAGCAAACTTGCATCTCTTTAGTGTAACAAAATAAACAGAATATCCCATCATGTGGGTCCAAAAAGACACATGGGCTGCTTTTCTAAATACACGCAATTTTAGATGTCAATGTCAACAAGACAATGGACTAATTCCAGCCCTGATGGAGCTGCAACTGGCCTATTAGTGTCCACTTTACTTGTTCCTCTCCTTTTTATGGGAACTATGTTCTCTCCAAAAAGCTCCCCAAGATAAACAAATGACAATAACATTCTGTAAACACAGGTCTTTTGCATTCAAACGAAAGTTTGGCATACCAAGCAAAGATTGTATTAAATTATTAACGGAAATGAACAGAAACAACTGTCTGTGCTGAACAAATAAATAAAGTCAAACCAATATGAAGAGGTTTCATTTTCCTGCCTGTAAACCCTCATTATCCTCTAATCTTCTGCTTCTCTGAAAACAGTGCGGGTCATGACTGCAGTGTTATGGTGGTTCACATGTGGGTTCAGGCAGGGTTGCAAAAATCCTTGTTTAAGTTGGAGGAAGCTGTTATTCAAAGTGTGGCGCGTATCTGAGTGACTTTACAAGACTCGTTTCAAACGGCTGAATTTGCTTGCAAGCTCACTGAGAAGGACGATGACATTCACACACTAAACCTCCCAGTCACTCCTGAGCTTAATCCTTGTGCACACTGAAACCATCAGATATGGCACTGTTTGGTTTAGAACCACCAGGCGCAGTTTCCTGTCTTAAGTTCCTCTCTGTGAGGGGATTTAATGGTTGCTAGGATGTAAATCGCAGCTTGGTGCCCGGCCTGTGTCCCTCTGGCTCTGGGGACATAGTTCTGAAGGTCAAGTTGATGCGTGGGCCTCGATCATGGTACTCTTTAGCCACTCGATGCTGGAGGAGACAGAGAGACAGAAAAAAGATGTACATGTATTCTATGTGTTCATGATTTATCCAGAAATAAGAAGGTAGTGTTGAGTGTAATGGCTGATTAACTAAACAACATCCATGTTATTCAAAAACACGTAAATGCTACATTTCAAATGTTACTGATGGTATTTTGTGTTTTTTTTTTTTTGTTTTCCACGTCTTTTTCCGTGTTTTCAGCTGTATCGTTTCACCCATAAATCAAATCAATCTGAACTCCACACACAGGTCAAGCAGAAAATGTGAAAACAAAACCATTTTATTACCATTTGACAAATGGGATAAAAGGCAACTACATTCCCCTTTCTGTAATAGCACAGACAATAAGTTCAAATCATTGTTGACTTTTGTACAAGAATACTTTCAACATGTGACGCACGCACGCGCACGCACACACACACGCGCACACACACACACACACACACACACACACACACACACACACACACACACACACACACACACACACACACACACACACACACACACACACACCTCCTTCACCTACATCTCAAGAGGAGTTGAACAGTCTGCTTATCCACAACAGTGTCAAAAGACTGGACGTCTGGAACAGCCAGAAATAACCCTGTATCCTTTTTCAAACAAATTAAGTGGTTTAGCAGGTTTGAGTAAATATTTAGCACTCTCGTCTCAGCCGCTCCAGCCAAGCCAGGAGGTTTTATTAGGAAGACCAGGATTGCAGTGACAGAAGAATAATTAATGGATGGTGTGATCTTCTTTCTCTGGCAAGATCTTTAAAGAAGAGATGAAACCTTTGTTGAGATACTCAGGGAGGTGTCGCCATAAAACACCTGTGACCTTTTCCGTTTTTTAACTTTTAAAGCTCTTTCACCGTCTCTGTCTTTCTTCCTCACTTTATTAGCGCCACTTTCTATCAGTATAGCTCTAAAAAAAAACATTTAAAATTAATTTGTTTATTTGTTTAAAGTTTAAAAAAAGGTTCAACTAAATTGTATGACCTATTTTAGACAAAAGTGGAGCTTACCTTTTCTACTCTTCCAAAGGCAGAATATATTTAGTCAATATTAAAGTATTGTCACACAACATAGTGTCACTGTTCTGTGCAGTCTTCAGTTCAGTGCTATTTACTGTCATTTTCCACAGTCACATGACATAATGGATTTATTCATGTCGAATTTTGGGTTTTAATAATAGATAGGGATAGCTGGTGTTTCTTGAGGGCCCACTTTGCCTGATGGTGAATGGTGGAGCCTACCTGCCAGTCGTCTTGTGTGGCTCCAGCCATCACCAAAAGTGTCCCGTGACTGAGAGGAACTTGAATCCGCTCCACATAAGTGTAGTCACCATTGTCCTCCTAACACAGGAACATGAAAAGAGTAAAGCACAATGTATAATAACATACACACACACAGTTGTTACAGTGTACTGTCACCTGCTAAACACCCATTAATGCACAGAGGAGAATAAACACATTATGTTACCTGCAAACCACAACTAAATGCACCTATGACTCTTCTACATCATGACTAATGAAGTCCTTCTAAGAACTGTATACTTAAACACTCAAAATAACAGAACCCTTTTAAAAACAGACTCTGCTGAGTCTAAACACAATACCTGACTTATGCCTCTGTTTTGCACAGTAGGTCTGCTTTATTAAGTAGCATGCGGTGGAGGCATTAGATAACCTCCGTGACTGTGAGCCAAGTCTTACCATCAAACTAACTCGTGACAAACAGCAAAAGGTCAGAAAGAGTATCTGGAGGTTTTTAGAAGGCCAAATCAAATACTTTATGAGACCACTTTGATGAATCCTGGGAGCTGGATGAGGAAAACATAATGAAGACTATTTTTTTTTTCTTCTCAAAAAAGACAAGACAATATAAGGAAATCATTCAGAGACATTCAGTGTTCAGAGACATGCTTTATAAGTATGTGAACTAACATGTCTTAGTCCTAACATGAGAATGGACACCAATTCTCATGCTTGACCATCATCTCACCGGTGGCGGCTGCTTCCGGAGTCCAAACACTCTGGTGTCGCCCAGACTGAGGGAGGCGATGGTGGGCTGTTTACCCAAGGAGGCCTCATCGTCACTGTGCCAGCCAATGCTGTCATGGCCATCCCGATACAGGTTACACAGCAGAGAGTTGAAGCTGCATCCACTAGCCTGCTCCACAAGCTCGCGAAGGGTTAACAGCAATGGATGCCACTATGAAGGTAAAAACATTGGAAAAACGAAAAAGCAGCAGATAATTTGGAAGAGAAAAAGTAAAACAACGAAACTGAATGTAAATGAAAGCGAGACTAAGATTAAAACAAATGAGACACAAAGGGGGTAAGTTAAAACAAAGTTTGGATAATATTCTTCTTGGTGTTCTCAAAGTTTAACGAGTTTGTCTAACCTGTGTGTTAGCAGCCATGGTGGAGCGAGCATATGTATAGGGCAACTCTCCATACCAGCAAGTCAGCCTGGGCTCCTCGTATGCCTCACCTGGAACCAAACACATGAACAAAGACACCTTTACCTCTAAAGAAGCAGTTGAGGTCATGGTCAAGGCATTTTGCAGCCTCGATCTGTTACAGTATATTGTAGTTGCATAAAGTTCTCAAAATGTATTCACATGAAGCCCTTATTTACAGTCACAAAGAGGATGTTGCTACTATGCAGTATTTTAAGAAAATAATACCACAATTTTAGTACGGATTTACTGTTACTCGAAGTGGAGGCTAGCTTGACCGCAGTAACCTCCTTACAGTCGTAACTGAGATCCGTGGGGCACCAACGTGCTGCAGAGCAGAACTGATTTACGAGTGTGTTTTTCCACTATCAAAAAGTTTAAGCATAAAGTCAACAAAAGGTTTAAGTGCGGCCATAACTGCTATACGTTCTGCTCATTCCCCTGACGTCATGTATTCTGTGCTCTGACATTCAATGGGTTTTCCGTACAATATCACACAAACAAACAATGATCATCTACACCAATGATCATCTTATTCTCACAAACGGGTTAGGGGTTAGGGTTAAGGTAAAGGTAAGGCTATCATTTAGATCCAATTTCTCTCCGTCTCCCTCTGTTGTTCTTGGTGTATCGTTCGTTCTCTGGGAACAACAAGCTCGCTTCCAAGAACCAATTCTCTGCCATTAGTGCATTCTAGCCAGCCCTCTGGCATGAGAACACAGTGAAACCAAAACAAACTGCTCAAGCAGCCACTGCTTTTTATGGCACTGAAATATTCTGGGCCTCTGGAGCTAATTCTTCCATATATATGGTAATGTATCAACTCCCAAAAGCCTTACTCTTTCCATGAAAAAATTTTATTGAGGGGCAAAATCTTACCTCATCTCAGCAATGGTTGGAAAAACTGAGTCAAGAGGGATTTCAAATAAGACAGTATAAATGACAGAGGACATAGTAGGTGTGACTGGTGAGGGTTAACATCCCTTTTCCGGTACTTCCTCTTTAACCCAAACAAAGTCTCGGGGGTAATGGAGATAGCACAACTTCATGATGTGTGATGAAGTTCATCTTGGCCACTTGTTGTCTTTAACATGCTGTTTGTCTGCTCCAGAGCTATCACACCATAACACACAAGATGGAAGAGAGCCAGCTGAGAGAAAGGCTGATTCAGAGGCAAAGTCTGGCTGCAGCTCAACAGGCTCGCTGTTTATAGTCTGTCTGGATACCATGCACAAGTTATTCTTTTTTTGGAGGAAAATACCAGCTGTTTCGCAAAATGAAGCCATTGCACATCTTGCACACATGCAAGGAGAGAGAGAGACTGCAGCGACGTGTACCAAATAGGGATGGGATGGGATAATATCATAGATCACGATAAAAATACACAATACATTGATTGTGGTAAATTTCAGGAAAATTGTAAATATCTTTGCAAGTTCCTTGAACAATCTATCTAGCTCACTATCATGGCAGACAAATGAAAAATGGTGCCGGATTAAAAAAAAAAAAAATACAGGACATGAAAATATTTTTAAAAATGTACTTTCCCCTATTTGTGCAGAGATACCGTGAATCAATTAAATGTACATATTGTCCCATGCCTAGTACCAAACAATAACACAGAACAAGTCTATCAGAATAAACATATTATTTTGTTAAAATAACCCGTTTAGAGGATCTTGTAGCCTTTTGTTGACACTGGTTATTTTTATGTACCATAAACATGAGGAAAACATTCAACACTGCACTGTAATGAAACTCAACAGAAAATCAGCTGCATTGGGGGAACCCTGTTCACCCGCTTACATCATGGGCGCACTTCAACCTCTTCCATACTGCTTATCCTTAAGCCCCTGGTACCCACCCTGTCTGAAGTTGGTCTTCTGGGACCAGGGAAGCTCAGCTAACAGTGTACTGAACATCCAGTCAGCCTCTTCCGTGGGAAGAAACCCAGGCAGCAGCCGCAGCCTGGACAGACACACACAGATGTATCCAGAGAAGTAAGGTGGTTATACATACACAATATAGCTCATATGTTTTGTGTTTGTACCATCCCAGTCTAATTGTGACTTCACTGCCATTCATGTTGAAACGGTGTATAAAAACACTACTGAAAAGTCACTGGGTTTAGATTATTCAAGCTTGTGAAAATCACCTCGTTGTCTATTTATCTAAAATTGCAGTATTACTTTAATAAAAGGCATTACAATTTATATCAAATCAAGTTTGTGTCCGAAGCTAGAAACAGGCCGGTGATATTAAGTTCAAGAGAGTCTCATTTCGGCATAAGCCCGCCTCAATAACATTTCATTTATATTTATTTTCAAAGCTCACACATCAGTCAGGTCAATCCAGGTTACAGTTACAGAATCAATCACAGAATATTGACGGTAAAATTCTATTACTCTCTTTTCCTGCTTTTGATTGTCTGCAATTTTAGTGGCTTTTGGTATTTTAGTCTTGATAAAACCATCAGTTCAATGCCTTAAGTTAGTATAATAGTTTAGAAACTATTCAGTCGTGGGATGACTGCCATCTAGTGGGCCTAAACTTCAATCACAGATTTGTTACCATCAATAAACACACTGGTTTGGAAACTGGTTGTTCTCCTCTTTTCCATTTGATTTATACATCTTCAGTTACAGTGTACTCACCTGGAAACTCCTGATGGTTCGTGGCTGACCTCATGATCACCAGCCTGCCTGTTCAGAACAAAGTTATTCATGTTAACCAACATGTGCATAGTAGATAACTAAATAACACAAGAAATATAGTGAGGCAAGAGACAGAAACACATTTAAAATATATCAAATATATGTTAAAGTCTACCCAGTGAAGATAGAAATGTGTAACTTACTCTATCACCTTGACTGGTGGAACATCTCTAACTGGCTGCAATGTAGAATAGACAGAAAAGAGAAAAACTAAGCACTTTCTGACAGGCAGTACAATCCCAAAAAATATCCCAAAATTCACAATTGACTTTTATATTTGTTACCTTGGTGGGCTGATGAAACTCAAATGGCGTAGGCGTTTTCTGTGGCCCACATCCCCAAGAACTAGGGGTTGAGTTGACATTTCTGGGCTGTTGGTTGTTTGGGACTGCACCTGGTAAAAGAATAAAATAATAAGAAGCTGTCGTCATCATTTATGAATAATTATCTCATTCAGGGAGCAGGCAGAAGGAGTCACATATTACCAATACAGTATTGACTAGAACAATTACCTGTTGGTCTAGAGTGTTGTGGCAGTTGTTTGGCCCAGGAACCCTGGACTCTGGCACGCTGGCGCTTATCTGACATCACCTCTGCTGGATGACGAAAGACGACCAACAAGCTTTTACCAACATGGAAACAAATTCTCCACAAACCAACAGAAAAACACAGCTGATGACAAGGTTCATCCCCAGGAAGACTTAATATCTATAAAACCAAGAGCTTCCAGAGGAAATTGGTTTCTCTGCCATAAAACAGGGTTAGAGTTCACCAGTACTAGAGTTACAAGACTGCAGTGACATCCACAATGAGATGATCCTAAAATAAATGTACACATCCTGCTCTATGTTCTTCTTTATGTGACTGTCTGTGATATATGTTTATATATTGTATAAACATTTTGTATTTAATACTTGACTTCTATAGTACTTGTTGTTCATCTTACTATAGTGTGTTGACGCACGACGTAACAATTAAACTACTTCGCTTAAGTTGCATTTCAGTGCAATGTTGACAGGCCCTTCAACACATTGTCCTCTTAATCGGATATCATCTAACTCTGAAATTAAACAGTATTTCATCTAACTGTAGCTAGTCTGACTGATACCAAAAATAAGATAGCAACACATGCTAAGTTAGCTAAACGTACTAAAGGATAAATACACGCATCCTAAAGGTCAGAGTTAAATCACAAACATCCGGTTGACTAATTTTGAATTTGAAATACACACAAAACGACTAATTAAACGCAACACTACAGCTTAAAGAGACCAATATTACTTTACCTAACCTATGATGTCTGACCGCGTCCCAAATGTGTTACTACAAAACAAATCCTACCCGGAACTGATATGCGTTAAAAGGTTCCGTACCGTTCGTTTAAAGAAAAAATCGCAAAATCCTTAACAAATACTAACTGTATATATGTTAGTATAAAAAATATAGCAATAACGACAGTCATCGATATATCATACCAGACAAAATTATCAACATAAGTGTCTTAAAAGCATTTTTGTTAACTGAATAAGAAAGTAAGAGTAATAGGCTAGTCATATATTGCTAAGTATCCTGCAGGAAAACACGTTTTTCATTATTAAAATTACAGTTGTGAATAAATTCCAACATCTTTATAGAATATATTGTTAAAAAAAAAAAGAGAAAGAAATCTACAAAGATCTCATCAGAAACGATGGTGTGAAAACACTGCCAAGACAATACAGCAAAAAAAAGCAGTTTGTGTTTGTCTTTTTCAAATTTCCGCATGCAGTGATTGGCAGGCTAATGTTTATGAATAATTCTCAATTGCTTTGACTTCACAATACAGTATTATGATGATCCTATGCAGATTACGATTTTTCATTCAACACAAATTGTTATAGATTACATTTTCCATCAAACTACAACATACGTTATTGCAACCGTACAATCCAATAGTAAACCATCTAAACACAAGTGCCTATCCCTTCTTTTGCTGAGAAAAGAATGCTGGTTTAACCTACACGGTTAGTTTTATACCATTATAACTAAGAGTACTTTTCACACCACTGCCTGAATCCCATAGGTTTGTGATACGGATCCAAAATGACACACAACACAATCCTAAAAATCTCAAAAGCTACCATTTTGTTAGCTATTAAGAGGAAAAGGAACACAATTACACAACACTGGGTTATATGCCAGAACATTTATTAAATAGTAGAAAACAAAAGTTGCCAGCAATATAAACAATGTATCTTACATGTACAAATTTTAATTTCCAAGCATATTAAAAAAAAGACTCATTACAAAAAGAAAAGCATTCACAAAACCGTTTCATTAAGGCACATGTCAGACCAAGTCATTGTGTAAAAGGAGTAATCCTCCTGAGTAATCCTCCTGTTTTGGAAGCAAATTGTTTGTATTCGAATCGGGCTGCGGGTAATGTAAAACCTTCAAATTTTTGTTTTGACAACTAGAGGAGTTAAGAATAAAGTCCATCCCTGTGAAATCCTTTCAAAAAACACACTGAAGGAACTATTGTAAATGTGCAGCAGTTAAGAGGTTTCTCCTATGTTAAGGTTTACATTTTGATTAAAAGAGGCAAAAACAATGGATCTGTGTAATTTACATGGTCATCTTTAACCAGTCAACACCCACTATTTGAATCCAACCTTTCCTGCTTAATGCAGGTAGAAAGGCACTTGTGAGGAATGCCACAGTTAATGAGAACTCTGAAAAACTTTGGTTTAGAACAAGTGACACATTGGTGCAACGACAACAACCCACCACAATGTATAATTTTTAGTATACCGTAAACACGCAATATTATAGGGGGGGAGGAGGGTGAAGAAAGCCCTAATGCATGGTGATAGCAGTTCATCCATGTTCCACTGCTTACAACAGCAGGATTAACAAAATCACTATTTTTTCACCATCAGTGTCAGTGACAAAATGTATTATGTCCTTTGTCATGAGCAGCATTTTACTTTTATTTCAGCCCCCCTTCTTTGGCCATTTGGCTCCAGGCAAAATCACATCAGGGCAGAGTTTTCCATTTCAAACAAATCATCGTACACATGCTTCGATGTGCACGTTTACTGAAGGCACACATGTGAAATCTCAGTCAATCCTGGAGTATCAACCACACAGATATAAACACAATCTCTGCTTTCCTTAAACGATGCACTCGGTCAGGACAGACTGGCTGCCTGCAGAGTCGTCAGCCATCTTCCTAATCATTCTTCAAACTTTCTCCGTTCCTCTGCTCCCGCAGCTTCCTCCTGTTCAGGTATCCGGTACGCTGCAGACGGTTCATTCTGGCTCCAAAGAAGATGACGAGGTTGTTTGGCACCAGCTTGGTGGTCAGCCAACCCTGCAAGGAAAGAAACGCAATACAAACGAGATGCATTGGTTAACAATACATTTGAAAACACACATACACTCAAGGGATACATGGAAAGGTATTTTGAGGTTTCCATTTCTTACCATGACAGCATGTGGGAAATAGCCATTGGTCTGGCCCTGCAGACCCACAGTGCTGAGCTCTGCTGCCACATAGCGCTCTGGGGTGGGCTTATCAAAGGTGGGTTTCCTGATACGAGTCATTTTAGTGACCACAAAGAAGGGCAGCACGCTCTGCAGGAAGACAGGGAACAGGAAAACATGAAATGAGATCATACAAATCATTGTGTAATTTACTAATTTGAGATCTGGGAGAGGATTCACCACGTAAAAGTGTTCAATATGTGATTTGCATGAATGCTAAACCGGAAATGTTAATGAACAGATTTTCAAAACAAGCCCTTAAAAGAATGTATAAATAAATACAACTTTCTGACCCAGCCATGAATTAAACCATTTTTGAATATAACATCTTCCTCAGGTTAGCACCGAGTCTCGTGTTTCTTGATTTCAATGACAAATCCCACAGCTGAACTCCAGATGTATAACGTGTCTCTGACCAATGGCTGTGTAAGATGCACTTAATATACATAAAATATTTGCTGTAAACTGTGTGATGGCTGGAATTATCAGATGAAAATTCACTCAAGGTTTGCTGGGGTGAAACTGCTGTACACACTTCAACCACAAGGTGGCCCACGGCTGAATACTACAGAGCAGGGGTCTCAAACTCAAATTGGCTTGAATGTAAAAAACTGAATATTTTTGACATCCATCGTGGGCCAGATGGAGAGGGGGTGATGCTGCTAAAGAGGATGCTAAAAACGGAACAAACAAGCCTTATGTGCAACGAGTTGGCCTTTTCAGCTTCTTTTGAGTCAAATTTGTGAGGGAATTCAATTAGGGATCATACGATGGACAAATCTTCTATCCTTTGTCAGAGTCTATAGTAAAGCTCTCCATAAACCAGTGGTATGGTATGTCTCTAGTTAGTAGGAAACAATGTTGTTACGCAGTTCACTCCTCCTGGCATCTATTTGGCTCATAAAAAAAGATAGACAAAAACAAACAGGATAAAATAAATAAAAACTCTATTTAAGAAAAAAAAAAAAAAATCACATGCAGGCTGGGGGAGAGGGATTAGTCCCATTAGGCAAGCCCCAAACTCACCTGAATGATGATGCCCTGACGTCTGTACTCCTCCTGAAGGCCACGAGAGAAGAAATCCATAAAGGCCTGCACACAGAAGAATGAAAGAGTTTTTACACATCAGTCTGTAAAATGTTGGTCTGGTGTTATTACAACCTCCAAATAGGACGATAAAAAGAAGAACCGTCTAGGCTCGATGAAACAAGCAACATACCGGCCAATATGATGACATTTTTATAAGTGACAGACAAACTCAGATGTAGCACACACCTTTGTAGAAGAATAGAGTGTAAGCAGAGGGAGGGGGTACATGCCGCTGGCAGAGGAGATGTTCAAGATAACGCCTTTGGACCTGAGAAAAAACACAAAAGGTAGATTTAAGACAAGTACATTGCTTTGGTTGTGATGCTATTTGAGTCGGTCACATTTTCACAGTTTCGAATGAATAAATGAACATCAAGGACTCAAAACGGTTACGTTTTGATGATGGGGCTTTTGGTCAAATGTGAGGCTTCATTGTTCACTAGGAATTTGGCAAATCAACTCAGCCTGCTGAAAATCTTCAATATCAATCCGCTTCCATAACAACACAACCTACACCACGGGCTTTCCTCACGATGTGAAGCACTGATCCTAGAGAAGTGCAATAAACGGATTTTCCGCCCTATTATTTTCTTCAAATCCACAAACTTCTTTCCCCGTGCCAGTGGGAATCCTGTGTCTATACACATTCAGCAAACTCAAAGATACATACAAAGATGTTCCCCACACACACACAAAAACAGTATGGTAGTGGCCGTTTGTGTTGCCATGGCAGCCTGTTGCTGCAGTGATGTAGTAGAGCGACGCTCCAGCCTCACACGGCACCAAATGTGCCTGCGCTGCTATTGGCCAGCAGGAGTCACATGGGAACAGAGCAGCCAATCGGGTGGGAAGAGCACTTTGTGTGAATTGAAAGCTTGTCAGCATTGCGAACAAAGGAGGAGAGGAAAAGAGATGCAGTGATGGAAAATGCTTGGTGAGGATTTCTTCTCCCCCTTCCCAATATAAATAATCACCTTTAAAAGTGCAATAACCAAAATATCGCTGTTGGAAAACAACAGGGTTTTGTTCAGTTTTGAGCTCCTTTTGCAGCTTCTGTGCCACAATACCCCCCCAATTTACGACACTGATATTTGACTGCAGTCATGTCGCAAAACATGGAAGCCTATCATTTAACTCACCTCTCAGCCATTCTGGGCAGCACCAGACGGGTCATCTAAAGAGAACAACAAGCTCAGTTAACATCAGCTGTCATACAAAACGATGATACAACTTATGCAGGAGACTAAAGGGGACTAGGAATTAGTTTTGTTTAATACAAGTAAGGAGGGAGAAAGAGAGAGAGAGGGAGAAAGAGAGAGAGACACAGGGAGTTGCGTGGGTGGAGAGTACAGACAGCGTTGGTGTAGTCCACCGTTGCTTTGGGAACAACTGAGACACTGCAGGTACCGTGGTAGAAATGGCAGAAGGGGAGGAGGAAAAAGAAGGAGGAGAAGAGCAAAATGGGGAAAAGTGAGGAGGAAAAGTGATGTATCAAACTTTAAACACTTAGGGTGTGATATAAATATGTAGTTTGTACAACACTTGGCTGCAGGGATTTAGAATACGTCCTAAGTGTGCAGAGGCATTCAAGACAAACTTACTTGGCACACTGAGGTCATGTTGACGTTGATCATGTTTGTGATGAACTGAAAAACAAAAGGACCAGTCACATAAACACCTGTATGTAAGACTGTGTTATACAGTAGAGATCACATCACAGAAGAGGATATAAAAAAAGGATGCAGATGATTAGATGCAATAAAGACTAGCAATTAAATCTATGGGACACGAGATAAAGAAAATTCATATGAATTCATTTGCTTTTTCCACAGGCTTAGGAGTCAGCTCAGTTATTTTGAGACTGCACTCTTAATTAGCAGCATCAGTGAATTTCCATCTGAAACTAAAAGATGAAACAAGACACTCACGTTGTCCAGATTGGGGATTTGGAGGTAGTACTCGGGGTAGTGGTAGGACACGCCAACATTGTTTACTGGTCAGGACAAAATGGGAAAAAATATATTACTCTATAGTGTTTTCACAAAATAGCTTGGTGTTGCAGAAATCAAACTTAAATATCCACCACTAGGTGGCAGCAAAAGCAAACAAGATAGAGAGGCATTTGACACCAGACTAGACACAGCCACACCTTACAAACAATAGAGCACAACTGGCGTCTTAAAATGAGGGACAAAGAGTTCCTTCCGTGTTCAGCTAAAAAGTACAATGTGCAAAACATCTAAAATGACACCAACAGCTGACATATTAATGCAACTTTAAACATATACTATGAGTCGTGACAGGTGTCAAAATATTGTTTTCTGATAAGTCAGACTTTTAGCATCCATGCCTAAAAGATTTCTATTCTCATACACAGAGTATTCATCCCTCTAGCAACATGTCTCTTTTACAGTGACATGATAATTCAACCACACCTCAGACCCCAGTCAACCATATGCTCACTGCAGTGTTTCTGTAAAGCTGACAAAGAAGTACCTAAGTATCTAAATTAAGAGAGGAAAGGATAAAAGTACTGTTCAGATAGCTGCTGTATGATTCGACTTGGCTGATGCATGTAGCGAATGCCAGAAAGGAGGTTTGCCAACCATTAAACAAAGGCTAAACTGTGCAAGGTTTTGTACGCCCCACCACCCTTTAACCCCATGATTTATGGCTAAATTTGCAATGCTTCCGACTCATTAATATAGGTTCTTAGCCTAACTGCACAGAAGACAAAACTTTTTCAAGTGGGGCCTGAATGTCACAGCTGGAGAGACAAGAAGGATGAGTGAACACAATGTCCTAAAAAAATACAAAATAAATCAGCTCTTACCAAGAACACCAATCTCTAGACCGGTCAGCCCCTCCTCGATCTTTTGGTAGATGTCCGTCTTGCCAAAATCAACTGCAATGGTCCTGGTCTGTACTTTATACCGATCCTCTGGGAAATGAGAAACAAGTGTCCAATTAACTGTAAGGTTACAATGGCATCTATGCACGACAATGAATGAAAGCATTTATACTGTGGGAATGAAAGTTACATAGTGCAGTTGTCGTAATAACGGAACACAAGCTCAGAAGGATGCATGTTTAAGATTATTCATTTTATGTTTACACTCCTATCAGCCAGCAACAGATCCATTCAAATGAATGGATCACGGAACCACCATCAGACATGAACTGAAGAGGGCACTGCATACCAACAAACCTGCTGATTCACCCCCCCTCTCACCCCACTTCCTCATGACGTGCCTGCTGCAATTAGAATTTATTGTCCAAAGACTCAAAAATTCCTGGGATGTGCCTCAACAAAGACCAGCAGAGTGTCGGTGTATATTCAGAGTTGAGACGAGATTTTAAAAAAAAGGGGGAACCTGAGGCCCACGAGCTAGAAAATAAAAAAGGCAGAACAAATGGTGTTACGGGTTGGGAGCCTCTTCTATCCTTTTTAGATTATTTGTTAGTCATCACAACCACTTTGAGTACATGTCAAAGAAAATTTGTGCAGCTTCAGTGGCAAAAAAGCTGAAATATGTCTGAGATGGCCAAATTGGAGGAGTAATTTGGGGTTGCCAGGTAGGGGAAATCAAAAGTTGAATATTTCTCCTCTCTCTTATGCAAACATCTCATTTATAAAAATTAAATTATAGTTGGGGGGGGAAAGTGGGTTGCCCAGTTACAAGCCAAGGAGGGCGGTTTTGTCAGACTAAAATCGTGAGGGAGGTGTGCCAGTGTTTGGCATGCCGCATCCCGCTCGTGACTACCCATGAGCCTCCTCTGTGGACTTGAAGCACGACAGGGGAAATTGCGCTGTGGGAGACGTCAGAGACAGATGGAATGAGAGCGAGTCAGGGAGAGGGCACTATTTGAAAAGGGGGGGCATAAAGGAGGAGGAAAAAAAAAAAAAAAAAAAAACTTTCCCTATTCTATGGATGCTCGTTTAATTGTCAGTGTAGACATGAATGAGTAAAGTCTGGTCTACCAAAAAAGCAACAGGTTGTTTCTTTAAATCAAGCTAGATTTAAACCGTTTGTTTTTTCTCACTGTGGGTGTAGACCCAAACTAAAACTAGTAGACCCATAGTTGAACACTTTGTGAATGAAAGCTCTAAAAATAAACTGCCAAATTGTATTTTGTCCTCAGAACAGCTGCACTGAATATTTTCTCTCCTTTTCTTCTCTTTATGACCATATTTTAAATCTTTCCATCGAGGGTATTGGGGTCCTCTTACCGGGGAGTCGAAAATGGTGGCGGTTGGACGTCACCACCTGGCCATACACACATCCTCATCAGCCCACTCGCTGTGCTCTCAGCCCCGAAGAGGTTTCCGTGATGTTATGGAGACACACACAAACACACGCACTAATACACACTTACCAAGTGACTTGGCTACGTCCTCCAGCTTGTCCTGCGAGCGACTGATCAACATCATAGCAAATCCTCGACGAGCCAGCTAAAAAAGGAACAAAAAAATGCAGCAGTTTGACCTTAATTTTAGGACAATGTCACATAAAGTCATGCAAATCCAAATGGCAGCAATGGAGTGCATATCATATACCAACTCTAAAGTGTTTCTACGGTTTGTGTTTCTCTGCTTCAACTCTGGATCAGATGCTTGGGAAAGCAATGTCAACAGATCCCAAATAGATGGCTTTCTCGTTGTGTTCACTTTGTTCAAAGAATGCTGCCAAAAGAGAGACTACGAGGACTTAAAAGCTGAGCAGACTTCAGACTTAAAATCATCTCAACTTGTGTCCCATTCTGACCAGTCCCTTTGGAGGCACAAAGACTCAATCATGGACTTTCTTCTGCCATGTTGATCTTGGGGTATGTGTTGCTGTGCACAACTCTAATTGTGCATTTAAAACTATTTGAAATGGTGCATATTAGGACAAAGAATTCAAGTGCTGCCTTTCTGCATTAATACTAAACATGCATGACATAATACATGGGGTTAAACGGTGGCCTACCATAGTGTGACAAGTGGCTAGCCCCTCTGTAGCACCAACAGCACGAGTCAAAGGCCCTACATGACTAGATTATACAGCCAGCACACCCACACTAGTATGGGCCAAACACGTGGCCCTTATTCAACGTGTGCTTGTTACCTCCGTATGAGCTCTTGTTGACGAGCCTGTATTGAAGTGTGTGTGCATACATGTGTGAGGACTCTCTTCCACATTATTAGGCCTGTAAGAGCTCTCCCCTACCGTGTGTGTGTGTGTGTTTGTGTGTGTGCATGAGTCACAGTTTTGTCATGGAAGAAATGAAATAAATAAGGGTCCAGGAGCCTCACCTCCTCCGCATAGGATTTCCCAATTCCATCCGTGGCTCCCGTCACAACTGGAGGGAGACAGAAGAAGAAAGTTTTGTTTAGGTTTATAACACTGTGCACATCATGTAGCAAAGCAGGGGTTTAGTCAACTTCTGGTCAACTAATGAGTACATTTTTTTTTCCAAGTCCCTAAAAAAAGGTAAGAATGCATGATCCGATGTGATCGAAGCCATGGTTTCACTTTGTATCTAGGTGCCTGTCAAACTGCACATTACATCAGGCTGACTGACGCATTACTCCGACACATGCATCATTCATCTCCACCACTTGCGTCATCTTTGCATCTTGTGACAGTTGCACATAAAAACGCACAGCGACACTCCCCTTTGTTCACACGCTTGCAACACACCTTCACATCAGGTTTGACCACATCCAGCTGTCGCCATGATAATAGCTCAGAGCCCAGACATCCAGTTCAATTAAGGCTTTAACATGGAGCAAATCCATCGGCGGCCACACCCTGTCTTTGCCATTTAGGAAAGCCTCTCTCTCTCTCCAAGCTCTACAATGACAATTACGTTTTCTTTTGGATGAGACGATGAAACCCTCTATTCTTCACACAAAAGAGTGTGCATGTTGGATCAGATATGCATACAATACAACACAAGATAATATAGATAGGAGTGAAATCACAAAGATTAAGCTACAAAGACAATAGTGGGGAATGGAGATTGTAGAACGGTGGCGATAAGATGGTATAGATTAAAGCAGAACAAAGATTGAAGACGGTATAGGATTCACAAAGCCCTCGACTCCCACCGATACCTCACTGGAAAGAGCTCCTGCAATGCGAAACAACATGATTTTCAATTATCCTGCTTATCTGACTGGCAAGGTTGAAATCAAGTGAATCTGCAGTTTAGACAAAAGGTGAAGGGAGGAGAATGGTGGAAGGGCAGACAAGACCAGAACAGTTTGGCAAAAAAAAAATCTGATGGATGAAGGAAGCACAACAAAAAGATGTTAAAGTGGCCGAATCTTTGGGTGACAAAGACCGAGAGAGGGAGCTGATGTTCTTCTTGTGTTCAGAGTTCTCCTCACCTTGTCAAGCAAGCAGGGCTATTTTTAAACATTCACTGCTCATAAACCTCCCTCTTGACTGACATAGGATGGATGGATGGAAGGGGGGGGCTAACAGAATACAAAAAATAAAATAAATAAATGTGGTGGTGGTGGGTACTCACAAATACACTCGCATATAGTTGTGGATCATGAATATATCATTAGCAAGGCTCGATGAAAGATTAATAGAGGTAGAGGACATTCTCTGGCAAAGAGCTGGAGAGCAGGGAAAAAAAAGAGAGACTAGATGAGAGAGGGGATGCAGAGAGGAGGGAGTGATGACGAACATGGAGCAGCAGAAAGGAAGAGGGTGAAGTGGGGTAGGGAGGGTAGGGAGGGTGAGTGAGGAGGGATCCTAGGGGCGACTAAAAATAGAACTGGAGCAAAGCAAGAACAAATGAGCGAAGGAGAAAGGGATAGAATAGACATGGCAGTGGAGGAGGGGGGGGAGAAGAACAAGAGAGTGAATGAGAGAAGAGGAGTGAGAGTAGCATAAAGTCAAAAGTGAAAAGAGAGCAGAATCCCTGGTTATTTTTAAACCACCCCCGTGTTAAGAATGAAACGCTCCATGGCAGAAAAGCCTCAATGGGCACGGGCTGTACCAAATCAGGCTCTCACTGCAGATGCAGGTTGGGGGGAAAGGAGGCAGGGAGAGGCTCCATTCGCCACAAAGTAAAATGGCTGAGGGGGTGTACTACAACCACCTCAACATTAAAATCTGCTTTTTTGTGATAAAATCTACAAGTGAATGAGGCTAATTTGTCTGACGAGTTAAAAGGATTCATACTTGACACAAATCCATGACAAACGTGCTAAAATAACATTGGAAATATTACATATCATGGCTGATATGTCATCTTGCTAGAAACTGTAAAAATCAGTCTCTTCTCTGGTGACAATCATACAAGCTTTAGTTTACAAATATACACGTGAACAATAAGGAACATGAAAGTTAGATGGTAAGACTGACTGACTCTCACTGCTATGTGTGGGAATTGGTTTGAGGCTATGCATGCCACGCATTTTAAAAGAAGACATAAAGCAGTGTCGACGTAGTCTTCTCACTCGTCAGTCTCTCAAACATTTGATCGTCTCATCACTAAACTATGAGTAAAATCTTTCCCATTAGACCAGTCTGCTGCTTTTCAACAGGAAAACCTCCACTCTGCTGGTTTATGTCATTTGAATTAGTGGAGATGAATGAGGTCTGTGATTGAGCCTTTTAAAAATGCATTTAACAATATTTTAGCAAAACATTATTAAAGGACATTCTTATTCTGACCAAAGTACATTTAAAATCAAAGTCATAAAAGTCAAAAAGTCGTAACAGAATTAGCACAAGAATAAGGTGACTTTGAAATATTTCCAGCTATGCTCTCTCAAACTAGTCAGTGCAGATGTCTAGGCTTCTTGTTTTTAACGGAAGTGACAGTTAAGAGGGTGCAAGTTACGAGATAAGCAGCATTTCGACTGCCTCTCAATGGCTTTCAACATGGCGACTTCTGAGCAGGCAGCATGCATGAACATGCACTAAAAGCACACATGGCAGCCCGGCTTTTTCAACAAAGCAAGGAGAAGAATGGACTTAAACACACATGGGAGGGGGACTAAATTCTCTGCTTAGGTAGACATAACCCCACTATATCTTTACATAAATTGTTGTTTTCTGCTAGATTAATACTCTGAATGTCATATATCAGTCCTTTAAAAATATATATTTTAGATTTTAGGAATTACTTAAAAGTGGCAGTCCGTAACATTTTCATCTATTTAATCGTCATTTAAGTTACTATCAAAGAGCGAGTTAAAACAATGGTGATTGATCATATGGCCAACTAATGAAAGTGCTTGTACTCGCTGCTTTGCCCAGAAATATTATCTCCATGTCTGTGGCAACATTCCCGTGCTAAAATTCAAAATTAGTGACGCTTTTTACATCAGTCAGCAGCGGCTGGTCTGCCCAGGTGGAGCTACTCAAGGAAGCGTATGCGGCTCCCTAGTGTAAAGTGTTTGACCGGCACAGCCAGGTACATTTCATTACTGCTGACTCACAATGGAGAATCAACAGCCAGAGAAATGGTCCATAAAACTTCCAGTCGGAAGAAAAGAAACTAAAAACTAATGGAGGCCAAGAAGGGCAAGTAATCAAGGCGCAAAGTGACCAGGGACGAGGGAAAACAATGGACCTCCTTTCGGTGTGGAGCATTTGAAGGCATCGTGCTGATGACACAGTCGACACTGTTGGGTTAGGAGATGAGGTCCTGAGGCTCGCCTGCAGTTCCATCTACCGCCAAAGAGGCCTCTAGAAGCAACGTATCTCAAATCTTATGGACTTTAAGCAGCTTAGAAATCAAAACTGAGAAAGAGTGTAAAACTGAAGTGTGTAAAAGGGATTTTGTTGGTTGGTTGGAAAAGTGGGAGTAAAATATATATAGTGGAGACTTTTCTCTAACGTGGACAGAAAACAGACAAATCAATTTTTAAATAGCCATTTAACCATTTAAAAAAAAAAAAAGGACCCTATTCTTTAAATGTGCCCCCTCCCCACACACCCCTTATCCTCGTGCTGAACTTATATAATGAGTGGGAGAAGTGTAGTCATTCATAATAGTACCATTTTCTCAATAAACGTCGTCTAGGGAGTGAGTGAGAGTGAATTCTGTGTTTGTGTGTGTGTGTGTGTGTGTGAAAGATCACACACACACACACACACACACACACACACACACACACACACACACACACACACACACACACACACACACACACACACACACACACACACACACACACACACACACACACACACACACACACACACACACACACACACACACACACACCCCTCTCAAGTCTAAAGACATTTTCTCTTTTCAGCTGCTCTCGGCCATCATTAGCGCAACAAATACACAAACAAAGCAAATCTTCTGGAAGGAGCCTATAAATAATTATAGATCTATAGGAGTGGAAAAAAGACAATCAGCCACTAAAATACACCCAAGTGAAATTTGCATTAACATCTGTGACGCACACGCATATGTAATGCAACAAAAACAGTCTACACAAGCAAGCACATGACAGCAGCCCTTCTGACACTCAGAGAAGATGTGCGCGAAAACAAAAGGGTGAATAAATGATGGCGGAACCACGTATGAGAGCGATCCGTACAGTGAACAAAGATTTGGGAGGGTGTGAATTCATGAATGTATTCATGTTTGTGTTGGCAGAGAGGATGTGTGCACTTCTGCCTCTCATTCACTGCCAGCAACAACGCTCCGAACCCAGTATCCCCCCATTCCAACCCCTTTGAGAGAACTGGTCCATCATGCCGACTCTGAATTGCCCTGACGGGGGCGCGTTTGTGCTGCAGCTCTGCCATGCTTAGTGCTGCAGATCACGTCCAGAGGTATTGACATCCCCCAGCCTTTTCTGTCTCCCTCCCTCCTCAGCAGTGGAGCAGCCCCTGCCGCTGCCTGCTCACTATTCCGATGGTCTAAAAAAAGCAGCAGGAGGAGTAAAAATAGCAGCGCGCCTACACTGCCTCGTCTGGGAGCTGCCTGCCTGCCTGCTTGCCGCAGCACCTGAATACCAACAAGATCCCCCATCACCATCACCACGACAACCAGGCTGCTGCTGCATCCTCAGCCCTCCACCTAAAGCCCAGATGCCAGCATGAGCACTGCAGGCTGGATGAAAAAAAAAAAAAAAAAAAAATAAGATCTGATCTGATGAGCAGTGGAAAAGAACAGCTATGGGCGACCACAAAGCCCACAGGCACACGTGAAGAATATTTTGATTTAGATTAACATGGACTGCATGAAGAGGCACATGTATGTGGAGGAGCAGCTCTTATTGAAAAGACAATAGAATACCTCATGTCTTTATGAATATGGAGAGTCAGATTGTTATTAATTCACAGATTATTCCCTCTCAAAATGAAAATAAGCTAATTTAGTGTTTAGTTGTAGAGATAACTTGCATGGGCTTGACTGAGTTACCCACAGGGTGAGGTTTTTTTCCCCCCAAACATTCAACTTCCTATGCATAGAGAGAGCGAGACAGAGCTAAAATGAGTGCAACCCCCCCCCCCCCTTCCCCCCCACCCCCCAACCAAATCCCCAATTAAGATTCTCAGTGAGGAGAGACTGCGGTCCTTGTATGCCCCGCTCTCGTTACGTACCGTTATGTAATCTGTCGCACCCCAAACTCGCCTATCAACGAGCAGCCCCTCCTACTTCAGAGGGAGAAAAAGAGATGGAGGGAGGGATGCAGCAGAAGATCCAAAGACAGCACCCCCCCCCTCCCTCCCTCTCACCCAAACACACACTCCATTCTCCATCTGCCCACCTTCTACATTCAAACACACGCTGCTTTAAATAGCAAGGGAGAAAAGTCACATGGGTGATATAAAAGTCGACAAAAATAAAGCTTGATCGGGCCAGGGGAGAGGGAGAAATGAGGCAAGGGAGGGTGAGGGACAAAAAAAAAACAAAGAAAAAAAAAAGGAGAATATGTACTTCAGAGCTACCCAAGATAGAAGCAGCATCTATATTTGGTACGGCTCAAAAAAAATAGTTGTGTGCCCCTCCCTCCTACAGCCTTGTTTGAAAAGCAATAGTTTCCTTAACCACACTTTCTTGGACTGATATGAGGTTTTAAGCATGAAACAAAGCATGGCTATTTGATGACGTACCGTTAAGAACAGACTGTACCGTGTGGTTTTCACTTCAGACGAATCTGACAGCAGGTGATCTCACTTTGTTAGTCCGTCCTGTGTTAATCAGTAAGATCACCTGCTGGAGTCTTTGGTGGCAGGTATGAAAACTGCAGACATTCTACACTCGGCGGTGAATGAGAGACGAGAGGCCGATCCCTGCATTTCTGACATAACTCAAGTTGGTGGATATAATTGGCGCCTCGTAACACTTTAAATGCAACTTGCATGTAAAAGACTAGTTTATCAGGTGGATAATGGTGTGCAACATGTTTTAGTAACAAATATACACAGCACCCATGAATGAAGAAGCCTACCTCCAAACAGATGCCATTTCATCAATCAAGTGTTACTGCTCATCATCTTATAGCCAAATATATAAGAAACTATAACAGCATGACAGAGTTTAACCTAAATAATTTAAAATGAAAACCCAGATGCCTTTATGGGTGGTAGAACTACATAAGTCTTACACACTGCCCGTGGACTTCAAATGAACCCTGCTCCGTTGATTGATGTGGTCTTTACAGCGGTTGGGCAAGCTGAACATTACTTCATACATTCTTCTCAGGTTTGTCCCACAAGACTGACGCAAACACCTCCAGGAATATTTCAACAGATACAACTGAACCGACTGTCTTTCTGTCATGTGTGACTGAAGTCAACGCAGGAAGGTTTCACTTGACAGAAAGCAACAATAAACCACTAAATTCCAAATACCTCAGTGGTCCAGTATCGTGTGTTCAACAAGACTGAGCAGCTACTTCATCATTGCACTTGATGCCCTTGTTATCTAGGAGAGTGTGTACGATGTGGTTGGGCAGAAAGATGGTTAAATTTGGATTAAGTTCATCGGAAAAATCAAAGTAGCAGTACTTGGTTTAAATAGATTAAATGTGTAAGTATTTTGTGAGGTGCTGGTGCTGCAAACTCCACATCACCTTCATTTACTGAAGACATGCAGTTCTGTGAGGGCTTCAAATTTTCTTTTTAGACTACTTTAGTTCATGACAAAAAGGTAACCTGCACTTATTTTGGTAATCCATAAATCAAAGCATTTCAAAGCAAAAATACCAAACACTCCCATAGTTGTCTATTTTTACTTGTCTTATAGGATAGTAAATCAGATTATAGGCTGTTTTGGGGGAACAAGCAATTTCAAAATGTCACTTTGGACTCTTTTTAACCATTTTCTCACATATAGACTGAAAGGTCAACAGAGACTATTTGCAGATTTATCAATGGTGGATATAAAATAGCCAGTAAACATTTAACTAATCACTCGTTTACTTACAACAAATCACTGATTGCTTGACACAAATAGTTTATGTAGTCTAATCCAGGGTCAAAAGTCAGCATGCTAACTTCAGGAGATATGACAAACTGAAGAGATACACTATTACCACTTTGTTAGTGGGAAAACACAGAGAGATGGATGGAGAATGTGAGAGATGTAGAACAGATGAAGATGGTACTGTAGCCTGAAAGTGAGCAGAAGATATATAGAAGCACATACACACTGGCTGGATGAGGAGATGGGTGAGATAGAGCGAGTATGGGAGGAGGGATTGAAAGAGCTTGAAATGAGGGAGATGAAGAGGATTTTTTTTTTTTTTTTTACCCAGCATCCCTGGCTCAGGCACGTGTCACAGTGCGTGTTCATCACATGAACAGCAGTGTTCTCCCTCTCTCTCTCTCTCACTCTCACTCCACCCACCCACACCCACACACACACACACACACACACTCTCTCTCTCTCTCTCTCTCCCATGCAAAGCACTAGGGGGAAGCACATTCACAAGGATGAGAACGCAGAGACCCTGCCTCAGTTGAAACACACACATAAACACATACATTTCATTCATATGTCCACATTTCCCTTACCATGAATGAAGCCTAATGCCTATTCATAAAAAAATGGAAATATATATATATATATTCTAATAATGCAGAGCTGTGACACTGATTCAGCCGCTGTCCTTGTTGATAAACTTGCATGCCTCAAATGTTTATTCTTGAGGTCAAATCAAATTCAACTAAATGCTTGCGTTAAGTGCTGACCCAAGTCTTTGTCACTCTTGTGCTGTGCTGATGAATGGCTGCATCCTTCT
The DNA here is from genome assembly GCA_029853015.1 of Chelidonichthys spinosus. Taxonomy (NCBI): domain Eukaryota; kingdom Metazoa; phylum Chordata; class Actinopteri; order Perciformes; family Triglidae; genus Chelidonichthys; species Chelidonichthys spinosus. Next base: position 15,167,706 of record CM056825.1, on the reverse strand, counting down.
TATATAATAGTACCATTTTCTCAATAAACTGATGTCAAAGGGAGGAGGGAGGAGGCTCTTCTACGGTGCATGTTGCATCACTATCCTCCCCTCCCCACCCTCGCAGAGCAAAAAGCTCCCTTTGGTCTAATTTACCTCTCTATAATGGAGCTTTACACGCACATGCAACAGAACACACTGGCTCCCTTATATAATAAGAGATGCTGGGGGCTAAGAGTGGAGCGAGCGGGTAGGAGACGCTGGGTATTCAAATAAAATGCTGCTCCACTGGAAATGATAAGCATAAATACTGAACACGCCGCCATAAAACAAATGCAGTGAAATGCGAGAGAGTCTTTAAAAATGTTAACTCCTGTTAAGACGGCAGGAATCTCCCTCTTTTGATGCACCTATTGGTCTGTTTCCAAATCTGCTCGAGGTAACAGGAAAATAGTGTGCCATATTCTAGAGATTGCTCTTCCTTCACTGTTTCTTTTTCTTTTTTTGAAAACTGAGCCACAGGCATGGCTGGTTGGAGGTGGGGAGGGCGAGTATGAATGTGTGGATGCACAGTGCAGTAGAGAGGCTGGGGAAGCCGGTTTCTCCCATGCTGCAGTGCTCCTGGTCTGCCGCTAGGAGTCTCCGCCACTAAGGGGAAGAAGAGTAGAGGAACTCCAGAGAAATCCCTGTATGAGAGCTGCAGAGCTTCAGCACAGATAGAAGTGTAGTGACACCATGAAAAAAGTCTAAACAAAAAGGGGAAACTAACGCTTACAAATGTATTGATCTGGCCAAAAAGGGGGCAGTTTGATTCATCTGACCTCGAGACCATTCCCGGGTGAACGTTTCTTTAACCCTCACACACTTAAACCTGTCTGACCAGGAAATACCAGTTGTCTCCAGTGTTGCGACAAAAGCCATGTGGATTGCAAAAAGCACATGTTTGAAGGACTACCCAAGTAATCGCACGTGTCAGTCAAATAACTCTGTATAAAATATATACAATGATTACTTGACTATCCAATATAGTCACTTAAAATTAAAAACGCCTGGGGCTAACTGTGTAATCCAACTACAACAGTATACATTCAAAATAAAAGAATGTACAGCTTAATACTTCCACAGTTCACCTCTCAAGCGATATGCCACATGAAGAAGCAGGCTTCAAAATGACCGAATGTCGTGATCTTTCAAGCTTCAAATGTTCTCCTACACAAAAGACACTTCATATTCAGGACTTTGTACTGCCATGTCTAGATATGAGAGATGAAGGTTTGTGCAAAATCTTTAAATGAGGTAGGCCACTACAACGGCCCAGCGAGAAAGAATGGATACAGGGGAGAGAAAAGTTTAAAATCCTATAAACTCATGAAGTGTCTGTAGAGCAGCTACAACAAGACTTCACAGATTACAATCCTTGTTTCTTACATGACATTCAAATAAGAAACTATACTAAGCCTAGTCAATAGTTAGAGGTCATAAACTTGTTGCAACAAGACATCGGCCTTTCACTGGAAGGTGGAGACAGGGAGTCACACCACTTTACGTATTTATGTGCTTAAAAGAAATCACACCACTGCCTGAGCTGGTCCGACCTGCATATCTGGTACAACCAGCTGGGGACACTGTATGCACGGCACACATCTATCCACCTCCACCTGTTCACTTCCTACAAACTGTCGGCATGTCAGGAACTGGTTTCGGGGAGTGGCATGCAAGTTCACATTAATAGAAAAACAAAAAGGTATTAAAGAAAAAAAATCATGTGGAAAAATCTGTTCATGAACTCCTAAAATGAGTTAAATTATTTCTTAGACTGATGGATTCGACTTATTCCTGCACTCTCAAATCAGAGTTCTACAAATCACAGGGATTACATTTGACACATAGAAACATTGACTCATTGATTCAATAGAAAACCTCAAAGAATGCTTCATCACTGCACCAAAAAATAGGTTCATTATGGAGGACAAGCCCGAGGAATCTGTTATCGTTTCTAAGAGTGCTGGAAGGAAACCTCTAGTGCGAAGTTAGAGGATCTGACAAGATACTGGGGAGCGAAGGGAGGGGGTGGGGATGATCACAATTTCTATATGACCAATGGATGACGAGGCGATGAACAAGCGCATGACTCATCGGTGTGCACCGGTATTCCTCCGCATATTCCAGCAGAAATCACAAACAAATCTGCATTAGTCATTCCTAAAGGCACCCTACCTTTGCGTCAAGCGTTTCATTGCATGGCGCACAGGGCATCAATTAAAAACTCCAGTCATTAAAGAAAAACCGACGATTTGGAGGCAAAGTTCGATACAGTGCAGATAAATATCGGGCTTTTGACCCAAAAAAAAAGACATCAACAAACATTCAAATCGTCTGGGTCGCCTGATTTAAGGGTGTTAGAGGGAGATTATCGACCTATTCCGATGCAAAGGGGAGAGCTCGGCAAACTGCGCAGCAAGAGGCTCCAGACGCAGCAGTCTTCTCCAAATAGGAGACTGGAGAAGTGGGTCAAGCCATGGCAGAGCGATTCCTACGAGACTAGTCTCTACCAAACCAAAATACAGCTAGATTTGACTGCGAACTCGCTCCCAGTTATCAAAACACATTGAAAAAAAGTGAGTGAAATCAGATTATAGACGTTTAAAATCACACAACGTGCAGGGAAACGGAATGGGACACGGTAGTGTGACCAAAAAAAAAAAAACGACGACAGCCTCTAAAGCATGACAAAACACCGCCTGAATATAAAATGAACAAAGTGAGCAAAAGCAGTAATAAGGCGTCAAAATATTTCACAAACAAACCCCGATATGAAATATTTTTGGAAGTCAGGAGCTAATGATCAAAATGTGGGTCACGTTTTAACCGGGCATATGGGTTCGTCCTACATCATGCGGATGGGCTAATGTGGTTCAGTAGTGCGCTGGCAGAGAGCTCACCCACATAAAACAGCTTTCTGAAAAGTGCGCATAGCCTGCGCAATTTGGCTCCTGGCTCGCCAGCGTGGGGCATCCCCCCCACCGCTCCAAATGTGGGTGAAAACGCTGACTGGAGCCCCTGGCATTGTTTGACGCGAGAGAGGAGGAAAAAAAAACCCAATTGAGTTAATAAGGACCATTATCTTGCCAGTCAATCAGCTGCTTACCTGCGCTTGTTACGCAACACCAAACCTCCCCATTTGAATTGAGCCCCACACAAAAAAAGCACCAGAATGCAGTTCCAAAGTGAAATTTGAGCTCAATAACCTCATTCATATGTTTGCACGTCGAGTCCACCTGCCTACTTCTGAGCTGCCCTCTTCGTGACCGTGATGTTAGGTGGCGTGAAAGCTGATGTGACCCAACTCACCTGCCCATTTGCCCAGCTTCGGAGAGAGCAGCTGTCCGTTCCCCAAGACCCAGATCCTAAAGCCCGAGAGCAGCCTGTAGAGCAGCCACAGTGCCAGGGAGGCCACAGTGAACGCGCCGACCCAGAAGAGAGGCGTCTCGGCCCTTCGGAGCATCTCCTCAACGTTCATCCAGTTCATGGCAGCGGCTCTCGGTGACTCGGCGCGTGTGAGAAAGTGTGTGTGGAGACCTCAATTTTAGGCAATGTGCTCTAATTTCCAAGCCACAACGTGAGAGAGTCCCTTTATAAAGAGGTTGTAGCATCACACACACTCCCCCAACTCCCCCAACACTTGTCTAGCCTGATTTAAAGTGCACCGCCCACCTCCTACTGCGCCCCGCCTCCCTCTGCTCCTCATTGGCCGCGGTACCTGTCTCTCGTCGGATCCGCCCCGCCGGTTGGAGGCATTTGCATGTCAATCAACTCCAGAGCTTCCCCCATTCATTCGATTTTCTCTATGAAACAGGATGGGTCAAAAGGAGACCGGGATGGGGAGCGATTGGACAAACATTACGGCAGCTTCCATCCGGAGTCGATCATTGGCTCTCGCCAGAGCAGGTTTGTCGGTTTCAGTCAGGATTATGAAACCCACTAAACCCACGCTTTCGGGAAGAAACTGCCCACACCACTTTATGAATGAAAGGGCGCCCTCATTGGTGAAACATGTGCTCGTGCTCCCGCCCCTTGGAGGCAGTTTATTGGCTAAAGTGGTGCCAGTCTGTGAGGTCAGCCTGCTCCCACCTCGACATGAGTCACTCGTCTATTTTAGCTATTCTGTCTGCATCACACTGCCGATAACCACTCAAATATGGAAGCTGGTGCAGTGATGCATCTCAGCGCATAGATTCACCAGTGCTGCGCCACAAAACTCGAACACACTCGCCTCTCCTGCAACACGCGCGGCTCCCCGAACAGGAAAAACTACAATCCTCAGTGCAGCTTTCGGTTTTTTTAGACTCTCGCGAGACTACCCCATCGTAGTAAGTTCCCCCATCCCAAACATTGAGGAGGGGGAGGTGTGCTTGTGTGTGTTACATAAACACTGCAAGAGACAGGCATGTGTGTTTTCCACCGCTTTATTAACTGTTTTAACATTTCCATGCACACGAAAAAGCCGGCCATGCTTCCAGACGCTCCATGTTTTCAGCACAACAGGCTGTCACGATGTTCTCCTCAGCAGCACGCGCTCTGTTCCCCACTCTGACCCAGAAAGGCGATCTGCGCAGGATTTCAGTCTCTAACTCACCCCCTCTGCCGCCATGCTCCTTCTCTCTCACACACACGCCCAAACTAAACCTAAAATGATGGCACACCGATGCTCTGTGGCACAAAGCGAAGCCTGTCATGAACTCAGCAGAGGGACGAGAGTACAAAAATGTGTCTGTATGTTGACAGTCGGCTCGCAGGTGCTCGCATTCTTTGACACAAGTGGAGGGATCGAAGTCAACGTGACACCGAGAGGAAGGTGCAGCGAGTTGTGTAACTGTTACAAACAGGCTGAAATGACATGGAATTCTGACCAATTGCTCTCAATCAGTGTTAAAATGTGCAGAGTAAAATATTTGAACAAAATGACACCTGTCACAGAATATCCACACACACACAAAAAAGGCGTTTTCAGCACAGATTCTAATGCATTTGCAGGTTTGCAGTCTTTAACTCACAGCCTTTAATATGACATTTTTGCACACAAATATTTGCCAAGAATTTTCATATGAAAAACAGCACATACACACAATTTAAATTTAATGTAATACAGCCATCAACATACATTGTTTTTTTGTTGTTGTTGTTGTTGTTGTTGTTGTTGTTGTTGTTTTTAAAAGAGTAGCCTCAACGTGTGGTTAAACCGATTACATTAAATATACCATCAACTTACACACACACACACACACAACACACACACACACACACACACACACACACACACACACACACACACGCATGTTTGGGTAGTCCACTTTCACGTCTTGACTCCTCGCAGCCCAACAGCTGAAAACAAGAGAACATGTGGATTTAGTGCTGCACAATTCCCTTTAAAAGTCATTTCGCACGATTTTAAACACGCAAAGCACACACAGAAACTGCAAAAACATATTCAGCTTGTCAATTGCACCTTAAACACACGTAATGTTGCTTTTTAAAATATATCGTTTAATAACAAATACACACAATACTTTTGGGGGTCTGTTTTACCAGTTTACCAGCCACGACGATACCACAACATTTCTATCAGTTTTTTATTGTTTTGTAAATACACGAAGAGTAGGCTTTACCCTCCTAGTATCGACAGTCTTGAGCACACACTCTCACCACCTCCCCCAAATTCTACAACGCAAAGCTTTTCTGCCCCCCTTCATTCACCCCACCAGAGTCAACGAACCAAAAGTTTCCCCACACACTCCCGAAATCGAACCCTTTAACACTGCAACCTCACAAATTACTCCACCCATATTATATTTATTTAATTTGACTAATCATGAACATTTTGTCCAATGTTCAACAAAATTTAAAGACAAAAAAAACTCAGCTGTTTCCTCTTGGCTGACATTTGATTAAAAGTAAAAACTAAATTAAGCCACACACCATATTTATATATAACATGCTCAGATTTTGCTGGCAATACACAGATTTGCAGAGTTTACAGGCCAGTCAATTAACGTGTTTTAATGATCTACTTTTTGTGTGACGCCGTCCGCTTCTGTTGTGCTGCAACGCGAATTTCAGCACCGTGGAAGTGAACAGCGACACACGCGAACCCTCCTTAAACACTTGGAATGTAAACGATGGACTTCTGCCCTGCACAGCGTTTTCCATCTTCACCAGCATCAAACACACACCTGACAGAGACACCGGACGGAGGCGAGCAGACACCACCCCTGTCCTGTCCTTCACACAGCTGTCCCTCCGACCGGGACTACTCCGGGTCCCGTTTAGCTTATGAGATTCATCGTTAACGCCCACAGCGTGTTTGCATCAGCTTAACTATTCAATAGAAGCTACAACAACGCAACACACACACAAATCCCTCTTTTACACTCCTAGCTGTGATAGAAGCAACATTAACGGGTAAGTTAGAGTAGACCCCCAAATAACGCCGCCGACGTTAGTTTCCCTGCTCTTAATAACGACAGACCCTTTCATAAACATCTGCCCATTGATACATATTCAAAGCGTTAAACTGACACGACACACAGAAGTGCATCCTCTCAACAGTACTACACAAACATTTATAATTGTGGTTTTATTTTATACATACCTACAGTCCTGTTCTGATGATGACAGCAACCTTTCAGCAGTTGCATCTGAGGACACAGAGCCGAAATTAGCTTCATTTGAATTTCAGCAAAAAGACAACAATGCTTGTTTAAAAAAAGTAAATTTGAACCTCTCATTTTATATTTTCTTCTATAGAATTACTGACGATGACTGAGGCATCAGTTCAGCAAATATCAGTGGTTTAAGTCAATTTTGATAGCCTAAATGTTTGGAATATATATATATATATATATATATATATATATATATATATATATATATATATATATATCGCAATTTTCGCTCAATGGCAATTTCAACATACATTTTAATAAATTGGGAGCTGAGAGCTAAAAGATCAGTCTTTCAGTGGGTCTCTAACAATTCTCAATGGATATATTTTCACAACAGCTTTGGTTTTCTTATCAAATGATGTTTTATAGTTTTTCAATATTTAAGTGTTAAGTAGAATGTGTATGCATGCAGTTTGACACAGTATACCTTGTTTGCGGTGATACGTTTTTGTGTGCATGTGTTATGTCCAGTTATACAGCTGCGCTTCCATCTTCCTTTTCACCTGTTGACCATGCAAGAAAAATACATAGATATTATAAACCCGTAAAACAGTAAAAACCTAAAAAGCAGCCCCTCCCCCCCCGACACACACACACATACACATACACCAATTGTGAATTAAACAAAACACTCACAGTTTTTGCTTCTTTATGTGTTTGAACAAATCTTGCCTTCTAATAAGACAAATTCAAAGGAATCAAGATATATATTTAAGTCCAACACACACACACACACACACACACACACACACACACACACACACACACACACACACACACAAACTCTCAATCATGTACATATGAGACCAGTAAACTCACACTTTTGTCGGAAAAATGTAGACAGATGTTTATGTACATCCTCTCTCTCTCACTCACACACACACACACACACACACACACACACACACACACACACTGTGCACCTAAAACCATCAAGGATCCATCTCTGTGCAAAATATCTTCAACGTAAAAAGTTTGAATTACAGTTTGAAGATACTTACATTGAAAAACATCCCTGAACATAGAAACTGTAAATTTTATCAAAAATCAGCTAAATTAAAAATATGTTTGCTTGAAATTAAGTTAATAAATAAATGAGGGAATAATTGAGAGAGATGACCGCACATACACATTTCTAACTGTTAGAAATGTGTGTAACACTTGGCAGAATTGCCTGTGTTAGTGTGTTTCTTTCAGACAATTTTGATACTTTTACAAAACATTTTATAACAATTTCACAAACCCTTGATCCAAATGCAACTCACAGGGATTATGTGTGCCTGAACGTGTGTCACACTCAGCCTTAAATGAAGCCACATTCATGTTTTAGTCTTAATGAAATGAATACCCCAACACAGCCACAGCTACGCCAACATAAGTAGATGCCCAGAAAGAGAATCAGACACTCACACTCACTAATATACCCCCCCCCCCCCCCCCCCACACACACACACACACACACACACACACACACACACACACAGACGGACAGTCAGTCATATTCTTGTGATAGGAATTCTGGTAAATCCCAAAACCACTGCTACTTTAAGAAAAAAACATTTCTTCAGAATGTTACTATAGTCTCAAATATTGTCTTAAAAAGTGTGTTTGACACCATATAAAATTTAAATGTACATCTCTCTTCTACATTTGATCTGCAGTTTGATATTTCCTGTGTAGGAGCCTATATAATATCAGTAAGAGCCCTTAATGTCGTCTTCTTCACTGTAGTCACTGCAGTCATCTCCACACCTCCGTCAGCAAACACACAGACACACGGACACACGGACACACAGACACACACACACACAGACACACCGACACACCGACACACACACACACACACTTCAGGAATGCTGAACTAGAGGGATCAAGTGTCTGAATACACACAGATTAGATATATCCCCTGATTTTTGCCTTTAAATGAACTGTAAATGTACCTGTTTATGTCACCTGTTTTAAATGTGATGGACATGATTTTACTGAACCAGCTTCAATGTATCACTCTTGAACCCGAAGACTGAACTCAAACTTGTTATCAACCCCATCTAAATTCATTTCATTAGTGTCGGTTTCAAATGTCATTGTGACTTAACTGCGGTGAATGACTGCACATGTTCGTTATGGTCACCTCATAGTTGATCACTACTTTGCCATCAGAATAACCACATTTTAAGGTATTCAAAATACACTCAGCCACCAGTTTATTAAGCTTAAATAAATGCAGCCCTGCAATAAATCCCACCTTCATGAAGTTTATAATGTCCAGGCTTTTTAAACTGTTATGGGGAGATACTGGCACATATCTCTATTATTCTGTCCACCCCATTTGTATCAGTGAGGGGAAGTTTTCTGTATTACGCAGTACAATTCAACAGTATCACAGGCTGCATCCCCCAAAATGATCATAGAGTCAAATCACTAAAAGCTCAAACTGAACATTATAACCCTATTGAAGTAAGATTTATTGCATTGCATTACAGATTGCATTAAGTCCTGCTAGGTATACTTACTAAACCGACAACTGATTGTAAGTAACCAGCAGATTTAATCCAGAAATATGAACACTGGGACTGACAAACTCTTCTTCACATTTATACAATTTTAGGAGAAACAATCAGGTGAGGATCAGGCTGTTTTTCTGAGAAGGTTTCGGCTTCATTGTTTTTTTATTTGCCAACAACTCAACAGAGATACAGGAGCCTCTTATGGATAGGTATTTGTTCCCTCCACTCCCCCATCTCAGGAAGGACGGACCTCCTAGAGTCCCCCGTACCACCCGATGGTTTCCTGCACCCTGTTTTGATAATGTAAGTAACCATTTTATCATGATCTGACAAAACCTCTGGATCCAGCGAACACTGCTTTAGAATCTGCCATAAATATCAACTGGTGTCACATCAGGTGTGCTGATTACACCTAATGCTCCTCATCCAAAACACTCCAAAACTGAAAGGGAATTAATCAACATGCATTGTTTGATTCCTGAAGCATTTGTGATCGCCATGATGCATAAACCTCACGTATTCTGCTGCTTTCGAGGTGCGGCTAAATGGCTGAAATGCCAAATATCCCGACAAGGTGTGAAAAGTGTTTTTTTTTTAAATTGGTACAAGCAGGTGTGCTTTTATAACCAGCCAGAGCAAAAGGTGCACCATTGGAGAACACAAGCTGTTGTTTTCTTACTAACTGAAGTGATTTATTTGCCACTTTCTCTGACCAGGCATTCCCTTTTCCTTGCTCCACCTTTCTGCTCGTCTTTCCCATCTATTTTTCCTTTTTTTTGTCCACCTGCAGACACAGACATTTCATAAAGATGAAATTCAGTACAGCACATTATTTATTAATTTATTCATGTGTCTATTAAGCTGTAAATAGCGTCAGATATAAGGTAGAATAAGCCCAGGTTAGTGACGGTGATTTGTGTTTTTGCAGTGCTAATGTTAATGTCGATGGCTCATTTATTTATCTTTTAGAGTTGTTTTCACTGTAGTGATATTTATTTTTTACAAATGTTAAGCTGTACGTACTACGTGCCACAATGTTGTGTACTATGTACCATTAGGGTCATATTAATTGTTGTATTGTATTTGTATGATGTTGTATATGTTGTTTTATATGGCTGCAGCATGGGTGAGGTGTCTAAAACACATTTCCCACCCCTAGGGAAATAAAATGAATCTTAATCATAATCTTAATCTTAACTATCCCCAATGTAACATTTTGGATATAAGTAAGGCAAAGCCTAGGTTTTTACAGTCAATTTGACTCTCCTTTTTACTGTATAGTTCTTACATATAGTACGTTTTTGAATTAAGAGTTTTGTTCATTGATTTCCCAGTAAAAGTTGACAATTTGTCAGTCAGCTTACCCTATTGTTTTCATCTGAAATTATGAAGTTTATTTTCACCAGGAATCGGGCCTATTCATATTAAAAGGTCACTTACCTTCCCATACCAGGATTAGATGACTCCCTGCCTGGACCCGGGTGTGTCCCACTCAATCCAGGTTGAATCTCAGGGTTTCGGGTGGTGCCACTGGAAAGAAAAGATGCCATTTGATCGAAGCTCTCCGGCCACCCGTTGTGCCTCCCTCCCTGCCAGCCTTCATTGTTTCTTTCTGCTCCATCAGCTGTGTTAGCTTTCATTTTCTGTCCTCTCACAATCATCATTTGAGCCCTACGAATACACAAAAACATGGGAAAAAAACTTTAATCGGCATGCATGCACAATAAGACACAACTGGCTGCAACAAATGACCCAGTCAACACTAAGAAAAAACACATGAAGGGTGAAAAAAGTTAACTACTGTACTGTCAAACAGTGAGCAGTGGGTATTTTCATATCCTGAAGCAAATATTTAACATGTGAACAGAGTTGGGAAGGTTAGTACTAGAAGAAAAAACAGTCTGTGTGACCACAGGTAACAGGGGAAGGACACACACACACACACACACACACACACACACACACACACACATACACACACACACGTAAATTAATCAAATATGTCACATTAACTATATATTGTATGACAAACACACATTGTTTAGCACACAAACACAAAAATAAAGTGAGGTAAACTCATGAACACAATGAATATGCGTCAGCACACACACACACACACACACACCCTACACACACACACAGGTTTTTTTGTTTCTTTTTTAATTTCTCTCAAAAACATAAAAAAACACAGAGGCACACACACTGGACACAATTGCAGTTCATCAAATGGTACTTCATTCTTAAAAAGTCTGTGGTCACTACAACTGATATTAATACTAATACTTTGTATTTATCTAACAACTTTACTAGTACTATTGCACACTACAGTACACTACAGTCATGCTGTAACTTACATCTATATTTATTTTTTGTAGTGTAGTTTTATTGTCCTCTTTCTTTCTCATCTGATTTTGTGGTTTTGCTGTACTTGACACTTTCACCAAAACAAAGCCCTTGTAGAAATGTACTCAGTGAATAAAGTCTGGCTCTGATATTTAAAGCTTCAACTTGTGACAATTTCTTATAAAACAAATGCATCTGATATCGAATCCCATATGTTTCTCTTTAAGAGTCATTCATTCATTTTAAACCACAATCTGTGATCATAGATATTCATATGGGACCTACATTAAGTGTGTTTGTGAGTGGGTGTCCATGTTTGTGTCAGTGTAGATGCAGGGTTTATTCATAATATCAAAAGGGTTGTTTTTTTTCTGCTAGATTTTTTTGTTTTCATGGTATTTTTTCTCATTTGTACATGCATTGCTCAATGCATTTTGACACAAAACACATCAAATCAAATGTGCTTGATAAACTAACAATAAAATAATTGCATTGTCTTGATAGAAAGACACAGATTACATTTTTCAAATATGTCTTTACAGCACAAATTGTCTAAAATGCCATCAATTTTCATTCCTGAGTGTTAGACATCAACCCAGCAGCAGCTTTCTGAGTGCTTCTCTGCCTCTCTGGAGCTCAATGCCTTTAGCTGTACACTCAGCCATTTTCTCTCTGCCATGAGGAGGCTTCACTGAGGCTGCACTGCTTATGAAAGAAAGACCAGTTTTGTCCTAAAATGACACTCTCACATGGAGAAAAGCCCATATAGATGAGGTTACCACCACAATGGCACTATCCTTCAGTTATTCCTCAGCAGAAGAACTCACATGCCTGACTGCAAACCCAATGAGTAGTCAAAACAAAATGGCCGACCTGCATCTTGAAGGATAACTTATATAAATCAGGGAGGCCAATTAAAATGCAGAGAATCAGATTTCACCGAGATTGTATTATTTAGCTCAGAAATGACTCAACCTGCAGTTTTATTTTGGTGCATTAGAAGAGGTCAATTAAAATAGTCAAAATCAGGCAGGTTTGCATTCAATGCAATGTTTTTGTTCAGGAGGTCAAGACTCAGTGACTCAATGTCAAATCTGTTCAGATGTGATGAAGGTTTGGACACAATTTTACGGACAAGCTTGAGAGTCCATCGAAAATGTCATCAGTTTAGGTTTAAAATGAACCGCTTGGTGACTTATGATGCTGTTACGGTTTTTGTTGAATGACTGAATAAATATCAAGGAGCGGCAGATGTTCACTTGCATTTTTAGGACTTCTTGTCCATTTTGGCTTTAAAAGCAAGAAAAGCATCTGGCCACATCTGCACATCCAGGAGTGGATTAGTGCACACAAACACACACACACACACACACACACACACACACACACACACACACACATAGTCAGTTAAAATTGTTAACTGTACCAATTTTGCCATGACCACTCAAAACAAAAGTTGGAGAGAGGGAGAGAATGCTGACTACAGTCAGGAATTTATTTCTACAAACGGCAGACCTGAACATGCATGCGCCGTTTGAGACGGTGCATGTTTGTTCTTGAACAACATCCATCCATCCATCCATTTTCTACCGCTTATCCTGTATTTAGGGTCACGGGGGGGCTGGAGCCGATCCCAGCTGTCATTGGGCGGAGGCAGGGTACACCCTGGACAGGACGCCAGTCTATCGCAGGGCCTGTTGAACAACATTTTGAGCAAAAGTTTATTTTTGTCTTTAAAAAAATATAGATGTGCGATCGATTTATTGGAGTAAGTGAATTATTTGAAATAATCATTTGCATATCTGCATAATCTTTTCCGTCTCATTTGAACTCACTTTTTTAGATACTTTGAAGAAGTACAGTCAAGTCAAGTCAGCTGTATTTTTTAAGCCCAGAATCACAAACCATACATTTGTCTCAAGGGGCTTTACAGTCTGCACAGCGTGTCTTCAGACCCTTGATGTGATTCTTTCATTGTTCATGTCTCAGCTTGAGTTACTGACCATCACTATGATCTGTGCGATGACCCTTTGCTTGGATGACGGCTACATCAAGACATTTGCTGTGATTATTGTTAGAATCATATCACTGTATCCTTCTTGCATAGAGATCTTAAGGTGCTTTTGTATGTTTGGTTACACATTCTTTTGTTTTTGTTGTTGTTTTTTGCATGCATCTGATCTGACTTTGTTCAAGCTGCGAATCTATCTATCTATCTATCTATCTATCTATCTATCTATCTATCTATCTATCTATCTATCTATCTATCTATCTATCTATATATATATATATATATATATATATACTGTAGATAAATACAAAACAAATCTACAACTTTGTTCTTTGATGCATCTCTAATTGAAACACGCTGAAACACCCTGATATAAACAGATCAGCAAACTGTATTTTCAAATTTAATTTCTTCTGTAAAAAATAATTAGCCGAAACACACGAAAACAGTCACAATTTAGCCCCAATGCTTCTGTTAAGATGGGTTTACACAGTGTGTGTGTGTGTGTGTGTGTGTGTGTGTGTGTGTGTGTAACAAAAATAATCTGAACGTTATCATAATTGCAGTTTAAAGCAGAATATTAATATATTTCTGTTATAAATCATCAATATTACACATGTTTGGACTTTAAGAGATAAAGCAGCCAGAGCGCTGCCCTGATTAGGACTCTGTTATTGTGAGAGATTAAAAGAACCAACTTTCTGGGAGAATTGATACATGACTATTATATCACTCACTTCAGTTAATATTTATTAAATTAAAGTTTACATTTGATGAAACACTGTGAATCATAGTGCCTATAATTTGCTTTTCCAGTGATCTTGACACTCACTAACACACACACACACACACACACACACACACACACACACACACACACACACACACACACACACACACACACACAGAACTGTTCTCCTTCTCAAATCTAAAACTTTACAGTGTGTGTTTGCTGATTGTGGAATCAAACAAAAATGTGCTATTTAAACTCTATTAAAATATATATTTATATTTAAAGTTGAAAATATATTGTCACATGTTGAAAAGGTATAGCATTAGTTGATTAACTGTTAGATATAAACTCAAAGCTTCAATGTGCCAATTAGAAAAAAAGAAGAATACTATTTAAACAACCAGCATGGTTTAAATTAAAATGTTCTATATTTTCCCTTCTAATGTGTTGTATTTCTGCATCTGGTTTTATGAAACGGTTTCCAGGTTTGATTTTGTAAATCCAGAAAGCACATCATCATTGTGTCTGTAGTTACTAGAATTTGTGTTAATGCTGTTCATAATCTGATGTGCTGTTTTGGACGGATGTTGAACATATGGAAAGAATGAAAATGAGTAAGAAACCAAAAGACATGGAGAAAATAAATGTGTCAGTGTGTCCTCATCTCAGCTTCAAGTCATAATACACATTGTGCTTCTGAAAAATAGTTGTGAATTTCATTTTTGTTTTACTTTTACACTTTTTTCTCACAATTGTTCTTCAATTTGTTTAAAATGATATGACTGTTTTAATCAACTAGAGAGATGTTGTAGTAAACTATACAACGACATCTAGATGCATGAACGAGCTCAGTGCAATATGTAATGATGCTAAAAAATGTTTTAGTACATTTATTAACTTTTTCTAGAGGTGCAAAAACATCAAATGTGTAACCGCGCTACTATAACTACTTCCTTGTTGTTTTGCAGAATATTTGATCACCTGAACCTTGAGTTATGCAAAGACAGAAAGACATCAAGGACTGACTGTTATTTGCTTTTTATATTTCCAACTGAAGTAAAGTAGTGGGAAATGGCATCGATTTGGCTTCAGAAGTTGGGGGGACACAATACCTACTTTAAAAAAAACATTTGCTTTTAGTGTCCTTTATAGTTTTTATTTTACTCTCTTCTCATGATTAATACTTGATTTGTAATATTATTATCCTGATAATCATCAAAATATTCTTAACCCTCCTGTTATCTTTGGGGCCAATTTGACCCCATTCAATGTTTAATGTCTCTATAAAGCAGGTTAAAAAATTTTTTTTGCTTGATATCCAGGGTCTTCTCCTAATTTAATGGGGGTAAATGGGTAAACTAACATGATGATGTGTTTTCAATGTGCACACACTTTGGATGCATCAGTGTTCCTTAGAGTCTTTAGCAGTTTTACATATAAGAAATGTCAAATGTTACACATATTTTTGGGGGGCTGTTTAGGATTATATCGAGGTGACTTTAACATTCAAATATAATGTTTAAAAACCCTGTTTTAGGACCCTAATCTAACATAAGCATACCTGTAGAGTGAGAACCACTGATTCTTCACATAACACAAGGAAGTGAAAACTTTGATATTTCCTGCCACGCTGGTGTATGGTTGTTTTGTTCCTGTGAGGACAAGTATCAATTTATACATATTGATACTTCACAGACCATAGGGGAGGAGCAAACATATAAAACCTCGCACAGCAGCCTTCTAAACCAGTTCTCTACATGTTCTGTACTCGCTTCATGCTCTCTGTCTGAAAATGACCTCTAAGAAAAGGTTCTCTGTCTACGAGGTTCTGTCACTCCTCTTTGACAGAGAACGTGGTGTAGAGGAGGACGTGTGTGTCTGTGACAATGTAATAATGTTGACCCCGATTATGATGAGAATGAGACCCTCAGCACAGATGCTCCAGTTGCATCTCCACTATCAGCAAAGATCCATCCATCCATCCATCCATCCATCCACCATCCATCCATCATCTACCACTTTTCCTGTATTCAGGGTCGCGGGGGGGCAGCTGGCAGCAATACGGGATGTAGTGAACAAGTTCAGTGATTACACAGTACTTGTTACTGTCTTTGATAATAGAAAGTTCATCTGACATTGAATAATATACAATACAAACATAAAATAATATATAATACAAACAGTTTCACCGGTGAAAGTGATAAGGTTAAATTTTGTGGCCATAAATGAAGCTTTAAATCCTTCAACAAATACTTAATATTTAAGTATATAAGTAGTTAAGAAGCAGAAATGTTTTAAAACTGCAGTTTGACCTGAATGATGTGGTCTCAGGCAAATGTAGAAACCATTAAGATATATCATTTCTTTTTTAATTCATTACTTTAAATTGGCTTATATTTATAGATTTTCTGACATAATTATTGGTTTACTATAAGGATAAAACATTTTGACGTGTAACACTTTAAGGTTTCAAGGTTTTCCTCCCCTTCCTTCCATTCTTATGAAATGATGCACAAAGTGTGTGTCATGATGCTGAGTTTTATGATGCAGTGTAAATATAATGATTAAATAATAAAAGCAATATACTTTTCAAGCATAGTGTTTGGTCTGTGTCGTTAAGTTATTTTGTAGGTGTTTTATTTCATTTTTGTGTTTTTACATTTGTGCATATCAGAGATAGAGCTAGACAAGAGCTTTGTGTTGAAGAGGTCAACCACAATGTTTGTTTGTGTGATGAGTGAGATGATGAATGATGTCAGTAGAGAGACATGAGTATGAGAGATGCATGTCATTGTTTGTGATTTGATGAATGATAAGATGTGTGTGATGATGTGTTGATGTGTGTGTGTGAGAGAGGAGAGAGAGAAGAAGAGAGAGAAGAGAGAACACTGTGCTGTGTGTGTTGTGTGTGTGTGTGTGTGTGTGTGTGAGAGAGAGAGAGAGAGAGAGAGAGAGAGAGAGAGAGAGCACGTGCGTGTGTGTGTGTGTGTGTGTGTGTGTGTGTGTGTGTGTGTGTGTGTAGTGCGTGCATGTGTGTATACATGTTTTTTTCAAATGCAAGCACATTTTATCTTGAAGTCTTTGGCAGTTTAAGCTTCATATTTCCTGGTGCTTTCTCATTATATAAAAACCCAGATCAAACATGCAACCATTACTTGATTTTAATGAACAAAATCAGGGCAAATCTGAACATAATCAATAATAAATGTATGTGTGTGTGTGTGTGTGTGTGTGTGTGTGTGTGTTGTGTGTGTGTCAGTCACTAACATAAAAAAAGTGCGAGGGTGAGTCAGTAAGTGTTGGCACGAGTGCGTCAGCATACAAGTGAGAATTTACTTGTGAAGTTTTGTATTTCCGACATATGCAAGTGTGTGTTTTTTAAATGTGTGTGTGTGTGTGTGTGTGTGTGTGTGTGTGTGTGTGTGTTTATTGAAATCCATAAAGACTAGGTAAGGAACCGAGTTTGTAATCACTTTCAACTGGACTTGTTCTTGAACTGCTCTTGCTGCTGAAAAGAAAAAAAGAAAAAGAAAATTAAAATAATTTATGGTATAAAACATAAATAGTTTTAGTTTTATTTACATTTAGTATTTACAAAATCAAAACTTTGAATGAACTTAATTAGAAGTTGTTTCTCCCATCGATACTTTATAAATAAAGAGTCACAAACTGAAGAATGTATTCCCATCTCACGTGGGTGAAAGATGAATGTGAAACATCAAATTAAAATCACATTTGTGTGTGTGTGTGTGTGTGTGTGTGTGTGTGTGTAGCTTCATTCACTGATGACGTGCGGAGGTGACAGACAGGTACGTGGGTCAGACTCACAGTCAGAACTACATCTGTGGTAAAGGATGGATGACGCTGCTAGAACCAGGAGGGTGGAGTCTGCTACAGGATGTCCTGGCAGAGAACAGGAACTGCAATCCAACCTGATGTGGCATTTTGCCCTCCAGTGACGCACACACACACACACACACACACACACACACACACACACAAATACATACACTGCACCACACTTTCGTCTGGAAATGTGCCCCCACCCCACCACACTGCTTCATATATTGGTGCAGAGCTCGACAAAGTATCGTGTGAAAATATAACGTAGAAAAGTTAAAATAATTTAATGAATCTGAATCAGTTGTTACACACATAACTGTAAATATGTATTTATATAAGATAATATAACTGATTCTCAAAGTTATCACACATATTAATTCATATGAAGGCAATGTATGGAAACCCTGAACCCAAAAACCTCTCAACAAGTATTTTATTTGTGTAATTAGTGTCTGAAAAGTCAAATGAAATTTTGAGTTAAGATTCTATTTTATTTGATGTAATTTTGAAAATAGAGGAGGAAGAGAAATAGATCTTACAGACAGGAGAGTGAAGACTTTCCCAAATGGGAAATGCTACATCTTTGGGATTTATAGATCATGACTTAAAACTTATTTTGCCTATACCTGCTATACTCACAAAATGTTTTCATTTATTTATTTACAATATATATATTAAAATCCCACTGTTTGAAAATAAACCTGTAAGTTTGTACTAATGTTAAACATTTCTTCTCCTGTTCTTCCATCTGGTTTTAGCGTTGTGTCTGGTTTTTGTGTTTTTTTTATTGCCACAAACATACAAATAAAAATAATGAACATATTTCCATGATCTTGATCAATGAAGACTCAAGTGTGTGCGTCATATTTAGTCAGCCACATCGCATGTGTCTGAGACCTCCTGCAGCAGAAGTGTGGACAAACCTTAGTCCTACAGCATGATGGGGGTGGTTGAGGTGGAGAAGCAGATGCTCAGGTTGGAGAGAAGGAGGAGAAGGCGGTGAAGAAGAAGAGGGAGAAGACAAGAGAAAAGTGCTAAAGGTGGAGAGAAGGGAGAGGAGGAAGAGGAGAACTCATCAGCCGGGTTTCTGTCAGGCAGGATTTCCCCTCTGTCAATCCTCACCTCGGGCCCTGAGAGAGACGGAGTGAATGGGAGAGGAGGATGAAGACAGAGTGAGGGGGGAGACAGATGAGAGGAGAGGAGGGGAGAGAGAAGAATCACAAGTGAGGCAGAAACTTAGAGACAGGAGAAGAGACACACAATTAGTCGAACAATATTTGTGAGGGAGAAAAAAAAGGAAAGCAAGAAATTATTATTTTTAAAATCCAAGCAGGAAAGATGGTGCTGAAGACGGATCAGTGAGAGTTGCAGTTAGTATTAGCGCCTGTTACCAGGTGAGATGATATCTTCTACATGTAGCCAGTCAATGTATTTGCTACCATACTTCTCTATGAAGTTGGGTTTTTTAATTGGGAGTGGCTGAGTCTGCTAATCCTGCACTGGATTCTGATTACCTCGAGGGATTCACAGGAAAGGATTGACATGTGTGACGGATGATATCTGAAAAATGATGCAGCAAATTTGATCAACGTGATATCACCATGTTTATGCTTTACATCACGTTACAGCAGTACTTACTTTATTTTCTGTTATTGTCTTTACTTTTGCTAAAACAACACATTTTGACTGCAGCTGCTTCTACTGCCTTCAACTGACAAAACCCAACGGTGGCTTCTCCTGTGAAGCAGCCAAACAGAACAATGTATTTGTTGACTTCTCAGTAAAATCTTGTCTCAACAAGGCGGTCATTTTACGGCATTTTGTCGCTGAGGTAACGACAGGATGGAGCAGCCACAGTGAGCTGTTGGAGGAAGAGCTGCACACCTCCAACTCTTCAGCAAGGTAACCAACTTCACTGTGTTGTGTGCAAAACAACTCTTCATATGGCTGTTGCATTTGTTTTCAGTGGACTTCTTCAATCTGATACGGCAGTTGTTCTTATTTCTGACAAAGAAGCTGCTTAAAGAGTGATGTAGTTTTAAACCAGGCTTGCTGTTACCATGGTAACTACTGGTGTTGCCAAATAAACCAGGTCTGAAATCTTTTCTTTTCTTTTTTTTGGAAATCTTTACAAAAAAGTTTATTTTTCTATGCACTCAACAAGTGTGATAACTGCTCTTACATTTAATCACATTAAAACGTATTGGATTTATTTATGTTCATGGCTTGCTTGCATGTTTTTCCTACAACGGCAGAGACTGAATAGGGATTCATACATTTAGTCCAAGAGGAGGATAATATTTTAAAGAGTCAGGTCAGGTGTATTGGTGCGTTCCATTTACCTCGGAAATCGGAAGCTGGAGCTGGGAATGACGTCACGCCCGAGTTATCAGCGTTTCAGTTACAAAGTCGGAAAAAGTAGCCAATGGCCAAAAACGGAAGAGGAAACAAGATGGCTACATCTACAAAAGTTATTCTCGTGCTTGCCTTGTCCGAATATAAACACCTTCTGGACAAATATGCGGTCCTTCTGCAGCCTGCAAACACAGTGGATAAAGAGAAAAGTCTTTCTACGTATATTAATGGTTTACAAAAAGTATCGATCCCCCTTTGATCGGTCATCAGTAATGTTACTGTTTACAACCGGGGCAGCCATCTTTAAATGTGAAGTCGGGCTTGTGTGGATCGTCCGACTTTCCGAGTCGGAAATCCGACCTCGGGGCTCGTTCCAGTTGAAATTTCCGAGCTCGGATATCCCGATTTCCGAGAATAACTGGAACGCACCATATTTGTTTAAGTTTTGAGATTCTAAATAGTTTGTGATTTCTGCCTCCATGCATGTTTTTTGTGGTCACAGCATTGAAAATATTAAATTTAAGAAATTCATTCCTGTTTTATGTCTTATAGTATCTGTAGAGAGATCGTTTTTTCAAATGTAATGTTTCAAGGCTGCGACATCACGAACACAAGTCCATTTACCTTCATTGTATTGGCGTGGAGACAGAATCACAGACAAACATCTAAAAACCTGGAGAAATAATCAACACTCTTGTTAACTAGATACTACTAGAGGTAAGGGAGATTGAGGAGAGTTGATACTAAAACTGAACCTTGTAATGAAACTCAGTAATGTAAGTTAACAGAAGACCAACATTTCACTTTGGTGGAATGGTTACCAAAATGCTGTTGCTAAAAGCAGGTTAAAAGATTTATCAGCTTTTAATATTGAAATAAAGGGATTTACTGTTGTGTTATGAATCTAAGTGGTTTCAAGTCCAATTACAATGTCTATAATGATTAATTTATAATGAATCAAATTGTTGAGAGATTGAAGTGGGCTGTGCAAGCACATTTTATCTTATAGTCTTTGGCGGTTTAAGCTTCATATTTCCTGGTGCTTTCTCTTTATATAAAAACCCAGATCAAACATGCAACCATTATTTGATTTTAATGAACAAAATCAGGGCAAATCTGAACATAATCAATATATCTGCACTAGTTAATAATGAACATATGAAAACAACTTAAACAGCACACAAAGCAATGATTTGGTGATTTGCAGGTCAGAAATCTAGCTCCCATGTGAAGCAAAACACATTAGTTTTTAACTAGAAATCACCTGCAAATCACCAAATTGATGCTATCTGAAAAATGCAGGCTTCTAAGGTGTTGTTTTTCAATGTTTTACTTAGTTACTTACTTTGAGTTACATATTAATTTATGTAAATCTCTTTGCATGTTAAACATTCCTTTGATTCAATACTGCAGAAATACAATGTATTTATTAGCAACTATCATCCAATGTAACCAAACTCACGTTTCGTTCAGCAAAAGTGTGAAAGAAACATCAACTGTATCTGTTTTGACATCATCAGTTATCTGCAGACAACGCAAAGACAATGGAGGGACAGACTGCAGACACACACACACACACACACACACACACACACACACACACACATACACGCACACACTGTGACATCTTAGAAATGTGAACTTTGATGTTTATGCAAGAAAAAGTATTTTTGACCGCTATGACTGATGGACAAAAATAAATAGTAGTCTACATAGTCTATGGATGAACGGATGAATGTTCTGCATCACATGTTTGTGTGTGTGTCATCTTGTGTGCAGGCCTACAGTTCGGTCGTATAAAACGTTTTCTCAGCTAAAAATAAATAAAGGGCTCGGGAAAGGAGCAAAAAGCATTGTGCGCTGTGAGTCACGACCAGGAGTGGTGGTGACGATACACTCCCCCCAACCCCCATTCTCACTCTCTCTCTCTCTCTCTCTCTCTCTCTCTTCTCTCTCTCTCACACACACACACACACACACAGCACACACAGACACACTTACACAAATAGACACACCTTCTCCTTCCTATTCAAATTCACACAGAGTTGCAGTACACCAAAATCAGATCAAGACCTCAAGAAACTCCATAAGACCTATTTAACACACGCAGACAACATAAAGCCAACAAGGAGGCGAGAATATAATATCCAGTCACATGACAAACAGTAAACCAAAACATAAAAACAAGACTCTTTCCAGTCAAAAGACATTGATAATCTTTATATTGTGTGTTATACACATTTTGTTGTTTCCTCTCAACATCGCTGTTCTTTCTTTTTACAGACACAGACTAAACTCACCCTCCAAATTAATGGAAAATACAAATTCTATTACTTCTAAGAAAGGATGACTCATTCAATTCATCTCACTGCCGTCAAACTAAATGTATTCGGCTACGTAGCGCTTAAGTGTGTTGTCAAGCGTTGTTTGTAGTCATTTTTAGTCAAGTCAAGTTTTGAATTCAACTTTGTACTCTATTCCCAATAGATATGAAATTGTATTGCTTGCTGATATCCAAGTAATGAATTATTTTGGATTAACAGGTAAGTCTTTCCTGGAACAAGTGTCACTAAAAATGATGTTCCCATACAAGAAAGCTATATTGTGCGTTTCAAGGGAAGCTAATTTTGTCATTGATTACCTTTGCTTATGACACATGAGAACCAAGTACTTTTGTTCCCTACACATAACCAAGTAGTAGTTTTGTTGCTTAAACACAAGTATTTTTGTATTTAGTTTAGTTGAGTTCAATAGTTTTTGTTTAGTTTTATTTTAATTTCCAATGTTAACCAGGTGTAATGAATTGTTTAAAAATGCAACCATAATCCACAAGAAAATATGTTTCCCTGAAAATGTAATCGAGAGTTGTACCTTTATTTTATTTGTATTGACCAATCTACCAGTCATTTGCATTATTTTTTTGTTGATAACGTTAATTCATCCTTATGAATTATCAGTAGTTACATAAGTTATAATGTGAGAGTATGGATAGAGGGGAATACATATTGACATTAATGTAAATACATTGGGATCTATTTGTTCGTGGTAAATGAATAATGGTGTCTTGACTCCCAGAATGCAATGATTTCCACCTGTGGAAAAGGTTTGTCATCTAAATTGGGGGAGGGGAATTTCCTCTCCAGGTCCTCGGGCTGGAGAGGTGAGTCAGAGTCTCCTTGAGGGGATCTTTTTAGGGTTAGTCAGTCAGCTTGAAGACTATTTCTTCAGTGAAGAATTTTTTGACACGATGTTTGGAGTTTCCATTGGAGAATAAGTCGGTGTGATATGGGAATGTCATTTTGTAGGGGACAGCGTTGCAGAACATTACATGAAAGGGGACAAAATGCTCAAACGCAGATTATGTTACACTGTGGATGAGACCATTAGACGGTATAACATATGTAGTCTCTGTGACGTCACCCATAATTCTCCTGTGGACCCAGGCATTGCAGCAGAGCAGACAGTTAGCAGCTAGCATAGAGACTAAAAGTACTTTCTGTTTATTTCGGCTGTAAGAAAGCTTTTGAAGCCAGACTCAAGTGGTCATTAGAGCGACTACTGTGTTGGGCGCTTCCACACTGGTTTCATTTCTCAGCACCAAGGTTGCCTCCTGATAAGACCAAGTGAAGAAGTTCATTAAACACATCAGTTCTTCGAGGTTGTCATGTGACAAACTCAGCTTGATAGTTTAGGACAAGTAAAACTAAAGGTTTAGCAACTAAAACCATTTTGAGGAGAATAAGCAGGTGATGTTGGTCTGACATCTTAATTCACTTGGTTTGGTTAATGTCAGACTCATGAAAAAATGTCAAGCTCTGCGACTAAAACCCTCCACTCCAGAGCTTGTCCTCATCCAGTTTTTCAAAATACTCATTCTCTGATTTAATAGGGAAATACCACTTGCATGAAGAACTAATTTATTACTCAGTTATTCCTGTGCTGTTGGACAGATCAGTCTGTATTTGTCAGCATGCACATCTCATACTAGAAACTAGAATGAAACATTAGTATCTGAGTATATACTGAGTATACTTTAAAAAAAAATATTAAAAACATTTTTAATTGTATTCATGACCATTTCTGCATGTGTGTTTAAACATTTAAAAACCATTTGAAACTATTCCCCCATGTGTTTTCTATGCAAAATAAAACCTTAAACTCCAACCACCAATTTAAGAAACATTCCTCCACCAGCAACAGAATAATTTGATAGAGATTCATTCTTGACTTCACACAATTACAGTTTATATCATCAATTTCAATCAAATACTAAACAAAACTTTACCTTGAGCATGATTGTAGAAATCAAAATTATTGAATAATTGATTATAATATCTATATAGACAATATGTTTGGCCATATAATTTAGTTTTCACTTGAGATATATATATATATATATATATATATATATATATATATATGTGTGAAATATATATATGACATAGAGATTTAGGATGAAGAAATATGGTCCTTTCTTCTTGCAAATAAATGTAGTTAAAAAACGAAATTCAATTAGTTAAACTGAATGAATTGCAAGACTGTTCAAGTGCTGACTGGCCGACATCAGCACCCATCCAAACTTAAAGGACATGAACATGCTGAGTGGTGGATTTCCAGTCCAAGTGAGTGAGCCAATCAGGAGTAGGTCCAGATGTGATGCGTTCACCGTTACAGCCCAATACATGGAGCCAACCTCAAGAGAGTTGTGCCAACAAATCCCAATCAAACACCTGAAGTTACCTCATGAATTTTTGTTAGAATTTGATCTTGAACTCACATCAAAGATGACTGCCAACTGACCACTGCTACGCACATATGTTCCAAACTTCTGTCAATGGTGGAAACACAAACGTAAGACAAACCAGGCAACCATTTTCATTTGTGAATCAATTTTAACCAAAAACAGAAAATGAAAAGGCAGAAGAAGAAAATAACCACAATAAATAGGTGAAATCAATCAGTTGTGAAGCTAAACAGACAGTCAGAGTGCTCTTTATTGCTGACTGCCTCCAACATCAAGTAAACAGGTTGCAACAGAGAAGTTGCGTGTGATAAATTGTCCATACACATTTGCATTCAGATAAACATGCAGATTCAGAAACAACGCCAATTCAAAAATACAAAACCAAAATAAATACGATAAAGGAAATGTGTTTCAAATGAAAAAACATGCTGCAGAAAGACAAACCAAATGTATTAACAGCAACCACAGCAAGTATAGGACTTCTATTGTCTTCATGATTATGCAGCATTTTCTGTTGTGTTTGATTTGGCGGTTTGTGTGGTTTTGCCTTTGAATTGTTTCTGTATTTGCACCGTGTTTGCTGTTAATGTATTTTTTCGGCTTTGTCTAATACATTTTTTGCATTTGCAGCACGTTTCCATCGTATTCTTGTATGCATTTCTGAATTGGCATCGTTTCTGAAGCTGCAGCATATTTCTGCTAATGGAAATATTTTGGGCCATCGTAACGTGTTTGCCCTTGTTGGCCAACATACGAATGTCATTTACACCACTGGAGTATAATGCAATCCAATACAATGACACCACTGACCCTGGCCCTAAAAATTACCCAGAGTTGAAACATCACCTCTCTGACACTGTCAAGAATAAAATAACTTAATAAGGGAGCATTTGTTTCACCCATGCTGTATTACAATGCTGTATTGGCCACATTGCACAGATGTTGCTTTTCTTGTGTCCCACCCTGAAACCCACTAACAGTCGATGACAAAGATTTTATAGTCCAGATTTAGACCATATTTCAAAAACATAATTAAAAATGCAAGACACTGGACAACCACTTTCACTTTTCAAACTTGAATAACCTAAATTATCTGATCTAATCTAATACTCATATATTAAACATATTTTAGATGTCAAATTGGTCAGTGGGAAAATAGAGTCACAACAGAAAAGTAGATCGTAATACCATATAATCTTAATAGATAGAATAGGGTTTAATATAAGAAAAAGTAAAATGTCCTATCCTGTCTCAAAGAAATCACATTTCTATATTAGTTTAATTGTTTTCCTAATTTTGTTGTCAAAGTAAACTCAAATCACCATAGACTGTATTAAACCAAGACCATGATATTTCAGCTAAGTGCTGTGAGTGCATATCCATAATAAAGGTTTTGAGCTTAAATACAGCTGTCATCTTTACAAGCACATATTGTATTGCAACATGTGATATTTTTGTGTGAAAACAAATTAAAGTATGTTTTTACAGATACAATCAGTATGAACATTTTAGAGACTTGGTGGATATGTTCATTAACAGCATTTCCTCATTGCATTAATAGAAAGGTAATCCAGTCAGCATTTTTGCTGTTTTTGCTTTTGCAAAAAAAAAAAAAAAAAAAAAAGAATTCTAGGAGACAGGGATGACACATTCTCCAGAACATATCTAGTTTGTACATTTATGAAATACTGTACAGTTTTTGCCTCAGGAAAAGTAAGTATAACAGGCCTTGTATCTGACATAATCACCATATATAAACATACTGTACATGTGCGGCATATATTCTAATTTACACAGCCCTCCATGATGGTACATCTCATGGCCAATAATGAATTGATTGATTTTTATTTGATAATGAAAATGAAATCAAAATCAATTATTGTGAAGCTAGATCCTGAAACTAGAAGTTTTTTGTAGATTATCATATATATGATATGCCTTTTAAATATATGTCAATAAATCATTGAGAACTCAGATAACAACACACAAGGGGAGACTGACTTTCACATTCTCTGCTCAGGTACAGCAGACGTTACTCAAATATATATTTGCATAGCAAATAGTTGTTTGCTGCTTTATTAATGCTCTAAATGTCATATTTTGTTCCTTTAAAGTGGACAAAGTTACACTAAAGAAACTGCCGTGCTCTTACTTTGCCCACCCTTAAGTAGTTTTAATTCAATATCTACACGTTTATAACTAATATGATCAGCTTATCAATTCCAATGGATCACTTTATGGAGACAGCAGTGTTTCCCTCCAACATTGTAGCAGTGATGGTTCATTTAAGTCTTCAAGTCATGTACAGGGTTTCTAGTGGTGGATGCACCACTACACTTGGATATCTGCATAGCGATAAAGACTAGGTCTAGTTATCAGTCTATATCCATTCTGCATCGATGCTGGAGACTGTAACTGTTGAATGTAATATGGCAAAAAGCTAGATGCCCATCGGCTCAACAGCACCCCATCCAGTTCAAAGGACATGAACCTGCATTTCCAGTCCACGTGAGTGAGGCAATCAGGAGTGCGTCATGATGTGATGTGATTCAAGATTACAGCCTTCGACACAGAGCATACCTCAAAAAAGCTGTGCCAACAATTCCCAATCAAACACCTGAAGTTACCACATGATTTTGTGTTAGAATTTTATCTTGAACTCACAGCAAAGATGACCGCCAAATAACCACTGTTATGCACACATCCTCTGCACATGTCATTAAGGCCAAAACAATGATGGAAAGACAAACTTAAGACAAACTAGGCAACCATTTTCCTTTGAGAATCCATTTTAACCAGAAGAAGTAGAAACCACAGTAAAAGTAGGTGAAATCAATCATTGTGAAGCTAAACAGACAGTCAGAGTGTTCTTTCTTGCTGCAACATCAAGTAAAAACATCACATTGGTGGAGAGGTTGCAACAACTGCCAATGTTGCCAAACTCCCATCATATTTAGGACTATTGCTGTTGCATAGAGAGCTTCATCACTCAAGTGTAAACATGTGTGGTTTTGGAGCACCTGGGGCTGAACAATGGATGCTGTCGTTCATCTTGGGAGGACATTCTTCATGTAACTTGATGAGTTACATCCTGCTGGTGAATGTTTGTCTTATGAAAAGAAGTTAATGTTTCGAGCAGATATACTGCAGTCTACACCATGCTAAGGCCAATAGTAGACATTTGCAGCAATAAGTACAGCAGTGTGCAGGGAGAAGAGGCCATTACAGTTGGATGAAATACATAAGTAAATGAAAGTAGGGTTTCATCAAAATATCTTCTCTTTCACGATTTACTGGATGAATGCACCATTTCCATGGTTGTTGCTGGTCTTTTTTACGGAAAACGACATATTCCTAATCCATTTCCTTATAAACTATGCACCAACATCAGTTTCCCTATATGTTTTAGTGAAACTGGTGAAATTAGATGGAATGAAGGTAGTTTTAAAAATTCCACTCTATTTAATTTGCGATAACATGTATTGGAATATTTCTAAAAAGCCAAGTTTAAATACACAAGCATACAGCACGCATCATCATCTCAACACTCAACCAATTCTAGGATGTTTTCCAGACTGAAACCTTGCAGAGATTGCAAAATGTTGTCTAGCTGGGGCTAAAGTAAAGCTTCTCAACTTGCATTTATCAGAAAATCAGACATATAGGGCTCGACAATCTGTAAAATAAAAAATAGACCTGATCTCAAGGGAAATTCATACCTATTTTTATGAAAATAAATGCCTTTTTTCTGCGACTAAATGTCCAAAGCTTTGTAGGCAATGTGAATTAGAAAAGTAAATACAACCATGACAGTTTTAACCAAATCTTAACCAAAATGATTTAACTGAACCATAATAATACCACTAACAAAGGGGCAAATTAAGTTATGATCACAGTAGCAATTTGGCTGCTATTTAATAAGACTAAGAGATTGATTCAAAAAGTATGGTGGTCACTTTTTATGAAACAAAGATTTGGGGCTTTTGGAGATTATAAACAGTAAGAGTTAATTAGTAAATGAATATAATAATATAACGATTGTTTTGATTGCAAGCAATATGACCAAGCAAATGTGACAGTTTATTTATATTCAGATAGATGTCTCACTTTATAGTCATTTTAAGAGTCTTAAACAATGAGACATTTTGAATGACGAACAGTGATTTGCATTTTTTTTCTCTCATTGCTAACAAATTTCATGAAAAGACCAAATCCTACCGTTAGTCAGTATCTTGATTTTTCTGAGTTCCTTACCCTGTTCATGACACTCAGCATCAACACTATGACCAATGAGGGTGAATTGGACATTACCATTCAGATTAACTAGTAGGATGGTCAGAGCAGCTAATTCATTTAATTTCTATGGACAATGCATTTTTCTTACTACAGCAAACAATCCAATGCCCGGTCTACTCTCATTATACTGTATTTCTGTCTCCAACGGAAGACTTAAACTGTGAAAATAAACTGTGAGAATATACAGTTGTTTTATTTTAAAGGCTCAGTGATTTCCTAAACAGCTGGGCATTATAGTTTTTCTCAAACGGGTGTATTTGTTGAGAACTATTTTGGCTTTCAACAGCAGGACTGTGTATGTGGGATTGACACAAAAGAAACTACAGTAACCCTGTTCACCATAATGAAGGAACATCAGTGCTACAGTGTGTCCCAATGACAACCAACAGGCTACACAGCAATACATGTTAGGTCAAGTCTTTGTGTTTGTGAGGTGGTTGTTTCCCTAAAAAAAGTCACTTCATTCATTGCTTAGTAAATAAATTAGGTAAAACATTCTGAGATTATTATTTGTGTTTATACTTCAAATTGCTGATTGGTGACTGTTCAGCCCAAAAG
Source organism: Chelidonichthys spinosus (assembly GCA_029853015.1). NCBI lineage: Eukaryota > Metazoa > Chordata > Actinopteri > Perciformes > Triglidae > Chelidonichthys > Chelidonichthys spinosus. The sequence goes on along the minus strand of CM056825.1, from coordinate 15,137,615 downwards.
ATACATTTAAGGAATAACTCAACCACATGAATTTTGGCTACATCCACATGTGGTGCTCAAGCAGATGTAAATATCACTGTACAGCCTCACTGATTTTCTCAGCTAAAAAAGATTCTATGCAGCTCTCCATGGGATAATATGCAAAAACGCGTAGAAAAATAAATATTGTCTATTTTTGATGACAACGTATGATGCAGGAGATACTGTGTGTTGTCCTGATTGAACCCAGATTTGTTTTTTTGCAGCCTCTGTCTTCAAAACCACTTTTTACATTTAAATCATGATGTCATCTCCCAAATATAGCTTTGCTCTGCTAAAAAAGATTACAAGATTGTCCATCGAAATTTAGGAACATGCCATGATTTATCATATACGGGTGGGGTGACATCAGGACAAAAGTACTCTCTTTCCACTTAAAGGTAAAATATACTTCATGGAAGTTATAAAGGCTATTCAAAAAGTCAAAGTTGTGATTCACTATAATCACTTGTATGTATATTTGGAGCTGTCAAACAATCACACATCATGAGTCAATATGGATACTTATGATAAGATTATGGATTAATCCTCTATATAACATAATACATAACATCAACATCTGGAACATAAAATATACACCCAGCAATTCCCACTATTTGATATTTGACCATTTTGCATCCCCACGAGTCTGTAGATGTGATACAAGTCGGGGATTAAATAATCACCACAGCAGTATACATCACCAAACTATTAGCAAATCATTTCAGTAAAACACTAAATAGCTCATGGACAAAATGATCACTGTTTTCACAAATACAAAACATCCACAAGCTGGTTTTCGCAAGAAAAAACTTTTTTTATATATAAAAAAACCCTTATTCATATCGGTGCAAAATATGAGTACTCAATTTGGTCATTTTATTTACAGTTAAAGGGTTAGTTTGCCCAAATTCCAAAAAAGCACATTTTCTCATGTACCTCTTGTGTATCTAGCCATGCAGATGTTTTTTGAGCTTTGGGATGTCATTCTGAGATTTCTGCCACCACCCAAGCCCTGCTAACAGCATTGGAAAATTTCATTCAAAAATTGAACAGCAACATATATTTCTAGGGCATAATTAATCTGATCGCTATCAGATTTTCATTGTAACTACTCTCTATTGAAAATATAGTCATAGAGGTGACTGTTGACATTTGGGTTTTGTGTGTTATTTTGATTAAGAAGGTCAATTTATTTTTCCAATGCCATGAGCACCACAAACAAATTTGCATTCACCTCCATTGTTTTGGGGTAGACATAAAAATGTATATATCAAAACCTGGACAAATGAAAATATCTCCATGGCTACAGTTAATTAAGGTGCTAGAAAATACATTTTTAGTCATTTGGGTGAACTGACCTAACATTAAATAATTGACCCTAACTTTAACCATGATCATTGACCGAACTTTGTATAAGCAGGCTGTGTATTCAAAATGCTGTGGTGTGTTACAAACACAACGCTATATACAGGAAAGATGATGCACACACACGCTTTAACATTCATAGCATCCATTTTGTTGTCTTTGTTATGAGAACATATGAATGTCAACCCCACTGTAATTACCACCTCCTGTCTTAGAAGGAGGGGCTTAAAAGCTGAGCACCTGAATGCACCACCAAATGTAAGAGGTTGCAAACCAGCCAATGAAATGTCTCCACCAGTCTCCAAAGACAGCAGGTCAGGGCGAGACAACATAACTTTGTCATGCATTTATATTCTAGCTCTCTCTTTGATACACAGTGGAAATTGATCATTACTGAAATAATAAAAGGAGTGTATTGAAACACGGAGGGACGTTTTGTTTTTGTATCGCTGCACCAGGTCAAGCTGGTAGGCCTACAAAAGACAGCGTTATTTCAAGGGTAAGTAAATGTTAGTGACGTCGAGGTGTTGCCTGAACTGTCGACGGTATGATGACTCACACTGAGAGGTGACATAGCAGGTATTTGGGAGGGGACTTTACAGCTCCTGGTGTCAAAAACAAAGAGCCTAAAGCAGACACAGGGGATGTTACCTGCTGCCAAAGCCTACATGCACACTAACACCTGCTCAACTATCATCGATCATGTTTATATTTAGAACAATAATATTCATAAACACCGGATCACTTTGCTCATTACATTGTTGTCGTCGTCAAGAGAAACCCAATGAAAAAGTATCCCCCATTCGGATGACTGATTATTCAAGTTCGACCTAACAATTACAGTTTTGAATGAACTGCCAATCAGAATCATGAGTGTTACGTCATACCATACTATGATTATAAATATATATATAAACTATAAAATCACAAGAGTTTTTTGTTGTTTTGTTTTACTCCGGTTTCATGACTCGTGTATAAAATGCATGCTGCTACATTTACGCATCGTTCCTTGAACGTGTTTGACCGTCTGAGTCTCAAACCACCAAAACAACAAGACTCTTCAGCACTTGGACATGTAGGCGACACAAAAGGTGTTGGCATGGATGTTTTAAAGGCCTCCAATGAGTTGAAATCAGAAGGAAAAGAAGAGAAGGAAGTCAAGCACCAGAAAACCCTGCGCAGACACAACTCCGAGCAGTCATAACGAGCCTCACGCAAAATGCAATTTAAAGGGTGATTTGGGGTTTACGTCATCCTCTAACACATCGCAGGCCGTGCAATTACCTTTCTCGGGGTGGGTATGATGAAGAGGGGGGGAGAGGGAGCATGAAGGTCGGTTGGACCGTCGGTCGGTCGGACTCTCTTTCTCCCTGTGCGCCCCTCGATGAAAACATCCAAAACGTGGATCCCTTGTTTTTTCTCCGGCGCACAGCTGGAGGCTCTCACAGCAGCAGCGACAGCGCTCACATAACCTGGTCTCCATCTATGCTTGCTTTTTTAGTGTCATTGTTCTCTCCTGCAAGACAAGAGACAAGACACGCATGGTGAGATTTAACATGAATCCGCAGTCGTTCGTGCAGGCCAGCGCGGACGGGACACAATGTGATGTAACGTTCAGGGAGATTTGGAGACGTGTGGGGAAACTTTATATCAGACTGTTCGACAGATAGAAACAAACATACAAACATAAACCATTTCTGAATCGTCTCTGTTTTTACAGTACGCACCAGATTGATATGAACAGGCCTATATGCTGCACAGAAGTAGCAGTAATGAAACGCAACGACTCCACAGGTCAGAGGTCACGCTGTTTCATTTTATAGAAGACAACGTAACCTGTTTTGTCATTTCATTTGGTTATTTTTTACTTTGTCGACGCAAATTATTGACACGTGACCTGCTATATTATACGTGTCAGACAGCAACCTGCAGGAAGGTGTTGGTCGCGAGGAGCGGATGCAACTACGTCTTCTTAGTGCTTTGCTCATGGGTTGGGTCGGAATTAACGGAGACGCCTGCTGTTTGTTTGTTTATTTGTTTGCTTGTTTTCCTACTCGTGCTCGTTTTGCTCGCTGCACGATGAGAACTTTGTTTGATTTCTTTACGTTTCCTTTTCTGGTAACGGTACGTCGTCACCAAAAAACAAGCCGTCTAAACGGTTTAATTCTGATTTCAATTACGTCACTTTCTGCTCTCTGACGTGCGTTTTTCCCACTTCTTGCCAAGCTGCAGGCCTGTAACTAAGACGTCTTGCAGCGAAAGGGAGACCTAATATTTCAAATGCACGTCACTTATTCGTAGACCTACACACCCTCTATGTTAAAACTGCCTACACTTCGCGGCTGTTTCGCCCAGTGTTGCAAATATATTTCACCACGACATCGCACTGATGCTCCGTTCAACTGCGGTGGGACAGAACAAACTTTGCATGTGCTTTTCTTCTCGAGGCTAAATTGAATTAGATCTCGTTCTGTTCATTTTACTCTGTCCTTTCGGCAAGAACATGCTCATATCTGACTTTTATTTCCACTCATACTTCACGTTTAACCAGAACGTGTGAGTGTATTAAGGCGTTCAGATGTAGAAATAGGGTTGATTTTGTTTTATATGTGGTGGGTCAGGCTGAGAGGACGTAGTCGTGTCCGGTTCTCCGTGTGCTATTCGTGGGGAACGTTGACAGGGAACAGTGGTGGGCGATGCTTGAGGTGGATTAACTACTATTCACAAAAACTGGGAGGGAGACACGTGTGCGTTTCCACAGCGTGTGTGTGCGTGTGTGTGTATGTGTGTGTGTTAAAAGGGAGGCTGCGTGGATGTCCGCACAGAGGTTTCACGTCGAGAGAGAGAGAGAGAAGAGAGAGAGAGAGAGAGAGAGAGAGAGAGAGAGAGAGAGAGAGAGAGAGAGAGAGAGAGAGAGAGAGAGTCACTACACGGTCAGTGTATGAGGCAGCAATTGCAGATGTTGCTTATTCCTCTCTATCTGCCAATCTGGGCTTCTCCCTATATTGGATGGCCTTGTTGGGGAATCCCTTGTATATGCACTTTTGCTTACAGGTGTGTGTGTGTGTGTGTGTGTGTGTGTGTGTGTGTGTGTGTGTGTGTGTGTGTGTGTGTGTGTGTGTTTGTGTTTTACATTTTTTGACAGGGGTTGGGGGTTCACTTACATCCAAGGAAAGTGGTACCCCACCCTCCTTAAAAACACACACACACACACACACACAACACACACACACACACACACACACACACACACACTCGCGCGCATACACACTTCCACTGTTTGGCCCACGTGCAACTTGTTCTTTACAAGGGTCTCCCCATGTTTACACTCTGCTCTGCTGGGGGTCACTTGTTCAGTGTAGGAGAGGGGTGGTGTGTGTTTGTCTGGAATCACTTAATCTTGCATGGGTCAAAGTTTTGGATCCAACGACGTGTGTTGACCCAGAATAATCTTTTTTTTTTTTTTTTTTTTTTTTTCTGGACACTGATCCACGCAAGATTTTGAGGGAAAACGTGTGTGCGACATGGCTGCAGAGCTTAGCCACAATTTCTAACAAAGAAGAAAACTGTTGACTACGGGGGGGAAATGACAAACTGTAGGGCTGAAAAGCAACCGTGACAAAAACGCCACTGCTATGGAAATGACAAAAATAACAAGAGCAAATAAGGACAACAATAAAGCAAAAAGAAAATCCGAGCAGAAAAAAAGGGGATTCATGCCCTTAAAAGTTAAAGATTGTAAAATTCCACGAGTGGAGCTGTCTTCCGATGTCGACGTCTCGGCGCGGTGAATGCGCCCTCCACAAATGCTTTTTGGGGTAAGGGCTTCCCAGATTAATAGTTATGAACAGCAAGCCCAGACCGCAAAAAGATTCGTGAAGGACATTATCTGCTGCTGCCGCTGCCGTCTGACGGAGACTCCGTGACACCCGGGGAGTCCGCTCTCTTTTCGCTTCCGTGAATGTATCTCCCATCCCGGCTCGGTTGATTGTATCTCCAGTCATCGGCAACCCGAGGCGAGTGAATCCCTCCAACACACACACACACACACACACACACACACACACACACACACACACACACACACGGACGCATGAAGTGAACGGGAAAAAGAGGGAAAGAGAGAAAAGGGGGGTCTCCGGATGCCAAGGCTGCTGCTGCAACTGAGAGCTGTCCAAGGTCCTTTCGCTTCGATTCCCCACTCCTTCTCCAGTTTGAATTCTCCTCCTCTCTCTCCCCTCTCGTCTCCCCTCCCTCATCCATTCCTTTCTCTCTCGCGCTTTCTGTGTCTCTCCCTCATTTTTTTTTTTTGCTCTCCTCTCTTTTTTCCCCCATCCAAACGCTCGGATGTGCAATGCCCGTGTGATCATGGGGACCTGTGCATCGTTGCGTTTTGTTGTCAGTGTACTCTCTCTCTCTCTCTCTCTCTCTCTCTCCTCTCTCTCTCTCTCTCTCTCTCTCTCTCTCTCCTCTCTCTCTCTCTCTCTCTCTCTCTCTCTCTCTCTCTCTCTCTCTCTCTCTCTCTCTCTCTGTATTATATTCCCTGGTCCGTGGTGTGTCTCTGTATAGTGAAGCGCTGGCTCTCTGCAGCCGCTCCAGAGCTCTGGGTGAGGAGAGAGCAAGGCTGTAAACTGCTGGCAATAAATAGAGAGCAGGGAGGGATCTTATTGGAGGAACCAAACCTCGTCATCAACCAATCGGTGTCTCGCTCATATAGGGACCCCCCTTTTTGAAAGAAAAAAATAGACAGGGCTAACCAAATTGTGATCTATACCGAGGCAAGTGTACACTTATGTGTATTGATGTAGGGATATGAGCATATGCGGGTATTTGTTAATATGCATTTGCATTTTCTCTCTGGTTTGCGTTTGCAGGGCGTCTAGCGAGGCTGCGAAACGGACCGTCGCTCTAATATGGGTTATGTCGTGATAAATTACACTGAATTATGATGACAATAATAATAAACTACATATGTGACAGCAATGGTGAGCTTTGGTCACCTGAACACAAATGCCCACCCCCATCCCTGTCTCTTCTTACGAGCCAACAAGCGACATTCAAATGATGAGAAATGCAAAGATACCGAGCAGAAATCTAATGATGAAAATCACAGTTGCATGTCGGCAAAAGTGTTTGAAGCTTCGCACAGCACATCCACATCGCATCACAACATCAGCAAGAAGCATCTGAGGCGACTCCTGGTCACCTATAGAGTTCACCGGAGGGTACCACTGCAAAAAACGACATGGGGGTCTACTACCTGCTAATTCTGCCCAGAGCTGCGATCGTTCAGTCATTTACAGCGATTTTTAAGGTTGGAAACAAACACAATAAATATGATATCACCACTACGATATACTGCAACAGTTTACAGCTTAAAACAACAGCAATGTACAACTTGACAAAATAACACAGGGCTGAGCATCACATTATGAGGTAAAGAGTAAATTACGACCTCAAAGCACTCATTCTCACACACAATCTTTAATATGTTTTGGTCAAATTTAGCAAAGTAATAATAATCAGAGAGAATAACTTACCTGTTCATTAGTTTCAGACGCCTTTGTAATATCTCACCCCCCCCCCCCCCCCCCCCCCCCCCCCCCCCTAAACAAACCTTAACTTTCTCTCCTTGCAATTTACTGTACCGAGTTGGAGGCCGGGTCACGATCTGGATCCGGATCGCCCCCCCACCCCCACCCCCTTTTTTTTTTGTTCCAGGTTTGATCCCGAACCAAACATATACCCCCACCCCCTCTTCTCCCACCCTCCCTCCTCCTTTTCCTCTTCCTCTCTCCAGCCACACCGCCCCGCTATCACTGACGAAACTCGTCTGCATTCAAGTTGGCTGCCAGCATGCCAGCAAACACCAGGGCTCATACTAAAAACAAGCTTTAGGGAGAAAGGAAAATTTGGGGATTGAAGAGGGGTGGGGGTGTTGGGGAAATGGTTAGTGCATTCTCAGAGTCTAAAGCCCACCCTGGACCCCCATCATTTCCCCCCTCCCGCCATGCCCCAATCTTTTCTTTCCACCCTCCTGGTGTGGGTATTTTTATTGGGTGGTCTTTTCATTTGCAACCCAGTCAGTCACGATTCTCCCCCACCGTCTGCACTGCACAGTGACTGCCTCTCCTGACGCAGCCAACGCGCACATTACTCACTTTAGCAGTCACGACTCGGGAATCCGTGTTGTTTCCACCGATATTACATGCTCGGTATTAAATTATTGAACAAGATCTGGTCCCTCGAGTCGGTATTTGCGCGTTGCGACGATGAATTTCAGAGTTGTTGTATTTTTTTGTTGTTGTTGTTGTTGTTTGGGGAGGTGGAGGAATGTATCGCAGGTGAAGTAGAGTCGGGATTTTGCATGACAAAGAAAGGTGATCGATGTGGGGTTTTTCCGTCAGGTCCTCGTCGTCTAAATGAACAATACTGGGGAAATTGGTCAAAGTCGTGCACGGACAGGGATTGAGGGTGAACGCAGTTATTGTGTCCCAGTCGGGCTGTAGGACTGTGTAAACGCCTGCAGCCTATTCATCTTCTTGCCGGTCCGGGTCGCCAATTCATTCAACACTGAAACCTTAATTGAAAGGGTGATTCCTCAAAACTCTTCCTTGGATTAGAGGCGATACACGCGACGCTCCTTCCGTGCACCCGCCTCGTCGCTAGGACGCAAAGTTATTGTGATATCGTGACGCTCTCTCGTGAAGCCAAAACCAGGAATGAAGTTGTGCGCGTCCTGCTGAGCTCAAAACAGAATACCTCAACTACTTTTGCTGCTATCTTACATTTCGTACCCGCACTGCAAACTTGACGCTGGTTACGCATCTTCTGTTCATTTTGACGCGAGTTGCTTCACTTCAAAAAGGCTGGATTGGTAAAGAAATCAGACTGGTGAGCCGGTCAGACACGGGAGAAAATGACGGGACTGACGTGAGCAGAAGAGGAGCTGATCCAAGTCGCCCCCCACCCCCCCCCCTCTCTCTCTCTCTCTCTCTCTCTCTCTCTCTCTCTCTCTCTCTCTCTCTCTCTCTCTCTCTCTCTCTCTCTCTATGGCATCCGATGAGACCGTTCAAACTATACAGGCGGGAAAATCTATGTTATTACATCGTTTCGAGAGTAATATCTTCCCTCGTTTAGCGCTGGCAATTTAACGGAGGCGGGGGTGCTTCATTGTTTCTCCTCCAACGTCGCTTCGGGAAAGTGGATTCACTCACGAATAAGAATAGATGTGTTGGTTTCCAAACAGGAATAAATAAATCTGTTGGCTGCCAGTAAAAACACACTTACACGTATACACACACACACACACACACACACACACACACACACAAACGCATACAGGCAAACACAGCAACACAAGCAACAGCCCACTACCGCCACTTGGTGTGGTTTCAGCACCATTGCTGCTGGACAGCTCCCGGGTTTCCCCATGCGGTGCGCCTGGTCTCTGCTGCAGCAACAGCTCCTTCACTTCACTTCAATCCCACCTCTTCCTCCTCCACCGCCGTTTTTCTGTCAGTACGACTCCTCTTAAAAAAAAAAAAAAAAAAAAAAAAAAACAAGAATACGGAGGGTAAGACGTCCTTAAGTGCTCATCAGAGAAGGGTTCCCCTCGCTTTCGCGGTTAAGCAAGGAGATGGGAGGGGGAAATAAATATGTGATAGAGACTCAACAGCGCCAACAGACAAAGGGAGTTTTTGCACCTGCTTATTTACCAAAAGGGGTGATTCCGACTCTGCAGGAAGGGTTGTTCTATGCTTCGGCTCTACAGTCAAACATGGCTCGTAAAGCATGCCAATAAATCCATGCCTTACGACCGGGGGTGTTTTTGCGTGCATGAGACAGAGGAGGAGGCAACATTGAGAGAGGAGAAACAGCACAGGGGCATGCACTATACCAAAAACACAAAAGTACACGGAATTAAACATGTGTCTCACTCACCGTGGTGCAGGCACGTCCTTGCTCTCAACTGGAGAAAGAGAAACACAGAGAAAGATTGAGATTATAGTGAAAAGCCGCAACAAGAGTCTGGAAGAAATGCAACAGATTAAGTCCACCATTTGTTATTATGTAGGCTTACAGTGGCACGTCCAAGTTTGCTCAGGATCGCCTCCCTTTTTATACAAGTGATACCCGTCTGTCTATTTCTGGCGCACGATCAAAACTAGGATGCTATTTTTAGGTCACAGTACGAGGTAGGAAAAAAAAACACTCACGAAAGGCATCGCTTAGGAACGTTACGTGAAGTGCATGTAATTTAAATTAATTGTGCCTCTCCAACTCTGCACAAGAGCCCAGATTCCCCTCCGTTGCATCATTGCAGTGTTTTTTTTTTTTTTTTAGAAACCGAACGTGCCTTCAACAGCACCACCACCTCATTCTCATCCTTAAACTATACTTTCACCATCTACAGCTAAAATCAGGAACTCGTCGTCGCTGCCAATATCATCGACAATATTTGATATCTTGTCGCCCTCTTCAGAAGCTTCTCGTCCCAGTGTCACTTCAGCAGCTGGAACTCATGAACGCAAAATAGGTCCAAATGCTGATGAACGCGGATTACCCGACGCTCCCTGTTGGATTTTCTTTTTTCTTTTAGTCGACGGAGCACTGTAACATTTAGTAATTAAGCTTTGCTGACGAGAAGAAAAAAAAATAATAATAAATAAAAAAAGGCTTTTTTGTTGAAGGGCTGCGTCAGTACTAGGCATTGACGTCACGTTTAGATTCTCTCACTTTACAGCCCGTAGAGCCTGATTAAAGACACTGCCGCTGCGTGATCAGATCCTCGCAAATGTGCCATGGAAAAAAATGAGTGACAAAATAAGACATTTTACGGATAATGTGGTGTGCACTCGGGGAAACTGCAGCTTTGTAGAAGGTTATCTCCTGGTAAAAAAAAAAAAAAAAAAAACCCTCCTCTAATGCTGAAGCATCTGGGTTTCCATCCAACCTCCCCCCTCCCTCCCTCCTCTCGCCCTCTCCTCTTTCTCTTGTCTCTATATATCTCCCCCACCAAGCTTGGTGCTGTTTTGGTCTTGGATCATTTTTATCCAAGCATCCAGTGCATTTGGCGGGCAAAATGCTGTGTCTGTAAACCGACGGAGAGGAAAACACAGCGAGCTGAGCCGCTGCATCTCCTATATTTACTGGACGAGCCCACGCACCAGACCCCCGTTCACCCACGGAATAGACCCACGGGGAGGGCACACTTGTCCATGCAAAGGCGCACACATAAACCTTCCTCAGTATGCTCTGTCTCTCACCCCACCCCAATTCAATATCTGTAACACCTTTACTGTACGACCCTCTCCACACACCCCACGCCGTCCATCTGCACTCGTGCCGCGTGGAGATACACGAGACTTAGCTGATGGGATGGGGTGGGCTGAGGTGGATAGTGTTGGGGCTTAGAGATGGAGGTGATGACTGACTGAGTGGCAGCTACCTAGAAAAGTCGGCTCTGAGAAGGGAAAAGGCTGCGCCCGTCGCATCAGTTTGTGCTATTTTTATCCCTGCCTGTAGGCCAACCGTATGTCCGTGACTGCTGGCGAGTGCATAGGGACATAAACACACAGCGGATTTAGCGTGTCCTCTAGACCAAGAAAACAAGGAACCACCGAATAATCAAGAAAACCAAGAACGCGGTCAGTTTTATGCTCTGGATAGTTTGGCATATATATTACTGTTTGGCTCTCCTTTTTTGAGTAAGTATCCCATCTACCCCACCACACGAGCCACCCTACACACACACACACACACACACACACCCATGTAGTCCACAATCATACAATCCAAGAGGGAGCAGTATCAATAGAAGTTGCAGCTGAGGTTCCTCAGTGCACTGCGCCAAGTTCACCGCATGGTGTCGACAAACTCAGCCAGAGAGCACCCCCCCCCCCCCCCCCTTCTACCCCACCCGCCACCCATAGCCCCTTAAAAAGTATGCACTCCTGAGTTGCAAGCCGCTGCAGACTTTCGTAACTCTCGTTGTCGCCATTAATTAGCTACAGGTTTACTTAGAGGTTTGCTTTCCATGCTATAAAACCATCGGCAGACAGAAACACCTACACTCAAAGTGCCCATAGGCTGGTATACATCTCCAAGACATACTTCTTAGGTATAAAGGCCTATCATGTTGTCAAAGTGCAACTCAAGAGGAAACACCGGACGCAACTGAAATGTGCGCTGAAGAGCTATAGGTGCTGTCCATGGTCCTGAACAGCTCAGTCTGTCGTGTCGATAACCTCCAACCTGCTTTTCAGAGCAGCCGGTGTAATTAACACAAGGCACTTCTGCATTTGCAAATGCAATAACATCGCTGCCATGAAAAAGAATAAGGTAAGTAAATCTGAGGCGGTTGGCGACACGTGTGTACTGACGTAAGTCCGCTGCGGAAAGTTGTATACAAGTGGAGAACTAAAGGCACATATACATGAATGTCTGTCTGTCTGTCTCTGTCTCTGTCTCTGTCTCTCTCTCTCTCTCTCTCTGCCCCCCTTACCTTATCTTTATTGGCACGACATGGCAGAAACCAGTGTTGTCAAATATATCAAAGATATAACAAACAGAGTCAGGAAAATAGCATTCTTAAACTTTCCCTCCGTATCTCTCAGTTGTTACTAGGCATCTCGGCAGAGCAGGCAGCCTAAAGCAGAGGATCCCCAAACACATGAACACTCCTACGCATTACCGCAGCCCGCTCTCTTTGAGTGTCTGCAAAATCCCCTCCGTTGTCAATATGCACACACACACACACACACACACACACACACACACACACACACACACACACACACACACACACACACACACACACACACACACACGCAAACCCTCCAAAACCTTCCATTGCTGTGTTTACATCCTAGTTTATACCTCGAAGATGCAAAGGTCAGCGCGATGCATCTACATAAAGTCGCCTTGCATTCGTATAGGTGCAGCAAATAAGAAAGATGACATGAGCTTTAGTTCGATTTCTCTTTAAAGACACGAAGCAAACTGTTCACAAAACGCCAGACTTTGGATGGCGTTCGCCGCCACAACATTCGCTCGTGAGAGTGATCACACTCGTCCTCGGATCAACCGGTAATCACCGAGACTCTTAGTCTCAAAATAACTACACATGGTCTGCAAACTTCCTTCACATTCTGGGTCGGGATTCGCGCAATCTCCAAAAGAAAGCACTTACCTTTTTGATCTAGATTGTCTTTTCTTTTTTTAAACTTTTTTAAAGAAGGGCTTTGCAGGCTGAGACAAAGAGGAGAAATATAGAGGGTAGAAAGCAGGGCAGCCTACAGTCTCTCCTCCTGCGTCAGGATGGAGAAAGCAGGTCAGTCCGATGTGCGTCGTCTCTCTGTTCTGTCGGTGACTCAAATATTTGGTGTTGCCATTCAGGATTCAGGGAGCCAAGAAAAGAAAAGTGGGTTGGTTGGGTGCAGGCTGCGGTGGTGTTGGGAGGGGTGAAGGGTTTGGGAGTGGAAAGATGGTTGGGGAGGAGTGGGAGACTACACATGGTTACAAATGTGAGCCAGCTGATAGAAAGAGCCCGCCAAATCAGGGGGACTTTACACAATTGTGGAGGCGCACCACACGATTCACCTCACTGCATCTTCTCTCAGTGTCTGTGCGCGTGTGTGCGCGCGCGCGAATGACTTCCAGACAGAGACGGAAAGCATGAATGGGGCAGGAGAAGAACAAGTGAGAGTCCGCGCTGTTATCGCCCGCAAACCCACTGGGATGGAATGCATCTGGCGAAATTAATCATAAAAAAAGGAACGGAGACCAAGACAAACGCAACCAGCGGGAAGGGGGTGCGAATAAATACAAATAACATTTAAAAAAGAAGCCCAGAAAGAAACAATCATTCATGTCACAACACAGAGAAGGGCTTTGGAAAAGTGTCTCGGCGACGAGACTTGCAATCACAGGTCTCTCTCTCTCTCTCTCTCTCTCTCTCTCTCTCTCTCTCTCTCTCTCTCTCTCTCTCTCTCTCTCTCTCTCTCTCTCTCTCTGGTCTTCTTCTCCAGCAGTGTGCTATTGACCTGCATTGACGTCATTGCGTCATTAGGTTTCCCTTAGAAACACTGACTTTCAAAAATAGTATCAAATTAATTCAGCCGGCAAGGAGAGGGGGGTGGTGCTTATGAGTGTTTGGGGGGGGGGGGGGGGGGCATCGTGTTTACCCACCAACCCTCCAACAAATCATCAGCTCTTCCCTGGACCACCACCATTTCCTTGGGTGGGGATACCAGACATCCATATCTGAAGCCTAGTGCTCAATGTGAAGTCCCACTGGAAACAATACAAAATATCAACATTATATAAACATACAAACTATGGAAAATGAAAACTTTTATTAAGATAATGATACATAAAAAAAAACTAAGAGCTAGAGCATGTCAAAATAGGTTTGTCTCTCCCTCTCTCTCTCTCTGATGCATGCAGTCTAAAAATATCCTCTAGTTGACCATGTTGGAAACCTTTTCCCTATTTAACCTGCAGCTCTTAGAGCCGAGGGAGCCAGAATACAGACATACAGACAGAGACACAGACAGACAGAGACACAGACAGACAGAGACACAGAAAGTGTAATTCTACAGGATGCTGGGATGTTGGGATTCATGATTTAAAAGGATAAATTATCTAAACAGTAAGCCTCAGAAGACTGAAATATGCCACATGCGTTGGAAGTAATGGTGAAATCAATTGAATTTACGAGGAGGTTTTAAGTAATGGTGTCTGGTCCGGGAGCTGTCCATGGTGCTGAAATGTTACTTCAAGCTTATATTGTCAAACTCACTTACTGTCCATGTTTTTACTAATTCATCCAATGTTATTATTTTTTTCAGGTCTCTGACTCATCTGCAGTAAAATATCATGACTGTTGATCATGGGCTGATGAAGAAAAGTGGCAATAACCACAAACACTACAGATCTGCAATTAACGTGTCTTATTCACAAGCTATGGATCCCAGCTGACATTGGGCGAAGGCGAGGTACACCTGGACAGGACGCCAGTCTATTTGCACGTCTTTGGGCTGTGGGAGGAAGCCGGAGAACCTGGAGAGAACCCACGCTCATACGGGGAGAACATGCTCCACACAGAAGGAACCCGAACTGGGAATTGAACCCAGGACCCTTTCACTGTGAGGCGACAGTGCTACATACTACACCACCGTGCAGCCCCAAAATGTCATAGTTGCACATGAAAATTTACAATTCATAATTTTTGGAGTAAACAGAACAAAATTACAAAGAAATAAAGATGTTTTAAAATGCTACGTAGTTACCCATTTGTATGTAACTGGTGATTGAAGGCAAATGTTCAAGTGGTTAAAAGATTCCCTGCCCACAGTCTGGGCATGAAACGTAATGTTTGGCTCACTATAATTTATACCTGGAGGTCATAGTTTACTCACATGGTCTGTGTTTATCCATCTGGAGCTCTAAGCAATCAATCTTTCTGACCTTTGATCTACCTGCGAAGTTAAGCACAAAAAAAAACTAATTTCTGAACAAGCATCAGCAGAAATATATTTTTCATACTTGGTAATATCCTGTGTGAAGCCAGATATTTCAATAGAGAAACTATCAGTTCTTTAGGTTTTTAATTTAACATGACAAAGAGACATATTGTGTTGGAAACGAGCTGCACCTTTCTCAAAGACACATATTGTCATTGACGTATCGCTATGAAACACACAGCGTTTGGAACATGTTTATGATTTTTAGACTGGCTCCTTTGAAAAGTTGCCAAACCCTTCGTCACTTGGTCTCTACGGTTGTACAGAAAGAAACTGTTTCTCTGTGTGATATATGGCGAGAGAAGGAGAAGAAAAAGTGAAGAAGAGCGTTGTTGATACATACAGAGAGGGAGGGAGTAAGGCAAGCAGAGAGACTGTGACAAAAATACTTCACCATTAGGACTGAATTAGGCCTAATGATTCATCCTCTTAAATTGGGACCCACATTTCAAATGTCACAGCATCCTATGACATCTCACGTCCACTTGCCATTTAGCTCTACACCTTTTAAGGTTGTTGCTGTGAGAATTGTGCACCAAACAAAAAGATCAAAAAAAGATGTGAGTGGCGTTTGGGAGGAGGAAGTGGAGTGCGTGATCAACAGCAGAGAGGAAAGATGCTCCATCTACGCCCAAATGGATGAATGTACCACTAACCTGCTCAGTTACTGTGAGGACTAAAGGAGTAGGCTGAACCAGTCAGCGTATATCCTGGCTTCAAGCAAATGTCTGGCCTGCCTTTAAAGGGGATTCTGTTACTGCTGCTGACCTCCGACCTCACTGTGAACGAAGGGGAAAGATGAGATTTTGCACAGGAATCAGTAAGAGATTCACAGTAACGAGTATAATATAAGTATTGTTGTTGGTACCAAATTGGTGGGACTCAGAGATGTATGATAGCAGTAGCAGGCGGGGTACCCACATGGGGAGAAATGTATCATAGAGGACGTCATCAGCACCGATGGAAGTCACACAGCATTCAGGGGTCAGTGCCAAGGCTGACGACAGCGTTAGATGAGATCCTGGGTGTGACTAAGACTCTCCGACCATGGAAAACAGTGTGCTGTCCTCCTCCATAATAACATAAACACATAAGTCAGTCAGCCTGTTTGAGCGGAAATGTTAGTCTTGATAACGAAATGAAAATATCACTCTTTACGGCCTATTGAGCTTCAACCCTCCACCTTGTCCTTTTTTAAAGCATGTCAATACAATAATAATACCCTTCCAAAACATTTGCCTTGGGTGTATGATGGCCCCCGTCTTTTTCACTTGGATCTCCGCCTGTGTGTTTGTGTGTGTGTGTGTGTGTGTGTTGTATACACACAGGTCCTTTTAATTTGTTTGATGTCCCCTCTCATCTGCCTTGTGGCTTTCCATTCCGACTCATAGGCTGCGTCTTTCTAGGAAACAGTGGGTGTTTTGGTCCGATGTTTACTATAGGGCCCCAGTCGATGAGGGCAAGTTTACACACTGAAAAAACAAGGGATTCTTTGCCAGGGTAATGCTTTATGTTTTGAACCATTAAGAAGAGAAGGGTACAAATGTCAGGATTGTGATATTTTTGTGGATTTTACTGGGTTTAATGTGTATTTTTTTAGGCCTTCCTAATTTGTTTCCTTACAAGCAAGCTTAATGAACTGTGGTAATCAAATCATTCTACTGTTTGGTTAAATGTTCCTTTAAAATAAGGAGGGGTATTTGAAACATATTTTGTCCAATTTGTTTCCTGCTTTAGCTTCACTTTAATAATACACAAAATATCTAAATCAAAATTAAAGATAACCTTGACAATAGGTTTCAAGTCTG
Source organism: Chelidonichthys spinosus (assembly GCA_029853015.1). Taxonomy (NCBI): domain Eukaryota; kingdom Metazoa; phylum Chordata; class Actinopteri; order Perciformes; family Triglidae; genus Chelidonichthys; species Chelidonichthys spinosus. The sequence continues at coordinate 15,120,892 of CM056825.1, read as the reverse complement.
GAACCATTGCCAGATTTACCACTAAGTTGGATTGTTTTTGTTGAGTGTGTGTACAGAGCGATGGCTGGCCAGGTTTTGTTTGAATTTCAAGCCCAGATTAAGGAACCCATCGCCCTCTCCTCGCTCCCCTCCCCTCCCCCTATTTATTTTTCCATCTCTCCTGCCTAAATGATGTCAATGGAAGCAGAGCTTTAGTGCTATTTATAGAATCCCACCCTCCACCTCCCCACTCTACACCACACACGCACAAATACACACACCACCACTACTTACAAACCCCTCCTACACCCAACAGCAGCCATCCTTGGCATCGGATGCTTGTTTGGGAGCGCTGCTCACACAATAAACCACCTCAAGAGAAGAATCCGCATGAATCGAGCCGCTGAATATTTATGAACGGCTTTGTCACATGTCCGCCGTGCGCGCATGCCCACCTGCCCCATCACCCATCCTCTGCCCCCTTTAATGTGTGTGTGTGTGTGTGTGTGTGTGTGTGTGTGTGTGTGTGTGTGTGTGTGTGTGTGTGTGTGTGTGTGTGTGTGTGTGCTCTGTTTGCTCCCCATGCCTGGTTATTGCCCGTGCAGCCGTACTTCCCCTCAGCAGGAGAAAAAACAAAGAAAGGAAAACCCATTGAGAGGGACAGGAGGGATGAGCGGCCCCTGCCTCCTCCTTCTGCCGCTGTCATTCATTCATTCATGTATTCATTCATTCATTCATTCATTCATTCATTCATTCATTCATGTATTCATTCATTCATTCATTCATTCATTCATTCCTTTCCCACTCACTCATTCACACAATTCGCTCCGCAGACTGTGTGAATGGGATGGATGCGGGAAGCCACCTGTTCGTTTGGTGCGCTATGTCTTGCAGTTATTAGGCGGGTTTTCTTTTCTCAGTTGGAATCACCAACTTGAACTTGTGCGCGTGTGTGTGCTCGTGCGTGGGGAGGGGAGGAGGGGGGGGGACACCAGAGTACACTGTGTTCCCTTGGTATGAGTTTTGGGAGCTCTATCAGACCAAGTAACTCCCTCCTCCACGACTCGCCCTGTCTCTTGACATTCACATGTTAGATTACGTAACATGGTTGGGGGGGGGGGGGGGGGGGGGGTTGGAGGAGAGGCGGTCGTGGTGAAGGAGGGCGGGGGGATGTTTAAAGTCTCCTTCCATCACAACTAAATGCACGGTTTGCTGCACAAGTGTCTTCGATTGAGAAGAACTCACGAGGTCTGTTTTTTTTTTAGTCTGCCTTCTATTTCTGAAAGGCGGCCGTGACGAAAATAAACCACCCCTCCCCTTCCAAAATCCATCATCAACTATTCAGAAAAGCTGAATATCAAACCCGTCCTTCATCGACGGAGTCGTGTAAATACATATCAGGCGAACGGCAGATGATCGGCAGACTTCGTTAACGGCGGTTTCAGGGGTCTAACGGACTTCCTGTACACCTTACTGTAACACAGGTAGAAATAGATGAGTACACGTAACTACCATGTCTATTGAGAGGCGGAGAGACTATACAAATCTACGTTTACATGCATGTGCTCAACGTTGTCTCCATTGGCATCGCGTCCTTGTATGTTGGGCAATTTGTGATTTTGTCTCGCGACAGCAGAATCTAAAGAGTTTTTATAGAGCAACCCCGGTTTGCTCTATAATATCCAGAGAGGCTCGTTTGTGGTTGGTATTTATAGCGATGCTGTGTAGGCCTACATCCACCGCGGTCACATGTGCAGCAGCCGCTTCCCTGCACTCCTGCTGAAGTTGACATGTTAACACTCACTGGCTGCTATATTTAGCCCAGCCTCACATTGCTGTTACTATTCCCAGCGTTGTACATGAGGGGGCGGGCGGTGCGTTTTTTAGATATAAAACAGAATAAAAAGTTACCGTTTCACAACACATATATTTCCCCGCGTACATCGTGGTCTCCTTTATGCCAACGACACCTCGCTGGTTCAGGGAGGCTGCAGGTCAAGGCCATGACGATTCCAAGAAAGGTAGCTGGTTTTGATTGGTGATACATGGATGCATCTGACCTCTGTGTGGAGTAACAGGCCAGAAAGAAATTAGGCTTTATCAAACTCTTAATAAACATTTTCAAGATGTCTGGACATAATGGTAAGGTAATAGCATTAAAGTCACACCTTATGAACCTGAGTCTGGTGAAAGACAAATGACAATTGTGTAATTGATGCTCCAACCAATGCTGTCTTTCACTCTTAAATTAATTTTTCTAAAGTTTTTTGTCAAGCAAAGCTCACTTTGGAGGCATTTTGGGCAAACTGCATTAGATAAACTGCTGAATTCATGTCTAGTGTTATTTCAGCACCACGGACAGATCCTATAATGACTTATGACACAAGAGTCATGGACAGCTCTGGAACATATAGTGCACTCTACCATACGTGGCTGTCCTTTCCCCTCTCTTAAACAACTTTTCCTTGGACGTTGGTGAAAATTAGGTCAGGGACAGATGTAAAGCAGAATACGGGATACGCTGGGGAAAGACACATAGTGTCAGTAACATCTATCCTTTCATACATAATGGTTCTAGAGTGAAGAAGACAGGAATGCAAGCAAGCGTGTGGTTACATATCTGGTGGATTTGAGCACTTTCTCATTTAAAACACCCATTAATGACACATTTTGTTAAATAATAATGCTTTTTTCTCTCATTCCAACTGCTTTAGTACACGGAGTCCTTTAGATCAGCAGTGGAGCTCAGACTTGTTACTCTAACTATTTGGTGGTGAGGAGAACAGAGTTCTAAGTGTGACATATATTTGAATTAAAGGCCTCCAGTAGATCATTTCCTCCTCTGTGTATACATAAAGACAAGGCTATTAGATCTACTATGACCTGAAAGTGAATGAATTCTCTTACATTTTACTGATTGCATGTGTGATAATGTCCAGTCAAACCACCTGAACTGAACAACATTGATATATTTTGCGAGAGTTTGTGGTGTAAAATTCACTAGGCCTCGGGGACTCCAGGTTGAATTTGTAATTACAGCAATGAATGCACTAGCCTACATATTATTGCAGGCTACAGGTCAATAGGAAGCAATATACCTGAACTATAACATTTGTATGGTAACTAAAGTTACATCATCTTAATCAGGAGACTAATCTTGGATTAATGTTGCTGTGACTGTTTTCTTGTTCCGTTTCCCCCACTAACAAAACAGCAGAAATGAACCCAACACACAACAGCAACTAAACAAACAAGTGAACGCACAATCTACAGACAAAAGCAAAAGCAACATTTTTGCTACTTTAAGTGTAGCAGAAAGAGGCAGTCGTGCATTCTCAGTGTATCTTTCGTCTGTGTGTGTGTGTGTGTGGTGTGGGGGGGGGGGGGGGGGGGGGGGCAGGTGTTATCATCACCAACACCCCCTCCCAAAGGTTGATAATAAAGTGAGGAAACCCATTGAGTTCCACCAAGTGCTTCAGGACTATTGATTTACTTTCACTTCTAGTCTCACATGGACTCGTACAGTCGCTCCTTCCTTCTCTTTCTCCCTCTGAGGGTCGTCTTTGCTTCCTCTCCTGCTGCTGCCGCCCACTCCTCCTACACCACTTGATTATTTTCAGCTCCGCCGTTAGTGTGTGTGTGTATTTGGGCACGCGCGCGCAAACGCACGTGCCCGGCATCTTTCGCTGGCTGGCTGGCTGGCTGGCTGGCTGGACTGGCTGGCTGGCTGGCTGGCTGACTGGTTTGGGAAATACCTGGTCACGATCAATGAGAAGAGAGTTTATCCTTGTTTCATACCGCCCCCTACTGTCCTGAAATAAGAACTTAATGTTAGACCTTAAACGCACCATATTGCCTGTGCCAAAAGATGTACAGTATTCCTGAAGAAAAAATACAAGATCAATAATTAAACAAATTAAAATAGGATGCAATTTGTGCATTATAAAGACGTCCTTGTATGCTAACATGAGATCCAAGCCCACTGCATCACACATTCACACACACACGTTGCACCAAAAGTCACCACCTAATGGTACATGTTTTATTTATTTCATTTCAGCGACCATTGCACACAATGCTTGACCAGTAATAGACAAACACACCAGGCTCTTAAATACTAAATATTATCATAGGGAGTGTGATTTAAAATCCTTCCTGTCTCTTGTCTGTATCGCTCGCCAAGATCGCAGTGTTCCTCAATGCGCCTTAACCCGAGCAGAAATACAAAGAGACAAAAATACTTCATGAAAGCTTAAGTGACTCGTTCGGTTGGGGATAAAAATAGATCTGGTTGCTCTGCGAGGAAAACCTCGACTGGATCGCCCCCTAGAGGGGAGACTCTGCAATGGCTATTTATGGATGAACAAGTTTCTTCTTTTATATTTCATATTTCCCTTCTGTGTTGTTAAACGGCGTTATAAAAATACCACATTTATTTATAATCAATGTATTTAATGGATCACTCTTATTTTTGCAAATACAGCGTTTTTATATACTGAGATGTGCTTATCCTTTAAATTGTCAGTTTCCTTTGATGTATTTAAGGGGTGACTCAAATTGAAGATACTGCTATGTTGATTACTTACATTAAGACAATTATGTTTTGCATTAGAAAAGAAAATGGAAGTTGAATATGCAAATAAGACATCAAATGTGTGCAAATTCACATACATTTCCAGAACAGAAATCTGAAGATTGGATAACCATTTAAATGTGCAAATGAGGCATTATCTAATGCTAACTTTGGGTGAATTTAGGAGAAATTTACAGAAGCAAATAGACAGAGTATCATAAAATAAACACCTGTGTGTATTCTGGAAGTTTTCTTTCCAATAGTCTGAAAGCCAATGCGTGTTTTGCCTGGTTGTTCCCATAGCACACTTCCAAGTGCATGGTAAAAGCAGACAATGAGGTTGCGGTTTATCTGTCCTTAATTGGGTCTATATACAGAAATGCAGCTTACTCTGCAGCTATTTTTAAATTGATATTATACAAAAGTTGCCGTAATTAAATAAGCCATTGTTTTGCTTTTATTCAAATGGTTTGGGTGTTTTGTTTTTCTGAGTTAAAACCATTCAGTTGCCTCGGTAAAGTGTTATCACAGTCGATTCAGAAATTTGAGTTTAAGCTTCCCTCTTCCTCCTCCAAAGCATCCACCTACACACACCAGCACACGTGTCTTCACATGCATCCTGTAATAGCAGCCCCCACTGAGAGAGAGAGAGAGAGAGAGAGAGAGAGAGAGAGAGAGAGAGAGAGAGAGAGAGAGAGAGAGAGAGAGAGAGAGAGAGAGAGAGAGAGAGAGACCTGTCTGTGCGCATGTGGCTTCAGTCTTCATGAGAGCCAGTTTTGGACCTTTTAGAGTGCATGTGGAAATGTTTTTTGTTTTTCCATTTCGGGAAAAGGTTTAGGAATATGATTTGGTTTTAGAGTTTTATAATTAGATTAGATGCAGCTAATACTCCTACTTTGGGTTAAATGAGGTCTCCTGCAGGTAAAGCATAGGTGGGTTTAGTTTAGTTCAAATTTGCATCAGAGTAAGACTGAAGTTAAGATTGGTCGAGTAAGGAATAAAAGGTATCTTTCACAACCAACTGCGTATTTTAAGACCCAGAATATTGCATACAAACTATACTAAAATCAAAATTTAAAAAATTAAAGGGACGAAACTGTCATTTAGGAGCATGCTCACAGTTAAGTCCTTTTACTGAACAGCACTGCCTATCAGGTCTTAGTGTAATTCACCCATTGTTCCAAGTCCTTTGCTTGTGCAAATATTAAACTGAATGTAAACTGTTTTTTCAGTCCATGGCATAAGGTTCAAATTATTATTATTTTTTGTTAATGAATGTAGTAGACTGAAGCCCCTCCAAAGTGATACAGCCAGTTGTCTGTAGGAACATTTGCACAATGCAAGCAGAGCCTCCAACCACCAGTGTGTAAAATAGTGTGTTCTAAACATGGTAGAAACTATTTATAGCCCGTTCAATTATTGAGAGCCCGATTCTACTCTTTTCTACTTCAAAGCTACAAACCCACCCCCAGTGCCTCAACACACACACACTTACTTGGCTGATGGGGAGAGAGAGAGGTGGCGAGGCAGTGTTGATGCAGATATGTAGACCACAGAGAAGGCACGTTTGTGTATGCGTGTATTCTAAATGTAGATGCCAGAACGTGGGCTAAAATTACCCTCTCCTCACTCTGCTTTGGTACAAATATAGGAGGGTCCAAAGAAAGAAGAGGGTAAAGCAAAACAGGAGGGTGGAAAGGATAAATGGAATGAATGAGTGTGAATCGATCATCAGAGGACAGAATGGGAGGAGAAAGTTAGGTTGGGAAAAAGAACATGCAAGTCAAGTTTGGTATTGTGAAAAGGGTAAAGTTGAAGCAGCAGAATTGTGTTGTTTTATGTGGAAGTTTCTAGTTAAGCTCAAAACTCAAGACAAGGACAAAATGTCATACTTCCATACAAGTTTATGATAAAAATCCAATGAAACATCATTGATTAATACAAAGTCACATAGTCAGCCAATTCAAATTAAGCTCTAATAAAAAAAGAAAACAAGATTAAATAAAAAGGTAGAAAGAAATGCATTCATTAACATATTCCAAACAAGAGGATCTTTATCTTTTCCTACAACAATCTGACAAAAATATTTATCAGTTACAATGTGGCAGTTTTTGTTCCACAAAAATACACAGAATATTTAAAAATGAAAAGGGGAAAAAACATTTAGATTTACTATAACTATCGCCTTGGCCAGGAGGATAATGGGGAGCAAAATGTTGAAAAGTCTTGAGCCCGTTTGATATTCTGAAGATAGGAAACCAAACCCACACACCCTCTTCAAAAACAACAACAGAAAATACTGGATGTGCAGTCGGAAAGGGAAAAAGACGTTGAGACCAGTTTTAAAAAAAAAGAGTAGATGACAAATAGTCCGTCTTGGTGCGGTAAAGATCCTGATGTGATGCAGTTCAATGAGCAATATGTACTGTATGTGTGTGCACGTCTCAGTAGATTCGGCCCCGGCTCCTGTTGCCTCTTCCTCCAAAGCCTCGTCCTCGGCCGCCCCTGAAGCCACCACGCTGCTCTGGAGTTAAACCACAGACAAACAGGTCAGTGTGCACATCATCATGATTATAACCTGGTAGCATAGTTTGGTGGCAACTATGTTGGAATGAAACCGTATCCAAGTAACATCAAACTCAAATTCGACATTGCTATACTGCAACTTATTTTCTAATACAGTTTAATATATACATATACACACACTTGCTGATTTGTCTGGACAAGATTCACCCATTTCCTTCTTTCCATCCATCATTCTCTCTCTTTCTCTCTTAAAATGAGAAGAATTTACTTTTGACTAATATTTGTATTTCCTGGCATCAGTATTTATAACAAAGCACTTCAGATGAATATTATATATTATAAATATATATGGCTTTCCAACCACAGTTTCAATGTCAAAAAATGTTTGACTGCTGTTTTGTAAGATGTATGGATAGTGGATGGGCCAAATCATTGTGTGAAAGGGACACTACTTGTAGTTGCAGTACAATTAAATGAATAATCCATCTCCTTAGTATTAAATACAGAAAGATGTAACTGCCACCGTGCTCCTCACCGTAAGTGAAATTGCCAATGGTGGCGCTGAACTTGCCGCTGGGGGGATTGTAGATTTGCCGCGCGTCCCTCCGGGGCTGAGGAGAGACCTGTTTTTTTGTGCTGCCACCGGAGCCCATCTCCTCAACTGAGGGGCGCTTTGGCCTACACAAACAAAAGAAAATTAGATGAAGACCTAACGGGGCAACAAGGACCTTCAACTGCTTTGAGTATGGCTTCTGCTTTCTAAATGAGTGAGAGCAGACTTACGCTACTGCCTCCGGCTTCTGGACAGGTTTCCAGGACAGAGTGACTGTGCTCTTGAATGATGGAGGGTTGTGAAAGAGATCCTGAAAAGAAAAAGATAAACAGTTAGCAGAAAAATAGAGACCATATACACTGTAATGCAATCCTTTGCAACAGTTCTTTTTCAAAAGGAGGTTTCATTTTCATTCGATGTTCCTCACATTCTGTCCGTAACAAATAACATGTTTAATGTGGATGCTGATCTGCCCTCCTACTATCACAGCTGTATCGTTACTACTAACTCCATACTCATCACACAGACGTGTATACATAGTATGCCAGGCAGACACACAGCTGACAACTTTTCAGCTCAACTAATTGATGAAAGGAAGACTCAAGAGTCTGCATTTGTCAACAACAACAAACATTGTGGCTGCTAACTGTCAGACGGGACTCCACATGCTTCGTGCATACACTACAGCTGGTGACAAACGATGCATTTGTGCATCAGGGTACCCTTGCACCTTGGCGGCTTATTCAGCACTTCAACCACTGATCTTGACTGTTAAAGGTTTGCTGTAAAGCGGTGTTTTGAGTAGTTTTACAGGCGGATGAGCACAGTTTCAGGCCAGATACACAATACTGGTATTGAAACATGTTTTAAAACAGTGCTGCTCAGTGTCAGACGGCAACAAAATAGTTTGAAAATACCATACCTTGATGAGGACATTGATGTTGTTTGTAATCTTCAGGGCCACCACTTTGATCTTATTCTGATCGCAGAGAAAAGATGAGTTAGTCTCAAATATTTTACAGCAGAACTCAAAACAATTCACACTGCACACACACTTTGTTGAAGGTATGCATGAAGTTTCTAAATAGCAGTCGTTACCTCGTCCGTCTTCAGAGCATCTCCTGTCTTGCCTTGCAGTGCTACTCGCAACTGTCTGATGTAAACCTGCAGGCCTCTGGCAAAATACTGTAACCTGTTTCAACACACATTAAACTTCATATGAAAATTGGCCTTTTTTTTTTTAGATAATCACGAAGATTTATTTTATCAATTGCCCACTAGAGGACTTTCTTTGTGAGAGACTCCTATACCTGATCTTGAAGTCTTTGAGGCGCTCAGCATCCACTTTGTCTAGGAGGAAGTCTGGCAGCTTCTTGCCCAGCTGGTGGAAGGCAAACAGGAGACACTCCACGTAGCTGAACTGCAATTTGGGCTCCTCGCTCGCTGAGTTCTCCCCATTCTCTGCTTCATCTGGTGGCAGAGGCATGAACTCCTACACACACAAAAAACATGAAAGATTAAGACCAGAATCTCTTCGTTTACTTTATTGTCAAATAGCTTGGACCATATTGGGGCAGTTTATTCTACCAGCATTTATTTTAACATGTTTTGCACTAGACCACTAGACTTGAGTGTTTCCACTTGCATTCCTCCATGTCCAACGACAACGGGACATGCCTTTCTTACCAGCAGCTTGGTAAACAGCATGTTGAGGTTGGGCTCCAGCTTGTCCATGTCTCCACAATACGGACTCATCTCAGCCAGCAGCTTCAGCACCTGCACACACACACACACGCACAGCTTAGTAGATCCACTAACAGTGTAATATGCATTGTTAATGAGAAAGTGGTGCATGGTGCAGACTAATAACCCATTAACAGCATGCAGTTGGCTGACACCTCTGAAAGGTGGCTGCTACGCTGACATTAGGAGTATCAACCTCAAACCAGTGACCATGTTCATCGGGCCTCTCAGGAATGGAAGTGCTGATTCAAGCTGAATAAATCCAGGTCAGGAAACTAGCCTATTGGTCTAACGGTCACAAAGGCTTGTAAACTGAAACATGGGTACCGTTAGTTTGTCCTTTTACTGGGTTATTATTAGAGCTGTGTTAAATTATTTCTTTAGACAATATCCTTAATGTATGTTTAACACAGAAAAAGGGTTTAGGTTTATTTTATGGCAATGAGGTTTAATCATTTTAACTTGGTGTCTGAGAAATCGTGTTTTGTTATAGCAGCCAGTGTAGGCATCGATAAGAGCTGCAGCTCAATCAAGGTCACCACACATCATCATCGGTACAGATATGACATTTCAAAGTCACTTTAGGGCTAGAAAGTCACAAATCTACTTTTACATTAGACTATAAGATTATGTACGGGTGTGATCAATAAATATAAAAGGCAAGAACTCACTTCCAACTGAATATCCAGCTCCGCCACAGGACTCGTCAGGACACTGAGGTTGGGCAGGACGTGTTCGCAGAAGTAGGTTACAAACCGTGTGGAATGGACATTTTTCTACAAGACAAAAGGAAAACATGATTAAATCACACTTTTTTGTTTTACAACATAGGAATCACAAACCACTGCCATTATACAATGTGACACCCCTCAAGTATTCCAGTTTGAAATAAATAAATGGATTAACATATTTAGAGCAGGTTGTGGCTAACGATTCAATATTTCCTGAATTATGCACATTTCAAGGTTTTCTTTTTCAATTGCTTGCTAATTTGTGAATATATTGACATCAAACCAACTCGTGTGTTGTTGATGCGTGACGTGTACAAGGTAGAATAAACCATCGACTGGTTGCACGCGCTTGCATCGTGATTCACCATAACACCATGCACCCACTTAATAACATCCCACCCCAGCCCCATTTCAGCTACCAAGTATATTTCAAACCTGGGGAAAACACTGATACATGTTAATGACTGAAGATGGCTGATGTAAAAGGGCACTGGTTGTACTCACAGAGAAGAGGGGCAGGGCTTGGCGTGTGCACTGCAGCAGGCGGTCAACAGTGTCTGGGTCTGCTCGGTTGAGGGCCTGCTCCAGGAAAGCCTGCTCCACCACCAGCTCCACTAGCTGCTGTCGCCCATTGACCGTCTGCAGGACCCGCAAGCCTGACACGACACGCATCAACAGCACAAACTCCTCTCCGGTCACATCCTCCAGCACCTAAGGAGGCAGCAGGGAAGAAAAGCCTTTACCAACATGTTCTCAGGTCTGCTTTTATACAGGCTAACACATAATACATCATTGTTTGAACTAAACTAGCATAATGTATATAACAAGTCCTAGACATGTCTAGTTAAGGCGGACTGGATAAGTACTGGTGGGGATATACGTTAATGAATTATGATTAATGTACAAAACTATCTGTATATTGTTATGTCTAACAACAAAACATACCTTAAGCATCTTTTTCTAATGCTATTAATGTATTCATCTAAATTATGATTAAAGTTCACTAATCAACTCTCCACTCGGCTAACCTTCTTTGTCTCTGCAAAGACGTAGTCTTCCACCTCCTTTGTCATGACGTCCTCTGGCAGGGTCTTTAGTTTGGTGGACAGAAACTTGATGGCCCTTTCACGCACTATGTCCTCTCCCTGCAGGATCTGAGAGAAGAGGCCTCCAAGAGTACCTGGGTGACAAAAGACAGCAGTCGATGGGATTATATCATTGCACGCAAGTAATTACAAACTTAATGGGATCACAACCAGAATCTGAACTAGGGTAAAATGACTAGGAAATACACAACAAATTGACTTATTGATACCTCATGAAATCATAGGTTTACATAATATTCTGATCTCAGTCCTTGAAATAAACTCCTTCAGATCTAGATTACATTGAATGGGCTGTGGATGGCGAATGATGATGATGTTAGTAGGGGCAATTCACATAGGAATTTGTATAGATTAAAGTTAATTAAAGTATCTGTATATGTGCAAATTTCAACAAACAAAGTTATGTTGTTTATACATTGTCAGACAAACACTCACAAGACTGAGGATAGGCAATGTTAATATAGGAAGAGTTAGTGAAAATAAACATCTGGGTGTACTGGATTAGACAACAATCCATCTACTGGAAAACAGTAAGAAAGTCAGTGGCCTCTATCAGCACAGCTCAGAACTGGGCTGAGCATTTGATAAGTATACACCACATTATTTTGGCTCAATCAACACTTACCCTTTGCATCTATCTTAAAGATAGAAACAAGCGATCCAGTCACTTGGTTGAACTCTGCTGTATCATCTGAAAGAACAAAATAAAACACAGATTCTTCAATCATTCTTAAAGATTTGTTTAGTGTCACTTCACCCCCAGGTCGGAACCTTAGTCCACCCACTGCATGATTTAGAAAAAAAAAAAAGGTGGACATCGCGCTGAAACATGAGATCAAGACGACTTCTATATGATGGACAAAAAAAACAATGCTGCATCAACAAATATGGCAGCTATAAGTAAACATATGGCATGGTGCACTCAATGAGACAAGAATTACACCACACTACTGGTAGAAGGGGTGCCAGCTTCGGAGAGGGACGACCGTGGCTGTAGCAAAGGGAATTCAGCCAGTACAACCCCTCTCATCTCAGGAGCAACCATGAAACGCCAATGTTTATAAATTCGGTAAGAAACAGAAGAATCTATTGATTTCATCAAAGTAAAGTAATATTACTAAACGAGGACTGCTTCTAGCTAAATCCAGCATATTTACACAAAGTGCAATGTATGCTGTGATACATTTGCACCCAGTGTTAAGTAATATGCATTGCCCCCCCCCAAATAAACATAAAATAAATTAAATTTGGCTTAAAGTGTAACTGCAAACTTGTCTGTTAAGCTCTAACAGTGGAAATATCAAGAGACTGATATGCTGTTCTTTGACAAGACAAACGTGCTGTTATTTTACAAAACTGACAGGAAAATTGGATTTGCAGGAGATCCAATGAACTATGCGGACTGAAAAACAGATGATAGTCACAATGGGTAACTGTCGTGCAAGTAAGCAACATGGCTGTATTTGTAGTATAAACCACCCGTGTCAGTGAGGTTGTGTGTAAAAAAAAATCAAATACCCAAAAAGGATAAAGTGTTAAGCGATATCAATACCTGTCTGGAGGAGCTGGGTGAGAATATCTGCAACTCTGAGGATATTCTCCCCAGTTGCAAACCGCGGAAGCTCCTTGATGGCCTGTCGTCGGATCTGGACGGAGAAAAGTACATACACACACACACACACACACAAGGTGAATGAAGGAATAAAAATGACCTACTTTAACACAAAAAGGTGGGCTGGTAGAATGTTTATGTCTTCAAGATTAGAAAAGTCTAAAGAGGAAAACCTAAATCACCTAAAGAAGACATAGAACCTGCAATTTTAAGCCCAAGCTTATATGAAACCTATGCACACTAGTGTCCTTTAATACTCACGGAAACATCCTCATCTTCACAGAGATCCAGCTGGGCATTAATGGCTGAATCAGCCAGTTCCGGAAAGCTGCTGAAGAACTTCGGGATAAACTGTGCTGCCAGACGCTTCTCCTTCGGGCCACCCTTCACACCATCCAAGATGACTTGGTAGGCATCTTTGTGCTGCAGAATAAAAGCCAGTACATCAATAAACATGTTCAGTTTATGGGGCATTACATTACAATTCATACTAAACCTTACATATATGATATGATGCAGGTTTCAGATTAGAAGTAAAGCCCACACTAGTACTCACTGGAACCTTAACAGTGGGTGTCCTGAGCAACCTCAATGGGCAGAATTGGGGACATTTTGGTCCAATGTATCATCATCATCATTTGATAAATATATACAGGATTTCTACAAATCAGTCTGGAAATGCAACAATGCACATAGGTATATCCCCTTAAAATGGTAGGCTTGTACGATATGGGTGTCCTTCGTTTTTTTGCTAAAATATATCTTTAAAAAACATACAGTCACTCAGCTGCCAACGTTGACATGAGCGATAATCGAACGATTTGAGAAATACATAATTTTCCCAACATCCAACAAGTTACCATCAATATCCAGATAAACATTCTCTTGTAAGGGATGTATTGTGGTGAATATTTGTCAGTTAACATACCCTACGCTTATTCGAGTTGCAACCCCGATTTCAGTGCAACATTAAACGAAAAGTAAGCATATCGCGATTTGGTTTCCTTATGAATGACGAGTAAACGCCGCCTATCGCGAGGTTCGCTATAGCGAGGCCATTAACATTAGCACGGTCACTACTAGCCTGCTAACGTAGTTAGCTTAGCACGCACACAACAATGTTATGTGTTAACAACCAATGACGAAAAATACGGTACAGCAGCAAATCGCTGGATTGATAATATGTTAAAATGAAGAAGTTGGCTTTTATTTACCTGGCTGAGGTTGTCCTTAGCATCAGCAAGGACCCCGTAGCTCCGATAGAGATCCTCAATAGTGACCGCCATCAGCGTGTGCCCGGGTGCCTGCCGCTCACAAATAAAACCGCCGATAAAACCAGACAAGAACTCTTCTCTGGTCGCTTTTACTCCGTTTCAAAAGACTGTAACACAAACGACGCCGTATTATCGATAAATGTATTCTTTCGAAATGGGGACGTGAAGATATTTCGAGAAGGCCGTGAATAAACACCCCTTACGTTCTGCCTTCCCGCTATCTCTGGTGTCCAAGCTAAAATGCTACGGAACAATGAATAGAGTGCATGCGCAGGTATAGCCAATCGCTTGGACGCTCAGCCCACACGTGACCACTAGGATGCGCTGAACTCATGCGCAGTAAAGCCACTTACAGATGTTTCAGATCTTTGCTCTTTTTATATTGTATATATATTTTTATGATATATATACACACATCATATATGTGTATGTATATATATCATATATATAATATGTATTATGTATTACAAGTAAGTACTGCTTTTTTTAATTATATATATTTACTATTACTACTATTTTTTAATGGCAGGTTTTATCTTTGAAACTTGGTTGTGAAAAACCGAAACAGCTGTCAACAATGTTGATGTCTCAAAAGAACAGTAAGACCAATCTAAATTCAGAGCTCTGCTCATCAAGCAATAATGTCAACTGGTGTTTTTAATGTATAATTATAGAATATGTCCATCTTATGGCAGACTCGGGTTCATTCACTTGACATAATGTCATACATGTGATATGTGATGTGTATGTGATACAAAGGCATGTCACCTGACTAAAATCTGTACTTTGACCTCTAACAACAAATGATAAAAAAAAAACGATACATCAAAACACAAAGTCAGTGCAAACGCTTTTACTTAACTAATTAGTCGCAACAACAATTCTGTACAAGCAATTTCCTCTTCCAATAAACTGTTTCTGGCATAAAATGAATGTTGAAACACAAGGAAATCCAATTAAATGAGGTTTCACAGGAACCTTATTCCTGCTCCAAACTGGACCCCGTCACAGATCCTGCAAAGAATGGAGAAATCAGATGAAAATAATATCAAAGTATAGATTATTTCATGTTATGGATACTATGCAAGGGACATGAGTGTCTTGAAAGAGTGAACTTCACATGTGTATGCAATGTTATCATATGTATCTACACGATTGTTTAAAAAAAAAAAAACTATAAAAAGGGAACTGTGGTAATTTTCATCCTGGATCCCCTTTTCTCATGTTATTGTGTGTTAGTGAATAACGGGGACAATCATTTTTTAAATTGGTTGAGTATTGATCAAGAGCACTGCAGCCAACAGGCTGGAAGGGCAATTGCACACTGTCAGTGTACATTACGTCCAATCAAAGTGCTTGTTTTTGCCACTGACATGCTCAGATTGTTTTTATTACTGTCTGACAGCATAATGGAAAGGATCCTGCAGAGATGGGTGGAGGAGAATTCTTGTTCTGAAATCTTGAGAGTGGACGTTGTGTTGTGCTGGAGTGCAGAAAGCATAGCGGTTATCTAAAAGATTTTCAGTGTCATGGCCGAATCTTTAGATGATTTCAATAATGTGGATGAAGTCTTTGAATTTGCTGGATGGACGTATTTATTTTTGCCAGGGCACGGATGAAGAGCTTCTTCAAATGATCGAGGAGAGAAGGAGAGTCAACAGGCAGAGGAGGGTGAACCAGCTGCTGCAGGGCCACGAAACTAGGGAGACTGCTGGTGTTAGGGATGACTGTGCCGTAGGGCGAGAGGGGGTTGTTCTTTAATCACAAGGTTGGCGATTCGATACCTGGTTCCTCCTGTCCACACGTGGAAGTTTTCTTGAGCAAGACTAATGCCCAAGTGGCTCACCAGGCGCTTTAACGCAGGACCCATGTTCAGGCAGTTTCAATGGGATTGTTTGGTCTGTTCTGGTCCTTTCTAACTTAATCATTCATGGTTTGTTTGCAGTGATCCTATTAGTGTTTACCCAGCTTGCAGTGATGCTCTTAGTGTTTACCCAGTGTGCAATGGAAATTGTCTTAGCTAAAGAAAAAAAAAAAGAAGAAAAAAAGATACCCCAACCAGCCTTACCTGTCTCCACTCTGGACTCCCATGGGAATGCAGTAGTTCAGCTCCAGTCTGGCAATGTTCCCCAAACGCAGCACAATACCAAGCCCATATGACCAACGGATGCATTCTGCCAATTTCTTCAAATGTGCTTGTGGCCCTTCACCTGAGTAAAGGCAAACACATGTATAAAATCAGACATGAAACAAGGGCATCTGCATGCACTAATATTTTGAGCTATGACCGATTAAGGCGCATCTCTTCCCAAACCAGAACTAGATATGAGTTCTAGATAACAAAGATGTAAAACAATGACCCATGCCTTTCTAATATAATTCAGTCATACATTACAACTTCTTGTCCATGAAACATGTATGTATTCCCCAGTATTCACCATAGTTGAGGTTACAAAGGTTTCCGGCATTGAGGAAGAAGTGTGTTCTGAAGAGGTCACCAAATCCCCCCCTGCCTGGTCTGAAGGGTAGAGGGGTGTAGAGGTGGAGGCCTCCAGCCCAGTATCCCTCTCCTCCCAGGTAGTCACCTGCCATATCAATAATTCCAGCACACAACTTTTCAATAAACATCAAACTTCAGTCTGGTTACCAAGCAACTCAGCCAAGTTAGTGTCTCACCTTCACTCTGTGGGCCCATACTGTACATACTGAATCCCCTGATACTGGTGGGGCCACCTAGATAGAACCTAAGAGGTCGAGAAGAAACAGAAAACAAGCTTACAAGAAATTCAGTTTTTAATTTAATATACTTCACACATTAAGCAATTCCTATCAAACATTATACTCCCTGAGACATAATACAGTCAAACCAGAACACACAGATTTTTTTAGATACGAGACCTACACTATCTAAGAACACATACAGTATATCTGCAACGTCTAAACATAGATAAATCTTAGAACTCATAGAAATAAAAAGACAATCCTTGTAAGTGCAGAACTTGCCTGATACTCAGGGTTTGGTTACTCAAAGTAATCAGTGATAGTTGTCTATATGTATGGGTACAATGAAAACAGGAACTGCTCATTCTTAGTTACTTCAGGATAATTGGCCAAAATGTAATCAAGATGTAAATTAAAAAACAATTGGTCTCAAATGTAGAGACTCAAAAGACCTGTGTTCTTGTGGATAATGGCAATAGGGTGGTGCATTGTAATCCGGTACCTGTCTGCTATGCTTGTTGGCTTGTCACCAATGGGTAGGAGCAAACCGCCCCACAACGAGGCAGAGAGGACCTGGAGGAGAAATTCAGAGGTTTTCGTAAAGGGCACAGAATGTCAAGTTGTTTGACATAAGACATATGACTGGCACGAGAAAGAAGCTCCCAAGGTCTTTGGATATTATTCTGTTAGTCATTAATTCATTTTTCTGCTAACAGACCATTTTCACAAAAGCCTAAATATATGAAATGACATTATTTAATAGGACCTTGTACTTTGCCCCAGTAAAACCTCTTAAAGTTAAATTGTCTTTAGTGCCTTTAGATGAGATGATTTGCTAAATGACTGAAATGTTAAATGTGGAATCTCACAGAGTCCCAGAAGAGTGTTTTGTTGTATTGGATCTCAAAGTCCTCCTTCAAGAAACTGGCATCTCCCCCAGTGTAACCAGCAAGTTCCTACACAGCCACAACAGAAAACCTCAGCTTGGAACACAATCAGTCACATTGTTGTCATCGAGCATTTAAAAAAAAACTCTGGCTTAGTGTTAATCAACAAACCTGGTGGATCTTCAACAGGCCACCTTTCCTGGGAAGAATCGAGGAGTTTCTTGTGTCGATGATCATAGAATGCTTAAAAAAACAAAATAGCACTGATCACAAAACTAGTGCTAAATACTGCTAAGCACTCAATACCAGTGCCATTATTGCCATAAATTCTCTGACAGAAGACCACAACTACTTTAAATCCCACAGTAACATTTCCAATGTAAAATGAGAGATAAACACCGAAAGAGAGGACTTGAGGGAATGGCCGCTCTCCTTCCGGACGGCAAATGAGGCAGTTCGAGCCAGGCAGCCCAGCTCTCTCCACACTCCCTCCCACTTCAGGGTTTGGTTGGTCTTCCACACAGGGAACTGTGGGTGATAAATTAGTAATAAGACACCAGTTTAATACGTATGTTTGTACAGATCTCAAGCAGTAAATGAGCATAAATTGTTGTAACATAGCAACATTATTATTATTATTATTATTATTTGCATCATTATGAAAATAATGTGTTTTACAAACAACATTTAAATGGCACAAAATGGGGAAAAAAATAGGCACATAATAAATAACAAGTGTTTACGCTTAGTTCTCCTGAGATGCCTCGATCTGTCTCCCTCAGTGAACTCCACGGAAACTGACCCGTTACTTTGTATATGTTGAGTGAGATACTGGAAGTGAAAAAAGAAAAGAAGAAAGGTCAATACCCTGTTCCTTTGTGATTATAAAATATATCCATCTACAGTTAGAGTAATATGAGTGCTGTCAACATTAACGCGTTAAATATTTCATAATTAACGCGTTAATTTTTTTTTTAACAAAATTAATGCAGCTGTGTTTTGTTTACTTCCCGTTGCGGCTGACGTAAGACTTATGACGAATCGCGATCACCGAGCAGTTTTTTTTCATTATCCCTGTAATTTGTCTGCGTGAGAAACACTAGATGTGGCGTGTGCTGCTTTGTCCTCTGATTATGTAAACAGACTGGTCTGTCTCCGTGATGGGCTGAATGTAAGGGAGGACTAAGCTGACTTGTTGTTCTATGGAGTGAAAAGGATTTATCATTATCATTTCCTTGTTCAATTTTCCATATTTGCATGTTCTATTGTGGACCTTTTTGAAATGTTCCGTTAGTGCATATAAGAAATATGCCTTTTTCAAGCTGACAGTTAATTTTGATGGCCTTATTGGTTTCTTTGGAAATCTGTAGTTCACATGAGAGAATCTGTGCTTAAAGTTAAAAAAGTATTTGAATTTAAATACTTTCTTTGTGTTGATTCTACATAAATTCCATCATTTTACATTTAAATATCCATTATAACATACTTTATTCTTAAGAAGAAAGAAAGCGATCAATTGCGATTAATTGCAATTAATTACGGCAAATTGTGCGATTAATTAGTTGTTTTTTTAATCGATTGACAGCACTAATTAATATATATATAAATATAAATATATATATATATATATATATAAATATATAACGTATAGCAAAGCTATAAGCTTTCCTGCAGATGCATACAATGTATCAAGCTGTCACAATATAATAAGTGTATTTTATAAAGCTGCTCATATCTTACTTGCGTTCAAAGTGTCCTGGTTGAGGTTTGAAGAACGACAGGCCGTAGGAGGTCTCTTTTGTGCCATAGGAGAACTGGAAGGTCATTTTCTCTGCCCGACCTAATACGTTGGGTAACTTTAAGCCCAGTACCTGAAAATGAAAACAGGAGAGGTTGAGTTTCCAATGTGAATTTAGAAGGAATCAAACTAATAAAAAGGTGATAGTGGCTGAGTCGGTGGAGGGTTGTCCTTCAACCACAAGGTCGGTTTGGTCCCTGGCCCCTACAAGACTAATTTCATTGACTTAGACTTACAAAGATATTTAATAACACACATGTCGAAGTATCCTTGAGAAAGACACTAGACATTAAGAAATTACACTATCATAGCACTCACCATGCTTCCCTCATTGTTTCCAACCATGGTGTTGTAGCTGCCTGTCATCCGTCTCAGCTCGGTGACTTCAAACGTCACGTCGAGGCCATTAGGAAGAGCATCCTCACCTGAAGAGAACAGAATACAAACTCAGTATAAAATGACATCTACAACCCAATTGAATGGTTCAACACAGGAAATGAATCCTTATTTTGTACATTTATTTGACAAATGCATGTGTGACAGTAAGACCGTGAACTGACTGACCTCGTGAGGTGTCAATAACAACTTCCACTTTTCTGAAAATACCAAGACGCAGCAGCTTCTGTCGAGCTTCATGGGACTTTCGCATCACCTGCACAACAAAGTGAATCGTGTTTGGATGCGATTAACAACTTTTCACCAGAATAAATTGAACACTGATCAGTACACCTGTATCAACATTCACCCACATCAATCAAGTTCTTTGCCCGGAAAACATCTGAGATTTCATAAGTCAACAGGTCCTCCTTGGTTCTTCCGAGCCCATCTATGTGCACTCGTTGAACAACAACCTGAAAAACACAAGAGACAGAAAGAATTAAGAACCCTAGCCAAAAAAACTATTATTTAATTTACAGTTGTGTTATGGATATGTGGCAATGAATGACTACTTCCTTTACTAACAAAGCACAAGTCTAGAATCTCTGGTGTAATTACTTTCTGGAACAAAACAAATCTTACATTTTTGTTTTCAAGAACTTCTTGCTTTGGTTCATTCTCAATTTCCGGAGCCTCGATGTCATCAGGTTGAACTCCTAGCTCTGGCCCTTGCATGGGCAGAGGGTCCAGGCTCTGCAACACAAAATACGAGGGGGGGGGGAATCATTCATACCGTGTTTTACCAATCAAATAAATGGCAGTGGATAATGAAGAAGAGGGTTTATTATCATTATAATTGTACATGTGGGGTTGGCTATTCTACAACAGTTAAGTTCCCGGTAGAAGAGCAGAGCTGTTACTAGTGATTATTTTACGGATAATATCCTTATTATTTTCTTGATTGCATCAGAGCTACACCACTTCATAAACCCGATATACAATTTACATAATACAAGAAGAAGAAGAAGAAGAAGAAGAGAAGAAGAAAAAATCCATTTTATCATACATGCATTACAAAAAAAGAAATGTTGCATGGTAAAATAAACTAGATAAATTAGATAGATTAGAACAGAAGTAACATGGAGTTAAAGGACAAGTACACAGCTTTATATTTCCCTTTAACACTATTTATTGCATTTCATTTGTAACTACTCTGGCTGAGGCTACAGCCTGTACAAAACACATGAAAACGAACAACGAGTAAGTAACGGTGTAACAAACACGAAGACTACAAGTTTTTTTCAAAACAACTGCAGCAAGACTACAGTGAGTGGACGCGTCACTAGTATCAGTCATTACCGTAATTGTTGTGAATGTATGTCTAAAACCCGCAGCAGACGGCGTGTTTACGTTTCACTGTGAAGTTAAAAACGAACCAGCTGGGAATTGGTTGAGTGTCTTTTAGTCCCAGAGCTGGAAGCCTGAGCCTGGTTGGACCTTATTGAATGTACAGTGTGGCCTTTTCTTGCAGCAGCCGCTCTGTCAGATAACTAAGTGACCACACGAAGAGGTCGAAGTCCGAGCGAACACGGTCACCGCAGCTTTCCTTACCCTGGCGTGGACGGTGCCCATGCTGAGCTCCGCAGGGCGCTGTCCCGGGAAATATGGGCGAAACGGTGGCTGGAAAAATATTAATTTAACCTACAAGCAACCGGAGAAAGGCGACGAGGCTCCGTAAAAGGAGGCGGCCATGTCACTTCCCGACCACGCCTTCTGCTGGTGCGCATTCAACACAGCAACGCTGCGAAATGTAAAACAAGTCAGATAAAATAACATTTTAAGTATATGTACACTACCACTGTTTCTACTGTTCTTTGTTATGATATATTCAATTATAAAATAGTATTAATTTTATTATTGCATGTCTTACTATTACAACTACTACGAATAATAATGGTAATAACGTTTTTTGTAAAAAAAAAAAAAAAAACAACAACAACAACAAAAAACATTCATTATCTGATTATCTAGAACTGATTAACATTAACTAACTGAATTTGACCTGTTTTTGTAATATAGGCAACAATAATTACACTTACCTTTCCTTGGCTTTCATATAATTGAAGATACATTCATAAACCACATCAAATTTCTCTATGCAGGTTGGATGGCAAGATGGTTTTAATAATCAGTTTTAATAATCAGTATAGTGTTTATTTAGTTATTTTACATGAGTAATCACCATCATTATTTTAAACTCAATACATAAACATGTTTAAGGTAAGGTTATGCAGAGGAGTAAACCAAAGTATTGTTAGGTGAAAACATACAGTATAAACATATCTTCAGTGTATGAGACATTGTCAAACTGGCTAGTGGCGTGAATTTAATATACTGGGAAATGAATATTTCTTATTTCAATATCAGGGAAGAAAGGGGATATTATCTGGGACGAAGAGCTGGAATTTGGACTTAGGGTACATAAGACCTGTTATGTACTTCTCTGAGAGCTCTCAATAAACAGTTACATACACATATCGCACCGTGACATGCTGCTATTTATTGAAGCATCCTCCAGTTTTAAGAAGAAATTCCACAACAATATAAAACCGTAGTGTAAAAAGGCTGGTGAATATGTGAATGGAAACTGCCTGAATAAGAAAGCATATTAACAGTTTGGTAACAATAATCATATCAAATGTACTCTCACTCATTTAACAAAACACAACGCCACATACGGCCCAGTCCAAATGACTACACCACATGCATATTCATCTATGAATAGATAACACATCAGCTAAATCCAACATCAAACGTAAGTTCACAGTTGCTCATATGTTGCTGAGCATCTCTGCAGGGCTTGCAACCTGTAACAACAAAATGAGACGGACATGACCTTCACAATATGAAGAATATAAAAATGTTGCTGAATATTGGCTTTGTCATGCGGTTCATATTTTACAAGGTGCTCTTACGCTTCTGTTTTGAAAGTGTCCTCAGATATTTTGTCTTCATTTACACCCTCAGGACATTCATTAATGTCTGTTGTGCCAATTGTGGCAAGAGCTGTGGAGGAAAAGCCTTTGTGAGTATTTGTTTTAATCCAAAATGCCATCTGATATTACATTTTGTTGTATGAAGCAATAATTGGGTGAATTAAAAGCACCTATAGGTGACATATGAATAAATACCACCATTGCCTCTAATACAGAGAGACTGAATAAACATGACAAATAAATGCATGGAAATAGTGTAAATAATGAATTACATATTTAATCCTATTGAAAGCATCAATATCTCACTGCCTAAAATATAGTGTCCATATCCTGTGCTCACCCTGCTTGTATTGGGCAAAAGTGATGTATTTCTGATTAGTGGGGTCCAGTATCCCAAAGACTGCATCCAGGTTGTCCTTGTTGAACAGATTGGGCCCCTTCTCACCACTCTGCTGAGACTTCTTCAGCTGCTTCAGCTGCTCAATAAGAAACTCTCTGGGATTCTCTGAATTAAACAATGAATGAAAGAATAAAAATAGCAAAAAGGAATAGTGACTGAAAAACTTGTGTAGGTCTTTTCATAAGCAGACGTGTAGCATTGTGTGTTAGAAATTAGCTCGTTAGCTTTTACAAGCTAGTTAGCTAGTTTTTCCAGCAGTGGGTTCTAGATTGTTTATTAGAATTAACTCTAACCTGGTCTGTGAAAGAAGAGCATGCAGGTCAGGTTGTCCATGAGCTCGACAATTTTGTGTTTCTTGAGATAATCCGCGGCGTCTTGCTCTTTCTGTGTCGCCATCTTTTCCGTTTTACATTTGTTTAAACTTGTTGCTATGATACTCAACATCGGCGCTCGCGCACCGTCACACCAACTTGTTTATATGTTGTGAGGTCCCTCGATGATATAATTGGAATACATCCGCCCAGTTAACACTAAAGACAAAGGAATAATGAAATATTTTCCATCAAGGCTTCATTATTGACTGACTGTTACTTTATGGCAAAACAATACTGAAAAATGAAGGAATAAAGGTAATGTTTTTGCCACTCCCTTTATCTGAACAACAATCCCAAACTCAACTCAACAAAATTGTTGAAGATCGATCACAAAATAAAGTATTATTATGACATTTTTATTACAAAATATCCAAAAAGAATTCAAAACATGTACTCTTGGATAACATGGAATTATAGTTCATGAAGCGTTCCATATTTCATCACTCAGTCTGTGTGATTCGAAAAGGATGAAGAGATGTTTTACTTACAAATGGAAAGAAATGGATATATAAACCAAATTATGTTTCAGATAAGATCCTTATCTTAAAAAATGCGACACGCTCAGGGCCACATTTTTTCTCTCTCATGTTTGCTCCATTAGAAGAAAACATCAAACACAGCATATATCTATTTCCTGATGTCCCAGAACTGACTTTTCTCCCAGGCATGTGGCATACACTGCTGTTGGCAAACATTGGACGGGATGCTTGGTTCGGTGTCCATCACACAGAGGATATATAATTCCAGATCAGTCCACCTTTTGTTCTGCTTTAAGCTGATTTAATGCAGCTGCAGCAGCTTCTTCTCTGACTTTGAAGCCCCGCAATTCTGTCTTAAGCTCCCCAGGTTTTGGTGGGTTCTCTGGTATGCTCTGAAAGATACACAACAGCAAGAACTGTTACAGAAACACATACAGAAAGACCGGGCCTTGCGGTGGGTGATATTTTATTATTTATTTAAAAAAAATAACTTCCAGTGATCTAAAACATCAACCATAAAAGTCTGGCTTTAGTGTCTCCTTGGGTTTTTTGAGGATACTGACACAGTTGATGAATGAAAAAAAATTAAAGGTTTTAAAAATCCTGACTGAGTCTTCCCTGCTGTATATTCAGTGTGAGGAATACAGTGTCATATGAAATGAAAGAAAATACTAACATATAGTATAGTATGTGTTGTTAAATATCTGACAAATACTTCAGGTATATAACAGCATAAAAATAGCACCCCCAAAAAATCATCCTAATAATTTCATCCCATCTCTTTGCTTCATTAATTCTATGTATGATTGTGTCCCTCACCAGATCTGGTAGGTAGTACTGGTGGACGACCTGTGCTCCTGCAAACATGGCCAGTATACTGGCCCCCAGCATCCTCACGTACCGAGGCCAAGATACACCGGCTGGCATCTTCACCTGAAAAAGAGGACGAGATTCGTACACAAATCAAAGACATATGCCAGGAAGAAAACCTCGTCCTTTTTAGTCGTCTCCCCTTTTCATTTGGGTGCAAAGTCAAAATATGATGTCAAATAGTTTTCTTTATAAATAAAAACTCATATCGTCTGTTAAAAGTGTAAAAGAATGCCTCGTAATCACGGCTATGCAGCCTACAATTAGACAGTATGATGACATTGAGCACTGGGATCCTGTATTACTTCTATGGCTAACGTTATGCGATACCATTAGGGGTTTTAAGCCAAGTAAAATCCACCAGTTTAATATCCTATACAGGCATGTACATATATCATACATGTACCTTATAATACCACCTGCACAGTAAAGCAGTGACAGGGAGGCTAATGTTACTTTCAATGTTAGCCATAGTGTAACACTAGCCAGGGCTAAACGTCTGAGAAAAAAAAATAATGGTCACATAAAAATGTATATAAACGGACATATAGTGACAATAGTAAGACCATACCTTGTTTATTTCGCTGTCAATTAAATAAAAGACCGCAAAGTGAAGCTAATTTCCACCATGGTAAACCCAAATGTCTGTCATTGGGACACACGTTCAGGTCGTGCTGTTTAGCACAGAGATCATATATAATAATGAGGAGCTCACACTCTGCCTCTATTTACTGATATCACAAACGTTAAGATTTATTTTCCCGTCGCATGTTCGACGCTTTTGTGAATGTATTGGTAAATGGGGATCGTAATGGCTTTTAAAGCTTTATTCTATTCCACCATTTGCGGCTGCTTGGTGATGTAGGCTAGCTAGATTTAGCTCTAATATTAGCTTTTAGCCGACCTTGCTAGCCACATACCACCTGGGTATGCTGTCTTTTCAGTTTACATTGTAGTGCCAATTTAATTTTTTTATTTTATTTAAAAAAAAAAGGAGTAAATCATATCTTTGAATTTCTGGAGGGTTCAGATATAGTCTTTTCACCATAAGTGTGTATTTTGAATTGGTTCTGTTTACACTACGGAGTGATTCGCTTCACGGGAACACAACCTCTTTGGCTGCTACCTTCGTCTACGGTGTAAATGAATGCTGCTGCTTTCACAGATACAGTATCTGTCGCCATCTCGAGGTACTTTGTATGAAATCATACGCCTGTCTACCATGCACTATAATCCCGTGTCTATTTTATAATTTTTAAAGTAATGAATAATCTGTACTGTTTTTTTTTTATTTGATTTGATCATTGGTTGTGAAACTATAGTTGTATAATGGTATTTAACATCCTCGATTATAATTTTAGTGTGACC
The DNA here is from genome assembly GCA_029853015.1 of Chelidonichthys spinosus. Classification (NCBI taxonomy): domain Eukaryota; kingdom Metazoa; phylum Chordata; class Actinopteri; order Perciformes; family Triglidae; genus Chelidonichthys; species Chelidonichthys spinosus. Next base: position 15,094,524 of record CM056825.1, on the reverse strand, counting down.
CATGCAATGCGCCTCCTAACCAAAAGAGGGCGGTAAACGTTCACTCAACCTGCGCAAAAGGAAATGTTGAGCGTTTAAATGGTCTTTGTTTTGGGAGGATTCCCAGCCCCCCTCCCCGTCTGTTCTCTTATTTGAAAACTAAAGAACAAAATGTATGACAGGTATGTTAGTTTGCTCATATACCTTTATTTCACGTTAAAGTAGAGGTCTTTTGCGGTTTCAAGCCAACTGTAGCACTGCGTAATGTTGTTAGCACGCCGTTAGCTAAACCTTCCATCTTCCTGTAGCAGCGTCCATAAGTCTTCTTTGTGCCAGCAATGTCCCGTTTGTGCTATAATCTCCACACAGCTCACATCTCCAGTGTCTATTGATGTATTTGGCAGCAGAATGAATGTTAATTTATTCAAATAAGTCAACAGTTAAGATGGAAGAAAACCAGTATACATCATTGACGGTTCCTACGGATTATTTTCAGCAGTGGTGAGTTGGTGTTGGAGGTGGCAGGTCATGGAAAACTTCTCATGTTATCTTCCTGACGTCTTCATTTTCATGCATGAGGTGGAAAAATAAATAGCATTTGACACACGACATCCTATATACCTGCATACTTTATATTTAGGCTTGTAGCAAGCGATAGTGTAATTTTTAAGTATAAAAACGATGTAATTAAATTGAATAGGTTGAATTAGAAATACCCTGAGTTATAATTCAGGTATGTGACAAAAAACGTAATTTACTGATAAGTTTAATTGCCAGTAAATTAAGTTAATGTGATGATATTACATTATGTGTGTTTTTTAGCTGGGTTGACAAATTAATGAGGCTATTTCTTAAAATGCTACATGTTACCACACTATCCAGCAGTTCTGATACCATCACTTGCTACAGGCTTTGTAAATACACCTGCAGTAGCTCTGACTCAGCTTTTTTACAAACAGTAGACACACGGCCTGAAAATAAACTACATTTTTGACCTGTAGTTGAGTTCATATCAATCACAGCCACATTAGTATCAATTGTTTGTATGTCTTCATTCCATTATGGTCAGCTTTACCTGAGTGCAAAACAAAGTTGGTGTTAAAAGGCCTGTTTGTGGGTGCAATGAGTGAGTGTTCAAGGTTAGATGCTCAAAACCAACCAAACTGAGCCACAATGAAGCGAGGAGAAATACTTTCAGAGCTAGACTGACATACTCTACGCTGAATGAAATGCAGAGAATACAAACAGGTGTATATCAGAGCATGTGTGTTTGTAAGTATTGTGTCTTGTAAGTTTGCCTCACCGACTTCTACACGCACCCCATTGAACACCAGTCATAATTTGTCCTTCCTTGCTTTGTCCGGGTCCTGTTTCCTTTTCTTCTTTTACTCACCATCCTTTCCCTTCTCTCTTTAACATGTATCTTCATCCTCCTCTTCTCTCGCGCACCCTCTCTTTTCTAGGTACCAGTCCAGCCAGCAGCACCCCGAGGCGCAGCATGTGATGCCGTGTCACAGCATGGGCCATTACACAGAAGGTCCCAGAGATGAGCTTGTCATGGCCGAACTGTCCGTCCACCGGGAACCGATTGTTTATCAGGAACCTTTTTACCAGAACTATAACCCCCCGGCCCAAAATAACTACCATGAGCTGACCTACCAGCCAAACGTCAGGGAGCAGCAGCAGCATCCTGCGCACCTGCATCACCTTCAGCATCAACAAACAATACAGCAGCAGGAGCCAAGTGTTCAGCACCAACCTCAGCCTGCTGGTCCCCTTCAAGGTATGGAGGTTATTGATTCCTTCCCCACACCCAAAGCAGTTTTTTATTAGTGTGTTTTATTCATATGTACAACACGTCCTTCCTCTCGGTCCTAGTTGTGACACCAGTGAAGAAGAAGAGAGGCCGACCTCCTAAGCAGCAGGCGGAGGAGGGCAAGATGCAAGAGGAGGAGAATGAGATTGATGCTGCCAAAAAAGCCAAGAGGGCTCTCAATCGCTTCAACGGCATGTCAGTGGCTGAAGTTATGGCCAAAACCCTGCCAGATGTTATTGCCTACAATCTTGACATTTTGATTGTGAGTTATTTACTGGAGATCTATTAAGAATGTGTATATTTGTTTATTTGAATAAGTGGTGAATGGGTGCCAATTGTAGAAAAAAAGATTGACACACAGTGTCTCCATGTTGAAAGGTTTCAGTCACCACAAAAAGGTCTGTTGCCATGGTAACACCTTCATATTTCTCCTCAGATTGGAATTAACCCAGGACTATTGTCAGCCTTCAAAGGACGCCATTACCCGAACCCAGGAAACCATTTCTGTATGTTGAAATTCAATTTCATTACTGACTACAAGGAATATATGACATATTTCCAATTTTGAATGCTTCTACTGTGAAAGTAGAGACGTGTCCAGATACCAAAGGACATCATGTTGAGTTACAAAGACATTTTATAAAAGGGATGTAGCTTTTGTTTTGTGTGCAGCCTTTAAATGGTGTCTCAGGTTTGAATATTTCTCTGTTGATAAGGTTCAGTGGTTCACCGCAACAAGCAGACAACAGAATGCACAGTATGTGTGACACTGTTTTTAAGGGATATTTACAAGCATAGAGTGCAGCTACAATAACTGAAAAAAATCATTCACTCATTCAAAAATCATGACCACTTGGCCCGTTACATTTTCAACTCTTCTTTCATATCTAGGGAAGTGTCTGTTTCTCTCCGGTCTAACTGACGAGCAGCTCAACTACATGCATGATCAGAGCCTGCCGGAAAAATACAGCATCGGCTTCACCAACATGGTAGAGAGGACCACACCCGGCAGCAAGGACCTCTCCAGGTGGATACGAAAAACATACATTGGTTTATTACATTTATGGAAATGTAGCTTCCTTTAAAAAACAGCAAATAGTAATTTAATTAATGCTTTTATATAGAATGATTCAGAGTTGATGTAAAATAATATAATCCAGTGGGTCCCTTGAAACAATCTTTTTCTGTTTTTCTCCCAGTAAGGAGATCCGTGAAGGAGGTCGACAGTTACTCGACAAGCTGCAAAAATACAGACCATTAATAGCAGCTTTTAATGGAAAAGGTACAATCATTCAAACACAGACACAACTGCACTTCGAGTGTTTTAGAAGGCTTGTTCATAAAGTTTAACATTCTAACCTCCTTGGTTAATTTTGGCAGGTATTTATGAAATCTTCTGCAAAGAAACCTTTGGTGTGAAGGCAAAGAATCTCGACTTTGGTCTTCAGCCGTACAAAATCCCAGAAACTGAAACGGTATGTTGAAACAGTACCTGGATGACTCTTAAAATGTATTCAACAGTGCAACCGACAAGCCTCATGGCATCCTGTCTTCCATCTAGGTGTGCTACTTGATGCCATCATCAAGCCCTCGCTGTGCCCAGTTTCCCCGCGCACAGGACAAGGTCCATTTCTACATCAAGCTGAAGGAACTGCGGGACGGGATGAAAGGCACGGCTCCTCGGCACGAGGTGGAAGAGACCGAGTACTCATTCGATCTGCATCTGGCTAAAGGTAAACAGTACTATTCCCATGTTGTTGTTTGCTGACATATTTATGTCTGAGATGAAGCTCTAACCCCTCGATGTTGCATTTGTTCTGCAGAGGATGCTAAGAGGATGGCGATCAAAGAAGAGCAGGTGGATCCAGAGTATGAAAGCTGTAGTGGGCTGCATGGTGACACGAGGCAAAGCAGCAACTCCTCCAAATAAGAGACACAGAGGAGAGGAGAAAAATAGGCCTGTCTGCTGTAGCACACAGGTAGTGTAGTCATCATGTAGTTTCTAATCATATTTAGTAGGAAGGAGATGTGACTGATTACCTATCTATAGCAACTTACAAGACTAAACAGGAAGGCGATCCAAGCAATCTAAGACTAATGAGGAAGGAAATATTAAAAAGCTTAAAATATAGTGGCTAAATCATGAATACAGCCAACATACTCTTAGGTCTTGGTGACGGCATTTAACAAATGCTTGTTTTTTAACATTTCCTTTCTCATGGGTTTTTGGTTTTGGAGTGTCTGGATTGCCTTCCTGTTTTCACCTGTTTGCCAAGAGCATCCTCTCTGCTACTATGCTATAGCCTAAAATATTCCCCTTGGAGTCTTCCACAATTGTGGAAGAAATAATGGATTTGTCAGTTCAAAAACATTTTTAGGTTTGCAGTACATTTTGGGAAACACTGAATGCAAATAACGCTTTTGATTGTTTCCAAGAAAACTCCAGCAGCAGCTTTAGGTTTTGTAGTAAATGACTTATCCTTCTGAAAGCAGCACAATATATCTATATATCTATATGTGGTATCTTGCAGAAATGGACATTGTAGGCCAGTCGGTGGACAACATGACACGGAACCAATGCAGCTGGAGAGGTTCGCTCAACCGATACCAGATATCAGCTGTACAAGTAGCATGACGCATCAACGAGGGTAAGAACCCCTCTGATGAAACCACAAGAAAAGAGGAGTCACACAGCTTCCTGAGGCCTCACAATGTGACGCTCAAGGGAGAAAATGCCCACAACAGTTACATTTTCTAACTCCCAAACAGACTGTGCATGTTTTTGGTGTTATTTTTTTATCACTATTTATTGCATTTTGTATGGTACGTGTGTCTGGTGACTTATTTTTGTATTTTGAAAAATTTACATTTTATGATTTGTCAGCTGTATAAATAGGTAATTGTACTCTAAGTTTTCAATCTGTAATTACAGAGTTATTAAATCTCTTCCAAAGCTGGCACGTTTATTGTCTCATTGGATACAGCATTATTTGTGAAGTTGTAATATTTAGCCTAAGTAAGGAAGCACAGTCATATTGTCAAAACTCTGTGACGAGATCAGAAAGATTTGGTTACTTTGATGATTTGCTCACTTACTGACTCCACATAAAATTAAAATGCTACAAAGAAAATATGGCTTCAAATCACAGTGACACTATGTTTGAATGGTCTTCTAAATCATCCCATTTAACAAATGTCTGGCTAGAACATGTACAGGGCAACTTTAAAAGACAGATAAACTGTCTCTGAAAAAGGCCACATTAAAGTGTTAGATGTAATTATGCTTTGCACAAATCTGCTTTTCATTGGCCTTAAGCGGTACTATGTCTATTTTAAGGGGGGGCTCACATTTTAGTAAGGTATGTCCTCATATTTTCTGTCGTGAAAAAGGAAAAAACAAACACCAATGATGCCTTTTCAGGTCAATGTATTTTTGCAATATGGGAAATCTGAATTCACCTGAATGTGAAAGAGTACATATAATCAGCATGACAAGCATGTTAATTTAATCAAAGTAGTTTTTATTACTAGTCGTATTGTCAGAAATAAGTAGTGTCCTGAAAAGAGAATGTCCTGCCCATCAATGCATGTGATGTCAATACTCAGGAATGTAGACAACATTATGTACAAGGCATGGCAGAAATACCCAAAACAAGAGAAAGTATTGTATAGAGAAGAAAGTAAAAGCAGTTGAAGAAGCAGTAGGAAGGAACTCACAATAAACCCAGATGGAGTGCGTAATATGAGAGAAGAAAATGCATTGTGGGAAGACGAGAGTTGCTCCATGGACAACTAGGTCTTTGATTTTACAGTAAACCCATATGATATTGAACTTATTAACTTAAGCAGTGCGGTAGAGGATCTGAAGGCATCTGGCCCAACTGTGTTTTCTCCCACTTTGAATTGGCGAACCAGCTTGGAGGGGCATGGGACAACAGCTGGGGAAATGTGGGAAATATTGATTCACTTGAATGTGTTAATAGTACATATGATCAGCATGACAGTCATATATCCAACACATTTTGTTACTATAGTTGTACTGCAGGAAATAATGGTGTCATAAATAGCGAATGTGTATTTTCATGGTGTAGGCCTACATGTTATGTAAATACTGAAGAATGTATTGAAAAGTCATGACTAGAAATAATGACTCAACAGCGAATCCACACACCTTATCAAAAGCAGTTTCATGTATGAAACTTAGGCTGTGTAAGATGCAGTAATATCATTTTGAACGTCTGAAACCAAAGCCGTAAGTGGAACTGTGTTATTAATATTATTTTTCAACTGAAACAATCTTTTAACCTGCTATACTTTGCATTACAGGAGCAGTTGTTGTATTAGTTGTAATAAATAGCTGCAGGAATAAATCCACGAAAATGATCTGCTGAAGTAATCCTAAATCCAATGGAAAAATCCCATTGTTGTTTTTGTCGCCTGAACCAGTGCGATGCTAACTTCCGGGGTTGATCTACAAAAATACGTCATCCCTCTGCAAGCAGCAAACATATCCCTTTAAACGCCAGACGATCAACCAATAGAAAACAACTCGGGCAGACTTTAAAAGTCGAGCAGCTCATACCAATGCTGAAATAGGTGCGATGCGCGTTGTTCGTTTTCTATTATTGTGTTTACACCACAAACACTATATTAAAACGTATTAATTTAATAAAATATCATAATAGGCTATAGCCTAAAATACTCCCCTTTGAGTGTTTTATTGGTTTCCAGTAAAATATATTGTTTTTTTTGTACACCTCCCTCTTAGACTTGAGATCTTCCGGTGTCAAAGTTGACCGGTAGGACTGTCATGTCTTTGTTGCCTCTGTTGCGCCGCTTATGTTGTGAATAGGATAGCGGGATAGATGGGAAAATAACAGTTATATGCACAAAAGATACTTATTTAAACCTTACCCACAACAGGTACGTCTACGTCTTTACATTCTGGTAGAATGTGTGCAATTTCTCTGTGAGGAATCTCAGTGGAAAGGAAACCAATCATCCATGCTAAATTAGCTCAACGGCTAGCGGTTGGCTAACATTAGCTGCACTTGTGGCACTGCTGCCGGATTGTTTTTAACAATACGATTCTTATTATTTCCCGGAATAGAAAACATCTATGAATCAAATGAGATATCTGTCTTACAAATTGGCAACTTTACCTTCTTTCAGTGTAATGTTCATTTATAACTTTTCAAGCGGATAACTGGTTTTCTTTCGGGCTTAGCTTGTTAGTTAGCATAACCATGGTAGAAGGTGCAGGTGTCTGGGTTTAACCTTACATGTGTTGTCGAAGAATTTGGTGTTTAGGATATCTACTGTTGTTATACTTTTCCTGAAATAGGGCCTGCATAGGAGTGTTTAAACTATTATGCTATCGCCATCTAAGTCATCCCTTTGTTGGTATTGTTTATGCCATGGTTTATTTTTTTGTTGCTAACTCCAGTTTGTCTGCATTGCCCTGGCACATGCATTCAGATTCATACACTGCCAGACTCTTAATATGCTCAACCACATGTACATCACCTAGATATGTTTCCTCAATATGCATATTGATTTATTTAATAAAGTCAAACCACCCAAAAGATGGAAGACAAGCTGAATGGATTCCCTGTTGTCTCCCCGGAGTATCTTCAGCAGTGGTGAGTCTTCGTCCTCACCACATTGTTGGTAACACATGGGTAAACTGATATCTGGAAAACCTCTGAATGGCAAAGTGTGATGAAAATGAATTCAAAGCATGTGCCCCCATTTGAGTTTTGTTTTACCATTGTTTTCATAATATCCCATTCGGGTAGTGCACTGTGAACGATGATGTGCAGTGTTGTGTTTACTTTTTGTTAAGCTTGATGGCATTTTACTTTGTTTAATTCAGGGAGGACAAAGCGAAACGTTTTATTGGTGGGATGATCTTTTCCCTTAATATGATGTAAAGCTTTTCTTCAATTCACTAACCATTGTTGCCTGGGAATTAACAGTGTGGTGTGGTTTCCATGTGGTGAGAAAATAGGTTGCACACAACTCACCAGAGTATATTGTTCTTTTTGAATATTAGACACACATTCCACATTTGCAGAACTGATTCACACTCCAGTTTATTAGGTCAACCTCGCTAATCCAAATGTATACAATAGACCTGCAGTACATTCTACCTTCATTGAGGTTATATTGTTCAGGTTTTTTTTAATTGTTTTAAACAGTCGTATATTCAACTCTGGTCATTTTCAAGTATCTAGTTTGGGGGATGACAACATATTTCTTGTATGTTGTTAAAGAATTCACATAAAACTCCCCAAACATCTCTCAAAGTACCTCAAATTAAATAAATGAACCGAATATTAGCGTCATCTAATAATCCGGTAAACAACTCAGACCTAATAATTAATTTATATAATAGCTTTGTACATTTTGCAGATGTGCAAACATTCCCAGAATAAACAGAATGTATGTCATCTGTTGTGTTGATTAATTTCACTGAGCAACATTTAATCTAATACAGAAATAAAGTACATAGGGTGGTTACATAACACACTGCTCTCACTCGGCTTTAACCCTGTAGCACATCTCTTATGTTTTCACTTGTATTAATACATCCCCTTGTTTCTTTTTATATTATTCTTACTCACAGGGTTCAGTCTGCACAGCAGTTTCAAGCTCTCCAGGCCCAATATTCAGGCTTCAACCACAACAGTCAGTCACACTACCCAGAGGGGCCGACAGGAGAGCCAGCCATGGCACACATGGCTTATCCAGAACCCATGATGGATCAGCAGGAACCTGCCAACCTGGCAAAACGTATGCTCCCCTTTGAACACCTTTGCTGTATATAGATCAGCTGGTTCTGGGTCACATCCCAGATTTATTCATTTATCATGAAGTATTGACTGAGTATGCCAAAAATGTATCTGCACAAATGTGCCTACATGATCCGATCTGATGAAAGTTTTGTAATACTACATGATTTGGCATTCTGAAATAATTTTGAACTTTTTTGGTATTGTGGTTTGCATGGAAGTGTGATGTGTTTTTCGGGACACTGCAAAATGGACAGCACTTTTGATATCACCCCTCTGAACTTCTCTTATAGCCCCAGCCAAAAAAAGAGGCAGAGCTGCTCAACCCAAGGAACCCAAACCACCCAAACCACCAAAAGTCCCCAAGGCACCAAAGCCACCTAAGGAGCCAAAGCCACCTAAGGAGCCTAAGCCACCTAAGGAGCCAAAGGCACCTAAAGGCAAACCTGGTCCTAAGCCCAAGAAAGCTGCTGAGGCTCAGGGAGATGACAAGCAAGAGAAAATTGATGAGAGCTTCAAGAAGGTGAAAAGGAAAATTGACCGCTTCAAGGGAATGTCAGAGGAGGAAGTCATGACAAAAACTCTACCAGACCTGCTGGAATACAACCTGGACTATGTCATTGTAAGATCCCCTGTTCGACTGTGAAAGAGTGGAGCCCATGTGCTATCAGGATGGATTTGCATTTGTTCAAAAACATGCACTGTTTTTTCCCAGATTGGTATCAACCCGGGACTGATGGCAGCCTTCATTGGACGATGGTTTCCAGGTCCAGGAAATCATTTTTGTAAGTTATCTCAAACGGATTTTGAGTTGGGTAATCATAAAAATGTTTTCTGTTTTGGTCTGCAAAGATGATCAGAGACGTTTTTGTGTGAAGTGAGGTTTGTTCAGATTAAAAGCATGTATTGGCTAAAATGTATTTTTACTCGCTCTTCAATGTATTAAATGAAGATTAAGTTTGTGACTGTGACACCATTAATGTACATTTTTGTTGGCTAGAGAGATCAATGACTGGGTAACTTTAACATTTCAGGGAAATGCCTGTTTCTATCTGGATTTACTGACGAACAACTCAACCACATGCATGACACCTCCCTGCCTGTCAAGTACAAAATGGGCTTCACCAACATGGTGGCCAGGGCGACACCAGGGAGCAAAGACCTCTCAAGGTAGGCCCAATCATGGCTAGAAAGAAAGACACATCAGTGGCCTCACTCAAATATTTAGATTAAAATCTATATTTTGGGTAAAGAGGGGGAACCCTGGCATGCTGAATTGGGAATAGGCTGAGATTCCTGTTAGCTTTGAGATGAATATTTTGTTGTGCTCTAACCATTTTTTATTTGTTTTCATCTCACCAGTAAAGAGTTACGTGAAGGAGGCAAAATTCTTGTAGAGAAGCTGAAGAAGTTCAAGCCCCTTATTGCTGTTTTTAATGGAAAATGTAAGTCGTTTTCTTCTACAGAGGTACAATACAATTATTCATTAAAGTGAATCAAAGTAATATTTTTCTGTCTTCCTCTCTGCTCCCAAGGTATCTATGAAATGTTCTGCAGAGAGATGTTTGGCAAGAAACCAAAGAAACTTGATTTTGGCCTGCAGCCACATACGATCCCAGACTGTGACGTGGTAAGAAACCCAACTGCTTCCTTATCCTCAAATGTTGATGAAAGTTCGCTTCATTTTCCAAATAAGCCTCTCAAAATGGATTCATGCTCTTTATTTGAGACTAATTGAACTAAGACTTGAAGTCTGAAGGATTACATCAGTTCTTGTTACGTCGTAATCGGTATCTGCACTGAAAACCAGGTGGCTCATTCTTAGGTACTAGTCTCAGGTATTTGTTCTACATGAGGGTTGAAGCTGTTTCAAAGATGAAGTCAGTCAGCCACACCACAGCCATCCTTTCATATGTAGACCCAGTTTGAAGTATTGATCTGAGAGTAATTTCCCCTCCACAGGCTCTGTATCTGATGCCTTCATCCAGCGCTCGTTGTGCTCAGTTCCCTCGTGCTCAGGACAAAGTTCACTTCTACATCAAACTGAGGGAGCTCAGAGATAAGCTGAAGGGGGAACGAAAAAACACAGAGGTCGAGGAGGTTGAATACTCATTTGACCTGAAATTGGCCAAGGGTAAGCACGGTCCTGAATAAATGTATGTGTGGTTTGCTTGAAGTAATCCTACCTGTATTTAACCACTAAGTGCCATGGCAGTTACAAATCTTTTATTCTTAAAGTAAATCTATAAAACGGCAAATTTGTGGTTATATGAATAATTAACATTAGATTCATATTGGCTTGATTTCTTGTGCGTTTTAGTACATCCTGATATTAAAATCCTGCCCCATATCTCGATCCAGTTCAGATCAGGTTTGGCATTCACTGTTCCCTTTTTTTTCACATCAACAGAGGACGCCAAGAAGGCGGCAATAAAGGAGGAGCAGTACGATCCTGGTTATGAAGATGCCTATGGTGGAGCGTATGCCGAGAGGGGACCTGATGGTGAAAAGCCCCCAAGCGAGACCAACGGTCACTGTACATTCTCAACTGTAGAAAACTCAGGTAATACACTCACTCAGTCCAGTATTCCATTCCTCAGATTATTAAATCAATTTTAGGTCGTTGAAATTAAACGCATATTGTTTTGGTAAGGGTGCTGCATTATGTTGTATGTCCAGATACGTATTTTAACCATCTTTGAAGGGACATATTCCTGAAATGTTCTTGCTCAGCTGTGATTGGAACAGTCAGCTTGTTTGCATGAACTTAGGAGGACTTCACCCACAAAATGTATATGAATTATTCAGCTGTGCGTTATTGTGTACCTTATGTTTCTGCCTCCATGGCGAAGAATGCAGAAACCTGAGCAACCTGGTTTATTGTGTGTTTGGAAGCATACACACTGAAAAGGGGCCATTGCTTATGGTTGGTTTATTACAAGGCACCCTCGTATATCTGTGAGCAACTTGTCATGTTGGCAACAATTTGTTCTCCTGAAGCCATTCAGTATCTTGAAAATGTCACCGCATCCTTGCTCTGGATTTGATTTTGTGTACCTGACAGATTTATTAGAATCAACATAATAGACAAAAGTTGTGTCACATTATCCTCAGCAGAGACCTTCAGTTTGTGTGTTGTTGTGTCTTCAGAAGGAGCACAGGAGGCGACCACGTCACAAATACCAGAAGGCCAGCTCCCGGACGGGCAGTGGATGACCCAGTCCTTTGCAGATCAGATCCCAGACATCAGCGGGGGCCCAAAGGATAGCAGTGTATAGGGAAAAGACTTCTTTTATCAGGTTTTAGGTTGTTTTCCTTAGTATCCGAGTGGAATATACACGCATAGATGGACTTTTTTAGAGGTTTTGCAGAATAGTCTTTCTGCAAATTTTATTTTGTTTGTGGTCTTGTATTCATGTATGATCATCTTCACTGCAGTCTTTTTAAATATGTGAAATCAGGGACTTGACAATGATGCTCGACTGTTTTTGGAGATGGTCATGTATTTAAACCTTTGATTTGCCTTTGTACTGTACCATACTGCACTGTGATGCAGTAAGTGTAATATTCATGTCTACTGTTTCAACAGTAGATAAAACTCCAGATAGTTTTTTTTTAATACATTTGATTGATCAGTGTCAGGATATTTGATTCTCTATGTTAATGGGGGATTTGCATTCATGGTGCTATAATCTGACGTCAATGCAAAGTGATCACGCAATGAAACCTGCATGATAGAGATTCCACAGAGGGAATTCCTGGCAAGCCTTTCAAAATAATGTTACAGGTTATATTTTAATTTTTTTTTTTTTTTATCATCACCTTTTTTGCTTTAGGAAGTTTAGAAATACTGTTTTGTATGTTTAGGAAAATGTCATTCACATGGAATTTTATGAAACATTTTGTCCATTAAAATGTCTTGATGATGATTTTTTCTATATTATTGGATGACCTTTCAGTCAGCCTGATGCATTAAACAAATGAATCATGAGGTTAACTAAGGTTTTTTATTTTGTAGATAATATAAAAGAAAACAATAACAAAGAGATGACTGACATGCAACAAAAGTTGTGCGTTAGATTCTGAAACATGTAACATGGTTTGCACCTTTGCCCAAAGACAGCCTCCTCCTCCAGTAGAAGTAACTTCACATATTTGACAATGTTGGATGTATATAACTTCAACATCACTCGCCAGTCACATAATCGATGGATAAAGTAAAGAACATTCAAATCTTCATTTGAAATATTAAGAAATTATGAATTATCTTGAATTCTTGCAGTAAGTCATAAATATTATTTTCCATTCATGTCTTTTTCTTCTGCCTGGTTAATGGTTGATGACTTGTCCATTTTCCTTTGTGGTTTAAAGTCACCTCGCCGTATGCAGGTGTATTGGGAGTGGAGAAGTTGTATGGACCTGAACGGGCAGCTGTGAGGGAGAAGAGGTCCAGGTTACCGTTGTTGTCCCAATGAAGGGTTTTGTTGGAATTTGGGGTGATTGTTGAGGTCAACAGTTTACTGCCTCTTTCTCCTCCAGTGTGGGTTCTGAGGTCTGAGTTAGAGGAGCTATTGCTGCAGCGCTGCTCTTGAAATGCACTGGAGAATTAAAAAAAATATATACAAAAATGAGTTTCATCAAGGCGGTTTAAATGTGCCATTTAGAAAGTGTTGTTGTGAATGCAAAGAATAACCAAACCAATCACTGTGATTTAAATGATTCATTTGATGAACTCAAGGTTATGTTAAAATAAAACCATTCAAATTATGAATTTCCCAGGTCACCCACCTGTTGGGGTCCTTGCCACTGCTGCTCCATGTCTGCCTGCAGAGATCTGCAGTCGACGCCAACAGTGATAATATGCTGTTTCAATAAAAGACCAATATAGCATAAGTGTAAAACTTAAGTGATGCTACTAATTGTTCTTGGTCCAAGTTAATTTTCCAATGCAGAAAATGATGTTAAGTTACTTGCTTCATCCCCTTCTGGTTACACGATCAAACCACGTTACCTTTTGGTGAGGAAGAAGGTCAGCTCGATGGGCAGCATAAGGAAGGTCAACAGATACATAAACACTTTCACTGGGAAGGTCTTAGCGAGCTGAGACCACTGAGTGTCGCCACCATGACTGTCCCTGCAGGCCTCACACAGCACTAACACACACACACACACACACACACACACAAAGCATGTACATTACATCAACTTACAAAATGTCTGTGCCATATTTGCTAAATTACCTGCGATATAGGTTTGTGTGTTTGGGCTCAATCCACATTCAGTTTATTAATCACAGGAACATAAATCAGCTCCTTATTAATTACTGATATAATAATTGATCTTCAACCAAACCAAATCATAGCTAAAACAACAAATCACCTCGATATTACTTATTATTCTGTTAATTTGAGGTCAATTGATTTTGAACGCATCTCTTCTCTCATCGATTCATTTTTTTTAATACTTTTTCTTGGTATATTTATTTCTTTGTTGTGTAATTGAATTAATTTCATGCAAGAATGCGCAACTGTAATTAATTTTTCATTTTAACCTTGACCACGTTTCCAACAAAGGCGCTTCACAAGGTTAAATATAGCCTACATATAAACAAACATGTTTCTCAAAGATGAAAAGGCTAAAAAGATTTGATAACAATCACATGCACATAAAAATCCAATACCACATTACTTTGCTCAAAGGTTTAAAGCAGGCAGGTTATTCATTATTATCTTTTCTAAACCAATGCCCTTAAATATGTGTGCTTTCAATCACCAAAAACCTTTCCTCATACTGCTGAGCCCTTTTTAACGTTTAATCCGATTATTTGACTCACAAACCCGTCCTCCTCACCTTTCTTGATGCCAGCTGGGAGGTTTTCTGTGACTTTCCAGCCCAGACTCAAGTTATCTTCCTGATGAGGGTTTTGTCCGTTCAACAGTGCTTTCTTGGACTCTTCTGCTTGAGCCACTTCCTTCACCAGCTCAGAACCAGCAGGTTTGACTGTGTTTGTCTCTGCCATCAAACTGGGGGGAAGACACTGTGCTCCAAGCAGATCTATAACAGACAGTTAACTAATAGCATGTTGTTTTGTATTTAATATGGTGTGTGAACCAGAAAAACCAAGATTCAGTCTTGAGGAGGATGATGTTGGAAACCCTCACCTCTTTGTCTCAGGAAATGAAGGGCATCCATGTAGCCATTGTGACAGATCTCAGCCAGCTTCTGTCAAAAACATGATTGGAGTAAAGGTTTGCTTCTTTGACATTACAGAGACCTGCTTCCGCATTTCAAGTTTCAGAAACTGAATACATTCATTTTCTTGGTGTGACAGACAGGCGTAATACCGGTAGATATTTTTCTTAACTTTGAAATCTCTCAATTTAAGAAAAAACATATTTAAACTATATTGTTTTCAAGAAAAAGCACCAACCTCAGGTCTGGGTGGGAGAAAGGACGTACAGATCCGATGCACATTGCCGGTGTTGACCTGGATGCCAACATTGCCGTAGTGCACCTCAAAGAAGTTGAACGTACCCTCTCTGGGGCAGATGTCGCTCTCGCCAGAGAACGGGGCCATTGTGATGGTGTTTCTCTGCTCGAACAAAGGCATGTTGTTGCTCAGGGCTCCATCCATATATTTCTGAAGAGAAATAAAAGTAAGGACTGAATGTAGATAATAGTCACACTCAGTATACCTTATATCTCAGTAGATATCTTTATATGAGGCATTTGTAGTGTTTCATGGAAGTTAATTAGTACTCAGGCACAGTTGAAACATTTGTTCAGTGCATTTCATTATTTTACATACAGTATAACTATCTTTTTATGTGCTTTCCCCTCTACCTGTGTATTCTACTTTAATCACAGATTTTGTGATGCAGAATGGCAGCTCTAAAAACATCTCCAGTTCCTTTATCCTGTGTGATGAACGGTTTGCTTTAAAATGTTCAAAGCTAAAAACATGTCTCAAATACTCCATCATAGCTATGTACACGTATTACACTACCATGTGTGTGTGTGCACCTTTAAGTAGATGACATTGTGCTAGAAATCCTGACTCAGATTTTTTACTTAAAACCCCTATTTATAGGATTTTAAAATCTGATTATGGGGGCTTTAAAGTAAGGAACACAGTGGAACCATATTAAACAACTTCCTTCTAATCCTCTCAAAAGTGTACTGAAGAAATGTGTGTGATATCAACTCACCACTCCACAGTATGAAGGTGGGATGAAACCACTGTAACTCGGGAAAAAGCAGCTGCACATCAGAGCCTGCAAAAGGTAGATGATGCAGAGCAAAAACCTTCAAATATCAGAATTCAGAATATATGCTGTGAAATCAGACCAGGCTGCAAAACACTTCAGTCACTTTCTCTCGCCTCCATTCTACCTGAATGAGCTCCTCTCTGCTGGCAAACTCTGACACCAAAACATTCTTCCGGTCAGCCAGTCTGGTGAGGGACACACAGAGCTTTCCAGAAGCCCGAAGGTGGGCATCTGCTGGAAGCTTCTCCAGCAGGCGGTCCCGTACTGTCTGCAGCAGACTAAAGGTCGGGTGGAAAACTCCCAGAGTGTGTTTTCTGGCCTCTTTCGCTATGGTCAAAACATCCGCACAGAACTGCTCTGAGGAGGAAAATGGAAGGAAGTGCTTGTTGAGTTTTTTTTTTTTTTTTTTCAAAATTTCTCCAAACAATTTACGTTTTTTGTCAAAATCCTGGGGAAATAAAAATGAAATATATACATTAAATCTGTTAAATATATTTGTATTGTGGTGTGTGTTTGCAAATACAGTAAATGTGGGAGAAAATCTTCAGCTGGGCCAGATATCTTCAGATCCCTGATCACATTGGTCAAAATACTCTTTGATCAATATGCAGATGCAATAAGAGTCCAATATGATGTAGGTTGTTTCTCTTTTTTTTTATAGGTTTCTTCACCATTCATAGAGATTAATGGTATTCTTCAGTGTAGCGCTGTGATAGCCTGGCAACCATAAACTGGGATTGGCTCCAACTTGCTCATGCTGATTATATGTACTTGATTATATGGCCATATAAGTGAATAAGAAACAGTGAGTGCTGGATGTTTTTATGCGCTTTACTTTAAACTCCATGTGACCTCTGAAATTTGCTCTCACTACTGCATGAACTCTGTGTGTCAATGAACCTGCCAAGTAAAATGATACATGTATCAATAACAGCACTCGCCCTGAGATAACGTATCCTTGACCTTTGTGAATGGCCAGTTACAGGAAGTAAATGAAAACATGTAGTAAATGTGTCGGACTAAAACAAGTGGTGAACAAACTATCATATTACTTTGATGATGTTTAATTTTTTTAAAACACACATATTTTATTTGTTCTTTAATATGATCAAGATCCAGAACCATACTGCCATACTGTTGAGTAAAAAAAATATGACTCAAGAATTAATTATTTACTTGCAAAGTTTGGCTAACATTTTAGTTTTAAGTTTAAGTTGATCATAGACATATATATCGAAAGGAAAAATACTATTTCATTATACGATAGAGTGGTGTAATGGGCAGTGAACTGTTACCTCAAAGCATTAGTTTCATGGGAAACGTCAGCCAAAAATCATCATGTAGCCTAGATACCCAATAATAGTCATTAATTTGAGTCTGCAATGGACAGTAAACTCACCGATGGGAATCCCAACAGTCAGAGCTGCAGCCACGAGACAACCAGATGAAGCTCCACAGATCTTAGAGGCTCCATGAACCAGCTTTGGGACCCGCTCGAGGATACAGCTCACAGCTCCCAGGTAGTAAATACTCCTGAATCCACAGCCTGCAAAAGAGACGTTCCACTCCTCGTCCCAGTAAAACATCTTCTCTGAGGTTTCCATCAACTCAGAAGCACATCTCTGTCGTATTTGTAGTCTCTTCAGACATCTATCAGAGTTCGGCTGGTGCACTTGGATTCCTCCCAACATTCACATTGTCTTATCTCTACTACATTGACAGGTGAAACTGGCAGCACTTTAGTTGGCTGTGCTAAGGTATTGCACAACTTACTAGGCTCGGATGTCACATGTTTCAAAATAGAAAACAAGTCACTTCGCTTGCGTAATGTAAGGTAATTAGGCCAGCTGCATGACATGTGATACTGTTTCCATAACATCCTTACATGTGTGTACATTACGGGGGCAAAGAGGGACATGCAGACAACAATCTCTACTTGTACCATCCAACGTTTGACTTGTTTCACATCATCACACAGAGAGAAACATACATACAGGTTATAGAAAAAAACCTTATAGAAATAAACTATATATGAAGCAACTACCTGTATGAGATCAGTTCTTTATAAGGTTCCAACCAGTGGTGTAGTGGTAGTTGATGAGGTGAGGGTACTGCTAGGTAGATGGGTAGGTTACAGAGGAGGAAGTGGGTATAATCTCCTATATATTCCAGTGGTGTTGCTGGATAATAGGTAGGTAAACTGTATACTATATACCACCAAAAAAAAAGAAGAGTGGTTGGTATACCCCATATACCCTCCACTACACCACTGGTTCCAACCATTAATATATCAATTGATTATTATCAACATTATAATTTTTTTAACTTTCTTTATAGGATGATTATGACTGTGTGTGATAACACATAGTGGGATGTGGGGCATCATTATATGAGTAAATCAATAGAATTAGATACAGTAAATATCAGATAACAAATCATTAAATGAAATGCATACTTGTATTTATTACCTGGAGCTGTTTGAACTTTGTTCGTCTAAGTGACTGATTTTGACTGAAGTGACTATTTTGTTCGATAGCAACACACAAAAAAAAAAAAGGATATTTTTGCATTGATTTATTCCATATGTTTGCTTTGTTTCAGTGCAATATTAAATAGATTTATTTTAATGCAGAAAAGGACACTGACTCATCAGTTGTATTGAGGTTTGAAGTTTGCATGGATGCAATACTTCGGATCCACATCACAGCTCTGCCCAAACCCCAGCCGTTAGCTGCGCTGTTGGGCGACTCTGCACCAAACCGAGAGGTGGGGCCGACGGTGGGCGTATGGGGTGGAGTCAGAGGCATGTGGTCCAACGCCTCATGTGTGTTCCATGGGAAGGTAAGGCTAGAGGAGGGAGAAGCTCCTCGGGTCAGTGGGAACGGATCTTCTATTCTCCGACTGCACTGGTTCAGTCCGACTGGCAGGCTTGTACACCTGCGCAGTGACGACTCACTGGAAAAAGCACAGGGATTCATCTTAAAAGGGAAGGATATCAGGTGTTGAAATCTGCACATCTATGAACAAATATTTGTATACTACTGCATACCTATCATTGTCCTTCCAAGCTTGTTTGTATATGTCACCAGCCATGTCATAGAGCCAGCTCATGTCCCTTGGTACATCTGGGATCCAGTCTGCAAGTCTAAAAAAGGAACAGTCAATGTCATGTATAAAATCAGTGCTATGGCTAAGGGAGAAATAATCTATTCAAATCCTACAATTTCACTTGAGTGAAGACTGCAAATAATGAATTGTAGTCAAGAATCAAAGTTGTAACTGAAAAAAAATGATGTTAGTCCCTGTAGTAGCCATTTCACATAGTGAGACATTTGAAACTTGACGTCACTGTATAAAATCACCTATAATCACAGCCTCATGAAAGGTTGCAACCACAAAACAGACGTAGGGCATTCAGAAGATATGGCTCTCCTCAGTATACTGACTGTAGGGACCCCTTGGCCTTTCAATCGAACACCTCAACGGTTGCCATTTAATTTGTTTTACATGTGTGCAGAAAGATGAGCAAAAGTTTCCAATAACAATACAACTTAGTTCTTATCATTTGTAACAAAATATAGTCACTCTACTTATTATTCACCATACATCTACCACACAGTCAAAAACTGCTTGCTTCCAGTATTGTAAAACACCCAAGAACAGTTTGGCTCTTGATTAGAATTCCTTGTCTGACAGAGCACTACTGCCCCAAGTGGCAGGTGGTTCAGATCAAACACACTGACAATAAGGGGTTAAATTAGTGCTCGGCATCCAATCACTGAAAAATGCAATTCTTGTAAAAATTGATTTATTTATTTAAAATCATTTCATTTATTTCAATTAAAACAAAAAGGTACGATAATTCAAAAAAATATAATAATATATGTAAAATATGTAATAAATGGTATCCACCCAAAAATTGCTGCAACAACTTACGAGACATAATTGAGCATTGGAATGGCCATCATATATTTTCATCATAATGTTAAGATTATTTACACTATGTATATGTGGCATATACTGTTGAACTGCGATCCCCCCCCCCAGTTGAGGGTTATTTGAAAATGAAAAAGGGCAGAAGTTAGAAATGGATAGACAAAAAGAGAGGCTATGATGCTTTAACTGCAATTTATATGAGTACTTCTGTATAATCTGGAACATAAAAATGACAAAGATAGTGTAAGATGATTTCCCAATTACAGCTGAGTGCCTAAGTGACTGCAGGACAATTAGAAATAATTTGGATTTAGTTGAACACAGGCTCATACACTATACCTCTGGGCCAAAGAGCAGGCCGACTCCACAGGCAGAGTGTAGGGGATCTGCAGGTAAGAAGTCACCTTCTTTGGCAGGTACTCAGTCATGTGGGACAACAGTCCACCAGCAGTATGCGTCTCCCTACAGGCCTCACACAATGCTGACACACAGGGAAAAGAAAACAATTCATATTTAGGTTTACTTACATTTACTAATCTGGTTCAGTGGTCCTGTTTCTTTAATTGGAATCACAGGCCTACCTATACCGTTTCCCCCCACTAATTATGACCATGTCAGCCTTACCCTTCTTAATGTTAACTGGCAGGTTTTCTATGAGCTGTGGATCCAGCCACCAGTGCTCTTCTTGGTGTGGTTCGACTCCATTTTGTTGTGCGTTCTCATTGGACTCTTCAACTACATCCTTCTCCTTGCCCTTCAGTTCACAACAAGCAGGTTTGGGTGCGTCCGTCTCCAAACTCCTCAGGGGACACTCTGTGCTGATCAGATCTGTGACGACAGGCATTGAAATTGAAATGACTGCTGCAATAAAAAGCACTGGATTACTCATCATCAGCCAGTGTGGCCACCTTCAGTTTACAAGGATATTTAACAGTAATTATGTCCTTACTGTTCTCTTGTAGGAAGCGGAGAGCATCTATGTAGCCATTCTGGCAGATTCCAGCCATATCCTGTAAAATCCAAAGGTGCTTAGAAAGGATGCAAGCTAAATCTGCTTAATCTACACAACATTGCCGTCATTAACGGTGCCAAGTTATGAGAGTTGCTGTGTATTTAAGGTCGCAATAACCTATTTTCTGAACAGCAAAGGGCAGAAAGAAGACTGTCTCTTGTCTCTTATTTGTGATATTGGGCTATATAAATAAAACAGATTTGATTGGGATGAAATTAAAAAAAAAGGCAAATGCACAGAAAAATACTACTTCAAGTATTTAACATACATCATATGAAATTCAGTACTCTATTAATTTAATGCTACACTTAAAAATATAAAGTGTGTAGCAGTGTGTCACCTGAAAATATCTACATATATTTATAGCTGTAGATACTAGGCCATTTGCGCCAGCCACCTTAGTTCTCCCTAACACTTTTCACACAGGAGAAGTTTCAGTTGGTTGCAATTTGCAACCCCACCACTAGATGTCAAATGTCACTGAAAAGCCTACATTCTAGACCGTTAATTAAAACCCTCAAAATGTCTGTTATAGTTACAATAACTGAGTCAGTAGCTTCTGAAACATGGACCTGTTTCTGTGTCTCACCTCAGGCTGCGGGGGGAAGAAGGTGCTGGTGACTCTGTACATGTTCTCCGAGTTGACCTGGATGCTGACGTTGTTGAAGCGCACCTCATGAAAGTTGAGCGAGCTCGCTTGAGGGCAGAGATCGCTCTCACCGGCGTACGCGGAGAATGTGACCGTGTTTTTCAGGTGACACTGAGGCAGGTTGTCACTGACGGCACCATCCACATAATGCTGAGGCAAAAAGGATGCTGATCAGCGGGTAGGAAAGCAAAATGTATCCAGGCCCATAATGTTCTCACATATTCAGAATAATTAACGGTGTCCTGTCCAATATGATGTGCACCATTTCACGGAGATGTAATAATTAATCATCAATAAGATCATGCAATAACTAAATCAACCTGACTGGTAAAGTATTACATTTGAAATACAACCCCCTGTATACATCACACATAATAAACCTAGCTTAGCTTTAACTCTAGAATTTTGGAAGCTGTAGTTTTATATACATATATAAAAATTGTATAAAGAAGTTTAGGGTATGAAACATCAAATCACATTCAAAAACAGTTAATATCTTGCTTTAATTTAGTCCTAATTTAAACACAGGATACATTTATTCACTGTCTGGAACTCGGTCTAGATGCCCTTTCAAAGTAAACTGCCATAAGCATGTCCTCGCTCACTGGTTCACTCACCACTCCACGGTAAGTAGGTGGAATCACACCACAGTAGAAAGGGACGAAGCAGCTGCATACGAGAGCCTAGAAAAGCCGGACATTACTGGAAATTATTTTCAGAAACGCAAACTCCATGACACAAAATAATACACTTTTTCTTTCCAAAAGGAAGGACTGGTTGAAAAATACAAGATTAAATCAGTTCAATCAGATATGACCATCAACGTGAATGAATCACAATTACTCCTCCAGTTCTGGTCTAGGGAGATGAGGCCCCCTCATATTACTCCTACATTTACTACTCTAGTCGGACATTCACAATCTTAAACACAACTAAGAAACAATGATAGATAGATCCTATCTACTCGTTTTCCTGTGACTAATTACCATGTTGGCAATTGAAACACCTCCTGATCTCAGAAGAGTTTACTCTGGATACAAGGGCCAGCTTAACTCACAAACTGTAATATATACCTCAATGAGCTCCTCTCTGCTGTCAAACTCTGACACGAGTACGTTCTTCCCATCAGACACCCTGGTCAGGGACACACACAGCTTCCCAGAGGCTCGAACATGGGCGCTTTCTGGAAGGCTCCCCTGCAGAGCTTCCTGTACTATTTGCACCAAGTTGAAAGCCGGGTGCAGGGGCCCCAGTTTGTGTTTCCTGCCCTCTTTGGCCATGAACATCAAATCGGCACAGCATTTCTCTGTACAGAGGAACACAGTTATTACAGTGCATGCATGGTGGAAATGCTATCCATGTTAAGAAGCTCACACAGCTGTAAAGGGTATTTCACAAAACACAGCAGAAGCAATATTACTGTGGCTTTATTGGATGTAAAAAACAGAAGTGATTCTTTCAACTAAGTTAGATGACCTCATTTGAGTTAAAATACCTCTTGCTTTCTTTGCATCCTTCATCAAAAATTCACATAAAATACCACAATTCCAAGTCCATGAGGGGCCAAACCACATCAATGTGGGTACAAGCAAAGTGGTGACACAATTAAAAGGTCACGAAAGAGACAGTGGAATCCCAGGGAATCACCTGAGAAAAACAAACAAATAAACAAAAATGTAGAGTCATCTCACCTAGGGGGATTCCAACAGCAAGAACAGCAGCCATCAAAGCACCTGCAGACGCTCCATAGATTTTAGAGGCGTCTTGTATGAAGCGAGGGAACCGTTCAAGGATACAGCTGCTGGCACCCACATAATAAATGCCCATAAAACCGCACCCTGCAAAGGAAATGCTCCATTCGTTCTTCAAATCAAACATTTTTTAGTTGCAACGAGAGTCGAGACAAATCCCACAGTGAAGCTAACGAGTGAAATCTTCAACTTAAAATGAAAATTAGCGGGATCACTGATGGCCAACCTGCAGACGTCAAAGTGCGAGGTAACTAAGCCAACTGTTGTGCAATTACGTATAATTAATAATCTTCTCCCATTGGCTGGAAAAGAGCACATGGTAGCACAGCAGGGCGGTGTTTCGAGCAGCCAGAAAGTAGGCTCGTTGGAGATGAACTGCTCCTCGCCTGGAAAGTAGACGAGAGCAGGCGGCGGCAGCAGCATGAGGCGGAGCCTAAACACAGGAGGCGGGGCCTAAAAGCAGAGGGCGGAGCCTAAAAGCTGCGCTCCAGACGGACAGTTTCCATCGGCTTTTGAAGATTTGACAGGAAGTCATAGAAAAAGTTACATCCTCTAAGAGGCGACCTGCTGGCTATCTGTAGTTTGTGGCCACGTTCGCATTTATTTATATTTGTTCATAGATATCAGTGGAAATCAGAATCAGAATAATTTAGTTATCCCCCGGGAAGTTAGTCAGGAAAGAAAGAGTAGAATAAGTATAAAAATATTAAGTATAAAATAATGCCACTAAATATAGGTAATGTATGAACATAATGTATGTAGGCCTATATAAAATATATTGTAGGCTATTGAGGTAGTAATAGCATATAAAAGTGCACGCACAAGTATAGTTTGACAGTTATACTGTGTGTGTGTATCTGGCGTTATTTTAATGTCTGCCTCTTAAAGCACACTGTAGGCTAATTTCTCGTTTTGATAAGGTCTCTATAAATAACCTCTTTTGTTGTCATTATTATTATTATTATTATTATTATTATTATTATTTTGTTGTCCTACAGCAACTTCACTGGCTCCCCTTCAAATACTGCATAAGATCCTCCTCCTAACCTTCAAGGCCATCAATAATCTTGCCCCTCAGTATCTCACAGAGCTTCTTCACACCAAGACACCCCCCGTTCACTCAGGTCCTCCTCCTCCATCCAGCTCATCCTCCAACCTGCCCGTCTGGTCACCATGGGGTCAAGAGCTTTTAGCTCCTCAGCCCCACACCTCTGGACCTCTCTGCCTCATACATCCAACACTCCACTCATAACCACCTTCAAATCTCACCGGAACACTCACCTTTTTAGACAGGCCTACTCTCCCTTTAATTTATCTGCTCTTAGTATTTTTACTTCCCTGCTTTTATGACTGCTTGTTGGTTTCTATTGTTGTATTTATTGTTGTTGATTTTGTATGTAGTTTTATTTCACTGCTTTTTGGATGGACTGAGTGCCTTATTGTTGTTTTATTTTGTAAGGTGACCTTGAGTGTCTAGAAAGGCGCCCATAAATACAATTAATTAATTATTATTATTATTATTATCAACCACTTACGATATGTGTTATTGATGTTTAATTGCACAATATGAGACTAACAGCCAAGGATTTAGTGTTAAATATTAGACTCACACAGGAAATCTCCTCAAACTACCTCAAACTTTGTACTTCTGACAAAAAATATAATGGCACACCAGTCACAACTGCCCTCATTATTAATCCAAGGGATACTAATCATAGCCAAAAAATGGAATAATCATTTCATAAGGAACTGTCTAGACAAAACAGAAATGAAATTGTAATCAAATTAGGTAATAGGACAATTGATAGACTAAGAACAGTGTACCCTCTGTATACCACCCAAATCAAAAGAAACATTCAAAATCATGAACAACATTCATCCCTCTAAGGAATTGCTTAAAATACGTTTCAAATTTGATGACCTGTGCTCACTTTGTGACAATGTTGAAACTATAGACCATGTATTTTTCTCATGCCATATTGTAGAGACATTTTGGTTTGATATTGACAACTGGACACATTTTTTTTAATCATAATCATAGTCATAATTTCCAGCTGCTATTTCTAAAAGAGATATAACATTTGATATGACCTTGCCAAACAAAAATGATGAACGTTGCTGTTATGTAATTCTGTATCTTGCAAAAATGTTCATTCACAAGAATAGAATCCTGAAGTCATCCCCCAAATGTGTTTTCATAAGTGAATAAAATATAATTAAAATCTTTAAAAAAAATACTAAAGGAACCAAAGCACAACGTTTGTATAACGTTATACAATAATTTCCCACTGATCTAAATGGCAGCAAACACAGAACTAAGCGTCCCCCCCTTGTACAATATGCATGATATTTATTTTGTTTCTTGTCTCCTTTATTTAATTGTCATTCTGTTAATCCTATTTTATAATTATTATATTTTTACGCCATTCATTTTAGGAAATTTCGACACTTTTTAGACACTTTTTTAGACACTTTGTAACATAATCTTATGTAAATATATTTTTTTAACTAACCGGCATGCATTGTGCGGCGATCACGGGCGATCGATTCTGCTCAAAGGACTCCTGTCGTATGCAGTCAAGCCAGCCTCCACTCGGAAAACCCCGGTCAAGCTAGCCCCCAGTCATTCTGTGGTGCCTGTTTATACTACATATTACGGTAATGCAGTCCAAGAACAGAATTCAGAATAAAAGCACAGACCTATGAACGCAATTTGCAATTTCAGTCTGTTCATTAATTGTTTAAGCGATTGAACTATTATTTCATTGATTGATTTATTGATTTATTGATTGATTGATTTTGCATTTAAGGAATTAATTTATTGATTATTCACGTAAATCATTTTACCAGCCTCATTCTGATCACATTTAAGCCTTAGCAGTTGGAGGCCATGGCAATTAATCTGTGTGAATAATTAGTCCAACATAAAAATAAACACAATATCAGGAGCTTCTGATGAGGAATTTCAAAATAAAAGCCAATTTAATGGTCAAATATTTTCAATATATCCATTTGAATTCAGCTTGACATTACAAAGAAACTACCGGTTTCCACAGATTGATTTCACTTCAGACTGATAGTGGTCGACCTCACAGACTCACTCATATAATATCAGGAAGTTCTGATGTGGTTTTTCAAAATAGAAGTCCTCTGAAATGTCAGATATTGTCAATATTTTCCTCAAATTCAGATTTACATTAAAAGGAAACTTCCTGTTGTCACAGACTGATTTCACTTTAGACTGATAGTGGTCGACCTCAGAGACTTACTCACGTGATATCAGGAAGTTCTGATGTGGTTTTTCAAAATTAAAGCCCTTTGAAATTTGAAATATTTTCAATATTTCTCTTAGAATTCAGATTGATCGTGGGAGGAAACTTCCTGTGATTTCACTTCAGACTGATAGTGGTCGACCTCAGAGACACACCCATGTAATATCAGGAAGTTCTGATGTGGTTTTTCACAATTAAAGCCCTCAGAAATGACAGATATTGTCAGTATTTAGATATGAATTCAGATGGATATTAAAAGGAAACTTCTTGTTTCCACAGACTGATTTCACTTCAGACTGATAGTGGTCGGCCTCAGAGACTCACCCATGTAATATCAGGAAGTTCTGATGTGTTTTTTCAAAATTAGAGACCTCAGAAATGTCAGATATTTTCAATTTTGAGATATGAATTCAGATGGATATTAAAATGAAATTTCCAGTTTCCACAGACTGATTTCACTTCAGACTGGTAGTGGTCGACCTCAGAGACTCACCCATGTAATATCAGGAAGTTCTGATGTGTTTTTTCAAAATTAAAGCCCCCTTAAATGTCAAATATTTTCAATATTTCTCTTTGAATTCAGATTGATCGTGGGAGGAAACTTCCTGTTTCCACAGCCTGATTTCACTTCAGACTGATAGTGGTCGACCTCAGAGACTCACCCATGTAATATCAGGAAGTTCTGATGTGGTTTTTCAAAATTAAAGCCCTTTGAAATTTGAAATATTTTCAATATTTCTCTTAGAATTCAGATTGATCGTGGGAGGAAACTTCCTGTTTCCACAGACTGATTTCACTTCAGACTGATAGTGGTCGACCCCAGAGACTCACTCATGTAATTTCAGGAAGTTCTGATGTGTTTTTTCAAAATTAGAGTCCTCAGAAATGTCAGATATTTTCAATTTTGAGATATGAATTCAGATGGATATTAAAATGAAATTTCCTGTTTCCACAGACTGATTTCACATCAGACTGGTAGTGGTCGACCTCAGAGACTCACCCATGTAATATCAGGAAGTTCTGATGTGTTTTTTCAAAATTAAAGCCCCCTTAAATGTCAAATATTTTCAATATTTCTCTTTGAATTCAGATTGATCGTGGGAGGAAACTGCCTGTTTCCACAGCCTGATTTCACTTCAGACTGATAGATAATATTCATATGTATTGTATGAATAAAGAAATGTGTGTTGTCAGTATTTGGCTGCACCACTGACTTAAAGAAAGGATACAGACACTGTAGTTATGTTGGCAACATTTTTCTGAATTACTGACAGGTCTATATTTGTGAGAGTATCATGAGAATCATCTTTGAGATAACGATCTTTTCATTTTGTAGATACAATGCGAAACATGCCAACGATGGTACCACGAACAGTGCCTAGGAATGAACACCGCAGCCCTTGAAAAGGCCAGGGCAGAGAGCTGGGATTGCTCCTTGTGCCTGTAAAGAACTTAAGTCACTTTTGTGATAGCTCATTAACGGAGAAAAAATTGAAATCATAACGTGGTAATTGTATTTTTCATTTTATTTTTGAAAATATTATAGAGTTTTTTCTCCTCTTTTCATTGAACAATTTATTTTTTCACTTTATTTATTTTGTCACAACTTGCACATATTTAAACATTTTTGTGTTGTCAGCGGCGGTTCATTTTCCTTCTCAACCAGCCAAAGTAAACTCAATGTAAAACACACATGTGATAATATATGTGTAAATAGTATGTGTATATGTTAAGTTCTATATTGGCACACTTGTGTATATATGTGTGAACCTTTAAGTAATGTGCCTTTATGTAGCATGTGACAGCATGCGAAAGACAGACCAAAGACAGCATGTTCTGCTGTGGTCAACTACTGTAGTTATTTTTTTATGACAATAAATTATTGCCATACATACGTTTTTGCCTGTTCAGTTTTCAGAGGGAATGTATTTTTTTTCTTATTATTTACTATTAGTTATGGTGACTTTAATTTTTTGTATCTGGCCTTTTTTAAAAATGTAATTTGCTTTAGTATTACATTATATGATAATACTGATAGCAGGATTAATATTATAAGTGTTATTAATAAATCTTGAGCTTTTTTGACTGGTATTAGAACAAGGTCACATGTAAGGCATCAAACTGACATTTAATACATCCTATCAGGGTCCCTGTCACAATATAAAAACAGTATTTATGGAGTATGATCCCATTTGTCTATGTAGAAAAAAGCTTTGCAAATTGACTAATCAAGATATTAGTGGGCTTTAATTTTGAAAAACCACAACAGAACCTCCTGATATTACATGAGTGAGTCTCTGAGGTCGACCACTATCAGTCTGAAGTGAAATCAGTCCATGGAAACAGGAAGCTTCCTCCCAAGATCAATCTGAATTCAAAGAGAAATATTGAAACTATTTGACATTTCAGGGGGCTTTAATTTCGAAAAACCACATCAGAACTTCCTGATATTACATGAGTGAGTCTCTGAGGTCGACTACTATCGGTCTGAAGTGAAATCAGTCTGTGGAAACAGGAAGTTTTCTTTTAATATCGATCCGAATTCATATCTAAATATTGACAATATCTGACATTTCTGAGGGCTTTAATTTTGAAAAAACACATCAGAACTTCCTGATATTACATGGGTGAGTCTCTGAGGTCGACCACTATCAGTCTGAAGTGAAATCAGTCTGTGGAAAGAGGACGTTTCCTTTAAATATCCATCTGAATTCATATCTAAATATTGACAATATCTGACATTTCTGAGGGCTTTAATTTTGAAAAACCAAATCAGAAGTGCCTGATATTACATGGGTGTGTCTCTGAGGTCGACCACTATCAGTCTGAATTGAAATCAGTCTGTGGAAACAGGAAGTTTCCTTTTAATATCCATCTGAATTCATATCTAAATACTGACAATATCTGTCATTTCTGAGGGCTTTAATTGTGAAAAACCACATCAGAACTTCCTGATATTACATGGGTGTGTCTCTGAGGTCGACCACTATCAGTCTGAAGTGAAATCAGTCTGTGGAAACAGGAAGTTTCCTCCCACGATCAATCTGAATTCTAAGAGAAATATTGAAAATATTTCAAATTTCAAAGGGCTTTAAATTTGAAAAACCACATCAGAACTTCCTGATATCACGTGAGTTAGTCTCTGAGGTCGACCACTATCAGTCTAAAGTGAAATCAGTCTGTGACAACAGGAAGTTTCCTTTTAATGTAAATCTGAATTTGAGGAAAATATTGACAATATCTGACATTTCAGAGGATTTCAGAGGATCAGAACTTCCTGATATTATATGAGTGAGTCTGTGAGGTCGACCACTATCAGTCTGAAGTGAAATCAATCTGTGGAAACCGGTAGTTTCTTTGTAATGTCAAGCTGAATTCAAATGGATATATTGAAAATCTTTGACCATTAAATTGGCTTTTATTTTGAAATTCCTCATCAGAAGCTCCTGATATTGTGTTTATTTTTATGTTGGACTAATTATTCACACAGATTAATTGCCATGGCCTCCAACTGCTAAGGCTTAAATGTGATCAGAATGAGGCTGGTAAAATGATTTACGTGAATAATCAATAAATTAATTCCTTAAATGCAAAATCAATCAATCAATAAATCAATCAATCAATCAATGAAATAATAGTTCAATCGCTTAAACAATTAATGAACAGACTGAAATTGCAAATTGCGTTCATAGGTCTGTGCTTTTATTCTGAATTCTGTTCTTGGACTGCATTACCGTAATATGTAGTATAAACAGGCACCACAGAATGACTGGGGGCTAGCTTGACCGGGGTTTTCCGAGTGGAGGCTGGCTTGACTGCAGTCTCATATCTCGAACAAGCCTTCTGCTTCACTGCATAAGAGATCCGTTTCTGAGCTTTAAAATGAGCATCCCGGTGGTGGACTTCAGCGCATACAGCCTGAGCGAGGGGGAAGATGTTGCTGACGAACAGATGCACAACTTGAGTAAACAGTTTGAAGTAGCTTTTACCGAAGTTGGTTTCGCTTATCTGCAGAACACCGGGATCACTCAGGAGGAGGTGAGCCACTGTGGGAGTTTGAGGGGAAGAAGTAGGCTTTTGTTATATAAGTATTGAGTGTCAAAAATACGTTTAAATGTTGTTGGGCCCTTGGATTTACATTTCTGCTACACACTAGATGTTAAGGTTGTGCTCATTTTAACTCCTACTGTTGGGTAGTAGTTACATTTACAGTTATAGGAACATGACAACCACGTGACTCTATATGTCAACGTTTCAGGAAGTGGTAGCTTCGAGCTTGTTTTAAACTAGTTTAGCTAAAAGAGTCAAAAATCAAAATCATCACATTTGGAGATGCATTTTCACATTGTATTATACTGTCTCGACCACATCTATCTACCATGTTGTGTCTTGTATCTTGTGATGTTGTTTAAGTTGTTTTAAGAGATAAATCTTTTTTTTTTTTTTTTAATTTAAATGTAGTGGAGTAGAAGTATATAGTTCCATAAAAGGGAACTACTCCAAGTATCTTGGATTTGTACTGAAGTTCTCAGTGAGGTGCTTTAACTTCAACTAAGGATTTAGATGACCTCATGTGATTTAAAATGCTGAATGCCTTCTTTGTATCTTTTTTTTTTTTGCCATAGACCATCAGTCGCTTACATCAAATATTGGATAGAAATGGTTAAAAGTAGTTCTATCTACTGATGTCAGGTTGTAAATAATTCACCTAACTTAACTATTGTGCCAAGGTGATGGAAGGACATTTAATGCAAATAAAAATAAACGGTGGGTTAGTTACTTTCTTTCTTTTCAATCCAGAAAATCCAAATTAATTGCAACCACAGCATCATTTCCACAGATTAAAATGTCAGCAGGGGCCTGTAAATTCATGAGGGGACAAATTAGAAGTGGACAGAATCAATCTGGCATGGAAAAGGCAGGGGAATACAATTACAAAATCAATATCTGATTGTAATAAAGGAAAAACAGAGAAAGTAAAAGAAAGGAGACACGTCATCCTTCATTTTATCACAAAAACTTAAAATCAGCAAGGTTGGTCATGCATTGTTTTCGCTGGGCAGGAAGTGGATACAAAGTTATAATCAGAAAAGTAACTAAATGTAAATGATAATGATAAATGTAGTGAAGTAAAAATTGCAATATTTACCTCTGAGTAAAAGTTATGTAACATGAAAAGTAAAAGTACCTCAAATCTGTTCTTAAGTACTCAAATAAAAAGGCTTGTTTTGTATAGGTGGATGGTGTTATGGCCATATCCAAGACATTCTTCCTGCAGCCAGATGAAATGAAACGACCCTTCAGCAAGAGAAGCTTTGCTAACAATTGCAACCATGGCTGGGTTTGTCTGGAAACTGAGAGGTGGGAATGATAGAAATGAACACAACACACTTCTCATCGGCACAGTTTACTCATTATAAACGGAAATAACTGTTTTTCAGGTTGAATCCAAGTCGCCCTGTAGACCTAAAGGAGGCATTCAACGTTTCGTCTCTTCATCCTGATATTGTAATGATCCATTCTCAAAGTTTGACTTTAACACACTTCTAAGTTTCACCTCTTATCCAAGACACAGATATGTCATTATCAGCACAAATAAAAAACAGGAATGATGTGTTTGAGGTCATTTAGAAACAGTATCCTCATCACCAGAGAGCAGAGTCAAGTCAGTTTCATTTACACAGTCCATTATCACATCACAATTGATATGGTATATCATACCCTCTATCCTCACACTGTTAGTTAGAATAAAGCCTGACACGTTTATTTTTTTAAATGTCCTGCTCAGCCCATGTATTTAATGATAAGAACAGCATAATAAACATTTTTTTTTTACTTTCAAATATCAACATCAGTGTCAGTCTTAGAAATCTAGTATCAATTAATACTCTTCTGCTGTAGAAATGGCCATCAGATGCTGTAAAAGGGTTCAAGGAGATCCAGACATCTTTCTTCCTCCGCTGTAAAGAGCTGAGTCTGCGGGTTCTGAGGGTGCTGGCCCACAGTCTGGATCTGGACCCGGAGGTGTTCCTGAGCGCCCACCGTTTAATAGGAAGTATGTTCGCTTGAGTCTCCATGAGGTCATATATGTGGCAACGCTGATCTTTTGTTTATCTGCATGGAGTCCTCTGAGCGGGTGTTGACATGTCACGTTCACAAACATTCAAAATTAATTGAAGTCACACGCAGCCTACATGTGAGGCATGTCTTCTGTCAGGTTACTTATGTCATAAGATAGCAATGGATCACAGATATCAATGGATTTGAAGATTATTATTGATCAGTAATAGGAGACAGACAACCACTGTCTCAATCAACATCAGGCAAACTGACCTTTATACTTTTTCAGAGAACAATGCATGTGTACATATAGACAAAGGATACTTTGAAGTCATCTAAATTGATCATGAACACGACTGAAACCAGTGTTTTTGTGTCTCCTAGCTGATGAGAATGGATCCACACTGCGGCCTCTGTACTACCCACCAGTAAACCATGAGAAGGTGAAGGAGGGTCAGATACGATGTGGAGAGCATTCAGACTATGGAAGCGTCACCCTGTTGTTCAGCAGCTCTGCGGGTCTGCAGGTGACACAAACGCTGACAAACTACACTTGCCTCTTACCCATTGTCTTAAAATTCAAGGATTACCAAGCGCGATGCTTGTGTTGATATTTGATATTTGTCATAAAAAGACATTTTCAGGCATGTAATCTACCTGATTGTCTTGTTAACCTCCAGGTGCGTAGACGTTCAGGTGAATTCATCCCTGTTCCCGTCGTCCCCGGAGCCGTCCTCCTCAATATCGCTGACCTTATGCAGCGCTGGACCAGCGATCATTTGGTGTCGGTGGTGAGTTGAGAGGACTTATCTGAATGAATTTAACTGTTTGTTTAAAAAAAAAACATATCTGGAGTATAATTCTAAAAAGGACACAAGCATTTGCATGGGGCTTAATAAGACACAATCAAGGTCTAACTGGTTTACAGGATGTCCCCTGCAGCCACGGTGCTTGATAGAATTATAAAGGCTTATTCACAAATGTTGGGAGGATACAAATCCCAGCATAACTAGAGATTCATAAACCATTAATGACGTTTTGGTTGTGTGATCCACAGGTCCACAGAGTTTTGCTGCCCCCTGTTGGAGACTCCAGCACACGTCAGTCTCTAGCCTTCTTTGTCCAGCCCGATGATGAGGCGCTGATCACTTGCTGCGATGGCTCCAACAAATATCCCCCGATTACATCAGGCGGTTACCTCATGGAGCGGCTCAAAACCATCTATTAAAAAACTGAATATATACCCATCAATGCATACAAAACACACACTTTACATTTTAAATATGATTTTTTTTTCAATAATCAGCGAGCCGATGTGCATGACTAAAAGAAGAGACAGAACCTGCAAGCTCATTCATTTTATTGTCCACATTCAAACCTTCCTCACACAGGGCATTGGGTGGTGGACAGATATAACTGCCTTTTTGAAAGGGATGGAACATAAACCCATCACTGGTACCTCAATTATTCAGAAGATTAACTATCTTTGAGTACTTATTCTATCTCTGATCTTTTGTATGAATCTATAATCAAACAGTTTTGATGTTATGACTTTCCTCAGTAAGTTTCCCACCTCCTTTGATGGAGACAAGGCCAAACTTAATTTACAGTGGGGTAGAGAATAAATACACTAAAAAATATTCTATTGTGAAAAAATACACAAATTTACTGACACACAAACTCACTGTACACATACAGCCACTTTAGAATCCTTGCAGTCGTCACTAACACCAGCACAATTATATTAAATTAAAATAATTGAATGATTTAAATAATTTAAATACATAATTGTGTAACTCGATCTGTAAACTAAATATGTTCTTCAATCATCTGGTCCAAAGGATGTATGAGTTTTATGTATCAACTCTGTAAAAAAATAAAAAAGCAAACAAAAAGTTTGGCTGGAGAGAATTGTGGGTAATTGTCACAGTATGGAGTACACCATGTTGAAACATAGTGAAATTAAAAGTTATGAAAGATAGAACAATATTTTATGGACTCAGCACGTTAAGTACAATATATTATTTATATATTAATTTACTAATTGAAAAATATAAATAGGACCATTTCATTTTTTAGCCAGCAGCACTACATAAAGATAAGTTTCTTTTTATGAAATAATCATCCCTCTTTAATAGGATACATCTTTTTCAAAGTATTTCTTCTACGAGACAATATCAGTGCCAATGAACTACAGTGTGCACTAAACAAAACATTCACTTTTCAGGCCAAAATCCCCTCCCGCCACTCACTTTTGACCTCAAATCACTTCCAATGGAGAACAGAGTCCTTGCTGAGGTAAAAGTTCAAAATGAAAAAAAACAAAAAAGGGTCGATCAGGACAAAAACTGGTCCAGCTCCACATTTTGGATTTATGCGGCCCTACACTCAGTATAATTGGGACGGACACAACACTCTGAAATCAGATTTTCCTATTTGCACTTAATATTTAGGCCTATTTTCAAGTCAATTGTCAAGTGGTTTTCTAATCATAAACAAAAATTAAAAATTGCAATCGAAAGGCAAACACAAAACACACTCATGCTCACTGGCATTCATACAGCATCCACATTACTGGGGCCCGCTAAGACTGTCCTGCCATTGCTGCCTCTTGCTGGTGGTGAGGAGGCAGTGGTTGACTGTTTGCTTGTACAATTGGTGCTGGTTCACCTTCAGCTACAGCAGCGCCTGGCTCTGCAACAGAAAGTCATAGTGGAACAAGTTGATGAGTTGCATTGACTCGATTGTGAAGCTAATGGTGAAATTGTA
Organism: Chelidonichthys spinosus; assembly: GCA_029853015.1. Taxonomy (NCBI): domain Eukaryota; kingdom Metazoa; phylum Chordata; class Actinopteri; order Perciformes; family Triglidae; genus Chelidonichthys; species Chelidonichthys spinosus. Next base: position 15,059,218 of record CM056825.1, on the reverse strand, counting down.
TATAAGGTTACGTTTCCCTGCTCATTTGCAGTTTCTGCTGATTGAGATTTTGAGTCCTTTGTGGATGATACTACTGGGGGGCTCAGAAGTTGAACATTATTTCATTCTGAAACACGTGCCCTTAAAGGGGCACGCCACAGAGTTTAAAATGCTCCTACTAGTGACTAAAAGTCAGGATCTCTTGGCCACTGCTGCATTGATTGTTACCATTCATTTTTATTGTCTCCTGTAGGTTCCCAACATGAATAGAAGTGCTTAAGAAATGGCAGGAAGATCTTTTATTGTGTGTGTTACTGAAAAAGCCTACAATCAGTATCAACTCTTTGGCTAACAAGCATTTAGAAAACAACTGTAATGCGATACTTACTTTGACATCAGCTTTTATCCTTTCCATTTCTTTTACAGCCTGAGGAGAGCAAACAAGATGGAAAACATTACAGCATCACAAAATATGTGGGAGCCTCCACTCAGTTCATTGACACAACTGTACCCTAACTGCACATTCTCACAGTTTGACATGCCATGATAGAAATAGCTTGCTCTGATATGCACACTGCATCTCAAGATTGGCAGCAATAAATGGTGCTGTACGTGCACAGAATCTACAGGATACAAGAACCTTTGGATGCGGCTAAACGGTGCTGCTACATGGAAGTGTTTCTCATGCTAACAAATCAATTCAAAAATGTATTAAAATCAATTGAACATTGGGTTACTGTGTGGATATTACTCCATCTACTGCACCTGTCTAGTCACTGAAGACTATTCAGGGAAGAAAATCCTGATTCATGACTGTCTTTCCCCTTTAAATAATGTGTTTTCTTTAGTTTACCTGCTGTAGCCCCAACTTCTGAGCATTCAGTTCTTCCTGTTTCCTTTCCAGCTCTTCCTTCTGCATCTGCAGCTCCACTGCTTTCTTCTTGATGTCATTCTCCTCATTGACAAGTTGCTGTTCATACACTCTCAACTCTTCGTCAGTGTAAACAGGGTTTTGATCTAAAGTCTGTGAAGGACAGGGAATTATAGGATGTAATTCATTTAATAAATAATAGGATGAATTCCTGATTATAAAACATAACACCAAATTGTGTCACATGGTGGCTGATTTTGTCTTAAAATAGGGAATCTGCAACTGTTTACTACCTTGCGTTTGTACGACTTTAAAGAGACAGCAGCTCTCTGTAACTCTGTAAACATCATCCTCTCAAAAGAAAACTCATATTTCTCTCAGACTTTCTAACAGACATTTATATATAATCCAGCTCTTACCTCCCACTCTTCTTTCTCCTGGAAATCATCCTTCTTAGTGGCAGCCAAGAACTCACTCATTGATACAAGTCTGTCTTTATTGGCATCCACCTGAACATCACAACACATGAAGCAGCTTTAATCAACATACAGGTCAATAAATGGTCTTCAAGATTAATTGTTGGCCAGAGGACTGTCTTGACCTTTCAACTCCCTGCTAAAGCACTGCCCCTGTCATCGTTAAGCACATCACATATTTCTACTCATCTTGCTCCACTGATAGTATCTGCACACATTTGTGTACAAACTTATGTACCCATTTCTCCATTAATGACAATTTGAGTGATATTTGACACACTCTTTGGCACTACCACTGGATTATGCATTTTTGCAGTGTAAGTCAGTGTTAATAGACTAATCAAATGAAGCTTTTCAACAAAAACATATATTTCAAATAGCAATGCTGTACTTTTGACAATACATGGAGGGGGAATGCACTTGAAGTTATGTTCTGTTTAAATTCCAATAGAAAAGGGCTGAATTGTTTTACTGACTGCACTTAAAGGATGCCATATCATTTAAGGGGCATGATGAGAGCTGGTCATTACTGTATCAGTATAGCACAAGAGAAGTTCCCAATCTGTTATTGTTGTGTCTCACCTCATTCAGAACGTGTTCTCTCATTCTTAGTCTCTCTTCCTCCATTTGAACCATGTCGTCTTCTTCATTTCCTGCGTTGTACACCTTTTCCAGCTTCAACAGGCAGAGAGACAGATTTTACCTCAAAAGCTTCTACATATGTGTGTGTGTATATATAAAGTATATTTCATTATCCTAAAACATCCAGAACCAGTTAGACATAAATACCTCTTTAGTGAAGAGAGCTTCAAGCTCGTTCTCATCGAAGAAGCCATCTCCATTGCTGTCTGAAATACGAAACAAATGGCTGGAATGAACACGTCATTTCATCCAAAGCTAAGTGTTGTCACAGGTAAATCAGATTAATATTATGTCAACAGTGTGTTAGGATATATGGTGCTTGATTTAGATGAAAGAAGACTTGTCACTAGATTGAAAAATCACAATTAAATTCTAATTTCCAACAGTATTTAGAGAGAGAACAGTGGAAACCCCAGATAAGCGTTAGTTGTTCTTGACTATTTAGACATAAGGTTTCTGGTTACCGTGGATCTTGAAGAAGGTCTTGGGATCAAAGTTATCCGGATCCAAGCCGTCAGACTCCTGCCACACCTCCTTCAGCTGGTCTTCACTCCCCTGCACACAAACACACAGTAGTAGGTGTCAGTTCATCTTCAAGCACTTCACCTCACAATTTCCTGAAGGTTTTCTACCTCACTATACTGTACTGTATTTTGTGGTTTGATCATTTATCAACCCGCCTGTAGGAGCCACCTTTTAAATTAGTGTTGTGCAAGTTTTATTTTGACCACAAGGGTGCAGTACCTTTTTCTTTTGTTTGTTTGACACCCAAACAGCAATGAGTGGTGACTAGTTTAAGTGGGATGGTGATGGGTTCACAGAGTTCTTACCGACAGCCAGAGGAAAGCCAGGAACTTTTCTGTTTGTTAATAACCTTTTTTGTTGCAATAAATGGGAACATCACCCAAAGAGACCAACCTTGCACAACCGTATTATTTCTATTCTTTTTTCCTCTGAACTCGAGTAAAGTTCGTCCTCAAACCACCATCAGGTGACTAAAGAGTTTTTGTTTTTAGATAGTCACCACACTGCCTATGACAATTTAAATAAAACCTGCTCACCAAAATGTTTCCCAAGTTATGGGATTAGTACCTTACATCCAAATAATCAACTAATAAAAAAAATTGAAAATAACAATTCTTACTTCTACCTTACAAAATGAGTTGTAATCTCTATTTGCATCAACACACTTCATGAGAGCAGGAGTCTTACAGGGTGGTTAACTCTTGGATGGTCGGCATGTTTCTTTCTCATCTCCTCATAGTGCTGCTCCTCCGCCTTGCGTTCCTCCTCATTCATGGTCTTCAGACGCTCACTCCTCTCATGTGCTTTCATCATCTCATACCTCTTGAACTCGTCGTGGCGGTCCTTGTCAAAGTTCTCCAGGTCTACAGTCGCCTAAAAAAATAATAAAAAAAGTTTGGGAAGAGGGAATTCACACCTGGATTTCTACCTCTGTTCTGCTGCCCTTCAAAGCCACTCAGCAGCAGCAATAGGTTGGTAAATGCAAGTGTCAAAGTCCCACAGCATTAATAGTAAATAATGACACCCAACACAACTCCAGATAATATTGTCAGGACTGACATTACATTACATTAACATAAATTGTCATGGTGTTTTTTTCCCCATCACAGCCTGTACCGATTGGATGAGGCGGTCCAGGTCCTCCACCTCAAAAGTGCTGGGATTCTGGTGGTTGAGATGCTCAAACTGTTTCAGCAGGAACTGGTGGTCTATTTTCAGGCCTGCATGGAAGCGGATAATGAAACTGTTTTATTTAACTGTAAAATAGTTAGATCAAGTGTTTTGCAGTTGCAGGAACTTAAAATGTGATACAGATATTTTACTTTTTAGACTGTGTGTAAACAAAGAGAGATTGCATCATTCAGCTCATTGGTTGCTCCTTCCCATGTGTGTCCCAATTACATTTTGTGCTTCAGTAGCTTGGCATATAACTAACAGGCAAGCAGTTATAATGTCACAGTTTACTCAAGTTTCAGCTCAAATGTACACTGGGAGAGTTAAGTAAGAGTAAATTAATTTCTAAGCACAATGGTGAGGGATTCTCTGCACTTGAACACTGCCTCTGAAATGTTTCTACACATTTTGCCTGACTTGCACCATATTTCTTAATGTCTCTGACCATTATGTTTTTAAAAGTGATGTGATGTGACTTCTACCTGTACTTCGGGTTTTTAAATTACACTTAATTTCTGTTTGCAGAACGTTTCATTCAGCAGCACACACTGGCCAGTGTAAGAAACTCTTAGCTGAAGTAAGTGCTGTATTACATCATGTTCCTGTGTTTAAGAGCCACATCCTATCTTCAATGTGTCAAGTGCGGATGTGTATTACAAAACTTCTTGTGAAACTTCAAGAAGCACAAGCATAAGTGACACATCAGCAAGACACGATGCTTACGTACCGTCCCCCCTCTGGATGTCATGTTTGGCCCTGATGAGCATCCGCAGCCTGCCCATCTCCTCCCTCTTCAACTCGTCCAGCTTCGTCCGGAAATTGTGGTGGACAAAGTCCAGCTCTTTGGAAAGTTTGCCTTGCTGCAAGCAGAGAATCAATACGCCACGGTTCACCAAAAAGTGATCATGTCAACAAAGAACTTGGCATGTTCAGTGCACATGCAGACATACCTTGATGTCATCCATGTTGGTATTTTTTAGCTTTTCTCTGAAGTGGGGGTCTTTCTCAAGGTACTCAATGACTTCCCTGAGGTAGCGGTCATAGTGCAGCCCGGTCTCCTGAAGAACAAGCCAAAGCACACGCATGTCGATAGAGGACTAATATAAATTCTCCAGGTAAACTTAATTTGACTTGTTAATATCCAACTTGACTTAGAGACGTTACAGAAAACTTCTGTCTCACGTAACTCTTACTAATAAAAGGGTGGCAACTAATATTGCTCTTGTTTGTTTTGAGCAAATATGCTAAAATATGCCGAATATAATTTTCCAGTCAACCTTTTACCCGCAGGTTTACTTTCATTGTGAAACACCCTTTGCTGAGACACTATACGCCCAAATGATTCCCTACTCGGGATGATTGAGGTATTTGGTGTAATTAGCTGTAAGACCCAGAATTAAATGTGATATTGCGGTCTATGACATGGACTCACAGCGCTCTGTGGTGGCCCCAGATCCTCCTCTTGAGACTTTTCGTTGGTCTTGTCCACACTGATAGGGACTGACTGGATACACAGCCACAGACTCAGCAGTAACAGCCCACAGTGGGCCATGGCTTCACCCCTCACCATCTGGTTAGGTTCACAAATGAAGAGAAAGTGTCCAACCAAGCTAACAACCAATACAGTGCGGACAGGTGCTTTATCTTTACAAAAAACATTCTTCATTCCTAAATAACTGCAAAAAGGGCACAAATCACAACTTCAACTGGGATAATGTGGGATGAGGCTATGCAAGTTTGTTTGTAATCTCAAGCGACTCTCCAACACAAAGGATCACAACACACGTGGTTAGTGGATAAAGGACCAACAAGCTAACATCAAGACAATTCCGCTATCATATCCATAGCAATTCAAAGAGTGTTGCCAACCTGCAACTCGTGTTTCATAATGAACACAATTGCTAACGGTATTAAAAAATAGCTTCTTTCGCGAAGACGGTTGCCAGTTAATTACTTCACAGCTGTAGAAAGGCTGCAACCGGAGACACATGATGTATTTAATTGCAATAATTAATGACATTTCGTGTAAAATAACATATACGTGTAAACTAACACTTACTTTGAGCTCTTTTTTTTTCTCTTTACTCTTTCCCGCGCTCTTACCGTTTAGTTTTCCTCAAAGTGCCTGAGCTTCTCTGGAGCTTGTTTACAGCTGTCATCCACCACCAATGCGAGCCTCTTGTGGCCACAACCTAGGCAGAAAAAAGGTTGTGATCTCCATGGCAACGCCCCGCCCTCGATGCTTCTGATTGGGTAGATAAAACTAAACTTTCTTTGTAAAACAGTCGCGTTGAGAGCTGATTGGGCGCTCGCCCTGTCAGTCAAAGTGTATGACCGTGTCAACCCATGGCTTAAGGTGCGTTGAGACAAACTGTACGTGGCGATCATGAATCCCCGACATGGGCGGAGTTAGTGGTCGATGTAAGAATCATTAGTATTCATATTTTAAAACCGGATGAAACATACCTTATTACATATCACGACAACACAGGTCCAGTGAATATTCAATGAACGTAGATGGAAAATATTTAACATTGATTTGAGTGATTTTCCTCGGCACTTTGGGCCAAAATTGTTGTTGTCCAAAAGCCCATATAGAAATGTAGATTTAAATACGCATTTTGTGTGCTCTCTATGTATGCATTCTGACTTTATTATCGCATCATTTATATTTATATCGTTTATTATTTCTCTCCTATTCTGACAACTCCATCTAAAAACAGACCTTATGTAAAGATAATACTAGCCGAGTATTGTAGCAGTAAATATAAAGGTGGGTCATTTTTTCTCTCTAGTGAAACATTTTAATGGAGAAACCAAGGAAAATAAATTACTCACCAGAAACTAATAAGCAAATAAATAATGCTTAAAAATGGGAGAGGCCCCAAATAATAATTATTTTTTTCTAACAAAAGAAAAGTGTTACATTAAGCCCCACTTTCAGATTGCAAATAACATCACACCCAGCACATTTGACGAGAAATAAGTATTAAGAAAGCAAAAAAAGATCCTATTACAAGTTAAGGTCCTGCAATAATAACGCTACTCAAGTGGTATTATCATCAAAATGTTCCCATAATCTAGCAGAGTGCCCACTGTGCTTGTTATACAATAACAATTGAAACTATGTTTTGGATTTTTATTTATCACTGATTAAATCATCTGCATTTTAATGTGGTATTCAGTGGTGGAATGTAATTAAGTACATCTACTCAAGTACTGTACTGTTGTAGAGTTTTGAGGTATTTAAATTTGACTGATTCAGATCATTGATACAACATATAAATCAACTAATAATGTATGATGTGTTGTTAAAGGTGAATATGCCTGCAGGATATAAAGTGATGCTTACACTTTAATGCATTAGAAATGATAATTCAGTGATATATTATTCTGACATAATCCATTCTGCACAATGAATAATTTTACTTTTGGTACTTTAGGTATAAGTTATTGCTCTTACTTGATTTTAAATGCAGGACTTTTACGTGTATCAGAGTAACGTTATTTCTACACTGGTATTGGTACTTTATTTTAAATATCTGAGTACATCTTCCATTGCTGGTGGCGTTGTAATATTGTAATGTTGCATTAAACACGTTGAACTTCTGCTGAACTCCTTTGAATTGAACGTTTTTTTCGACACTACATTCTTTATTCCACACGATGGCACTGATTTCCCATTTAATCTTTCACAAAGTGACTCGGCCAAGCAGAAACGCTATCCGTCGGTGTCCAACCAAAACTCTATCCAACCACCTCAACAGGAACTGACGTCGCGTCGGTGCAAGTGGATGGAAAAATGCAGCTGCAGGAAAAATGGCTCCAAACACCGCACCGCTAAAAGGTAATAAAGGATATTTGCTTTTACAGTAAATGTCTGCGTATAAAAGTTTTAGTTTGTAGTTGCCTGACATCGGTGGTTGCGTCTCCGTAGCATCCGGCCGTTTCCCGTATGACAAAACCTTCTTCCTTGCTGTGGGTACTTGGCAGGACCAAAGCAGTTGCCTAGGTACTTTTAAATTCATAAATCAGTGCCCCTCAAAGTACGGAAGAGTCATGTAAGTTATCGCTATGTTGCTAAATCCAGTTTCGGTTTATGTCTCCGAGCGACATGGCTGCCTTTTCGCGTAATGTTACCGTTTAGCGGCTAACGTAGCATCCAACAAAGTCAAAAGTTAAAAGTTCCAACGGCAAAAGTATCAAGAAGTGGCATTTGATCCGGCTAGCCCACTGGGTTAGCTTGATCCCTTTCTTATGATTCACCGTTGTCTCATTTTAACAACTAAGTAGGTTGGATTTTAAAGTTGTGTAACGTTGCAGTGTGAGAAAAACAAACGTGCACGTCTTGTGAACGATTCACAACGCATCATTTGTTGTCAGGTGAGCATCAGCCGACAGGTTAGCTAGCTAGCCGAGTTGTAACGTTAACGTTGTACAGATACGTTAGTCTACCGCTACGTATGTCATGGCCCAAAAACTATGTAGAGTTGCTCTGTTGCGTTAGCGACCCACAGGCTGTGTCAATTGAATTTCTTGAATGTCTTCCAAAATGTGAGTATACACTATCCCACTGTTAACCATCAACACTTCGGATCAGATGAAACACAGTGTTCCCCTCAAAGTCATTCAAGGGATCGTTTCCATTTTAGCTAATTAAAATGCAAGGATTAACATAATATAGTCTGAATAACTAATTTACAAGTCCCCTTTTACATGGCAACCAACTGGAGAAGAACCTCACACACTGCTGTGAACAAAGCAGGAATTCAAACGGAATAGGAACTCTGCTTTTGACCATCACAAACTGTGCAACTCTGTGTTGGGTTAATGGCTTTACAGTTGAAAAGGGTTAGTTTGCAGGTGTTGTTACTTTGCATCCATTTCTAAATATAAGCATATGATATAGTTGTCAGTATTAACAGTGGACATGTCAGTTTTTGCTCCTTTTGGTAGACGTAATGTTTTGCAGGCGAGCCTCAGTAAAAGACAAATCTATAGACCTTGACCTGGTTACTTATTTTCCTTTTTAAAAGATGTTGTCCTGAACTTTGATCAGCTATACAGTGTATTGTTAGCATGTCACTTTTACACACATATTGGCAAGAAAAACTCTCACGCAGTCCCATTAGTTCAAGATTGGTTCACAATTTTTAAAACATTTATAAAACCGTAGTCCGGTGCCCATATCAACACTGGAATAGGTTTTGCTTACATCATTCATCCTCTCCTAACATGCTTTCAGGCTTTGTTTTGTGCAAAAATGTTTTCCACAGTTTATCTGAAGCAAGATATATCTTCCATAGTTAGTAATTTTAGTATAACATTTCTTTCCCTGAGAATAATACAAAACAGTGTTTGCATTTTTATACTAAAACTATTGTATCTTTGGAAGATTCATTTGACTTTGCATTAGATCTACTTTGAGATGTATTTCTGCACAGAACAAGGAATGTGGATTTTTGTCCCCCCATCACTTGCACTGAAATTGCTTGAAAAAGGATGTAGTATAGGAGGAATGACTCCAGAAAGCAACACCTGTTGCTACGTTCATATGGGCACCGAACTGTGAGAACAAGCTTGTACATTTTAGAAGCTAGTCTTTAATAACTAATTTTAAAGGAAATCCCAAAGTTTCAGAAGATATCAAATGTGTCTGAAGTTTGCCAAAAATATTTATAAAAATTCTAAAATGTGTAGAATATTTACATTTAATGGAATGGTGCTGCCAATAAAAACCTAATATCTATGGTTTGATTATATTTCAACTTAATTTAGTTTCATTGATAATCTGGAACAAGCTGATATAGAATATATATGTGAGGCAGTTAGACAGGTAGAATACAAAGATTTTACAACCATAAACTTACCTAAAGGACAGTTTTAAGTAAACTATATGTTAAGGGGTTAAAGAGAACATGATGGTAGAAACTTGGTGAAACAATTAAGCAAACGATCTGGGAATTCTCCAGTCTCTCCAGTCCACATTGTTATTGTGACGTCTGCATCTTCCAATCTTTTCACTCAATCAAGTTTTTTCACTGGAGGCTTAAGGCTCGATTTGCTGTTGTCTTGTTAACCGTAGTAATGTCGCATTGAATTAAGCTCTTACAGGACTGGAGCTCAGCCATCGTTTGCCACGGTGCAGTGCAGTAGACTATTTGTCTTGGCTGCAGTTGGCTTTTCCCCATAAGTGGGGCTTACCTCCTTTGTATGTCTCCTTTTGCCATATATGGACTTTATGCATATGGATATCTTGATTCAGGATTTTCTGTGTTTAGATGTGTTTGTAGTTATTTTCATATAGTTTGAATCCTTCTGAATCTCCTTTGTTAAAACATCCTATTTCCCTTTTGTCAGCCTTCCTTGTTTTTGAACTACTGCAAATTGGATTATCTGCCAAATCGACAATTATCTACAGTGCAAACCAGTGAAAACCCCCAAGACTAATGTTTACGAACTGTAATCTTATTATGTGGTTTCTAAAACCCAGTGTTTACGTACAGATTCAGGAAGTTGCTGCTGTTTTTTTTTTTGTCTGGCTCAGTATGTTAACTTGACATTTGGCAGATAAGGGGCTCTGACCTTTTGGTTATGAAGCAGTGACTTTAACTACTGAGCTTTAATCAGTCTCACAATGCATTCTAAATGCAATAATTCTTCAAAAACAATAATAAATGGAGGAACTACCTTGGTCAAAGGATGTGGCATTTCTGCACAGAATGAATTATCAGTGACAGCAGGCACCAAAAGACGACCTTTTATGCATTTAGAGTCCCAAAGCTGTGTTCTTGGCAAAGTTGGCACCAAGCTCTCCTAGTCGAATGCTTAATGAATGCAGACACATTGTCACTGCCTGCTGATGTTAGCACAGCTGATAAGACAATCTTGGGCCATGGTGGTAACATAATGCTAACGGAGTGAGAGAAAGCCAGAGGAAGAGAGAGCGACCCGTTGGGCTGCTTAGCATGCCAAATTCCTCAGCTGCACAATAGTGCTAGGCTAGCTTGAGCCCCAGCACAGCCAGCCCTCTCCACCACAATGGGAGGGGAAGCTCAGGAGAGGCCGGTGACGCCTGGGGAGGGAAGGAACTCACTCAACCCTGGGGCTGTGATCGGTCAATGAATGGTCGCTTTGAGAAGGCACTGTGTCATTTTAGGACCACAAGACACTATTTGCAGCAATGTTTTTTCTCATCTTATAGACGTGGAACACTCTTGGCTTCTGCCTGTTATAGGCTAACCAAAAATAGTTAGAATTATCAAAAATGGAAGATGCCATTGTTTGGCAACACATTTTTTTTTTGGAGGAGGAAAAACACAGTTTGATGACATTATTTTGGGATGGGAGAAAATTATCGGCGGATGAATCAATAATTAACTGTCAGTTGCTGTCCTACACAGAAGCATGCAGATGTGTGTGTTAGAAGTGGTGTGAGTTATGTCACCTTGTTATAAATGAAAGCGCAATTGTTTGATTAAGTCTTTTTCCGGTATGTGGTCAGCCCAGCTGCTAGGTTAAACAATACCACAGTGCACCTTGCAATGTCAAGGTGAACAATAAAGAGGCACACTGATAGGGGATCGCTTGTTGTGAGTGAACTGATCAATTTACATGTCATCGACTTGCTGGTAATGTGGCCTACTTGATGCCCTTGACTCCAAAGCAAGTGCAAGTAATTATTGGCTGTACATATGTGACAAATGACAATCAATAAGCATATTGAAGCCTGTTTACAGCAACAAGGTTAAGGGAAAATTAAGATGACATTCATAGCATACAATAATTCAATACAGATTATGCCTACATCTATTTATATAATGCTCGTTTGACTAGCAAGTATAATTATACATAGTTATATGGTGCAATCTGCTAATACGATCTGAAAATGTTTCTAAATGATATACAGACTGCTTTGAATCTGTGAACCTCATTTGTTTTTTCCTTTTTTAGGTGTTTAAAGACTTGCCACACAACCCTTTGAGCCACACTGACTTCAAAGCTGTCACACTCATGGCACTTTCCAGTTGACACAATGGCCCAGATATCAAGTGGTAATGGGTTCAAGGTGGACGTCCCCCAGCCAAAGGGGGTCGTGGGTAAAGAGGAAGCACTCCGCATGGAGGAAGAGGCTTTAGCAAAATTGCAAAGGGATAAGAGACCTACTCTTTCAGGTTCAACATCCTCATCTCCCTCTGCAGCATCCCCATCTTCTTCAAAACCAAAACCATCCAAAGCTACCACTACTGCTCCTCAACCTTTACCCTTTACTAATAGACCGGAAAAGGACCTCATTGTCTTCCCAGAGACCAAGAAGCAAGCAGAGCAGAACAAGTTCAGGGATATTGATGTGGACAAGCTGACCAATGAGGAACTTGAGAAGCTCCTACTGGATGAAAACTTTGGGGTTAACAGCAAGGTGTCCCGCCCCTCATCACTACTGGGGTTTAACCTCAGTGCCTCCTACCCTGGAGGCCATCCGTGTAGCTCCTCTCCTTTCCAGAGTGGCCAGTGGACACCTGTTCTGTCCACCCCATCTAACTCAAGCGTGTCCACTCCCACCCATCAGCCTTCCCCACTGTTCCCCTCTGCTCCATTCCCCAAACCAGGCACATTTCAGAATGGTTTCACTCCAACCATGTCGCCCTTCATGACCCTGACAGCGCAGCAGCCATCCTTCCTGGCCTTTACTCCCATCCAGCCTGCAGCTGCCATGGTCTTCCCACAGCAAACAGTGATGGCCCCAGAGATGGCTAAACTGTTTGACAAGATTGCCAGCACCTCAGAATATTTGAAGAATGGCAAATCGGCCAGCACTGACCTAGATTCCTCTCAAGTGGTCGCAGCTTCTCTGGCACCCAACCCACCTCCTCAGCAGCCAGCAGTGATGGAATCTTCTAGCATCAGCCGCTTTGACTGGCTTGATCTGGACCCACTTACAAAGCGTAAAGCTGAGAATGAGGAAGCATCCCTTGCATCAGGAGACACTGAGCAGACAGTACCAGGAGTTGCAGGGGATCCTTGGGATGCAGTGCTTGAGACCGAAGGTAACAGTAGTAGCAGCAGCCCCCCGCAGGACGTGAAAGCATCACCGTCAGGTCGCTCACCGCACAGGAGAGCCTCAACAGGAGCAGCTGTCACTAGGAGTCACTCGCTCAACATCCCAGGGACCTCCTCCCAGCACAAACCAAATAATCAGGTAGGATTTCAGTAAAAATATAATTGTTTGAAAAATCTGTTCTTATCTTTTAGATTTCAGGGAAAGTCTGCAAAGATTTCTATAGGCCTTTTCACAGTACACTCTTTGGCATGTAATAGTAGGAAAAGTTGAAAAACGTTTTTTCCACCAAAGCTTTTGTAATTTTACATCAGAAATGTCTGCAACATCTGTGATCCTTTCACTGGTTTGAAGTGGGCAGAGCTCAGTTTAAAAAAAAAAGCAATGTCACATACTTCTGTGCACCACATCAAGATGAAGCAACCGTTGAATTAAAATGTAAGGACAGTTCTGTGGTAGTTTCCTGATGTAGTCAGACCAATGTGAATCACATCTGAACAAAGCACACCCATACAGTTCAAATGAAGCAGATTAGCTGAGTTTTTGAGTGTTAAATTCCTAATGCTTAAGGCTGTGTTTTTCTGAAATGTTGCTCATTAAGTCAAAAAACAAGTTTTGGCATACATTACCTGCTAGTCTTGTACCACCCTGAAAAGTTTTACGAACAACACTGTCTTCACACACTATTGACAAATTGCTATGTGAAACCACAACTCTTGCAACAAGAGCAAGTGGGGAATACAGTTTAGTCAGGACAGATGATGTATCTTCTCGTTTACCCGAAGCATCCATCAAAGTCTTTTTTACAACTGCATACTCTTCATCCATTCACTAGCACACGTAAAACATCCTCTTTACTTCTACTCCCTGTAATTATTTTTTTTTGCTGTGGTTGGCTACCCACTGTTTCACCACACAATGTCCTTTCAACCACATTTTGTGATTAATTCTGCCATGCAAGACACGTGTGATCTAATTTCTTGTGATGAATATTTAGAAGATTCATTTGGGACAGTGCTGTGGGCATGTGGCATGTGATACGGTTGCCTCAAAATCTCTGCACCTAAAATCAAAAAACCATCTGTCATTTGGCAGGTCTGAGCTAGCCAGGTTGAGAAATAAGCCTTTCATTCAACATTACAACCATAATGACGCCAAACATGAATTTGTCACCATGTGTCTTACTATTTAATCAGCATTCAAGAGTCAGATTTACCAGAAGTTATAAATCTTTTGTCTGGAAACGGATGAGTAAAAGACATTTCATGCTTCTTCAGAAGTGCTTTTCACATACTCTTACAAATGTGAAGTGATTAATCTGGCTGTCAACATATTACTGCACTCTGCAGTTGACCCCTAAGTCCCTCCCCTTTACTTGTTGTTGCTAGGTCAGACAACCTTGGCAAAAAGAAAAATTAAGAAGGAAGAGAAGCGAATGTTGAGCTGGGTGTATATGTGGTTATATTTTCTGGTAATTTATGTCATCTTAAAAATATGTCTGCAACCAACCTATCTGTACTCTTCCAGATCTCTTTAAAATGATCACAGAAATAAGGAGGAAGCAAACCTGGCTGACGTGACATTAAGCTAACTCCTCTCCTCTTGATGTCACAGTCGCTATGTTAGTCAGTGTTGTGCTAACATTAGCTTACTTAAAAGACCATACCAGTGTAACTAAATGTCATTGTCCATTGACAACATCAGCCACTTAGTTTACATAAACCTCTACCATGTTTACCAAAAATGTTTTAGATATTGTGAAATTCTTTGTTCGTTTACCTTTTGTCAGTATTCAATAAACGTTACTCAAATTTGACTTCGGAATTCAGCGCTTGTAAGGAACTATTTTTCCAGGCGTAATAATAACAGCATTCTGATCAATGGCTCTCTTTGCTCTGTTGTGATTGAGAGCTCAGCGGGCAGAACCAAAGTGTTAAGGAGGTCAACAATTGGCTGAAAGTTACACCTCAGACTTCTCCCAGTATATCTTCCTCATATTCATGCTCTGACATGTTGTGAAGTTGTTTTCTGAGCAGGATCTTCTTCTCTTATTTGAATTGTGGATCCTAAACCAACGTTGAAGGGAAGATGTGTTCCTCATGGAGAAAGTGAAAAGAGGGTGTGCTGGTTATTGAGGTCAGCGTACGCTAAATTCAAATCACTTGAACTTGATATTACCGGCTAGCCATTCACGTAAACTGGAAGCACACATTACAAACAACATAAGGTCATTAAGATATTGCTTTTCAATGCCACCAGTGGCCGAGATATCCACAGAGTACTTTCAGTTCTGGAAAGCCTATTCTATTGGACATTGGGTCTGTTTTTTGGTTGCAGTTTTCAAGACACCCATTTCCTGCTCATTGTATTTCTCTGTGTCCTCATGACCAAACAATTGGTCTCTCTGATACATTTCTCACACCAGGGGATAATTGACTTCACAACACTGTACAAGGCCCTCATTTCCAAAATAGCAGATGGTTGCGAAAAAGGAAAAACACAATTTGAACATGGTGTTTGAAAAGATTGTGGTACAATTTGGTCAAAAAATAAAAATAAACTTTGTGGAACAGGTCATAAACATGTCTATCCAAGGGCAGTTTTGGTGTAGTGTTCCAGTAGATCTTTTCAAGTTCATGTGTGGGACTCCACAGACATATACTTTGCCACTCATCAAAGGAAACTCATCCAGTCTGTGTCCTCTGGGGTTGAGGAATGCATATTCCTTGAAAGGATGAAACAGTTTGTTTACACTTGCTTTTATGTTATGTCTAGGTCCACGTCTGTGTTTGTTGCTCAGTTGGCCCTGCATTCTTCGAATTAATTGTTCGGTATAAGTCCTTCAACATTTTCACTTTTTAAAAAAAAATCTGCAACCATTTTGTCTGCAATCTTTGTGTACGTGAGGTTGAGATGGTTTGTGTATTTGCTTGCCTGACAGTGGGTGCCCATGTTGTTATAAACGGGACCAAGCCTGGAAAGCTCTCCTTTGCCCCACAGCAGCACTGGAATCACCTAAGAGATCACCCTCATAAGATACTGGGCTTACTCCCTTATCATCTAGACTTAGACGGGAGAGAGAGGCTGTATTTCCATAGGTTGGATACCTGTGGTATGCCGCACTTTGAGCAACTGTGATTAGATCCTGTGATGAGGTCAAATAAGACGACAATATCTGCTTCACAGTAAAAGATTAAAAAAAAGAACAATTAGTAGACGCTTAGGTTGATTAGAGATGTGAGAACAGGAACATAGCAGTGAAACTAGACTTCCAACCACAGAGACTGTAATAACAGAAGCTACCATGCCACGTGTCATTGTGTGGGTCATACATCTTCTGATGCACTATCTGAGAGTATATATATAAGAATATGACCTTGTGGTGCATCAATACATCACCCTGTTACTCCATCTAAAATGTATTTATGGATGGAGTTAACAAAGAGCAATGCATTCATGTGCTTAATTGCAGATAATATGCACTTAATAGACTGCAAAACTCTAAGTGAAGCATCGGAAACTAGTTGTTGTTGTTGTTGGAGGTAAGCTCTTTAATATGATGACTGTTTTGGTTGGTTAGCATTTTTAATAGCATTAGCCAACACTGAAGTAGCATTAGCCAACACAGAAACTCCTGCAGGTTGTAGAGATGGTTTGAGTCGAGAGATGGAATTATTTCATGTGGTCATGTGGTCATAATTGAAATAAAAACAATGTTGAAGTTGAAAAGTTGAGACAATTTTTTTTTCCAAAAAAAATTACATGTTTTGTTTTTACAGAAAGATTAAAATACCAAAAAACAAGACAGGCTTTCAACTTTATGGGCTCATATCTTTCACTTTATATAAACTGTATAAAATATTGACTAAATACAGACCCACATCAGAGAACCAGTTGGTCACGGTCACTACCTCCGATTCTTATATACATCAGATATTCAGACACCTTTTAACCCTTGCTCAAAAAACTAAATACAATTCTCCATGGCCGCGCAACAAATTCTGAAGTATTGGTTGCTGGCTGTAACTTTGACAAATGTGGAGAAATTGATTCTGCATACAATCTCATTAGGAGTTGCATAATGTCACATGTTAATGGGGTCAGACTTCTCAGATCCTTAGCATAACTTGGCTTAGCATGCGGCCTAAAGGCGAGTCCACACCGGACCGAAAATCGGCGTCTTTGAGAGAGTCGGCCTCCTTGACACGAGTCTGCTTGGTGTGGTCGCTCGAATCGGCCCACGTCGGGGTTCATTTCAGCCGATTCAAATGTGTAATCTGCCATGCGAGTCGGTGACTCTTTTACCATTCTGATTGGTGGAGGCTAGCAGCTTGACTAGCGAATCAGTGAAGCCCGGAAGTGACGATGTAAACATACCAGATAACCAGTAGAATCAAAGAAGGTGGTCTAGAGAGGACCGCCTACTTCCGGTTTTCGTGTTTTTTGGCGCACAATACAGATTAGCGCCGCCTGTTTTTTTGGAGACATTACATCTCGCGCAAGCGCGGAACGTATGGCGTCGGCTGTAGTTCCGTAGGTGTGAACCGCCCAAGTCGTTGTTCGAGTCTGCCATGTTAAGTAGCCCGACTTCACGAGTCGGGTAGTCGGTGCGGTGTGGACCCGCCTTAAGAGAAGCCTTTGATGAATTACATGCATTAACAATTAACAATTTTCTTTTACGCATGAATCCTGAAAAAAAACCCATTTGACATAAAGTCGTACATTTCAGAGAAAAACACCCTGATATTTTTTTCTTGGAATATTGCCTGGCCCTGGCTCTGTTTTATTACTTTTTAATGTTTTACCTATGGCCCTAATATGCATACATGACTTAGGTTGTTTACCCTGTTTTTGCACTCACATTTATGTGTACAAAGACATTTCTTTTATTACTATTATTTCCAAGATGAGTGTTTGGATGGCAAGTAAGCCTAAATTTGCCAAGCCTTCTTCTGATTGGCAAGACTGTCATGTAAGATGTGGTGTGTGCAGAGGGGGGTAAAAATGGAACAAATGAGGTGGAACTTGGAGACTAACTCAAAACTAATGTCACATATACTGCATGTCTCAGATTGTTTCTCTTGAAGTCTTTGTTGTCTATATTTATTTTATTCTCTTCGTCTCTAACTTTCTTCTATTTTGACTCTATTTAATTTCTCTTTCTGTATTTACTATCTATTCCTTGTCTCTTCATTTGTTTCTTCACCTCTATCACTTAACTCCTTCCCTTCACTCACTGCCTGTGGTGCCTGGCTACTAATCGCTTGCTTTGGCCTTTGGAAATAAAGCTGTAGGTTAGTGATAATCAGCAGTCAAACAAATAGCTCTATCTACAGTTCAGCCATCACACCTCGCAGCACCAGTGCCTGTTCAGACCTGGCTCATACTGTTTGCAAAGCAACGCTGGAAATGAATGCGTCATTTACCACGCGTTGCCATGTCTGGGTTCATTTTACTTATCTTCACAATTGTTTCAAGAAGTTTAGTTCCACTCGATTCAGCATTACTGGTTTTTTGGTTGGTGCAGTAGAGCTTCAAATCCAGTGGAGAAATGGTAAGGATTTTGGTTTGATGTGACTTTGTACTGGATCTAGCCCCACAGCATATAACTTTGCTAAGAGATGGAAGGTGTAGGGATGCACATTTGTTTGTTTGAATAACTGGCTATTCATCTATTTAATTTAACAAGACCCATTCTTCAGTAACGTAATACTTATGATTATGTAATGAGACGGATAAGATAGTTGACTAGATAACATTTTGAGTAGTGTAAGTCGTAAATAGTAAGTAAGTGTTTTGCTTGCCCTTTCTTTGTGGATCAACTGAGCATGTCTGTTCTTGCATCCTTCCTTAAAAAATGACCTGCGGGCAGATTTTTGTCTGAACTAGTTTTTATCTGAACATATGCTGCGATTCAAGATCACGGTGTGTATGTGTGAAAATGAAGCGTGCAGTGCGCCAGCATGCACCGTACATTTTTGCCAACTGACTACACAGCAAACCTCACCTTCCCCCACAGAATGAAAAGACCTCCAGCAGCTCTTTTATATCTCTCACGCCTCCGTACCATCCCATTACAGACTCGCCCCCATTTTCTTTTATTATCATCTAATTACACTTTCGACACCTGTATAGGAATGTTGTTCCACCAGGCAGAGCATAGGTTTAGACGATGTTGTAGTGCAGGGACATGGCATGGATCCCAGTTAACTGTGTGACTCACTGGGCAAAATACTCAATACGTCTCCTAACCTTTGACCCTGTTTACTGGCAGAAAACAGGAGACACATTGTGGAAGATGGCTTGGGGAAGCAGAGCAGGTAGAAAACCACATACTAATGCACTAACCTTGCTAACAGCAGTGGGAATAAGATGCATTCTGCAATGTTTCAGATATTTCCTCCAATCGCAAAATGGCAAATAATCTGATGTTTTTGACAGTCTGTTCCCTCCAGCCAGTGATTTCAGTTAATTCCAGGAAGTTTGAGTTAGGTAGCCGTCAGTCATTTCCTGATTGAAAGAAGAAGTTCGTTTGTGTTTTCCGAGCAGCTGGTTCCTCTGATGTAAACTACAGAGCTTCTCACAGGCCCATCCATGAAGCTGTGCTCAAACAGAAGTGCCATTAACGTTTTAGCCAACGGTTATGGGTTGCTGAGTATTTACAACCCATTAAAATCAATCTCCATCAATTCGGTAACTGTTGGATCAACATAATGGGATCACTTAGTATTTTCCACACAAAGTCATATTGTAAAATCAAGTCTGGAGCTAGTACTGTTTTGAGGCTTGCAGGTCATTCCCAGGTTGTGTCGGATAAATGACTGAATTTAGAAATAAAAAAACGATACAAGCAGCTGATTTAGGCTACAGTTAAAATATTTTTTTCTCTCAACAAATGGATGTTTGAGCACTAAAGAACTACACTTTTTTTAACATATGTTGTTATCCAGCTTCTTGCTTGTAGGCTGGTCAAATATTGACACTGGCCAGTGAATATTTGAGTGCAGGTTTCCTGTGGACTGTGCCAGGCTAATGAAAATTACCCCAGACTAAGAGATACGGAGGTGTCTAGTGTCTAGGTGCGTAGTGTAACTCAATACTGATGTTTGGCTTGGAATTACCACCATCCACCAGTCACAGCTGTGGTTGGTTAAGCCTTTCAGTTCAACTACTGCAGTAAGGCTTCCTGTGTGCCCATGTCCCATGCAAGAATGCCACAAAGCACATTTGCACTGCATAATTTGCGTCATTCGCACCGCCCGAGACCACCCGCAAGAATTTGCGTGTATTTGCGTCTTTGCATTGACTTTATAACAAATGGACAAATTTGCTTCACTTTTGGTCTAAACATACCTGAAGTCATTAGAGGCAGAATATTGCAACACGGCAAATGTTATACTTCCAATACCTACCCGTGTAGTTTTTTTTTTTTTAACAAAACAACTTTTCTGATAACATTCAGTGTTGGATACATTTCCCTCCACAAAAAAAGAATATTAAACATATGTATTTTTTTTATTTGACACCTGCTTCCTTTATGTGGTGGGTATTTGGGAGAACTAGATACCACTTTCATAAGGTAGCTCATTCATACGAAAATTGTTCACATGAAAAAGCTATGTGGACTTCCTCACGCTCTGCATTCTTTAGCCCACAGAACATGCTCAGTAGACTCCTCCATCCAAGCCAGTCAGACTTCTGCTGGGCATGCTGGTCGACTTCCTGTTAGCTCCCCACACTCCCCACAATTCAATCAAGCACGGCATACTGCATATTCTTAGCCCAGGGCTATCCTTAGCCCTAATGGTACATCACACCAAATGCAAAGCTTTCACGCAGTGCTAAAAAGGCAATGCAAAGATGCAAATAGACCTGAATTTCTGCAAGCTGAAACATTTCAACAATGATGCATAAGACTATCATGAGGACTGAACAGTGGTGTGGTGGTTAACACTGTCGCCTCACAGCAAGAGGGGCCTTGGGTTCTGGGTTCGGTGTCCTTGTGTGCGGTGTTAGCATGTTCTCCCTGTAATAGTGTAGGTTCTCTCAGTATACTCAGGCTTCCTCCCACAGTCCAAAGACATGCAGGTTAGCTTAATTGATGACTAAATTCCCCATGGTTGTGAATGTCAGTGTGAATGGTTGTCTGTCTCTACGTGTCTGGTGACTTGTCCAATGTGTACCCTGCCTTCACCCATTGTCAGCTGGGATCGGCTCCATCATTCAATTTACATTTAGGGCATTAAGCAGACGCTTTTGTCCAAAGCGACTTACAATAAGTACATTTGTCAAAAGAAAGAAACAAAGAAACCACAACATACTGCCGATAAAGTAAGAGCTAAAAATAGAAACAAGTGTTAGGTCCTTGTCTGCGTAAAGTAGTAGCTGTTCAGCAAACATACCTTGTTTGGGGTGTTGTTAGTGGGTCATGCTATGCAGAGGCGAGGTGAAGTCTGAACAGGTGAGTCTTGAGTCTTTTGCGGAAGACGGCAGTGACCCTGCTGTCCTGACATTGGTCGGAGTCTGGACTTTGCTGAGTGACATTTGTTTGATTTCAGCGATGGTGGTACTAGCCAGCCAGCTGAAGTAGAGGAGCGAAGTGCTCGCTTTGGGCCGTGTTGTTTGACCAGTGTTTGAAGGTAGATGGGTGCAGTTCCATTGATGGCCTTGAAGGCCAGTGCCATCGTCTTGATGTATAAACATTGTAACACTTCTCTTCAGTCAACCATGAGGTTAAGTTACCCAAGAAATATAACAAGAATAGTGTGTCTGTGTCATTTAGTAGAAGCAGGAGTCACGCGTGTCATAATTGATTATGTCTCACTCACTCAGCCAGCTTAGTGATGTCTTCACCCAGGACAAAAACGCCTTTTTCTAGACTTGAATCTTGCCAATATAGACATTTGTCAGGATTGTTATATCAGAGCTCCCAGTAGGTTTGGAAAATGTGGGAAAATAACTTAGATATGTTCCATGACTTGTCTGTCTAATAGTTTGCAAAAATCCAGCAAGGACATCCATCATGAGAAAGTTGGAATACTGTGAAAAGAGTCAGCATCACATTAACCAGCTCAAACTACTGGTCACATACCACAGTTCACTCTGCATGACCAGCCTTTATCAGGGTACAGCATGTTCCTGGTATTACTGTCAGTGCTGTGACACATCCGAGTAAAAGCAGAGAAAGGAAGAAGGATTAGTCAACGTGTGAATCATATGAAGCCTTTCCCATGACTTCAAACACCAGGAGCACCAGGAGAGAAACAAAGATGGGGCTGTCCCACTGTGTGTGTGTGTGTGTGTGTGTGTGTGTGTGTGTGTGTGTGTGTGTTGTGTGTGTGTGTGTGTGTGTGTGTGTGTGTGTGTGTGTGTGCGTGTGTGCGTGCGTGTGTGTGTGTGTGTGTTTGCTGAAGCAATCCTCACTCCAAACATAAACACTGCTAATGTTTCTTTTCGTGTTGGCGATCTAATGATTTCTCTCAGTTGCTCTACCATCCTTATTTTCTATCTCCTTCTGTTCTGTATGTTTATCCTTATTTATTTTTTTGTTGTCAGTCATTTTCTTTCCCTCTGCATCCCTATGTCCCTTCACTGTTTTTTGTCTGCAAAAATATTGAGAGCCTGTGACAGAAATGTTGTGCAGGCAGGAACCCGGTCTCCTCTCTCCCTTGCTGGGAGTTGCAGGTGGTTTGGTGACAGACTTGGCCTTCTTTCCAAGCTCCACACGCTGACTTAGAGATTTTTATCTGCTGCTGTTATATCAGCAGAACAAAACTCTTGGGGCTGAAGTGTTATGACCTACATTATATCTCAGATTAAGCTGCTTGATGATTGATGTTGGTTATTAGGATTGGCGCTCCAATTTTTTTTGTAATTTGGCATTTAGTTGACAGGCTGCAATTGGACCGAGGTCACATTAGTTATGTGGTATCGGTTGACCACCAGGTCACCCCGGGCTGTTGGTTAGGTTATGAGGAGCAGGATGTTTGGACTTGATCAATCAGCTAAATATTAATTGGCAACAATTTAGTAAGTGATTCATTGTTTAATGGATCTTTAAGCAGACATGTCAAACATTCGTTGGTCTTAGCCATGGACTGTATGTAATTAGTGGATGTTGTTACTGTGATGTCACCCATTGGTTAGTGAATTATGGTTTTGAATAGGGATGCACCGCTACCACTTTTCTTCAGACCAAGTACAAGTACTTACATTTCAGTACTTGTCGACACCGAGTACTGACATGATTACTAATAATAATAATAATAATAATAATAATAATAAAATAATAATAATAATACCATTACAGTTCAAACAATAACTTTGAAAACATTTTACCCTTTCATCAGATAATCACTTTCTGAATGTAACAAATAAAAAATCCAACATGATGCTGTTGTAACATTTTAACATTCAACTTTGTGTTTTTCTGATGCAATCAGAGCAGAGTTTGCACTGTGGATATTAATAATTAACCGTTAAACCGTGCTATCAGTTAAAAAGTTAGGATTATTACAGATAAACAGCTAAGAGACTCAGAGCAGCTTGTCACTAAAAAGGGGAATAGCGCTGGTCCACCTTAAAGGTCAGTCCACCTTAAAGGGATACTTCCCCATGTGCATTGTGCTTTGTATTGTTAGAAACCCGGTAGTATTTTTGAATAGTCGTGCATCATTTCCTCCCTTTTCCCCAGAGACGGGAGGTCTCCGTATTTTATTCTGAAAAAGAGCTGCTTTGGTTAGAGGGGGTAAGACTACAGCACTAGTTCCTCATGTTTTCAACCCGCCTATAGGGGGTGGGACCCACTGAAGCTACATACCTATTACAGATCAGTGGGCGGGACCTCACTTGCAGAAACTAAAAGCAACATCCGCCATCAACTTCATAGCTAATTGAATTGATGTGGTGGAGACTTTGTAGGGATGTGCACACATACTGCAGCTGGCGAAACATGGATTTGTGCATCAGGTCATTGTTGCATCATGTTGGCTTTCTTAGGCTCAACTGATGAGAGGTTTACGTCACGTTGCCTTAGTGGGGTCAGGTGTGGTTGTAATGTAGTAGTTTTATGAGTACATGAGTCGAGTATCGGACATGATACTGGTATCGGTACCTAGTTTTGAACCCTCAAGTTTAATCCTGCGCCTCTGACATAAACCTATCTGGTCTTCTTCACAGTGAAATCTTTCTCTTTTAAGGATAGGGCCTGGGGGTCTTTTAAAATACATAACATAATTGTCTGGCTGAGGTCCCAAAAATATAATAATGTGAGGACAGAAAAAGATGTCGAAATTATTTTAGGCCCTTTTATGCATCACCAGTGAGAATGTATAAAACACTTCATTGCAAGTTTGCAAACTGTATTGTAAGAGGAACTGATGATCTGGAACAATGCTTTGTTTTGTTTGTTTGTTAAAAGGAACTATAGAAGTTATTTTGACCTGACACAATAAGTTCTGGAAAACAACCTTTAGGAAGTTTCGCTAATTTGTTCATAGTTTCCCATTTCATTGTCACTGCACATGAAAACATTTTTGGACATCGTCCAGAGTTCTTAAAAAAATCATTCCAAACATCTCCTTTCCCCTCGCTTCCGTTTCTTCCTGAGTGATGTCAGAGTCACAGATTTGCAAGCCATGACAGAGCACTTTTGCAGAGAGCCAAGAGCCTGGTGCAGGAAGGGGCGGGACCCTTTCACTTCTCATTTCCTGTGGCACAGGAAGCGCATTCCTTAGCCACTGACAGTAAGAGGTAAAAAAGCAGAGTGTAACGGCAGGTTCCCAGCAACAAGCCATTCTCAAGCAACCTCTCAGAGTGATTCCTAAGGGAGCTCAGTGTGTGTGTGTGTGTGTGTGTGTGTGTGTGTGTGTGTGTGTGTGTGTGTGTGTGTGTGTGTGTGTGTGTGTGTGTGTGTGTGTGTGTGTGTGTGTGTGTGTGTGTGTGTGTGTGTGTGTGTGTCGCGCGCGCGCGCGCGTGCGCACGCGCTAGAGAGAGACGGGTTTAAAACTCTTTCAACTCAGCTCTCGCTCGCTCTTTAAATATTCATGAGTAAAGAATAGATTTCATATAAATATTCTCTTTGCATTGCAAAACCTTTTCCAATACAAGAGAAAGCCAGCTCGACCTCTTAACTGTACAGTAATTATGTTTGCCAGAGCTTTAATAAAAATGTACACTTTAAACTTAAAACTAAACCTTATTAAATGTTAAACTAATGCTTTTTCACAATTTCAGAGACCTTGTTGACAATAAAACTGATAATGAGTAATAATAGGTTCATACTGTATGTGTTGGGACACACCATGGTAAAGACACACAGCCACTTATTGTGCCTTGCCTGTCTCTGTCTGGTCTGCTTTTGTTTGACATATGTAAGCAACCTGTGTAATTCATGTATTTTTGTACTTCCCTGACTTTATATGTGTCTCCTGTAGGACAAGGGGAAAGGAAAAGGGTTGGTGAAGAATGCCGCCCTAGAAGAACACGACGCTCAAAGCCTGGAGGTTGTCGCCTTCTGTGAAGATGTAGTAACGTAAGATCCTTCGTCTTAGCATGAAAATCAAGTCCTCCATTGACTATACTTCTTTTCTTCTTTGAGTGCGTTTTAGCATTTTTGACAATAATAATGATAGGTGCACAAACTCACATTATACAGGATGTAGTCCGACATGCTGTTTTTGAGAGGCTAAAGTCCAAGACATATGTGTTGAAGCAGAATATTTCAAGAGATAATATCTTGAATTTTGGACATGATTACATCTATCTTTTTTTCAATACATTTTGACTTTTGGATTCAGCGTTGCATCACTAGTGTGCGTGATTGAGGGAGAGAGAGAGAGATAAAGAGAGAGGGGAAGAGATGGTGGACTATCGCATGCAATGTTTCTGTGAGTTATTAATAATGATAATTATTCAAATGTCCATGTTGTGAATGAAGCTTTGTACTATTTGCAGCAGCCCATGTATAGATATGATTTGTATTATGATATTTAAGATTAGATGATAATGTAAACAACATAATACTGAAATACACCAATTACAGACAGACTTTTAGAAGGGAGTCGGTCATAAATATATTGTATTCATTCTTAATATATTGTACAAATTGGAACTAGGTGACTAAAGTCAGGGTATCACCCAAGACAGTAGGATTCATCCTCTGGCCACCCTGAATGGCTGTACAAAATGTCATGGCTAATCCATCTAATAGGACTTAAGATATATCAGTCTGACCACAGTTGTGGACAGACAGACCAACATTGACAACATGACTAAAAGAATGCAAAAATTGTATGTGAGTGTAAATGCATGCTTACACATTGTCCTGCATATATACACATAATTGCATGTTTTGCAAACTGTTCATTTCCTGAGGCAGTACACAGTCTCACACTCAAGTAGTTAATATGGGTGGGGTGATGATGAAGCCTCAAGGAATCCATTTCCATTATGATAACAGAGTCAACGCCCACTGTCTTTCCACTTATTGGTCAACACTCACTTTACATAGTCAATTACTAGTAACTAGTAGCATTTTCATCATCTTTTACCCTCCCAACTACCCGAGCCAACAGTATCACAGCATTAGAGGCAGATTGATGACCGATTGTGCATCGAAGCTATTCCGAGTACAAATGAAACACTTCAGCTGATTTTCATATAACCATAACAGTATACATATAACTATAATTTTCATTCAGCCTTTCCCCCTCTCTTCTTCCCCTCCATCCAGTTTTACTGTTATACTGCCCATGATGCTACTGATATTCTCATCCAAGTAATATGATCCATATGGCAGGCTGGCTCTGGCTGCCCCTGCTGTGTTTTCCTTGGCCAAGTAGGCCAAAATACTGAAAAAAGTGTTGACTCTTCTCTGTTGTGTTTTTTTTTTATTTTTCTACCAGTCTGCGCTCCAAATTCCCTCATGACAAACTGTCCACCAATCCCGGCTATGTCCTGAGCCCCGTCATTACCCAGAGAGACAGCGGAGGTGACAATAGCTGCTCTGTGAAGGTTTCTATTGAAATCTCAGAATCTCAGCAGCCTGTAACCTTCACCTGCGATGGTAAGCACCCAGTGACAAAAGTATTTATTGTGGGAACCATGTTTGAACCAGTTTAACAGAATAAAAAAGATCATATGGCCGATTTCCACTGCCTTCAACCTCCACCTGTTCTAGAATAGACATACAGCTAATTGCAACAAATATATAGAAAATCCTCACATACTGTATGCTACACCATTGCAATGCAGTCAGCCAAAAAAGAAACTTGTTCCCCCTGTGCTTTTTAAGAGTGGGCAGCTCAGATTGCAGATATGAGAGCTCTGGTGGAGGAAGTGACATTCACAGCTGCCAAACTCCTTACCCCCACCCTACCAAATCTTTCTTTTCATTCTTTTTTTTCCTGTCGTGGGAAGTACACTACGTTCCTTTTCCTCACAAATAAAGGTTTGTCCCCTTACCATGGGGAAGCCATGTTGGGCAAAAGGGACTGAAGACTTTTTTTTTTTTTTGACCCAAGAGACCACTAAGATCTTTGGTTTCCTTCCCTGGGTGTTTAAGGAGCTGTTATTCACTAAGCCCTCGTTAGTCACACAAAACTTCCACCACCGTAATTGACATGAAACCAAGCAGCTAGAGGCTGTCAGCCAGTCCAGTCGGCTTTTTTGTTTGTTTTTTAGTATCCCAACTGTGTGACCAAGTTCACCAGTGTCTATGTGGGTCCCTGAGGGTCTTCCTTTGGCTACTAAGTGTGCGGTGTGTGTGTGTTTGTGTTTAGTGCGTGTGTTTGTGTTTAGTGCCTGTTAAATATATGTAACAGTCTGTCCCACTGACCCATTCATCACTCTGTATAGCCCAGTTCAGCAACAACAACTTATAGGAAGTATATTGACTATTTTCCTCATCCTTATTGTACTTTCCAAGCTTCCTGCTTTGACTCCTGGTTTACCTCTTCTTCCTGCTTCTGCTGAGTTCACCTCCTCTAATCCTACTGCCCCGGGGGTCATTTCCTAGATGCGTTTCCTTCTTTCCCAGTTTGATGCTGTTTGGTTGGTCTCCTGTGTTGTCAACAGCGTGTTGGCCCACATTGTTGGTGTTTGCACTTCTCTGGTTGGACATTGCTGGAATCTGCTCTCTGGAACAAAAGGCCTCAGTTCTACTCGAGGCTTGGATAGAAGGATGGATAGAGAGATAAAGGCAGGGGCGTTTCAACGATTTGAGGACATTCAAGACAATTAGTTTTATATTGAGTATAAACAGAATACTTCACAACTGCTATCACATTTATTGACTAGAGTTGGAAAAACAGTTATTAAATGTATTTATGGTAACAGTTGTAGGATGTAACTAAGTACATTTACTTAATCAATGTACTTATACTTAAGTATTTCACCTCTACTCTACTACATCTCAAAGGGAAACATTGTACTTCTGTACTGCACTACATTTAACTCACCTTTAGTCACTTAGCAGACTGAGATTATAAATACAAAATATAATCAACTAATAAATGATAATGTATGCTTATAGATTAAGATGCCCAATAGTATAGAAATTGATTAAAATTAGCTCTACCTTTACCATCTGCAACATTAAAGTGATTAACTGAATTAATGCATGAACTAATGCATCAATAATAAATAATACAATCCAGTAATACAATATATACTATTCTGGCTAAGTTATTTTACTTGTGGCTCTTTAAGCATTTTTTCATGATTACATTTGCATACTTTTACTTGAGTAATATTTTGAATGCAGGACTTGTAACAGAGGATTTTATGCTGTAGTATTACTACGTTTACTGTAGAAATGTTTCAAGGTTATCGCATTTATTCGTGGGCGATTGCCATATAGGATGAAACATCTTTTATTGTTGTCATTCTGTTTTGCATCTTTGCCTTGACCCTTTTTCAAGAGAGTTGGCAGTAGGAAAGACAATCTATTCTTCGGGGGCTTGGCTGTGAACTACTTAGATTCTGGGGATTCCTAACATACTGTGGATGAAGAAGGGAGATGGAAGGAGTGAGAGAGGGAGAGAGATAGAAACGCGTGAAAACAAATACATAGAGAGGGAGAGAGAGAATGCAGTGGGGAGGAAGAGTGGGAGAAAATTAGACGGATTGAGGAAATGTGATGTAAAATTGATGATGGTGAAGAAATGCTTTAGGAGAGGAGGGAACATCATCGTGTTTGTCAAGTACTTTTGTGACTACATTAGCTTTAACAAGGTGTACCTAATAAACAGCCAATCTACAGTGATACAACTTAAAGGAGCTATGTGTCTTGTAACAGTTCGTCTCTAGATGTTCTTATGGTATTCATCAAGGACAACATGCTGATTTGTTTGTGTTTCTCTAGTGGAGATTTCGCCTGTAGGTGAGAGGTCAGCAGTAAGATAGGAACACAAAGTTCTTGGCATCAGGAGGTCACTGAAGCTGTGACTCAATCATGACTGTGCATGCATTTGGGCCTTATAATCTGACATGTTCTGCTACACTGTTATTCTGTAACATTGTAATTTTGCTTTGCATTTTTGTTTTGCCTCTAAGCGCCTCCTTTTGTCTCTGAATCAGTGCCTGATAGTTGGAGTCAGAGCTCTGTTTGCACGTTCTCATGTAGGAATTCTATCATTCCTTTTTTTACATCTGAAATATGTTAGTCATGTGGCTTTAATCAGTCCTGAGTGATTTCTAGCTTTATTCTGCCGTTATGCCAGCACCTCTCATTATGGATTCAACCTATCAAACACTGAATGGACCTGAAACCTGCTCCATAAGCCTATTATTACAATAGTTATTGAAGGGTTGTTTTGGTACATTTATTTGACATCCCACTCCCTAGTCCTAAGAAGTGATGTATTTATGCTAAGTTGACCATCAATATTGTGTGTGTGCCTGTATGTGACCCTGCAAACACCATTCCCCCAACCATGTGTGAAATGGTTTACAGCATGCAACAGAAGAATCTCCTCTTTTTAAGTCGTGCCCTGCTGGGAATTCCCTTACCACCTCAGAGCGCTCACAAAACGAGGCGTAGCCTGTCTAATTGCTTTGTTACAAGGAGTATAACCCTGGCGACCACCACTGCGGCCACACAGAACATGAAGCTAAAGCTACTGTTCTAAGTGGTAAGAAAAGACGTGCCATTCCTCTGAAGGGTGGAGAGCTGTTATTGCCGTATTCAGGGGTGGTCTCCTTCCCTGTGTGTCTATATGGACGTCTGTTCATATAATAAGCTGTCTGTGTGCCTAGTTTCTATGTGTGAAGTGTCTGTATCTGTCTGCCTTTGTTTGTGTATCGGCAAGGTTAAGAGTGTGCTAGAATCTCTTTAAATATAGCTAAGCAGCCGAGTAATCTGCTGTGTTTCAGGTTACCTTCTCCACCCAGTCTTACTTCCACAGACACATCAGATATCTGAGCTTATATAAACAACTAGAACTGACCCCCCCTTATAGTGTTCCACAACGCACCGCTGTAATTCCTTTATAGAAAAGGTTGGATACATGAACTGTTCAAAGCATGGCGGTTTGAGGTCAGAGAGACATTTCTATAAATGTAAGGTCCAGAGCTCAGTTCCCACGGCAACAAATAAATGTCTATTTTGAATAAGTCTCGGCAAGTTGTATGATGTTGTAGCATGATGTGATTAAATTCTGATCCCTCTAATATAATTTGTGCATGTGTAGGATATGTTGTGTTCCTTAGTTCCTTTACTCAAACCAATACAAAGCCATCTTTTTGATGCACCGTATATTGTGTACTTGTAATTAGGGTATAATCTTGTTGTTTAAAAAGCATTGTTCCTCATCCTCATCATATCCTTTCTCTATTTTTGCTCTCTCTTAACATTCCCTTTTCCTACCGTCTCTTCATTCTCTCTTTTTACCCAACCACTGACTCACTTCCCCCTCCCTCGCATCGGTCTCATGCGGTTCCCTTTCCCCTCTGTCACCGTCTTCTTCACCATCCATCCTCTCCGCCTTACGCAGTGAGTTCTCCAGTGGAGTTGTTGATCAGTCAGACACTCTGCTGGGTCCACGATGACCTGGACCAGGTTGACTTCTCCAGCTACCTGCTCAAAGTCTGCGGCCAGGAAGAGGTGCTGCAGAAGTGAGTACACGCAAACAGTATAGGTTAACATTTTAGAAATTGGCAGAAATAACATTTCCCAGGCTGACTCGACAGTTTTGGGTTTGGTTTAAATAAGTTTTTATTTGTTTTATTATGCCCTCAACTCTTCCCCCTCACTATCATTTTTTTTTTTTGTCACTCTTATCTTGACATCTTCTGAAAATCCTGTACAAAGGAGACTGGCGGATGTTTCTTTATCTTCCCCTGAGCCCTACACCACCATAGAAATTCACTTCTTCCTCTAAATTGGGATACATGGGGATGATTACTCCCATACTAGGACTTAAAGGCTCAGTACACCCAAATGTTCAAAGTTGCATTATTAATCGGTCCTGACTCTAACAGCTGAACAGATGAATGTTGTGTATGAAGTGTGAACCTATACTGAAACTAGTCATTACAACCAGAATGCCCTTAAAACATTGTTTTCCAATTGTTTTAAAACGATAAACAGTTGGAGATCTCTGTTGCTTTTTTTATTTATTTATTTTTTGTTCTCTGCTGCTTTAGGGAAAAAATGTCAAACCTTGCCCATGCACTGAGAGCCATTGTATGACGACATGTAAATCACATTAATCCTCATTATGGATGCTTTGATGCATTCAACAATTCTGTGCTTGGTTCACCTGTAATCATTGTAACGACAGCCCTCTCAGGATGGGGCCTGCCCAATCCCAAGGTCATTTGGTGAGAGCCCCTCCACTAGTGATGACTTGTTAACACAGTAATGCTTTATTTACAGCCTTTCATCTACTAGCTTCTCTATGACTGTTACCAGAGGTTCCTGCATGGCTGCCTTTAAAGCTGACTTTACACAGGAATGTCCAATGTCATGATGACATTCTCACATTCTTTTTTATCATTATGATGCATGATTATATTTTTGGCAGGAAGTGTTTTTGGAAAATCAGGGCTTGGCAGATGAGCCCAAAAGCTTATTCAGGACAAAATAACAAACCAGATATAAAACTAGCACAATGTTATTGTTATTATTGTGTGTTCCCCAAATATATAGACTAAGGAATTATTCTTTTATTTTAATAATCTGAAAATAGCATAAGTTCACTCCATTGAATGACTTTCTGTAATATTCCTTTCTTTTTCAATAAGTGCTCATTATAATCCTGAACGTGATTTTCTTAACCATGCCTTTCTGTTGCCCTGTGCCACAGTAAACACAGTTTAGGCAGCCACGAGTACGTCCAGAATTGCAGAAAGTGGGAGAATGAAATCACATTACAGCTCCTCTCTCACTCAACCATGAGAAGAGACTTGGCACGCAGCGTAAGTTATTCTATCACGCTAACATAATGAGCTCTTGTAGACTCTACATTAGATTTTTACTGGACTGTGACATAATCATTTCATGTTGGGCCACGGAGATTAATTTACAACTTTTGTCCCACTGCTGGAGATCTACCAACACATAATGCTCATTATTGAAAATATGTTTTCAATGATTTGTGATGATAATGTATCACTTACCTACTTGTCATCTTATATGCTTGGATGATAAACCTTGACTGCTTCCATTCAGGCGGAAGATGACGACTCTCCAGTAGATCTCGAGAAGCACCTGGGCCAGATTGAGAGGCCATTCAGGGAGAATGTCACCAGGTATGCATTGGTTGGGAAAATAACACAACATTTTGTTACATACACCAAATTTTGTCATTTCTATGATACAAAAGCATTTTAAAGACCTAATGGCTGTCTTAAGTTATTTTCAGTTAACTAAATGATAACGTTCTACATTTTGTGCTGATCTGATTAGCACTGCCAATAAGTTCTTTTATTTCTCATCCTCACTTATCTCTCTTTGTGTCTTCTTGTAGACAAGGCCTGGCTGATTATTTAGAAGGCTATCACAATCAAGTCAACATCTGTCTACAAAATGAGGTACGTCTTCCCTGTGCAGTTCTGGAAAGTAAAGTAGAGCGCACTCACACCAGGCAATCCGTAAAACATGCCGAAGCACGTTTTACCCCCTGAGTCCAGTGGGTTGGTCCGATGAAGACGTCGCACCCTTGCGTAATCAAGTAAATCAGGAGTTTTAGAGGGCCCTATCTGACCAAAACAACCCAAAACAAGCCTTAGAGTCAGTAGAGTTGCAGTAATGTTCTCTGTGTTGCTCTCCATCATGATGACTCTGAGACGGCACTTCTTGGAAAACATAAAACAACAAATGTATTTCCTGTCCCTCAGTGAGTGTTTTATTTTTACTATGAATGACATCATGAACTTATATATGTAGACCAGTTTGTTACGCATCCACAGTATCTGCATGTGTAGAAAGATATTGATTGTTTTTAAATTGATTTTCGTACAGCTGCCCTATATATTGAGACTATTCCGGTCCCATCTGGGTTTACACCATTCATAACAGTGTTTCATGGAACAGTATAATGGAGTGGCTCCAAGCATTGTTTGCAGATTCCCTGGTGTTTTTCTGTGTGGATTCAAATAATTCACGCATAAATGTTAGTATACAAGGACATTCCTGGAGGGCTGCATTTCTAGAAATGGCATTTGATTGGAGTGCGGGTTATTGTGTAGTAATTGAATGCAGACAGAACCGCAGCTAAACTACGCCCTCAACCCAACTTTAACCTGATAATGGCATCAAGATTTATTTCAGACCGCCATGATTGACAAAATCATACCATGTCTTATAAATGATGTACTTGTGGCGTGAGCCTTGTTTGTACAAAGGTTCATGTAGATTTGGCTGGTTTTAGCTTGATATACTGTTAAGATGAAAGTCTGTTGGTGGTTGTCTTCTCACAGAGACCTCCTGAAGTGTTGTTCTTGTGTTAAACAGTAGATTTTACTGTTTCAAAGTTATACTGTTTATATGAAATTTCATAAAATGCTCAGCAAGAGAAATCCCCTTTCCCAACATGCCGTGTTGTGAAAGGGCTGAGTATGTAAAGATTGATGGCGTTCTTACACATGTTGTACCAACCTGCTCTGTTTCTCTGTTTTTAGAGTACCCAGTATAAGACCGTGGACCGGGTGGTGCAGACTTTGAAGAACCTTTGCTGTGCTCTGGATGAGGTGGAGACCCAAGCCATTACAGAGGCAGTCAAAAGGCTGCGACACTCCGCCAATTTACCCAGGACACGCTCCCCCAAGGTGGTCTCTAGACACATACTCCATGCTTCACGATTTCATATATAGGATTTTTTTAGATGTAAGGATGTCTTACTAAGACCGACATGTTTTTGCATTGTAGATGGGGTCCTCTTCTACTGGTCAATCATCAAATGGTAAGTTCCACACAATCCCACTGTCCCAGCATACATTTTTATTTGCGTATGTTTGTATGTATATCAGGCAACAACACTTTCTATTATCAGACTTTATTGTCCAAAGTAGATTTTATAAAGTGATCAAAAGCAAATTAAAAGTTATGCTGTTAATTCCAGTGCTAGCGTACATCTTCTCATAACTGTGTTTGCAGTCCATGATATACCTATGACCTCACACTGATCCCTACCTGTCTCTAACAGGTCACACCAGTCCTTTGGAGGAGGGTATGGCCTTACTGACACAGGCTGTCTACGACCTGGTCAAACTGTACTTGCGGTCCTTCTGCGCCCCATCCGCCTCCTCCAGCTCCCCCCCATTGCCCCAGGCTGCAGACAGCGAAGGCATAGAAGGGAGGAGCAGCAAGGAAGCTTCTGGCACCACAGACCACCTTCAGTTCACTCTGTTTGCCTTGCACGGCATCCCGACCAACTGGGTCAGCAGGTAAACAGTCTGGGGGCACAAGGGACCCCTGAAGTGACCTAGAGAAATGCCTTAATACATCATTGTATAATGACATCAGGGTGTACAACCTCATAAAGGATGTAGTTGGATGTATTTTGCAGCAAAACATTTCGCACGGGTCTTTTCAAGATTTTTTTATGAAATTGTAAGTGTTAATAGTGGAAGTACTCCATTCCGTGCTGTAGGGTAATTAAAGCCTTTATTCATGCATTTTATCTGGCATGGTCCCCCACTTGTTCCGTATTATTAGTGCCACCCACACTCCACGTAATTGTACTGCTGCAAGATAGGGTGAAAGATGAAGACGGAAGGCAGTGCAGAATTTCACCGTGTTTGTCAATTGCATATAATTAGTGCAACAGCATCTTAAATGTAACAGTCAAAAGCATGTTTTTTGTCTCTAGATTGAGTTTGTAAGATAACAGTGTATTGTTAACAGCTAGGACCAAGGAGAGTGTTCTCTTGATATCATAGCACAGTCTCGTAGGCTGTGCTGTCACAGCACACAGTCTTGTTTTCTTCTACTAAACAAATGGCTCCGGTGTTGCTCCCCATGTCTTATTTTTCCATGCCAGTGTCCAGTTTCACCCTGACTTCTGTGCTGCTATCTCCTGCTTATGTCTGGGCCACAGAGCTGAGACAAGTTTTCCATTCCCAGCTCTGTCACGCATCAGTGACCACGGTCATACATTTCTGACAAGCCCTTTCACAGTTCCATGGGGGGGGGGGGTTACTCAGGAAGTCTAGATGAATATGTGAAGATTCAGTGCCTTGGTGCATCTCACCTATTGTCATCAGTCATGAGCTATAGATTTATAAGACGAATAAAACAAAATGAATAGAACAAATTAAGGTCCGATTAAAGATGTAGCATTTACAAATATGAAGGGACTGTATCCCTAACTTTAACACGGAGGCAGTTTTAAAATCTGCTGCAGTCCCTTCCCTCCATGGTAATTTTCCTTGTCGGCCAGTGAGGCCTTCATAAAGAGAGGAACTGCTAAATAACAGGCCTATTTACTCCAGCACAGCCTTTTCCAGCCGCTATTTTAAGCCAGCACCAAACATTGCTGCAGTGACAGTCATTCCTAAGACACCTTCAAAAATATTTAGCCCCTCACAACCCAAGGCCAGAGGGACAAAGGGAGTACAGTATTTTCCAGCCCAGACGAGTAGCTAGGCATATCTGTTTCATTGTGGTGTTACTATAATGCTCCCTTATTGAAGTCTGAGTGTTTGGCGTTGTTGTGGCTCGTGTGTCATCCATCTGGAGGCTCGGTACGTGCCACGGCATTGCCAGCATATTGAGGCACCCTGACTAGTGGTGGAGCTGCCAACACAGATGGCACTGAGCGGTGGATCAAGCCTGTAGTGTTGGAAGGATGTGACTTGTATTTTCTCTCTCCACTCACATGTACCCCTCATAGAAAAACAGAGGTTATTTTGATTTGTTTGATTGTTTGTAAAGGAGAGTTATAATACTCACTGTAGTCTTGAAAACTGTGTACAGACACAGGCAACCCACACGGATGTTTTCACTCATGTTGCCTCACTGTCTTCCCTGGATAAATAGATTGTTCAACAAGGTTTTAGAAAAATTAACCTGAGAATCACTGAGGTCTCATCAGAATAACTGAGAGCATCTGTGTGGATGTTCAGGACCTAATCATATTAGTACTACAGTCAGTGTTACCAGTGGCTGGTTCAAGTCCCAAACTGATGGGAAAGTCTGGTTAGGGAACATGAACAAGGTGCTGCCCTGTTCCTTATTTATCGATGGGTTGTCTTTAAACTAGGTGCTCAGCCCCTAGTGTGCTTAAATGTAAATATCTAACAAAGGAAACAGGCAAGCATGATCCCAGTGTACTGGATTGAACACTCAATGAGAATTTTTGGCATGCACCATATGGCACTCCTGCAGCAAGTATTGTCCTGTACAGCACCACTTTAATGCCCGTAATCTAGAAACCAATGAGCCTTCTTTACGCAAGCACCGTTGACTTTCTACTGTAGAAAACTGAGTTTCTGTTGTTGTTTTTTTTGGTCAAATTAATGTGGTGCTTTCTAAAATAAACATGGGAACAGTAGCAATGCTCATTGTGTTGTTTTGTTGCAGTTATGAGAAGTACTTCCTGATATGTTCCCTCACCCACAATGGCAAGAACCTGTTTAAACCGGTCCAGTCCAAGAGAGTGGGTACTTACAAAAGCTTCTTCTACCACATCAAATGGGACGAACTGTGAGTGATTGTCTTGGCCTCTTTCCTTTCCTTAATATTCCTTTTACTCTCCTCTGTTGTTTCCATCACGACAGCAATACGCTGTTTGAAGTGTCCTTCCACGCTGCTAACACTGTCCTCGTCTCTCCAAGGATCAACTTCCCCATTGCGGTGGCTGTTCTCCCGTTGGAGTCCACACTGAGCCTGACTCTGTTCGGGGTGCTGAACCAGAATGCCAGCGGCTCCCCAGACTCCAACAAACAGAGGAAAGCTCCAGAGCTGCTGGGCAAAGTCTCTATGCCGCTCTTTGACTTCAGACGGTGAGGAGGGAGGAACACCTGGTAGTTGTGTGGTAGTTGAGCAGATGTTCCACTTGTTAGGGAATGCAAATCATCACTCGGTTGTGGAAGATGTTTAGAAAACAGGCAGTGCCTTTGCACATTGGTCAGTCAGCAGGAAATAAATACTTGTTTCATACAAAAAATCATGAATGTTAACATCCTTGCCACAGTGTAAGGAATGCTGTTTATTGGATTGCATATCCTGATTGCTTTGGTTATTGTTGTTGTTTATTGTTGACTGTGTTTTGCAGGGTGCTGGCCAGGGGCAGCAGGTTGTTGTGTCTGTGGACATCTGCCCAGGGTGCTGCTGCTGCCGCCGGCTCTACAGGCAGCCGCAAGAGGATGCCCGCAGAGAGAATAGTACTACAGGTAGGTGGTGGTTCTGGGAGTATCTGTAGTTATATAGTATATTTATTGTGGTGTTAGTATTCTGAATAGTCATGATTCATTTATTGTCGCACTTGTGCTAGAATTCATTGTCAGAGTAGTATTTTTAGTCTTTGTGCCAGCACTCAGTGATCGTACAGTAGTATTAGAAGATAGTCGTAGTAGTACAGTTGTAGTATTAGTGGTGTAGTCTTTTGCATTTCTTTCTCTTCCTGCCCTTTATCATGACTACTATGGCAGCTACCATACTACTACTGCACTACCTTCATTTCCGTCATCACGAAAACCGATGCACTATGAATGCTAGAGCTATTGCTATATTTTTCAGTAGTACTAGTACACCAACATGTTTGATTCTACATCTAATAATTGTCATAGTTCTAGTAGAAGTTGGAGTACTGGTAGGTCTCTTAGTGGAAACAGTACTGTGGTTTTAAATAATAGCAGTTTGGTTGTAATAATGACAGCTTTGTTATTTGTTTTGGACCTAGTTTTTGTTCTCAGTGGGTTTCCTGCAAATAAGAAAGAACATAGTGTATTTGTAAAATTATGTGTGTCCGTCAGCTTGAATTAAAGTTCGTTCAAAGGATTGAACTGATTCCAACTTTGGTATTTATGTTGCTGTCAGGTGGACTTCCCCAACTCAGCGTTGGACGTTTTATACGTGGGACCCAAGGAAGATCCCAGACCAGAGCCAAACACACTGGAGGAGCTGGACCCTGACTTGCGGCGCAAACTGGAGAAAATCTGCAGTCGTGCTTCCAATTTTGGGTTCGAACATCTCCCTTATCTTTTCACAACCATAAAGCAATCTGAGAGTAGATATCATTAACATTTCTGTTATTTAATGAATGTATCAGCCTTCTCTGCTGTTTTCTGTCACTTCACTTCTAAGAGCACCATCATCAGTTAATGCCACTGGAGAGGTGGCCTTAATGTTCCTTAGCTTGATGCACAAAACAGACACGCTTCCTGTGCAAATACTAGAGGCTTGAAGCAATGGCTGGATAGTGTAATAACCTCCTCAAATTGTGATTAAAATGTCCATATCAGTCCAAAACAACAAACTATAGCACTATGTAGAATGAGTCCAAGGCTGTGTTCAAGACAACATCACAAAGTTTGTGATGTGGTTTTATGTGAAATATACTCCACCTCATCAGAAATAGTGACCTCGGGGGAATCAAAACCACACTTTTAAAGGGTGTGTCTTTTAATGTTGAAGCTACTTCTGAATTATAATTTAAGTCCATTGACCTCTGGTTTGGAGACTTAAAGTACTCAGTGTTATGAGAGTTTCAAAAACACGCACAGAAACGCTATTTCTGGTTAGATTTATCCCCTTCAGTAGGCAGCTTTTTGTCCATCTCTCAGACCACCCGAAATCTGTTGGACATGTTCGATTTAAAAAGAGATTTTAATAGATGCCACTGACTTTGCCAGCCACAGCTGCCCATTAAACGCCTATATGTTGTCTTCTCCAATGTGTCTGTTCTTTTCCAGCTGCTCCAAGCTCAACTAAATGCTCTCTTATGCCCGCTGCCAGCCAAATCTCCTTTACTCTGCCAACATCCACGAGTCCTGACCGGCATTTTAGCACAGACCGCTCACTCACTGGGCTGGGGCCGCCTGTTTTCTGTCGTGCGTTCATCTCTCCAGCCTCTGTGTACACAAGACTTGTTGAACTACAGTTTCACTGATG
The DNA here is from genome assembly GCA_029853015.1 of Chelidonichthys spinosus. Taxonomy (NCBI): domain Eukaryota; kingdom Metazoa; phylum Chordata; class Actinopteri; order Perciformes; family Triglidae; genus Chelidonichthys; species Chelidonichthys spinosus. The sequence continues at coordinate 15,019,937 of CM056825.1, read as the reverse complement.
TGTCATGTGTTGTTTCAGCGTGTGTGATATTCCATTAATCCCTTTAGGAGAAATGTTTGTTTTTTATTACTACAGGGAGGTCAGGGCCAGGGTACAGAGCAGCAACTCTGGCACCTCCAAAGAGGCAAATGCTTGCTGACAGAGATATTTAACATCATTTGTTTTTGCTTAATACATTTATTTGCCCAGGGAAGGTTATCTAAACATGTCAGCTCTTCGATTACAATGAGTTTCACATTTTTTCACAACGTTTGCACACTTTCAAGCTCTACTAGTCCCACATTTGACACAGTGACACAACACAATGGCTATTAAGGATTTCCTCCGAACATGGTGGAAGTGCTTCCATTGGGGGTTATATTTCTTATTTAACTCTTCATTGAGTTGTATTAGTCTCATTTACCCTCCGTTGATTTTCTTAGATGAATCTGAGTTCTTGTGCGATTCCGTTTTAAGTGTTTCCTCTCTGTTGTCTGTTTTAAACATTATTGTTGACCCTGCCAATTAAACTCCTCATTTGGAGTCATTCAATATTTTGTTTCCTTTATTTTGCAGTGTTGAAACCTACTTATTTATTTCACAGAAGAACGACAAATTTGAATACTTAGAATTGCAGATGGGATGATGAATCTCATTAAAAAATCCAGATGAAATGCACATGTGGGTGCCATTTCTGAACATCTTTATTTTTTTGTAAATGCCACCCCATCCATCTGTCCGTCTTTTTTCCACTTTGTCTCCAGGCTGAAGCGGGCAGATCACCAACTCCTGTGGGACCATCGGCTTCACTGTCGGAAGGACCACCCCAGCAGCCTCCCCAAGGTGCTGGCAAGTGCGCCCAGCTGGGACTGGGCCAGCATGGCTCACATCCACTCCCTGCTGCACCACTGGCCCCCTCTGCCCCCCGTCACTGCGCTGGAGCTGCTCGACTCAAAGTATGTACTGTGTTTAAGGCTTAACATGTCTACAAGACACTTTAAACTGGTTATGAAACAATGTCAATGTAATACTGATGACTATAAATGGCCTACACACACAAATGAGACCATCGGTGAGTATTGGCTATTTCTATATAATTGTTCTTGATGCCTGCCATTGTTGGAAGCCAAAACTGACTGTGTGTGTATTCTGTGTGTGTCTGTGTGTCTGTGTGTAGGTTTGCAGACACAGAAGTGAGAAATGTGGCTGTTAGCTGGATTGAGAATAGCAGTGATGATGAGCTGACTGACTATCTGCCACAGCTAGTACAGGTACAGTTAAAAATACACACACAAATAACACTTACACTTTCAAAGTACTCACTCTCACCTACTCATTCACTCATTATCACTCAATGTTTCTTTCTCCTGCATTCTCTCCCTTCACCTCTCAATCTTCCCATCTATATTTCTAAATCACTTTTATCTTTCTGCCAGGCATTAAAGTTTGAGTGTCACCTAAAGAATGCCCTCGTCATGTTCCTGTTGTGCAGAGCTCAAGGCAACATCAATATTGCCCACTACCTCTACTGGTGAGTTCCCAAAAGCAGTCAGCAACGAGCTGTCATAACAAACGCCTGAAGCGATGTGTTGCAAAGACTGAGTGTGAGAGGTGCTGAAGTGAATGAACAGGCTAGCAGAACTACTTGAATTATGATGCATCAGAAAAAATGGTATATTACAACACAATGAGCAATTGGTCACCGAAGAAATACACTTCCCATGTGCCATCTGTGCTTCCTGGGGATAGCTAACAATACCTACCATGTGAAACAATGCACTATCCAATGGCTGATGCACTTCTAGGGCGGGGCAATATATCCATATTATATTAAGATCATGATATATGAGACAAAATACTTTTGTAAACGTTTGATATCATAATATTACATAAGTGTTGTCCTTTCCTGGTTTTAAAGACTGCATTACAATAAAGTAATTAAATTTTGTGAACTTGCTGTGCTGTTTTAGCTGTTGTATTATTTGCCTTTCATCAGCTTAGTCATTCTATCTGCATTACTGATGACTAGTTATTCAAAAATCTCATTGTGTTAATATTTTAGAAAAGCACCAGGTCAACCCTACAGTATCACAATATCGATATTATCATAATATTAATACATTTTTAGCTATTTGGTTAAAAAAAACATATCACAATATTTAATTTTCTCCAGTACACACTTTCTTTGTGCCATAAATTGAGTCTTGATTTTCCCAAAGGATCGTACCCAGACAGAAATGCATAGGGAAAGCGTGGTTTAGTAGAAGTTAGTAGTGTTTTAATAGTGTAGGATTATAGTGCCCCTTACATTTTGACTTATGTGTGTATAATGGCTGCAGGCTGCTGAAGGACGCTGTGCAGGATCCTGCTTGGGGACGCCGATATGAGCGGGTGCTGGGTGCCCTCCTGTGTCTGTGTGGAGTCAAGCTGAGGTCGGAGCTGGAGAAGCAGACTCACCTGGTCGACCTGCTGGGAGCTGTCGCCGAGAGGGTCCGACAGGCCGGCGGGTCTACACGACAGGTAAGTTTGTGTGTGTGCATGATCTGACTGTAACATTATACATTACTATATTATATATATTGTGTGTGTGTTTGTGTATTTTTGTGTGTGTTCAGGTGGCACTGCAAGAAGGGCTTGAAAATGTTCAGAACTTTTTCCAGAGGAACAGGTGCCGGCTGCCGCTCAGCCCCAGTCTGGTGGCCAAGGAGCTTAACGTCAAGGTATCGCACACAAACGGGCCGTGGATAATGAGAGGTTGTCAATTTAGCATGAAAATTCAGGGCGTCTGCAATATTCAGCTATTCTTTATGATTACATTCAGGTCAATAAATCCTTTCTCACCACACTGCATATACCAGATGGACAAATAATTAGCACTAGTGAATTCACAACATTGAATGGAAATATACAGAAACACAAGACCTTTCTCTGGTGATTCTATAATTTTGTATACCTCAGGCTTTATAGAGGCATTTTTAGTTGAATATGTAATTAGACGCTAGTTAGACATGACTTTAATGTATGTGGCTATGGTCCAGATGCAATTATTATTATTGGCTGGTGACGATTGTGAAGAAGCAAAATTATGATGCATGATGTGGGCTCTGGTTAGGTGAGACAAACTAACAAGTGGCTTTAAAATGAAATATTCAAAGAAAACAATAAAGAAGACATGATTATATGCTGTTTTAAAGCTGGATCTTAAAAACAACATATTGTAGTGCTGAAGAATAAACTCATACTGTCTTTGTGTGTGTAGGCCTGCTCCTTTTTCAACTCCAACGCAGTTCCCCTAAAGCTGGCCCTGGTCAACGCCGACCCACTGGGAGAAGAGATCAATGTTATGTTCAAGGTACTGTGCCTACACACACTTCTTAAACAATGTGTGTGGGAAATGCTGACAGTGGACAAACTGATTGACATGAACAGTCATATAATACAGATAATATATGGTATATTTACCTAAGAACTGGTTATTGTGTATTCATCACACCCACTCCACTTGTTTCAACTTGGGAGTTGTCATCAGGTACACAAACATGTTGTAACAGGTTTGTTTACGTGCTTCTTATCTGAATACTGTGCCCCCTGGTGGCCGATTGAAATCCTGCCACTATTTGTGTGTTAGGTTGGAGAGGACCTGAGGCAGGACATGTTGGCTCTTCAGATGATCCGTATCATGGACCGCATCTGGCTGCAGGAGGGCCTGGACCTCCGCATTGTCAACTTCAAATGCATCTCCACCGGCAAGGACAAAGGTGAAGGCAAACGCATCCAGAGGCCCAATTTCCACTTCATTTCAATTGCCTCATGTCCAGATAAAACCAAGATGACATTTAAAACATTAATTTTCACTTAGCCACACACACTCAGTTGCCAGTTTATTGGCTGAATCTAGCTCAAACGAATGCAGTCCAGTAAATAATCCTGCAATGAATCCCATTTTAGAGAGGCACTAAATCAACTTTGTCATCATTTTGAAGGATACGTACCCGTATTGACTTATAGAGGTGCGTCTGTTATTTTACCTACCCTCATTGATATACATGGCTATATTGACTGGATTCCTTTTGACTAGATAGCAGTCTGTCTTTGTTTTTGTGTGCTACATGCAAATCTGGTATCTGATGCCGACTGCCAAAAAACTAAAAGAATAACTTCTCCACTCTCCACAAGGTAATCATGTTAATGGCCACAGGAAAAATAGATACGCTTTTCTCTGAGGTGTTCATTTATAAGAAGGAATTATTCAGTTAGAAATTATGAAAACAGTCCTGTCATGTTATCAACCTGTAACGAAACTCATTTTTTTTACATTTCTAACAGCTGATTCACCAGCAGACATCAATGTAACGATCTAGTCATTACAGACTGAGGTTATGACATATTCCCATTGTATCTGGCAGTACAAAAAACAAGTAAAAGTAATACAGAGCTGGATTCTTTTGTGCTTGCATCACATTAATCAAAGTTGGGATGTTTTTTTTAAGGCATGGTGGAGCTGGTGCCGTCCTCCGACACCCTGAGAAAGATCCAGGTGGAGTACGGCGTCACGGGATCCTTCAAGGACAAACCGCTGGCAGAGTGGCTCCGCAAGTACAACCCTGCTGAGGACGAGTATGAGAAGGTAAAAAAAATGTAAATTATTTATTTGACACAAAGTAATTGTTTTGCCTCTGCAGGAGTTAAGATCACACAGTTGTTCTCTAGAAGTTTATAGTTAATTAAGTTATACAACTTTGTCACCTTTCACACCTATAAATGTGAAGCCTTACTCTCCAATCACAACCACTCAGTGCTTTACTGCACTGTTTTGACCCGGAACATCAGGAGGATGCAGGAATAATCTTGCTGTGGCATTTTTGAGGCTGGTGACACGAGAGCATCTGCAAAACAATGTCATCATTTCTGGGTGTGCTTGAAACATCTGGAAAAGTAGCGAATTTGTTTCGTCTGTCTGGTTTGAAACTTGTACTTGCTCTGCAGTCAGCCAGACGACAACCAGAGCGTAGAGTAATCATATTTTTTTCTCTTTCTCTTTTTAGGCATCAGAGAATTTCATCTACTCGTGTGCAGGATGCTGTGTGGCCACTTACGTACTGGGCATCTGCGATCGCCATAATGACAATATCATGCTGCGCTCCACTGGTCACATGTTCCACATCGACTTTGGCAAGTTCCTGGGCCATGCCCAGATGTTTGGCAGCTTCAAAAGGTGACGATTAGAAATGCTTTTTAGTGCGTGTCTGTGTGTATGCATGTGTCCAAGAAATGCTTATCAGGGGGGAAAACATGTATTGCAATGCCTATCAGTGTTTTTCCATGAAGTTGTCTTTTTGTTTTTATCACTAGGTAGTTATCAGACAAACACAGTTTTCATTTTCATACCCAGCGCCACGTCGTGCAAGTAGCAAATGTACTTTGCTATGGGTTTGCCCATGGGCCTGTTGGCCTTACAATGAGGCGTGGTCAGGTGCAGTGTTGGCATATTGCTATCTTAAGGCAGCAGAATGCATTTGAACTAAGATGTGCCTACATTGGCAGATTCATAATGGGAATATTGAGCATCAATCACTCCTCCTCCTGTATTGTGTTGTATTTTTATGCACCGATCTGTGGTGGAAATCTTTTATTTATGTGAAGGAAGCAGAAAATCGTCTGTCGTACACCAAATGCATCATGATGAGTGCACTCGTGTTGTTTTTTTGCCTCGTGGATGGCGCTTCTGTCTGCGCTCAACGTCTCCTCTCATCTCTTCTCTGTGTTCGAGTGTAGATGTAGGCTACTTTTTAAGGTTTGCAGGCCCTCTACCCTTAAACTTATTGTAAAGAGTGATCATTTCCAAAATTCACATGTTTTTATTATTTTAGGTTTTGTTTTTATTTCACAAAATATATCTTGCTTCAGTCCGTATTTGTTGGCATAGCATTTCAAACTCATGTTATGTCCAAAACCATTTATTAATTTAGAGACTAAATACAAAACCCTTGCGTCTTACACCTTACTTTGCACCCAGATTATGCACCGTCTAACAAGCCAAAGTGGAGTTCGACATGCCCTAAATGCACGGCTGCCATGCACTTAGGACCTTGCACTATAGATTGATTAAATAGGGCCCTAAAGCTGTGTGTCCTGCTTGCATTGTTGGGATTTGCTATATTTCTACTTGCCAAAATAAATAGTATTTTCACGGATGACCTGATTCAATGCTCACACACTGCACTCATTCCCAGCTGGTGGACTGCCCTACAACCACACTATTTATAGCCTCTGATTGTCTCAACTGAATTATTTAGAGGTATTGTAGTAACTTGCTGAAGGATCTCCCTGTGGTACTAGCTTTAGTGGTGAGCATTCACTACCCTTATCCAGATTTCATCTAAGATTCAAACTGAAGCCCTTCATTCCATGAGCCCTTGCTGTGATAACCCTCCACAGAAGCTGATGTTAAAGCTTCCCTCCTTCTCTCCCGTCAGGGACCGGGCTCCGTTCGTTCTGACCTCTGACATGGCGTACGTCATCAACGGAGGCGAACGTCCCACCAGTCGCTTCCAGCTGTTTGTAGACCTGTGCTGCCAGGCCTACAACCTCATCCGCAAGCACTCCGGGCTTTTCCTCAACCTGTTGTCACTGGTGAGACAGTAAATAGATATATAGACATTAATACCCATCATTTATACACACATACATGCCAGAAAGTGATGCACCACAGACTGTCACATAGAGTCAAAGGTTACATCTTTAGATGTCTTGTTTTGTCGAACCAACAGTTCAAACTGCAAAGATATTTAGTTTAGAATTATATAAAATAGAAAAGCATGAAATATTCACATAAAATAAAATAAAAATAAAATATTTGCAGATTACTTTTGTCTGTCAACTAATTGGTATATTGCCTATTCTAGATTCTTGTTTTTGCATCCTGCAGCTGAATTGTATTCTTACAACATTTTTCTTTCCAGTCTTTTTAGTTATTTTTGGCCTCCTTTTTAAAAGTGTCCTCATCAGTGAGCTGAAGTCTGTTCTTTTGCACCTGCAGGACTTAGAATAACCAGATATTCAAGCAAGGAGCAGTTGTACCTTCACAATAAATCAGTGCTTTACTGTTGTCCTGGAAATGTCGGACAGAATGTGCTCTACTAAGGAAGAATGATGCATTAAAACAACATTTAGAAGTCGATGAGGGCAAATACAATAAATGTACATGTGAGTGTTACTTATTGTCACATTTGGAGAGCCCAAAAACTTACGTTTTTTTATTTATTTATTTTTATTTAATTGATTTGACAGGGACAATGCATAACTTTGAGAATTCTATTTCCATCTGTAGTCCCTGGGAAGGAAATGGAGAATAACTTCTCTGTTAAGAAAAACACATACAATACATAAATCACATCAGCAACAGCACATTTAGGCAGCACTAAGAAAAAAACTAAAAACCACAAGATTTCACAACATTAGGACACGTCGTGTGTTTACATTCTTGCGTGATGGCTACATGATTTTAGCCATGATTTCATCTTGAATAACAATCACTAAGGCTGCTGAACTCTTATATAACTTGGCACGGAGCTCCAAAAGTTTGTTGTTATAATGTAATGTATATCTATGTATACAGTGCATATACTGTAAATGCCCTGTATATATAGACTTTATGTGATAATGTACAAAATGATGGGTAACAAATGGGTAAATCTGCTTGTGTGTCTGTGTGTTGTAGATGACGTCCTCAGGCCTCCCAGAGCTGACCAGCTCTCAGGATCTGAAGTATGTATTTGATGCCCTGCAGCCCCACAACACAGATGCTGAGGCAACTATCTTCTTTACCAGGTAAATGCATTACTTCTATTATCTATCTATAACTATTCTGTCTCCGCTCATGTTTCAGTTAACAGCAATGGAAGGTGGCCAAACTATTAAACCTCGAGATTTGAAAACATCTCAAGAAATGGAGAAATCAATTACTTTTCTGGTTTTTTTTGTTTCTCTCTTCTGAGGTATTCCATTTTGCACAGCTGCTATTTTGCTGAAATTCCACCAGGTGGCAATGTAGACATAGGAAGAAATATCTGCTGTCTCACATTACAGCAACAAAAACTCCTGACACATAAGAAATAATATAAGGTGGACCTAGTATTTGTAAAACCAGTCAAGTGAGATTTTTACTAAATTGGTTTACAATAAAATAATGTCTTGTGAAAACTTTCTGTTGCAGCATAAGGTCAAACAGTAAAAATATCATGTGGTTAATTGTTTAACCTTCGCCTGTCTGTCTTTCTCTCTGATATCCCCCATATTATTTTATTGTCACCCCTCTATCCCCCCTCCTCTCCAGGCTGATAGAGTCCAGTCTGGGCAGCGTGGCCACCAAGTTCAACTTCTTCATCCACAACCTCGCCCAGCTCCGGTTCTCTGGTTTGCCAGCAAACGACGAGCCTATCCTGTCTTTCTCCCCCAAGACTTACACTCTGAAACAGGAGGGCCGCATACTCCACTCCGCCATCTTCTCCTTCCAGAAGAGATACAACCCCGACAAGCACTATGTGAGTTTCACTGTACCGCGTCCGTGTTGCATCACATCTCCAGATCTAAACTAGGAGAAGCACTGACACATTGCATTGCGGCCCCCTCCCTGTCCTTTCTGTGCAGACGTATGTGGTGAGGCTTCTGAGGGAAGGTCAGAATGAGCCCCAGTTTGTCTTCCGCACTTTCGATGAGTTTCAGGAGCTCCACAACAAACTCACCATCCTCTTCCCCCTCTGGAAGCTTCCTAGGTAAGGCGTAACCTCCGCTGTGACACTAAGCTTCTTCATTTCTCAATTACTGATCTGATGTGATTGTTTATGATTTACTTCCATAATCAGTGTATTACCTTTAGTACATGGCGGTCGGTACGCCAACAGTTTGGAAAAAACAGACAGGAGTACGGCACAGGAAGCAATGTAGTGTGGTGGAGAGAGGCAGCATCAGTTTAAAGGAATGCTATATTTAGAATGTTTTCACTACTTTACTTTACCATCTGACGGCCCTTTCTGACAGGAAACTGATTATTATCTAAGCTTTCTAATAAGCTACAGGACTCCTTTGACAAAAACACTTGCAGAACACATATTTTTGCGAGTCTACTGCTGGCTTGATCAGTGAGGTGTTTGTGTTATTGTGTGACTTTAGTGTTTTTAAAGGGTTAGTTTGGTTTCAACACAGTCACACAAAAGCAAACCATTCGAGGCAGCGGTAGACCAGCAACTTCCCTGTCCATGATGTTGTTGTCAGTTGGTGTTGTCCTGTGGTTTGAAGAGATGGATGTAACTGCTTCGGTTCCATCTTGGAAATGGCTGTCCATTGGCAAGGTAAAGCCAAGAAAGACACTTAAACTGGTATCAGTTTGCTCCCGTGCTGGTCCTCCTCTTTGTTTCTCCGATTTGGGGGCGTGCCGACTGCCACCTACTGTAGGTAATCCACTGGGTATTGATAAGTACCTCATACAACCCCCACAACATCCAAACTATCCCTTTAATACTAAACTGTGAAACAATACTTTCTTGTAGGATTTCGCACAATATATCTTGCAAGTTATGTGGCATGTTTTAGAGCGAATAGTTAATATTCCATGTCTCTTTCTTTATCTCTAGTTTCCCTAACAAGATGGTGCTTGGTCGCACCCACATCAAAGAAGTGGCTGCAAAGAGGAAGCTGGAGCTCAACAACTACGTCCACAACCTGATGAGGAGCTCCACCGAGGTCACCCAGGTACACATACGCATGCAAATGCTCAGTAATCGGTAAACTCAGCATTCTTTGTCTTAGTCAATAAAGCAACCTCATGTTCTCTGTTTCTAGTGTGACCTGGTGTACACTTTCTTTCATCCAATTGCTCGGGATGACAAGACCGAAGGCTTAGATGCCACACCCAAAGCACCAGGTAAATAAAACCTGTGTTTTTCTCCCCATTCTGCAAGTATTTGTCAGTGTACGTGCTATACAGTGAGAGTGACACAGGATTATAAGCGACTATAATATTGCTAATGATTTTATCGGGGTTTATGTTCACAACTTCCTGAATGTAATGAGTGGTATCTGATTGTTGCAGAGCCTCCGCTGAGTCCCACTTCTGGTCGAGTGGAAGGAGAAGTAAAGCTCTCGATCTCCTACAGGAACAGCAATCTCTTCATCATGGTCATGCACATCAGAGATCTGGTAAACACAGCAATGATTTAATTCACATCCACATAAACTGCTTTGACGGACTCATTGCTGTTTGTCTATCTGTTGTCATACTATTGCTCCCTCTGCTCGCTTTCAGGTTTCTGAAGATGGAACCGATCCGAACCCATATGTGAAAACCTACCTGCTTCCAGATCCGCACAAGACTTCCAAACGCAAGACAAAGATCTCGAGGAAAACGAGGAACCCCACTTTCAATGAGATGGTTAGCAAAAACTAAACATAATAAATATTAGAATATTTTATGTATTTTTTTATTTTTTATTTTAAAAATATAAACATAAACCAGGATTTATTTCCTTCATTCACAGCCAATGTGAACGCCTGAAACTAAATAAGAACCTCATGGGCACTTTATTCACTTTCCCCGCCTCTTCCTTCACAGTTGGTGTACAGTGGCTACAGCAAGGAAACCCTGGGTCTGCGGGAGCTTCAACTGAGCGTGCTCAGTGCCGAGTCGCTGCGTGAGAACTACTTTCTGGGCGGCATTACGCTCAGACTCAAAGACTTTGACCTCAGTAAGGAGACGGTGAAGTGGTACAAACTTACGGCCGTCCCCTACTTCTAAATCCAACCTGCCTCTCGCCAAGCTTGGAAATGACTCCCCGTGTTCTGACAAAAGCTGCGTTCACATCATATGGGAAAGGCCTCACATGAAAATACTGATCCCTGCAGATGGCAGTTCATAAAAATGCTACTTCAGAACTGCATTTTCATTTATTGGTTTATTAACGTTTTCTGGAGGTGGAGCAAGGATTTCTGACATCAAATTTGAAGCATAAGCAGTGATTTTTTTCATTTAAAAAGCCAACTTGACCATTTTTTTCAAACAATCAATTGTCTTAACAAATCAAGTCAGGATACAGCTGTGCTTGTCGCTGCAAAATGGCATCATTGGTTACATGCGTTGAAATTATTCTTCTGAATTTATGCAAGGAATTATTACGGCTTCAAACAAGGCTGAACACCAACTATCATGTGGCTTCGGCAGTTATTCCCATATGACATGAATGCAGACTTAAAAACTCCGTCAGATGCACCCTGAAAGGGTGACCGCACAGGCCGATTCACAGTTCCTCAAAGGGGAGCCTACTCTCTATTCTCCACAATTTTTCTCTGTCCCTCTTTAACTAATCAAGATTGTTTCTGTGACAAACAATCTCCACTTATTTTGGGTCTCTTTTTTCCTAAACTATAACAAGGAGCTGTAATGTTTTGTACATTTTGATATTAGAGGACCAAAACGACTTACTTTCAGAAGAGTATATATAGATTGACACATTTATTTTTTAAGGAATAAAGGGGGCTAATTTTTACATTTTCCTTGTTTATTTTCTATATAGACAAATAGGAGGCGTCAGAGTTTCCTGCTTTGCAGCAGACACTTCTGGGTAGAGTAGTGCAACACACCAGATTTCAGGAGCTCAACAGTGACCTTATGATTCCCCAAGAATGTGCCAAAAGTAATGAGAAGGATGGCAAATGATACCACTCTCCCAAGTAGGGAGCTGAACAGGGTGCCTTTGTTTGTGTTCACAATCCCTTTTTAATGCTCAACTTGGCCTTATTGCTATATATATTGTATTAACAATGTGATCTGTCCTTATTAAAGATACAACCTATACTCTTTAAAACTATGTCAGTAGTTCTGCCAGAGAAGCAGCCCAGCATCGTAAAGGTTGTTTGTAGCAGTGGACTTCCACTAAATGCTACCAGATCTTTCTCTCGTGTTATTACTTGACTATTTTCACACAGCACACCTTAAAGGGGATTTTGAATCATAAGCTTTGGAACACACTCAATTAACCTGATCATAAGTCAGTTCAGCGTTTCCTTCAGGTGGTTCAAAACCATAATTCAGACTTTTCAAAAAAATATTTAGGGACCGAGTTAAAACTGGAGTCTGGACATGAGGTTGTCCGAGGCAGCAATACCACATTCACTCTCAGTGCATAAGAATGTGGTGTCATGACGCCGTGGTGAGTAACTGGGTATGTTAGCCATAACTTAAACTGCCAGTGAAGTCCCGATCCAGGTTTTAGAATATTTAAGTGAGAAAACATTCTGAATTTTAAGGAAATGTCATGAAAACTGAACACACACGAGCGCTGAAAACTTAAATTCAAACATCTTCACAAAAAAAGGGAACCCGATTCTGAGCTTTAGCTACTTTCCTCTCATTCCCTAACTACACATACAGTTGTTATTAATGTTTAATAAAGACATGTATCTGAAAAGGTTTTAATAGAAAATTCTACAAGACAATTATGATCTAAGAGCATCACTCACACTATGGATTTTAGTGACTTGATCCACTCTTTTAGTGACTGTACAGAGAAAGCAAGCAGAGTTTGTATTAACATGGCCAGTTATTTATTCTTAATTGGTGACCTGTAACCCAAATGGATCAGTGTGTACTGTAATCCCTTTTTCCTAAAGCAAATTAAATGTTTTTGGAACAAATAAGATGTGGCTCCTTTTTTCTGTTGTATAACGTGTTTGGTGAAAGTGAATTGCATGAATTACAGCGTCCAGCCATTACAAAACTACAGTTGACTGTAGATGAATACCTCCATTAATGCAGGTGTGAGTTTGGCCAATTCAATGCTACTTTAATTGAATTTTGAATTCAACTGTGCCCAACAACATGTGGACTGGTAGAACTAGAGATCAAACTACCAACTTCTCCCTACCACCTGAGCTAAAGCCACCCCCCATCCATGCATGACATTGCAACAATGCTATTCTAAGTCTGTATAGTATCTGAAAGGTGGTTAAAATACATCAAATATACAAAGACACCATACAGTAGTCTTACGGTGGAATATATGGCCACAGATTCATCAGCTGTTAGTCATTTTATTCAAATGAGATTCAAGGGATGTGCAAAAATAAGTGGAGGACTGGGGCTTTAAGGATACATTTTGACACCCCTCTACTAGACAGAGCCTCCACACCAAACAAAGGCCCCTCTCAAAATCCATACAGTTTAAATTAATATTGTACCAACTACACAATATTGTAAAATGTCCATCCATCCATCATCAACCGCTTATCCTGTTCAGGGTTGGAAAACATGCAAACAGTGTAAAATGTTACATCCCTAAATAAAAACTGTATATTCAGTAAGTGTGGGGCCTCCAACACTCCCATGGCCTTGCAGACTGCTTTGCTCAGTCAGTAGCCTTGTTTCAACTATAATGATAATAATAATAATGTGTTACTGTAGTATCACGTTGTTACAAAGCTTAAAGGAGATTCATAATGAAATCAGTGGATTTGGGACCCAAGAACATGACTTGGACAAAGGTTTGAAAAAGTTCACAAGGAGCTTTATAACGAGAAAATGGAGGTGAGAGTTAATATATAGAAGACAGCAGTGGAGCGGAACAGGCAGTGAGCAAGGAAACATGTTTTAGTTTATAACATCTTTTTTATGTTGCAAAATAAGTGCAATAACAAACATTATACCAATGATTAATGGGTAAATAAATGATACCATATAAAAGAATATATTCAGCAGTTTACACATTTATAAAATGAACATAAATTAGGATCTTTGGGAATTGTATAGTGCTGAATTGTTTATATGTAATGTTGCACAACTTTAAATGAAGGTATTCTTTTATAGAATTGTTGTGAATGTGAACATTTGCTGAGACGTTTATGTGCAATGTTATAGTGTTTGTTCTGAACTGCCGATATCATAAAAATCATACCGCACATCTTCATCTTTGTAATATGTAATAACTATAACTATACAGTAGAAGTTCATAACGATTTACGTCTTGCGTCATTGAAGTTTTTGTCTACGCCATTGCGTCACTTCCGACGCAGGCGCAAAATACCATTTTCTGTCGCGTGTGCGGCCTCTCTTCCTCTACCGCCATCATGGGTCGCATGCACGCTCCCGGGTGAGCTCCCTTTTTATTCATTTAAGTTAGAAAAATGCGCCGACAGATCGGGTTTGATGACACGATATGGCTTGTAAACATGTTATGGATGTCTGAGTGCCAAATCGAGCTATTTAATACCGCATAGAAGCGAGGAAATAACTTGCATATATGCACCCTCGTATCGACATCCATCTCCGGCTAGCTAGCTAGCTAGCTAGTTAGCCTCCGCTAACGGCACTGGCAGCTCAACACTATTTTGCCGATTGACTTCGTCTTCCATGTTTAAAGCAATTTGTTATACATTCACAACCAAGCGGCAAAAGTTTTCACGTGATGTTGACGAAGAAATCAATCCGTTGTAACAAAAGCGCTTAAGATTAACAATAGCTCACGCTAACACGAGTACAATGCTACAATTAGCCCCCAACCTTCATTAACTGCCCAGGTTTACATTCACGCTGGCAAATAGAAAATGAGTGTCCTTCATTGCTTTTAAACGTGCCTGAATCACGTCTCTTCCGCTAACTGCCGATGTCTAACTAGTTGCATGTCTGTCTTTCCTACAGAAAGGGCTTGTCCCAGTCAGCTCTGCCTTACAGGCGCAGTGTTCCCACTGTGAGTATAAAGAACTTGTGTTTCAGTATCAATATATATATGAATTGATTTGATCGGTAAATAATTTACACATTACTTGCAGTGGCTGAAGCTCACTTCTGATGATGTCAAAGAGCAGATCTTCAAGCTGGCCAAAAAGGGCCTGACCCCCTCTCAGATTGGTAAGTGTTTCTATGAGACTCGAGGTCTAGATATGTACGAATGTTTAGTTGTATGCTTATGCAGAACAGTAAACGGTGTCGCTTCACTGTGAACACCAGCTGCACTTAGCTGAATGCAGTCGTCGTCGGCAGGTTTACCAGTACAAATAGCGATTAAAATATCGGTTTGTGTAGCATTGGGTGAGCATGTGGATGGTTGAAGAACTAGCATGTTTGCTATCTCTTTTATACGTGTCATGTTGTTAAATTGAAGGAAAAAATCAAAGATGTTTAAAGAGAATTAATGCAAAAATCAGGCCAGTTAAATAACTTCACCTGGTTTGTGAAAAAGCTTTTTCATTGCTGTTGGCTTATATATGCAGGGAAATTACATTTGAGAAAAAAATTGTTTTATTTTATTTTTATTTATTATTGACGAAGCAAGTCGCTGCCCAAAGTGTATATTTCACACACTAGATGCCCATACTGTTGTCTGAACGTCACACTCCTGTGATGTAGGTGTGCTATCTGATATCACACGGCACGCAGGTCATGTACACATTAACACACAGTGAATACAAAGTAAACCCTGCTAACATGAGCATAAACTATGTATTGTCCCATGTAGCAAATAACTACTGGACTTGTAGGAACTTCTCAATGGATGCACACAGACTCTCACCATACAAATCATACAGTACTAAGTTTTATCTCAACTAAATGGCTCCTGTGTTGTCCTGAAACTCTAGGCCAACTGAGAAGCCATACAATACGTCTGTTATGAAGAGTTGATTGACGGGTTATGTGCTCAATACAAATCAAGGAATACATATTGCTTTTGTGCAATGCAGGGATGGATAATCTAATGCAGTTGTAGCCCATTTACAAGTTAAAAACTAATTATTTTCCCGTTAAATTTCTTCTGTCTAATTTGAATGTTCATTGGCTGATGTAGAGTTTCAAACATTTGAGTTGTGGGCGGCTTTACGGGAACAACTAGAAGAGGATCTGCTTTGGGAAGCTTTCCTTGTTGCTTGTTTCAATTCCAATCGTGAAAAATGGTTAGAAAAGATAAACTATGATGTCATAAACTTGCTACTAACTAATCCACATGGGCTGTGTTCATGTAAAGATGCACAAATCATTGTCCTGCTCTTAACTTTATTGAGAGTAGTGATATTTCTGTTGTGCTAGAAACAAGCTGAAGGTAAATTAGCAGAGGGGCTACTTCCTGCCACCTCTGCCAGTCCCCTTCACACAATGAAATGATAAATTATTCCTGATAATGTAAACTAGTCCTACATTGATCCCTCCAAGGATCCTAGATGGGGTTGACCCTGAAATGTGCTTTTTTTTTCATAACATGACAGATATATGAGACTAATCGTTTGTGAGCAACATACAATGTAAAAGTTTCACGCCTGTTTGTCATCTTGTCTAGGTGTGATTCTGAGGGACTCCCATGGTGTGGCCCAAGTGCGTTTTGTCACTGGCAACAAAATCCTGAGGATCCTGAAGTCCAAAGGTCTGGCCCCTGACCTGCCAGAGGATCTCTACCACCTCATCAAGAAGGCTGTGGCAGTCAGGAAGCATCTGGAGAGAAACAGAAAGGTATAACAAGACCAGCCCCAAAACCTACACGTACCCAAATATTGAGGCCATTGATGGGCGTTTTGTAGTTTTAAGATTGGAATCGCGTGTAGTTGTTGAAGGCTTGGAATGTCAGCTTTTTATCTCTATGTAACTGTCTTGAGTTTGGAGGTACATTTTTATCCATATGATGATCCCCAGTCAGTTAAAAAAAAAAAAAAAAGTAACTTGTAATTTGGAAGTGGCACTGAATGTTCTGCACCCATAACTTGGATAAGCAAGCTTTCTTTAGAGTTTATTAAAATTGAGTAGACATTACAATTTGAGTTTCAGCTGGAATAAATGTTTTGCCAATTGTTTCATGAAACTAAGCACTTGTTTCTAAAATTGTATTAAAATCAAAATGATCAGGAAATAGGATGCAAAGGAAACGGTAAAGGTGAATGTGCTGTTTGGTATAGGCAGTTATTAGGGTTCATATGAGTGGATGCAGATATTTGGCAATAAAAAATATTACACTGCATACCCATGACATTTTGTTACTTTACTTGCAGGACAAGGATGCCAAGTTCCGCCTGATTCTCATTGAGAGCAGGATCCACAGGCTGGCCCGTTACTACAAGACCAAGAGAGTACTGGCCCCCAACTGGAAGTAGTATGTATTGGTTCTGCTTTGGGAAGCGTTCCTTGTTGCTTGTTTAAATTCTATTTTTGTAATAATGACAAATGGTTAGAAAATGTAAACTATGATGTCAAACTTGCTACTTACTAATCCACATGGACTGTGTACAAGTAAAGATGCACAAATCATTGTCCTGCTTTCCCTTCATTGAGAGTAGTGATATTTCTGTTGTGCTAGAAACAAGCTGAAGGTAAATTAGCAGAGTGGCTACTTCCTGCCACCTCTGCCAGTCCCCTTCACACAATGACATTATACATGATTCCTGATAATGTTAACTAGTCCTACATTTGATTCCCTCAGAAGTTTTATATATACTGTGGTGGTAATTTTGAGAGCGTCCACTCATAATGTTTTCTCTTTGTTTACAGCGAGTCCTCTACAGCTTCTGCTCTGGTGGCATAAATGCTACACTTTTTGGATTAATAAAAGATTTAAATGGGAAATTGTCCTGTTGTCTCTTTGATTACAAAGTGTTTTACAGATTGTGTTTTAATGGATTTTTTTGGTGTAGTAAAAAGATTGAATTACATTTACATTTAGGACATTTGGCAGATGCTTTTGTCCAAAGGGAGGTTCATTTTGAGACTGAAATGAAATGGCACCCATTTTTCCCAACAACTCCTTAACATGTCTTAGTATTTTCGCTTTGACTATTCATTTAATTAAACAACGAAATGCTATTAACGGGATTTCCTGGTGTTGGGAACTACCAGAGAAATTACTGGCAGTTTCCATGCGTCATACGTTACGTAACCGAGGGAGGGGCTATCACACGAGGGGCGGGCTGTGTGGTGAGTGGCAGCCACGGTGTCCAATTACAGCTGCCCTTGACGTCACTTAGTTTCAATAAGAGGCATGGTGTTGCAATCGCGAGACATTCACTTCTACCACAACAACGAAGACAACACACGACTGAGGAAAATGGAGAAAATACATGAGAGTATTTGACGAAGAAGATCCAAAAATGGCACATACTTGCCGGAAAATGAAGCGACAGCACATCGACGCATATCTGTCACTGACAAATACGCGAAATCTGTTCGTTTTTGACGAGGAATATCAAAATACGTGAGGGTTTTTTGTCAACTCTACCGCCGTAATCCCAAGAAGAAGTAAACATGGCTACTGTTGTTGGTTCTGGGAAGAGTTGTGAACGAACGGTGATGGAGAGGTTCGGTAGCGGAGGGAAGGCGCTTCTGCCGTGGACTAAACAGATGCTCACCGTACTGTGGGAGCAGCTTCGACTGCTGGTTCAGGTCATATACTACACCTTCATGTCAGGTAAGAAACACGTACATGTGGATATAACGTGTTACTTTGTTGCTCTGCCCGAAGCTTCAAACCTAATGACTGTGTCGTGTCCCGTTTAATGTAACATTAACTGAAAACTCCTCCTTAAATCCACAATAGAACCTCTTCGTAATATTCCTTATGAATGTCTATTCTTACGAGGTCCATTTAGGGGTTCGTCTAGTTTATTTTCAGAGATATAAGATTGTTTTTGTCGTGTTTACATCCAAATCATAATAATATTCCCTGTAAATCCCCTGTAACTACATAGTCACATTTTTTTTAGATTTGTTATGCTATGAGTCATAAGCCAATGTTCTGAAGCTTGATGAGATTTAACATGGAGTCGCTTCTGAAAATACCTACTGTGACATAAATGGCATTAGTTTCTGATTAAAATAAAGAGACAGATTAATTGATATTATGCATGCATGTAAAAGTACACTTCTGATTAGTTAAAATCTTTCCAAAGCCCCCAGCCCTAGGATGGCTGTATTATTATGGCCTTTAACAAAGGGCAAAAAAGCTCTTGGAAAGAAAGAAGATCATAATTAAACAGAACTTTGTAACTTTAAATTCTCTTTTGAATTTCAATCCATTCTAACATTTTGTCTCTTGGTTTTCCAGTTTTCCAGATGTTCAGGTTTGAGGTTCACGTGAGAATCACAGACGAGACAGGACAGCACATCCAGCACATGACCACGGGACCAAACCCAGCTGAATCCTTCCTGTTCTCCTCGTTGTTTGACGGCGACAACGGAGTGATGGTCGGAGGTTCAAATCCCCTCTCCAACTTCTGCGCTGACGTGGGCGACTCCTTTGCTGGGAAATCCACTGCTGAAGCTCTGCTGTCCACCCTGCGAGCCGACGACCTGTGCTGCGGACTAGTGGACGATTTTGTATCGGGCAAAGAAGACGGCATCTTTCTGGGACACCAATCCAGCTGGAAAATGGGCTTCCCTGGTGACTGGAACATCTTTGTTTCAAGCAGCGACAGCTCTAGTTCAAGCAACGGCTGCCATAAAACTAGCGAGAAAGTCTTCAAGCAGGACATTTCAGAGGAGGAGGGAAGTTTTCACTGGAGTAGCGAAGAAGACCAGAACGTAGTGGAATTTGACAGTGAGGAAAGTAGGGCACTTTGGGACTCCTGTCAAAATCTAGTGATCCTTACAATCCATTCTTTTTCTCTGCATGTATTTCAACAAACCCAAATATGGGGAGAAGTAAAGGCAAAGCGATGGACAGTGATACCGACCTCATGTCAGTGAGCAAGGTCAGCGAGGAGATGTTGGGGCCTCGAGGCCTCAATATCTGGGTCAGTCGGTCTGACAGCGAGAGCAGTTGGAGCAGCTGGGCCAGTTCAGATGGTTCAAGCCCTGATATTGACGAAGAGAGCGAGAGGCTCTTGGAGTTCTTCAGCAGTCCCGAAGACCCCTACAATCCCATGTGCTTCACTGCATGCACATTCAGCAGCACATCACCTCAAACTACCACCACCAAAGTCTCTAAACAGCAAGCCTCACTTCTCTCACCTCCGTCCATGACGGACACAGAGGAGAAGGAGAGCAACTTTCCTCCTTCATCTGAGGATGATGACGAAGAGCACCTGTGGAAGTCTCTCTGCAAAAAGCATGACCCGTATCACCCTCTCAACTTCCAGGCCAGCCTCCAGAGCTGCCCGACGACAACACTACAGCTTGGAGAAGATCAAGTTCCCTTTGATGTCCACCAAGCACGCAATCCAACTACGAATGGAAAGAAATGTGAAAAAGAGTCAAGAACAGCCCAAAAATCCAGAGCCACCAAGCCCTCGCTGCCAGAGAGGCAGTTCAAGCATCACTCCCATCCAGACAAAACAATGGTAGCCTGGAAAAGACCTGGACAAACACCCCAGTCACTGCCAGAGGAGAAGAGGCAAAGCAAGGCCAGCACCACCCCGAAAAAGGTCATTATCAAATAACAATTTATAGTAATACTGCCATACAAAATATGAGGAACTATTGAATGAAACCCCTGTGGGATAGAAAGTAAAACTAAACTTAATTATTCAACTTTATACTGCACTTGAATTGGAAATAATATATTCAGTGTCACAAATCAAACCAAATTTCCCAAAAATGGCTGTTTAAAAAAAAAAAAAAAAAAAAAAATACAACTTTGCCTTTAAATATATGACACATTTTTTCCCTTCAGTTTCATTGGCTCATGTAGACACAAATGAGCAAGTGATCACTTATTTTAATCTTATACATTAATCTATCAAAGGAGTGTCTTCTGGCGATTCCGGCCTCAGCTGCAGGGTGTGTTGAACTCAGCTTTGGTTTGTTGACGTTAGCAACAGAGGTGCTGGTCGTCATGGCTAAGCATGTCATGTGACTCCAGTGAGTCAGCAGAGGGTTTGACTTCCATGTCAGACTAGATATAAAGTTAAGCAATAATGCAAAGTATTTGTCAACTTACTAACTCAGCTAAAATGAAGCCAGGGGCAGTTTAAAAAAAAGTTCCAAACTTATTTAAGACAGTTGGGTCAGTCAGTGCTGGGAAAGTACAGGGTTTTTTTATCCACATAAACGTGGCTCTAACCATCTATATTGTGATTTTATTTGAAGTTTAGATACCTCTTTACTTGTATTGGTGACCGGTTTTGACATTTTAACAAAATGTACTGATTTTTTTGTTTGTCTTCATTTCTTCTGGATTACAGGTGCAATTTTCTCCACTGATCCAAATCCATGTCATGCGGACCTGGCAATTTGCTCACCAGGCGTCTCGTAAAGGACACTGGGAAGAACTTGCTAGAGACCGGGACCGCTTCCGGAGGCGAGTCCGGGAAACGGAGCAGGCCATCGGCTACTGCTTTGCCCAGCCCCACAGAGAGAAGGTCCAGGCATACCTGGACAGTGCCTTGAAATAAATAAAAGTCCTGAACACTGAATGTTTAATTTCCTTTTCGGATGACAACTGGTGATTGGTTGCAATGCAACAGTGATTTTGATTTAGGCCAATTAGAAATTTGTTGTTAGGCCAACTTTACTCGGTGTCAAGTTGAACAACCTTGTACCTCAAAAGGTTTTATAAATTTTGTGATTGTTGCACTGACTGACACTTTCTTATATTAACCTCAGCGTTAACGTGTGGAATGTTGTTTTTGTATGCCTTATACTGACCTAGTAATGTAACTTATTTATGCCCTATGGAGCTTGTTGTTTATTTATTACCGTTTTTACTGTTTGTGGAGTTTTTTTTTTGTTCAAACACCCACAGTTGTGAATCTAGAAGTTAAAAGTAGATGATGGTATCGTAAGAAAGCAGAGCTTTACAGTACAACTTGTTTTGTTTATATGATGTATAGATATAAAGTTGTGGTTTGATTCATGTTTTATTGTTCCAAGTATTTTAGTTGTTGATATTTAAGTTTTGTCTTGTGTTTTCTCATTTGATGGTTCATAATAGTGTGGAGATGGATATTGCTATTATTATACTGACTGGAAAGATTGAAACACTTTGTCCTACGTGAGTCACTCAGCTTCTCATGATAACATCATATAGTCAGAAATATGTCAAAACATTGTCCGTAGCAAATTTGTCATTAGGTGCTTTGCCAAATCAATAAACTTTGTCACACTATATCATTGTTCTTGGTTTTGTTGATGTGTTTCACTACGTGGCTCAGCGTTTGACAAAGAGGGAAATTGATACTTTTATATATTCTACAGAGTTAAACCTGACCTAAATCACATCCTGTTCCCGCGTCATGCTTCTGCGTGACAGTGAAGTGGAGACGGTACACAAGGTTCCAGGATGTGTAAACACACACTAGGTCAAATTTCTCAATGTTCTTGAAAGTAGAATAGTGCACGTATCATCTGAGACAGCCTTTTGTACGGACACATTCTTGGGAAAGGTCCTTAAAAAAGGCTGAAAAGGTGAGATAGTGATTTTATCTTACCTTTTCAGCCTTTAAATGTCTAAAAATGCTATCTTTAAATGTTGCAAAAGTGTATCACTGATACTTTTAAAATACTTCTCACCACAGTCATGTGATTTCTGATAACACAAGCAGAACATTACAAATCAGCACCTTTAGACTCAAACAAACAGGTTCATTCAACTATTTTGGACACACCCAATGTGCTCTGTCAGTCTGGATGAGGTTTCACCTGTATGACATTCACCTGTGGCCAGAAGGTTAGGGAATAACCAGCTTTCCTTTTCTCAGTTGTTTATAGACATGCTGCACCTTCAATGTAATTCAGTTGGTAATTTGCAAATTAAAATACATGACATCAAACAGGGTTGTTCTACTTTTTTGATTTCGGGACAGAAGGAGTCACCAGCCACCAGTGTGTAGTTTTCAAACCACTAGATCAAATAATCACACAACATGAAAACTGTTTGGCATTTGACATAACAGTTATTCATTTTGTGTGCCCACATATAACAGAACGTATTTCCTTATGTCCTGCTGAAATATAATATAATAACTCTAACACAGAGCATGGCCTAAGTGCCATCTTAAGATGTGATGTTATGTGTAAACATGTAAATAGGAAAGTTATAACAGGTCATATTGGTATTTTTTGTTCATGGCCTGATGGTAAAGGAAGATGTTACAATCAGAACAGGCAGAAATGGTAAAATATTGGTTTCTGTGACTACAAAGTTAATCCCACTATATTTTGTCAACATATAAGGTAGGATGTGCAAGAGTACATTTATGATGCTATAGCCATATTTTAGTTTATTCTTAAAAACATTTAAAATGGGCTGTAGCTTGGTCGTTATATAAACTCTTTAAGATGTAGATAAATGTCTGTAGTAAGTAGAAGTTATTAAAAATACACATGGGCTTTTGCTTCAACGCGTCTCTCTCTACCACCTACACACACACACACACACACACACACACACACACACACACACACACACACACAGAGCAGCTTATAATTTCCCAGAGGGCTCTCCATGCAGACTCACTGCTGTAAGGCTGTCGTAAGACAAGGGTTAAAAACACCAAGTATGATGAAATGACTTTCCAGAGGGATGAAATCAATTAGCAGTTCTCTGACACTCTCCCCACCCTAGAGAGAGAGAGAGAGAGAGAGAGAGAGAGAGAGAGAGAGAGAGAGAGAGAGAGAGAGAGAGAGAGGGGTGCAAAGGTGAGCAGTTGCTGACACTGTTGTTATACAGCCCATATAAAAATAAAGCCAGTTTGAATAAAGGAAATGTCATGAATTTTAAAAATAAACAAGCCATGTTTTATATTTATTGTTAACAAAATGAATGTCACAATTTCTGAGGGAGGTTTTCCCTCATTGGAAACAAGGGTCATGAATAGAGGCATCGTACAGTTTATAAAAGTCTTTTAGGTAAATGTGTGACTTGTGTTTTTGAACTACTTGCTTTTCCCAGGACCATAGCTAGTAAGTGACTCTTCAATGGAGATCATTTTTTGTATCAAACCCACCTATTTTTTTCAAAAACCTGAAGATGATCTTACACTTCTGTATGTTTTCAGAGCTTTTTTGTTTGTGCATGTTTCCTTAAATACAGCCATCACAACGTGGGCTTTCCATGACGCAAGTCTGAAGTCCATTTTCGAGATGCTGCCTTTGTTCTCAGGGCTTTTGAAGCTGACTTGATGACATTAGCTGTGAGCTGAGATGTAATAAAAAAAAAACACTCACTCTATGTTTTTCATGTTGTGTGAGGACATGGTGATGGGTGTAATGTTTTGTTGGCCGAGGGTTCAGCGTCCTGCTCAGGAGCACTACAACATGATGCAAATGTCCATTTCCCATCCAATATCGCTCCCACTTTCCCATCCTTTCTTCTTTTTTGAACCCACTCTTCTTTTACAATCTTTGTCTCCATCTTTCTCCACCTCATCCTCTCCCAGTATCATGAGCTCTGTGGCCTAGGCGACCCTGTCTCCAGGCAACCGGCAGTAGCGATGAGGCATTGAAAGGATTGCAGGTGATTGCAGCAGCGGCAGAATCAGCAGCAGCATTCATAGGCAGTGGGTTTTTGCTCACACACACACACACACACACACACACACATGGTTGCCCCTCTTGCTCGCCTGCCAGAGAGATAGATCTCCTGGGTCACAATTAGCTGATGATGCAATCTACCAGCAGCTATTGTGTCTGACACCAATGCATACAGACAGACTGCATGAAATCCGAACGGAAACAAAGCCAATCTTCCTGTTTATACAGTGCACTTTATGTAGGAATAACCACCTAGTACTTGGCAAAACCAACACCTCATCTGTCTCTTAGTGATGTTGCTCTGTTACACTTTACACATTAAAGGTTTAGGATCCACAGGGAAGAATGATAATCACTATCATTATCAACACTATCAGTGTCCCCATACCAGGAATTATGAAACAGACAGTATGACTAGTGTGTGACAAGCATATGTGGTGACACTGATCTGTTCCAACATGTGCTCATGAGGGTTAACGTGCTTGACCAACACCCAGATAGGCTAAACACAGTACACTCACGTAATGCACGATGCATTTTTGTCAGTCGCTGAATTTAAATAGGCCACTGGGGGGCGCACCTCTCGTGACACTGGTATGGGACACAAAAGAAAAAAATTAATGTTCAAGTGGAATGTGTCACTGTTTAAAATTAAAAGTTAGTATGTTTTTAAAAAACATACAGTAATATGTCCTTAATTAAAATCAGTGTAGAAATACTCAAAAATATTCAAAATATTACTTAAGTAAAACTATATGTTTGTATTATGTATAATAAGTATTAGCAGCACATTATACTTAAAGGTGAGCGAAGAATAACCCATTTCAGAATAACATATGGTTTTATTGGAATTCAAGTGAAGGTGGGGCTTTTTTTTATTATAAGTTGTATTATTCATTTGGGGCTGCACGGTGGTGTAGTGGGTAGCTCTCTCGCTTCACAGCAAGAAGGTCCCGGGTTCGATCCCTGGGTCGGCCCCGGGTTCCTTCTGTGTGGAGTTTGCATGTTCTCCCCGTGTAAGCGTGGGTTCTCTCCGGGTTCTCCGGCTTCCTCCCACAGTCCAAAGACATGCAGGATGGGGATAGGTTCATTGAAGACTCTAAATTGCCCGTAGGTGTGAATGTGAGCGTGAATGGTTGTTTGTCTCTACATGTCGGCCCTGTGATAGACTGGCGTCCTGTCCAGAGTGTACCCTGCCTTCGCCCAATGACAGCTGGGATCGGCTCCAGCCCCCCCGTGACCCTAAATACAGGATAAGCGGTAGACAATGGATGGATTATTC
Source organism: Chelidonichthys spinosus (assembly GCA_029853015.1). NCBI lineage: Eukaryota > Metazoa > Chordata > Actinopteri > Perciformes > Triglidae > Chelidonichthys > Chelidonichthys spinosus. The sequence continues at coordinate 14,994,246 of CM056825.1, read as the reverse complement.
ATTTGAATACATAGTACGTAATTTCAGTTGTCAAAAAAGTAGTAAAAAGTTCAATATTTGTCTCTGTATAGTAAAATGTAGCAGAAAATGGAAATACTCAAGTAAATAACCTTGAAATTGTATTTAAGTAACCAACAGTTCTATGTAGTTTCTTTCCACAACTGATCACAAATGCTATCAAAACCAGAAAGTACCAAAAATTGAACATGTCTTTAAGATTACGTTACCATGAATTTAGCTGTGGTCATGGCATTAAAATAACCCAGATTTACTTAAACAGAGTGTGTTAAGTATTTGGAGCTTCCTTCCACACCCAGAAGATGGCCGTATTAGGACATAATGTATCGGCTGTATCTCAGACAAGTTAAAAAAAAACTGTCTGAATTGTATAACTTTGCTGCCCTCATGTGGTAAAACCGCAACATCAAGGTTTTCAGTCATTTACTGTTTATTTTTACTTTACATTCTTTTAGAGTAGAATAGAGGCAAGCAGCTGCAGTAATAGCTTGTAATATTCCTGATTATGACCTTTGTCTTCTTGTATCTGGTAGTGCCAATAGAGTTCAAGGATGATGCATTTCCGTAGGCTGGTTGGTCGACTGGTTCCTGATTTCCCTGACAATGAAAAGGCAATGGGATTTTTCCATTGGCTTTTGGATTATTGCAGAAAATAAACTCTTTTATATTCAGCAAGATAATCTTCACTCATGAGAACCATTTTCATGATTTTTGCTGAGCATTTTAAAAATGATATTAAGAAACTTAGTGCAAAATGATAGAATAGATTTCCAGCTATTCACTGACTATGCACACTACATGCACACACATGCAGAGTAATCAGATTAAGATAAGTTTGAGTTACCTATAATAAAATTCTTTTCAATTCAGATATTGGAGAAATTTGAATTGGTATGTTCTTGTTATTATCAATTGAGATGATGCAATTGTGTATCACGTGATCTTGATACAGTATGATTTCATCAGGACAGATTTCTATGAAAAACGATAAATAATCATATTGAATTATTGCCCAGCCCTCATTGAAGTTTTTTGTCTGTAGATGCTTCCTTCAGATCAGGTTGGAGTGTGTTGCACCAAGAATGTCAAGCTTCTTTGTCCTGTCATATAATGAGTGTCGTTTGGCCGTTAATTCTCATAACAAACAAAATGATTAATGGTGAACACTTCCTTGAACATCACTCCCGGTCCATATGTAAATAAATGCCCTTGATAACCTCAACAAATAAATGTGAAAAATACTTCACACAATTTCTTCAAATCATTCATTATTTTGCTGCTGAGCAGCTGTTAGAGAATATGGTCTGAAAATGAATGCTTAACAAGGATCCATCCATTGTCTACCGCTTATCCTGTATTCAGGGTCGCAGGGGGGGCTGGAGCCAATCCCAGCTATCATTGGGCGAAGGCAGGGTTCACCCTGGACAGGACGCTAGTCTATCGCAGGGCCGACATGTAGAGACAGACAACCATTCACGTTCACATTCACACCTACGGGCAATTTAGAGTCACCAATTAACCTATTCCCATCTTGCATGTCTTTGGACTGTGGGAGGAAGCCGGAGAACCCGGAGAGAACCCACACTTACACGGGGAGAACATGCAAACTCCACACAGAAGGAACCCGGGCCGACCCGGGAATCAAACCCAGGACCCTCTTGCTGTGAGGCGAGAGTGCTACCCACTACACCACCGTGCAGCCCCTTAACAAAGATATTAATTATATTTTTCCTAGATAGAAAAAATAAAATAATCCGTCTGTTGTCTGCTGATGTTCAACATGCTCTGTGTCTGCTTGATGTTTAAATAAGCTTTTGTTTTACTGGCACTACCGGACAATACAATTTGAATGCAGTTTCTGGGTAATGCACAGAAACATTTTATCATATAAGTTTATTTAAAAACACACACACTATATCCATTTTAAGTGCATCAAGTCATTAGTTGGAAGTCTACTCTCATCAAACTTGTACGTAAAAGCTACATTACGTAAAGAAGGTGAATTTTTAATACATCCATCCATCCATCCATCCATTGTCTACCGCTTATCCCGTATTCAGGGTCGCGGGGGGGCTGGAGCCGATCCCGGCTGTCATTGGGTGAAGGCAGGGTACACCCTGGACAGGTCGCCAGTCTATCACAGGGCCGACATGTAGAGACAAACAACCATTCACGCTCACATTCACACCTATGGGCAATTTAGAGTCACTCATTAACCTATCCCCATCCTGCAAGTCTTTGGACTGTGGGAGGAAGCCGGAGAACCCACGCTTACACGGGGAGAACATGCAAACTCCACAGAAGGAACCCCGGCCGTGCAGCCCGATTTTTAATACATACATATAAAATTCATGTAAAACCACAAAATACTGTAAAAAAAGAAAGATTTGCTAACTTGAAAGGAAAGATGAGTAAAGCCCTCTGCAGTTGGTTTTTCTTGCAAGGCTTATCACTTCTGTGTGACATCCCCTTCTTCCCACGTCACTAAACACACACACACACACCTTGTTTCCTCTTCATTTTTCTCTTAGAGAGAACTCCTGCATGAGGCCCATTGTATGCCCAACCATCCACCACCACCTCCTCCTTAAGAGCTTCTGCTGTACGAACAACTGTTGTTTTGGTCTTGAGGACGCATGAAAGAAATCCAGGCAACAGATTGGTCTACATTACAACAATGTTTTTTTCGATCAAAGAATGTGTGCAGTGCTCAGAACTGCAGTGAGAGGCCACAGATCACTAAAGGTGGACTCAAACAACCACAAAATCTGTCAACCGTGATTATAAGAGATCTCTGTTTTGTGTCCATGAGCCTGTATCTGTGTGTTGTGCGTCTGTAGTGTTGACTGATCTGAGCTCTTAATGTACAGCAGTTCTTCCCCGTGATATAATAATGTGTATTATGTAGTTTTAATCAGATTTACAATCCTCCTGTCTGAACAGAATCACAACCAAACAGTCGTAATGAAGGCAAATGCAAACAGTATTGTAATTTTACACCAAGCAGGCCAGAAATTATCTACATGTAAACTCAGGATGTCATTAGCACTTAAGTGTTCAACTTCTCACAGTGGCAGAGAGTTGATCAAAGACAATGACAAGAGCAGAGGATGAAGGCAATTTGCACCAGCCATATTATCGCTGTAGTCTAAACTTGATTGATTTTTTTAGAAACATCAACAATCACTAATAAACTATTTTAACTACACTCGCCGGCCACTTCTGACGTCCGACAAATCTGCAGCAACTGCGTGATGCTATCATGTCAATATGGACCACACTCTCTGAGGAATGTTTCCAGTACCTTGTTGAATCTATGCCACGAAGGATTAAGGCAGTTCTGAAGGCAAAAGGGGGTCCAACCACTACTAGCAAGGTGTACCTAATAAAGTGGCCGGTGAGTGTATATGACCATTTAAACCGGTCCAACCAGATCTTGTTCTGCCTGAGCTGCTGGTTGAATATTTTGCTTGTGGCTGAGGTGAGGTGTGGCAGGTGAAAACTGACACCTTCTACACCGGCATACTGAAATAAGTCAAAAATATCAAACTGAACCAATAACTTAAGGATGCTTGACTCTCGCTGTGTGCACATACTGCAGGTTTAGATCTTCAAGGCCCAGTTTCTTATGAGTGATAAAAAATCTGACAGAGTTTAATGAACCTAAGGTTTACCTTTTCCAGCACATTGTCATTTGCATAGGCCTCATTCATTTTTACTGTTAAAAAATAATTTCTGAAGTAGTCTAAATTATATCACAGGCTATGGTCAATCTATCCATTTAAGTTGGTTAATAAAGAGGGCCGTGTGGGAACTTGGTATTGCCTATTAGTGTCCTGCTGTATAACAGAAGAAACAGATTCTGACAGGTCATCTTCTTATAGGTCTCAAAAACTTGTTCTGCAGCTCGGCTTTAACCAGAGAAGAGTCGTGTTTGATTATTTATTTTAATTTCAGTACAAACATGATACAAAAGTACTACTCCAAAAATATTTAAAACTAAAAAATGCTTTGACAGAACGGCATTAGTACCAGTGTTAAAGGCTGATCGTCTTTGTCTCAGCCTCAAAAAAGTAAAATTACAATGAATGTACAATATATAAATCTAAGAAACTTATTTACACGAGTCTGTAGCAACAAAAGTATGTTAAAAAGACATAACCCTATCTACCGCCTGGAGTTCAAATAATTTTCCACTCACACTGCTCCTTATTTTAAACTTAAAGGAAACTGCAGTTTTGCTAAAATGAATAAAAGACATGTTTTCCTGCAGACACATATCATGGCCTCATCTTCATTAAAAGAATGTGTATGCTACTTATATTAAACCGACTAAAACACAGACAAATATTTGACGTGACAACTTTGGTGAAGGGCTGTGAAATGTTGGATGAATACAGCAGGTGTTTCAATCCCACTGGGGCTACGACACAATAGCATCCTCCAAGTGACCTATTTCAGGCTGTTTTTCTTCTTCATCACGCGACTGTATGCCGATGGCCCTTTCATTGATCTTTATGCTGGCATTGGGCATTTGTCTGTATTGTACATTCTATTTTAAAACACCAGATCTTACACATAGCTGTTAATTCCGGCCTCTATAGAAGCAGTGGGGTCAGGCTCGGTGAGAATGGGAGCAGTGAAGCTGACTCGGACGTCCCGGGGATAAAAACCCTGGAGAACTCCATCCACGACGACATCTGGGAGATCTGCAAGACGAGACGAAGCTGTCTAATCAAGGCCGCCATGCTTCCCAGTGCTTTTCAAATCACAATTACAGCACCAAACAACAACACACACACACACACACACAAGTACAGAGTCAGTTTCACCGTGCTCTCTCAGTGCCGTTCCTACCTGATGTGCAGTCGGGGAGATAAGGATCACGAAAGAATCCTAACACTCGCTGGTTTGGTAACTGATAACTGAGGGGGAAAAATAAAATAATTGATTAGTCTTCTTAACATTAATATTAGTTCAAACAGACACAGACAGACACACTCCTCCTTGTAATTTCTGTGGAATTATGATTTCAAACATCAACATGTAGAAACATGCTTGGGTGTAGAATGGGCTCAAATTCCAAGAATGCCCCAAACATGGGTTAATATTCCACGTCATAACATTTGCAACACACAGCCAGGTTGAGGATTTTCTTCCTTGACTGAGAAAATTGTTTATATTTTTATATGTTTTCCAAGCTATATTTATATTCCAAGTTATCTATTCTTTTTTTCCAGAAATTTGATCAGGAATCGATACAAAAATATCACATTATTAAATAATGATCCATAAAATATAATATGGAATTAGAATCAATAAAATCTGTCATCCATATGTGGCTAGTGTGTCAGTTTACATTTAGAAAAATGGTGGATTGTAGCATAGTCTTGCTTGTTACATTTATTTTATCAAAGCTCCTTTTCACACCTCTTCAGTTTTGAATCGTGGTTTATATGAAAGCTGCAGGACTGTAAAGAAATAAAACACTCAAATGGTAATATATAATATATATATAATATACTGTATATTGTACTGCACAAATACACAGAAAGGGGAAATACTTTTAAAGATCTTACCTGCCATCCTGACTGTCCAAGTCATCAAGTGATCTGAAAATAGAACATATAACTATCACAGACTCTCAAAACAAAGGGTAATATACTGTGCGTGTTCAAACATACGTGTTAAGGTTAAAGACAGATTACACACACACACATACTCTATGACGCACAAACACACCAAGTCCATATCTCCTTGATCATCAGCTATAATGCGGGTTAGAGCCGGTGCTGCTGCTCCACACCGCTGTGAGGACCTAAATACAGGAACACATCCAACACCTGTGGGTGCGGTCAGAGGAGTGTGGCCTGAAGGACTTACTCCATGCTGTTGATCTTGATCCCTGTGTGAAAGTGTTTCACATGGAGGAAGTCCAGCAGCACCTGAGGCACATCTTCGTTTTGATAGATGATGTCCTGGAACAACACAGAACAATCTCTAATGTGAAACTGTGTTTTTGGTTCAAAAATAGTTCAATACCGATACCAAAGCTTGTGTTTTTAAAAGGGTTCTGAATTCATATATTATATTCACATACAAGTGATAAAACACATTTTCAGCATACGGTACAAATAGTATGTTTCAGTTAAATTCATTCTAAAATGTTGGTTTAGTACAGTTAAACTCCTTTGACACATTTCCTTAGAATAATGGAGGAAAATGACCTTTATAGAAAACAGCAATATGATATATTAATCATGTGGAATATTTCAATATTAAGTCGCTGCTTTACAGAATGGTTAGTAAACTTTTGATATTGGTAAATGACATGTTCTTGTTCCATTTTGAGCTCCATGTTAAACTGGCGGTTCAGTCAAAAGGCCAAAGTTTCAGAATTATTTGTAATTTTTGTTTTATTACATCACACCTTCTTGTTCATCTGCCTGAGCAAATGTTCTGTAGCTCGATTCCCAGCTGCTGCAGTAGATCACACAGTACGCCAGTTTTAGTTTCTTATCATTGTCTCCCTTGTCTTTAGGAGTGATTGTAAACACATTAGGAACGGCACAATATATACAATTTTATCACAGTAAAAAAAAAACTTTCGGAATGAGTTGATCATGGAGATATTTCATTATCAGGATAATTATGAATACTGTCACAAGTGACTGTGAAAAAAAAGGATGTCTAGCTCTCCGACATGTCTACCTTTGGTCCCAGGCAGCAAACTTAGCTATTCAAACAGCTAATGATGATCATGGTTGAAGACTCTTGAATGGCTGCTTGCAAAGTCTCATGGAAACTAAATCTTTTACTTTTTCATTAATTTATAATTTTTAATGTGTGGTGTATTCACTTATTTCTCCTCATTGTATATCTCGTCTTCTCTATGTCTTTCATCTTTTACTTTTCTTATTCCTGTACAGCAGATCTTGCTTGCTTAGTGATCCCTGTCTAAGATTCCTGTCTTGCACAAGGGAATGCCAGACTTGCTGCTCAAGGATCAAGGAAGTCTATGTGAACGTTCCCCCCTCACTGGGCTGGATGTGTTACCTGGATGTAGTCTTCCAGCTCCTGCCTTCTCTGCTCCAGAGGTTTGGTCCTCAGATGGGGGTTCCTCTTGCTCGGGAAATCTGGCGTCTGGATAATCTTCCTGAGCTGCAGGAATCACAAGATACAACACGAACCTTCAGATCAACTGTGATGAACTAGAAATGTTGCCTGAAATTAAAAAAACATAACTTTTGCCCCTTTTATGAATGGGGATATTGTTTACCGACTTTAAACCTGAACCTCAACCCAAATGTATCTTTAGAAATGCAAGAGACTATCAAAGTGGAGCCTCCTTGAGATATTAAATCCATGTGAACAATCTTATTTTACATGACAAATAACTTATACATCTCATAGCCTAATATGTAGTGATTTATACGTGTAATCAGTAACTCTGTATTCATTCTGACTAGGTGGCAATAAAGCAACGTACCTTTCTGTGGAGACTCTGGAATTCGCTGTTTCTTCGGAGCACATAATGTTTCCTCTCGTTAAACAAGACTTCAACTCTGAAAAGCTGCAAACAAAGGACAGAAGGAGACACACAGGGATTTATTCACAATCTGTCATTCAGTAAACTTAATGTTTGTGAGGTTGGACATTTAAATTGTCCACTAGCGTGTCATGGATGACATTTTAATAAATTACTCATGAGAATAATCTGGAATACATTCTAATGAAAATAACATTGTGCTTCTGGGGAGAAACTGAATGCTTGTGGTTGCAGAACAAACAGAATGTTTTCATACAGTTACCGCTTATTTAATCAGTAATGTCAACAAGAATGAATGTCTATTAAAGTCTAACGTCTCGTGTTCACAGACTGAGAAGCTAAAACCAAACAGAGGTCAGTGTAGCACACTGCAGCAAATTCCCCAGCCAAGTGTCACTTCTCTACCGTTTAAACATGTAGGTGTGAATGGGATTTATTACAAATTCATAACTAGGTGACTGTTCTCTGGAACGTCTGACTAGATTCACGTCAGGCTGCTGCATTTAACGCCTTTTATAATCACGGCAGCGATGGCGAGAACTTTAGTGACACAAACAGTTATTAAGCTGTTTACACAGGATTCAGCCGGCCTGTGGTTCCTGATGTAGGTGAGGTACTGAGTGCTTTTATTCAGGGAGACGGGCGACGTGTACAGCAGTAGAATCACCAATGTTTTACAGCTTTCTGCTCTAATCGCTGTTTGAAAAGGGAACAAAACACTACAGAAACTTCAGGTCAGAGGTAAATACATTTTGGTCCTTAAATACTTGACTACATTTAGGCTACTGAAGTACACTTTTTAAATACATTCCCTAATTATTTCTATCTTGTGAAAATATATAGCAATAGCAACAGAGGTGGTTATCTCCAAAACAAATCTTACTTTTGATCTGTTATGTACATTTTGCTGGTAATTATTCTGTACTTTGGAGTTACTTTTACTCAAGGTACTTGAGTACGACAATACTGTAAGACTTTGAGTGCATTGGTTTATGTGCTCAAACACGCCAGGTTGAGTTCATGCCTGTAAAATATAAACATATCTATGGCAAAATACAGTGTACTTTTTACAATTTCTTTAACAACTAAAGTTTGTAGTTACTTTCTGATTTTATACATAAAACAAATGATGGCATCATGAAATATGATGAATTATTATAGATTCAACTCCCCAGAAGTCAAAGAAAGGGAAAGAGGCAATTGTGCATTATGAGTACTTCGTATCATTTTTAATGCAGGACCTTCTTCAATATTTATACAGCCTGATACTGCTACTTTGACAAAGTAAACTATGTGCAGTGGTGAAAGAAATACTCAGATCTTGTACTAAAGTAAAAGTATAGCAGTGCCACAAATACTGCTGTAAAAAGGGCCTAAAAAAGAATGTTATGTGTATAAAAGTACTGCACATTTATTTTCTAATGTTTTTAAAGTCAAAGTACAAAAGTACTTGCATCAAAATATACTTTAAAAGTAACAAAAGTAAAAGTACTCATTATTCACAACTACTACTCTGTCTATCAATTCGTTTCATCTTATTCTATTACAACTTCATCTATTTGTTGATCCAATGCTGTATTATTAACCCGAATCTGCAAAGTACCTTAAGCTCTCAAATAAAGCAGAAGTAGCTTACAACATTTACTTTTTACTAAACTGGAGTAAAAGGGAAAAATGAAACCTCAATATGTGCCCTCCTTGGGTGGCAACCTACTTAAAAAAACACTGTTATTTCTTTTGGAGCATGCCAGACTCCGTTGATATGTAGATGCGTTTACAGGGTTTTAGGATTTCGTGCACCTCTGGATAGAAAAGCCTGAGCTGGACTCGCCTTGGCTCCGCCTGAAGGTTACCTGGCTCACCTGGTGTCGCTTTAATAGCAAACTAGAAACCCGCGGCAGGTAAAAACTACACGAACGGGATGAAGGAGGAGTGAAAGTGTTTTCACGCTGACGAGAAAGGCAAACACAAAAAAGGTAAGTTAGACTGATAGAAGATTTAAACGGCGTCCTCACCTTTCTAGTCTTTCCCGACTCATCCACTTCCCGCTCCATCGAAGGTATCGATACTTCAATCATTGGGGAATCTTCCTCCAACACCATCGGGCAACCTCGACTGTCTGCGTCGAACTTTCTGCGGCTGAAAGGAAACTTCACACGGTTTACTCCGCGACTGACAAAAAAAAAGCCCGTGCCTGTCTGTCTGCCTGCCTGTCTGTCGGTTTGTTCCTGAGCCCCACCTCGCCTCCACACTAATTGGACAAACACAACCACAAACGTTAAAGGTACAGTTCAACATTTAGGAATCTCAATCCAATGCGCGACTGCTGCTGCTCTAGGAAGTAGTATAATCAGCAGTTTAGTGCACGTGAACAACACGTAATACACAAATATTTACTTTGACTCCACTACATGTATTTAATAACGTTGTAGATTCAGATTAATAGTACAAAATATTATTATTAAAAGGTTAAGGGGAAACATCACTTTTAACATGTCAAAGCGGGTCAAACATTATGGCCCTGTTCCATTGGGTCCTGGTATATTGCATTATGAATCACTGGAATGACAGTGAAACACTGTATAGAATGGAACCATAATTCATTTGTTCAATTACACCTGTGTTGGCCCTGCGTTGCCACCTGGCTGCTGTAAAAAGGGCCTATTAAAACAAGTCCAACCATTCAGCTGCAACGTGAACGTGATGAACACATTAATGTGTCAACAATTCTAATACAATAATGTATATTATTCTGAAATGGGCCATTCTGTATAATGAATACTTGTACTTTTGGATACTTTAAGTATATTTAGATGCTAATCCTTTTGTATTCTTACTAAAGTTAAACTTGCATGCATCATTCTAAGTCCCAAGGTTGGTTTATTCCTCCTGCTCTCTATTCCTGGAGGTTTGTGAGGTCATGCATGTAAATCATATACTTTAATATGTATTTACAACAGAGGTGGGTGAAAGTGGTTTGAATCTAACAGGCTTCAGAGAGTAACACAGTCAAATGTCACTTTCAAATCCAGGTTCACTTCCCAAAACGCTTGAAACACAAAGTACAACAACATCAGTTCATTGGCTATACAAAAGGGATGTAAACCCAGAACACACAACGCAGAACTATCCCGGATCCTCTCAGGCCAACTGCTCAGAATTCAAACCAAACGTGTGTGTTGATCTCAACCACAATCACATGGTCTGTCTGTGACTTGTCATCATGGGATTTATGTCTTCCCACCCCCGTTGTTCCAAACTGCTGCGCTTGAATTTAAAACAGCAGGGAAAGCAGCTCTACGTGAGGATGTGTGACCTTATAGAGTCATAGATCACATCATGGTTAAAAATGTAACAGCGATTTCGTCAACACTGAGTTTTACTACAGCTCGTGCAGATTCTTGTCCTGCTGACTCTCATTGTGTCTGAAATCCCACTGTCAGCAGATACAGGCTGCACACATTAACAAACAAGGAAGTAAGTCTGGGTTTTGTCAATGCAACACAGACTTTTGACCCTTGAATATATTTTAAAGTCAAATTTTTCAAGGTTTTCTTTGCGTTTGATTGGATTTGAAGACTGGTCTCCCTACCCTGGCACTATACTGCACCCATGCAGACAAGAAATAGTCCTGCATAACCCCCTGTAAAGTTTGACATTTTTATACTTTTGACAACATGTTATGTTTGTCCACTTATCTGTGTGTTCAAATCAGGACAACAAGAAGAATCATTGGCGTTGCCACTAGCCTGTACACCAAACTCATCCTGCAAATAACAGGATAGTACCTTCACTCCAATTTCAATCGCAGCAACATACTTCTATAAAATGAAAAACATGTTGATACAAGCTTATTTCTCAAGCGATCAGCCTGTAATATGCAACTTCATCAGCAGGTCTCTTTACGGGTCAATGTTATTCAATTGTTAAACTGTGGACTTCATGGGGTCCTCATGTCTGGGCTGGAGCAAGAACTGTATGGGAGTAAGAGCCAGTCTAGCTGTTACAGGCTTTATTCTAAGCTTCATTTTTCAAAGGACCAATATGAGTGTTATGGATCTTCTCATCAGAATCAGACCATAACTCCTCCTGTCATTCTTGTCCATTAACCCTCATGCACACACTTTTCCAATCCCCCGAATGACTCCCCCAGAATATCTACAGGACTCTCTCTCTCTCAGATCAGATGTCTGCCTCTGTGGCCAGCCCTCCTCTTCCCCTCTGCTGTAATCATTTGCCTGTGTGGATTCTAACCTGATGCCAAACCAGTAAACCATTTAATTTACCCTTTGTGCATGCACTCATCAATAGACCTTTTTCACAGGTTGAAGTTTGACACGTCACATAGGAAAAGCAAATGAACGATGGCTGAAATCCATTTAGTTACTATGATTTTACTATCCAGTTAATGTCCATGCACTCTCTGTCTCTCTAGAATACTTTAATATATCGTTAGTGTGCTTTCTTATTATGACAGTCAAAATGTCTGCTGTGAAAAAGGCCTGTTGTCTTCTTGAGGAAAATCTGGCATGATTTAAAATGTTTGACATACTTAAATCCTATAGAAAGGTTGAGTACAGTTGTTCTCACCCTTTCTAGCTTCTGCCTGCTTAAAATAAAACAATCTCTAATTGTTTTATCTGTAAATAAATAATAATATTAAAGAATACTGAAAGGATACATTTATGAGCTAAACCAGTTTTTAACAGGTTTGACTCAGGCTCCCCCTCCCCCAGAGGCCCTCCTAAGTCACATGACCCCTGTCATTCTCAACCATCCCCCGCCAACTTCTGCAGTAGTCCACACCACCCCCCTGCTGACGCACTGTCCCTGCTACACCCCCCACTCCCCAGACTGGTCTACATCTCAGCTAACCAGGTGAAGGGAGCGTTGGAGAGACTTCGCCTGGGAAAGGCTTCTGGACCAGATGGCTTCCCCCCACGAGTGTTGAACGCATGTGCTAACCAACGGTGTGGTGCTACAGCACCTATTCAGCCTGCACCTCCAGAGACTACCTGTGCTGTGTAAGATATCATACATAGTTCCTGTGTCCAAGAAGGGGCACCCAACAGCCCCCAACAACTACAGGCCCATAGCACTGACGTCTCACATCATGAAGGTTATGGCGAGACTACCCATGACACATCTGGGCCCACTAGTGCGTTCATTACTCATTCCTCTGCAGTTTGCATATCAGCCCAATATTAATGTGGATGATGCAATAATGCATCAGCTGCAGAGAGCATATGAATTCCTGGACAGACTTAACAGTGCGGATCATAGTTTTTAACATCATCCAGCCCAGGCTGCTGTGTGTCCGAGTGGGTGGTGAGCAAAGTCTGGGAGCTCCTCAGGGCACCGTACTGTCCCCCTTCCTGTTCAGATTTTACGTACAATGATGAGTTGTGTCTCTGCAGAAATTCTCAGATGATACTGCCATTGCTGGGTGGATTGTGAGTATACAGGGGTGGACCGGTTCACAAGGTGGTGTGGAGTCAACCACCTGCATATCAGAATCAGAATCAGCTTTATTTGCCAAGTAAGTGTGAACACATACAAGGAATTTGACTCCGGCTTTATGTTGCTCTCAAGATACATACAGAAATAGGCATACAACTAAAACAAGGATAACAAACAGAATAAAAGGTAACATTTACCAACTATGTTCAGATATAAATAAAAGTATTTATACAGGAAAATTAAATTGTAAACACATCTGAGTGCAAAGTTGTAGAGTGCAAAAGGAATAAATATGAAATCTCTAATTTAAAAGAGTGGTACGAATGTTAGCTGTTCATCATGGTGACCTGTGGGAAGAAACTTCCTGTATCTAGTGGTTTTGATGTACAGTGCTCTGTAGCGCCTACCAGAGGGGAGGAGTTGAAGAGGTGATGTGTGTGGGGAGAGTGATGGAGTAGCAGAGAACATATGGCCAAGACTAAGGAGATTGTGGTGGATTTTAGGAGGAAAAAGCCTCCAGTCTGCATCAGTGGGAGTGAGACAGAGATGGTCAGCTTCTAAACAGCTGGGTGTGATGCTGGATGACAAGCTGGAGTGGTCCACCAACACTGATCAGGAAGGCTGGAGCTATGGTGGGCATCAAGCTTGCCACTCTAGAGGAAGTGGTGGAGGACAGAGTAATGTCCAAAATGAGGACCATAATGGACCACACCTTACACCCCCTCACTGTGCTAAGGAGCTAAGGAGCGATACAGTAGAGTTCCTGCCTACAGCCATCACGTTGTACAACTCCGGTACCCCTGCCAGGCTGGAGGTTGATGCTCTGGTCAAATACAGTAATACGGTATTTATTTTGAATATAAGAAAGTCCCTCACATTCAGAATGATTTGATCGTTTTTACATATGACATTATGTATTTAGTTAAGGTTTGGGAAAGGCCATAATGTAATCATTTTAAATAGCATTGACACACTAACTGCAATTCTTTCTTTCTTTCTTTCTTTCTTTCTTTCTTTCTTTCTTTCTTTCTTTCTTTCTTTCTTTCTTTCTTTCTTTCTTTCTTTCTTTCTTTCTTTTTTTTTTTTTTTTTACAAATTTCTTTTGGCTGACCCGGACATTCATTTAAAATGTAATTTAATCTGGAGAACCAGGTCCATCAGTGTGTATATCAGATGATTTGAAATCAGGAAGTTGTTTCAGTTTCACTATTTCACATGCTTTTGATTTCCTGCAACACTTGTCAAGGCAAGTCCCCACAACTTCACGCACTGGAGTTTGTCATTTATAGACATACCAGCTTGTCCAGAGAGCGTGATGCAAATTGTCCGAGCCGTGCATGAATGAAAGAAAGCACTGTCATCCAGAATAACTTTGTTAGCTGATGCATTCTTGAGTTCTGCACACAGTTTGACTCTGATGTTTACTGCTCCAAACTGGCATTCATTCATCTACATATATCCCTCCTCATTCAGACCGACATAATTAGGCTACATTATTACTCATAATGAAAAAAAAAAGTATGCATTGACTATCTTCCTAAACTAGTTTGGCATGAAATCAGCACTTAATATGGATTTAACTGATTTAAATTTAAATATGTTTTAAAATTGTGTTGATTCTTGTCCTTTATTTTCAAATCAAATTGAATTCTAGTTCTCCAATTTGTGCTGACCTATTCACTTTAATCATACGCCTTATGTTTATCTCCATATTGTTGGTTTATGCTTTCTTAAAGCTTCAAATTCACCTAATTTTGGAAATATGTTTTTGAAGCTACTATGAGAAAAATAAAAAAATAATAATTTTTATTTTTTTTTACTTAGGTAGCCCATGCCTAAATCTGGCGATGTATAGGCATGGGCTACCTAAGTCTGAATATATATATATATATATTTAACTTTTTTATTTGTTCCAAATGTGTCAATAAAAATGACAGTTAGTTCTGATTGGTGTTTTTTTATATTGGGGGCTTGGGGGTGTTAACACAATTGTTTGTTTGTGCCATAGAAGAATTTTAACTTCATGTTGATTTTGGCGGTCCCTGTTGACAAAAGCGGCGTGTTTATGAGCACCAGAATCTCTTTAAAAACTCACAGTTTTCTGCAGCAGGATTTGACAGTCCGCCCCATGCAGTCCTGGATCTGGTCTTCACATGCATCTCTCCCAGTACAGCCTGGGCCTTCAGTGGTGTGGTGTCGGTCTTTGCTCCCAGCAGAGCAGCGAGGTGAAGCTCTGCTCCTGGCCAGAAGAGGAGCTGCTGCTGGAGCTCTCCACCTCCTGCTGGAGCTTTAGGTATTTGCTTTATTCATTAAATTACATTTGGAAATGATTTATGTTTCAAAATGTGATGCTGTCTCCCTCAGTCTCAGGCATCTCCTTCTCACCAGAAACAAAAGTGATCGTGAAAGAGTGAAAGATGACAAAAGGTAATATATACCCAAAGTTTTCATTACTGTATTTTTTTCTTTTCTTTTAATTCTTCTATTTTTCTACTTTATTGTATGACATGTTATGATGTGAATCACTTTGAGTCTGCCTTGTGTATGAAATGTCTATACAAATAAAGTTGCCTAGCCTTGCCTGTATAATATAATGTTGCAGAATAGTAGAAATTGGTCCAACAAGTCCAGCAGTGCAAAACTATATGTTGCACAAAATGTTCTCACTTTTCCATGTAAGTCTCTTGTTTAAACATAGATGTGATCTGCCAGTAGAGGTCTCCATAGGTCTTGATAATAAAGTCTGTATCTTGTCATCACAAGTTGTCAAGATCAAATCTTCCCCGCTCAAGTTTTAATGTTTTAATTTAAGACGCGCATTTTAGTGCAAAAGAAAAAAAAAAGAAAAAAAAAAGAAAATTTTACATTCTAAATTATTAGTTTGGAATTTAGATTTGAGGTTTAGATACAACTCTTTTATTGTGGTCTTTTTAATTAAATGTCATAGATATTTTCCACCAGCATTATTTGCAATATTATTGTTATTATTGTTTTATCCGATCTATGTTTATAAATATATGAACTAAATGGAACATTGTAGGAAACATTCATTTCACAGCTTGTTAGATACTTTTCTAGACCTTACCTCAATTTATAATTTTCAATAACTGGCAATAACTATTAAATGTAAGATAATATACTAAGATAACACAAGTGACTCTAAAACAAAAGGCCACTATTACAAGTAAAGTGTTTTGTGTGAAGATGGCAAATAGATTTAAAGTTTTACATTGCAGTTTAGAACTGCAGAGTGAATGATGCTGTTCAAAATGTCCACCTGAAAGCAAGAGCAAGACAGACAGTTTGACCTGCGAAATGTAAGAAATGTTTAACCCTACACTGACTAGTGTCCTGCACATCAGCCAGTCAGTCAATCGTTAACTGTAACAGACATTTAGTGCTCTGCAAAGTCACCTTAACATGAAATCACTTATATTTTCTGTAATGTCAAGGCCTTTTCAATAGTTGTTGTTGTTTGTAAAGGAGATGCTCTGCAAACTTCCACAATTTAAAGAGAAAACAAATAAAAAATAACAAATGCATTCATTCATATAAATACATTACTATTGTCATAACCCTTTTGTGTGAAATGACGAATACATCATCATATCCTCAGTTTTTTTCCCCATTTTTTTTAGAACTTGAAAATATGACTTAGGCCTATATATATATATATATATATATATATATATATATATATATATATATATATATATATATATATATATATATATATATATATATATATATATATATATTAGATTATCTTAATGCAATGGCCATGCGTTTTATGCAAAATAAACTTGTTCAGGAGATCCCAGACTTTAACCATATTGTCATTGAAAAATGTCTCAAGGACCAAAGGGCAAAGTTTAAATATAAAACATAAACGATGTACAGTTTCTATATCTGTGCTTAAGCGTACCCTACTGGTGATAATAAGTAATAGCACGTTTAGCATTTGCTTGTGTTCCTGTTCCAGAATAAAAATCCACCAGCCGCCACTGGTGCACATCCCGGTGAAGCCAAAGGACTACAATATGTAACAAATCACGTGACCAGAGCATCACGCCTCCCTCTACTCTTCCACCCATCATTCCCCTCCGCACAGCGCATCTCGGTGATAACGGCCGTGTGTCTGTGCGCCTTTAAGAGCTGTATATCCTGCTGCCCTCTGCACTAAATCTCCATCGCTGCTCTGTGAGGGCGAGAGAGAGAAAAAAAACAGTAAGCCACGGCAATGTCCGCCAGCTCCGCTTTCAACGATGAGAAGGGGGGCTCGTCCAGCGTCGGGGAGCCTGAATATGGTCACGACCCGGCGAGCGGAGGGATTTTCTCCTCCGACTACAAAAGGTACGGAGCCACCTGCGTCGGTGCCGCTTGACGCCGCTGTTATTTGTCAGTTGGTGGGGGGTAGGCTATCCCGGGAGCTGCTAATGGCGGGGGAGGTGCAGCATGGATGTGGTTTCCTGTCCGATAAGATGTCTAGGAAGTGCTTTTTTAATGTCAAAATGCAACATAGCACACCCATTAAACTGAACTTTGTTTGTTATTAGGCCCCTGATTTTTAAAGCGGCGTCTGCTTGCCTTTTCTGGTCGTGTTTCTGTCTGTGATTTGGCCGCTCAAGCAGCAGCGTCAAATGATGACACAGTGCTGACGACTTTCAATATTTGTGCATCCGCCGGTCTGTATTCGAAGCATTTAAAGGTTCGGGGTGTTTATATGTCATGTTTTGTGAGGTGGGATGTATGAAAGGCCCGTCAGAGGGGATGCCAGGCCTCGGCGCCAGCTTTTTCAGCACTACCCCTGCTGGACAGCGCGCGGAGCGGCAGCACAGCTCAGCGAGCGCGTCCATGGAGCCGGTTTCTAATGATTTGAAAGGTTTTTACTATCAGTAATGAATGACAACTTATATGTGAGACCTTGTTTATCAGTGATTCCAAAAATATGGCAGCTGATTGATGTGTTTCTGAGTTTGTGTCTGTTTTGAGTCCCATGTGTCCTTCAGTTAGACGAATACAAGATTAAATAATAATAATAATAATAATAATAGTAATAATAATGATTATAAGGGCTTCAAACAATGATTATTGTCATGATCGATTAGTCTGTCGAATGTTGGATTTATTGTTTAAAAATCTTGGGGAAAGTGTTAAATGTGTGTTGTTAAGTTACATACAACACATTCTTATAGTCTAACTGGTACTGTATTTTAAAGCTTTTAAGTTTAAAAAATTGGATAAAAATTATATCATACCAATAAATGAGCCTCAGTACGCCAAGACCTGGGAGTTAGAACGGGCTGCACACCCTTTTTATTGACCCCCATATTGCTTCCAAATGCACTTTGACGATGCCCAGAAGAGTCCCGCAGCAATATAAGAAAAAAAGACATGATACAGGCAGAGGGCGGTCTGTGCAAATACAGACACCACCACACATTTGTAGAGGGTAACAAGGGATGATTGAGAGGGATTGTTTTTGTTATTAGTCTATTATGTGTTTTTTTAGGAAACACATTTGAGAGTCTGGAACCAGCACATTTTTTGGCATTTTCTATGAACATTTAGACATTTCAGCAATTATCATTGTTGTTGCTGATCCATATTCTATAGACGAATTGATTTATAGCTCTTATACTTAATTATAATGACAATCTAAGGTGAGCAATTTGAGTCATGTCATGCACATTAGTGGCATAGCAAATGTCAAACATGTGTCAACGTTTTAAAGTTTAAAGTAAACCCACTAGAATGTTCTAACATCAATGAAAACTCAAACAATTTGAACCAAAGAAATAATACTGACATGCCCATAAACATACATTTAAAGAATGATTGGTTTCTGAGTACATGACTGAAATTTACATTTTCACGAGTTTAGGGGTGAAAATGAAATGACTCAAGTGAGGCTCGAAGAGTGAGGTATTATCAATTGAGAGACATGGATGTACCCGTTGTCCTTCTCCATCCTCACACCAGATGCCATCAGACTGTCCTTCTTGTCCCACTCACCTGCCTCTCTCATCCCCCTACTCACCTTTTTTTACTTTTCCTCATCAGACCTGCAGTATAATAAGCATTCGTTCACCCCAGTTTGGTATATGCCTTTGGTTTCCGGGAGCAGTTTTAAGGCACATACATTCACATAAAGACTATATCCACAATGCAAATTTAATGTAAAATAACCTATAAATCTAACGTGGATAACATCCTCTTGCAACCCCTGTGTGGACAGGACTCGGGCAAATAGGTTTCAGTGTTTTACCAGTTATAACCTGTGATAGTGGTGGTATATTAGCTCAATGCCATACGTTTTTCCACAAGTTCTCCTCCTTTACCTATATTATGGATTCTATGCTATGAAGAACTCCAAGTCAGAAAGAGCCCAAACAGAAAGAGCTTGCTAAGTGTAACAGAAGCACCAGTGAGGGTTTACTATGGGTGTGAAGGGCCTCTAAAAACTGTTATCAATAGTTCAAAATAAATGCAGCCATTTACATATGTTGGTGATGTTAATTTCATTTCAACAAAAATTATTTCAGAAGAGGAAAATCCTTCTAATGGCACCTGTGTGCTGACTAATACTACTAAATGTATTCGTATGATTCATATTTATGATATGATTCACAATTATATTGCAATAATATCCATTAATTCTTCTAGTTAAAAAGTCTTCATTGCATGAACTTATTATTATTATTTTAATTTAATTTATTAAATTTAAATGGAGTCTTGTCTCTTAATGTAACTTCAGAAAAGGTTTTTGTGAATTTTAACCTTCCAGAGTTTTGTGTATCTATCAGTGTTGTACTTGGTCTCAACACTAACCTTGAGATAATGTTTTGAACGTCTCTCAGAATCGGCCATATTTATAATCTGTTTTTTACCAACCTCAGACAAAGAGGAGCCTCGATTTTATTGCAAGACCATTCAAGACCACATCTGAGGGACTATTTCTAAATGGCCTGGGCATTGTCTGTTTACTGCCGTTGCTCATAGAAAACAATGTAACATTGTAAAAAATTCACCTCTGCACTGCATTTTGATTACTTTATCAAGACCTTTCTCATGGTACACTTATACGTACACACACATCCAATATTCAATAAAAGAGGTGATTTTCGAGCAATCTTCATTTTCTTTCTGTGGGTGTTTTTATGGGAATGTGGATCTTCAGTCAGTTTGAGGAGTGACTGGTTTGCATGTTCCACAGTTTATTGTTAAGTGTCTCATGCAGTGTGAGACTTGTACTGGTTTGGTCTTGATCTGGACTCGGTCTCGCCCTGACTCGGCCTTTGGTCTGGATGCACTCTTGTCTTGGGCATGACTTGGTCTTGGTTTACATACTCCGCTAGTATCTATGCCTGTTTTCATCTCACCTTTTTTGTCATACACCTGCTCTCTGCTTTCATCTCAGTTTGCTTTACTTACCGCATTATTGCCCTCACTGTTGCAAGCTTCACTAACATATACCACTGCTTCACATTGATCCACCAGCAGAGGGAGCTCATTGTTTAGAGATGGTAGACATATTTTTGGCTGTGAACTTTGACCTTTGGATCTAGAGGAGGAAATTCTGTCTTGAGTCTGTTTGCCATGTTTTGTTTCATTTGAAATGACTTGGGGTTAAATTCTGCCTTCAGGGGTTGATTAAAGTATAGGCTGGGCATTGTTATGTCTATGTATTTGCAGAAGTCATTGCAGTAGATTAACCAGTTTGTCAACATGACAGTGGAAGCTTAGACTCAACCTTCACTGTCGTCTCCATGGAAACACTGCAGATATATCCTGTCCTTCAGTGTGAAATGACTATTGTAAGTTTATGGGGTGTTGATCTGTGTCAGCGACCGTTTCTTGTCCATGTACTGACATTTTGGCTTGTACTGTTTTTATTTGTGGGGCTCTGCAACACATTGTTTTCTCAAGTAAGCCATAAAAATGGCATTCCTATTCTACGTGCGATGGTTACTCTACCTGTGGTTGATGTGTCTGTGAAAGCTGTTGGATTTTCTTTGGCTGGTTTATGTAGGTTTTCTTTAGTGAAAATATCGCTTGACATTTTCTGCTAACGACATCAGACCTTTAGCCATGCCAAAGACATGATGTTTTGGAGTTTGAAGGCCCTAAAAGAGGTTGACAATCTAAAGTTGCTATTTTTTTCTTCTTCAAATAAATAGTAAAACATTTTGGTGAATCTATTTTTTGCTTGCTTGCCAATATGAGAAATTTAGCTTAGCATTAAGACTGGGAACAGCTAGCCTGGACGGTCAGTAACAACATCATACCTGCTCCTTTAAAGCTCACTTATTAACATGTTATAGCTTGTTTGTTTAATTCATACAAAAACAGAAAAGTTTAAAAATAACAGCCAAGTCTTTATGCTAAGCTAACCAGCTGTTGGCTATACTGTACAGATATTAATATGATATCAATCCTCTTATCCTAGAGTGAGAAAAAAACATAGTATTTTCCCCAAACTATAGTTGTTGCCACATACGGTTTATGTTGTTTTGATTTTGGCTAGCTGCCCCCCCACTAACAGGAGAGTAGTATTAATCCTTTTAAAATGAACTTGAATTTGAAGTATTTCTATAAAAACACAGATGCATCATGATTTTAAAAACCCTGAAACACATATAGATTGTAGCTAAAAGGCTTATTTCCACTGTGGCCCCAGTGGAAGATGAATGAGCCAACCTCTTGTCTTACATATACTTTATTAATGCATGAAAGCCTTCATGTATTTGTTTTGATTTTACGCCTCTTCCATTCAGAGAATATGGTTTTGCTGCACTGCACCCAAAATCAGACATAAAAGTTTGACAAGAATAGGAAAAACATGCTTTTATTTAATAGTTAGCAGCTATCTTTTAGTCAGAATCATAAAATATTTATACAACCTGATCTTCTTAAGATGTTTTGAATAATGGCTGTGGTAGATAGAGATTATTTAATGTGTTCCTCCTAAATTGAGAACAAATAGATCAAAGACTTTATTAAACCATCAAAACTGCATGGAAGAAATTCCCTCTGTATTATATCCAACATTGTATCAGTGTTTCACCTTTAGAAAACACTACACCAGCGTTGTCACTGTCGGTGTATTTCACTGTAAATGCTGCGGCCCTGGGATGTATTTCCTGGTGACATCAGAGATTTAAAAATCTTATTAGTCTGTAGCAAATGTCAGCAAATCCTGACTGAGCTGTTACAGATCACAGGAAGAGCATATGTGAATTGTGCTTCAAGGCAGTTATTTATGGTTGGAGAGAGAGAGAGAGAGAGAGAGAGAGAGAGAGAGAGAGAGAGAGAGAGAGAGAGAGAGAGAGAGAGAGAGGTCCTCATCACGACATTGCCAAGAAAGCTGAGTCATGTAAGGCGGGAAAGGGAAAAAAAGGCACCTAGCAGGGTGCTAAAAATGAATAAAACAGTGACATTTTAAACATAATGAGCAGGAGGAGTG
Organism: Chelidonichthys spinosus; assembly: GCA_029853015.1. NCBI lineage: Eukaryota > Metazoa > Chordata > Actinopteri > Perciformes > Triglidae > Chelidonichthys > Chelidonichthys spinosus. The sequence continues at coordinate 14,971,753 of CM056825.1, read as the reverse complement.
AGAAATATATTGAAAGCATCTGTCTGTTATCAGAAAAGGTTTGTTGGCAGTGAGTTTGGATGAAGGCGGATAAAGAGAGCTGTGATGGAGTGAGTGGTAACATGATGCCACGATTACACAGCGTGAATGTGAAGAGGTGGAGCAAAGATGACACGCAGGAAGATGGGAATGATAATGTGACAAAAGGGCTGGAGACTACGATACGTGGACGTGTTGTATAGACAACGCGGAGTCGGGGAGAGCTGGTGCAGCAGCGGGAGGAGTCGCAAGAGGAGAGGCAAATAAAACTCCACGCCCCTCTCTGCCGAGGATCCATTTACTGAGCAGCTGATGTCTGCTGCTTCACTGGATGCATACAGACTCAGCAGCAACAGAAGGAAAAAAAAAAACAACCCCTCAGTGCACTGAGGCTCTGGTGGATTTGGATTACAGCACTCAGGAGGCAAAGTACATCAACCTTGCCAGCGTGGCAAGAGAAGAGGCACTGGAGCACTTCTGAAGAGGTTTGTTGCATCATTTTTGTCCACACTGGATAAACTTAACCTCGGAGGGAAGGAGTACTTGTACTTCCTCTTATACCTATAACGGAGAATCTAACTGGAGCTGCTCTTTGTTGAGTGGAAACGGTCTGGAGGATTTCATAGACTCGTCCAGCTGATTTTGACATCGAGCAGTGGCTTGAAAATCCTGCAGTCTTTCCATTTTCTACAGGTTGCTCTCAAGCCTAAGTTTCAAACATGACCACCATGCAAAAGCTGCTGCAGCTGCCGGTGAACGCAGTGAACATTGTGAAGACGGTGCAGAGTCAGGTCCAGGGCCAGGAGGAGGACAAGAGCCCTGTGCTGACCCCCGACGGCGGGCAGCAGACCTGGTACAATGCCCTGCAGCCTGACGAGCTGCGCCACCTCCGATCTGGAGGAACAGGAGGCGGAGGAGGCAGTGGTGGTGGTGGAGACCACGAGGAACGAGCACCACTGGAGGAAGGTGGTGGAGGTGGCGGCAGTTTCCAAACTCAACCATTGCGGTAGGAAAATCAGTGGAATCCAGACCTGTTCAACCCTTTCACGCAAAAGTTATGAGCCTTTAGCCACTTGCTTTTCCAGGGCAGGTTACAATAACACTGACAGAATATTAAGAGTGTAAGTCTGCAACCCTGCAAAAGAGTTGCAAGATAAGTCTACAGAGTAGACCATTAACATGATAAAAAATTAGAAAAAATTTGTTTTTTTACTCTAGCTTTTGTAGTGTGAAATATCATTTTGCATCCTCAGTTGCTGGACTCAGTCAGGCCAGTTGCTGCTCACAACTCTTGTCATGCAACATATGAAAATACATGGCTGCTAGACTGTTCTTCACTTTAAAGAGACATAACCACAAATGTTTGGGACCACCGCTATAAAAAAGTGTGTAGGCTCACTGTCAACTGAAGACAACAGAACATAACTCATAGATATCTGCAACATGTCAAATAGATTTTAGAGTAGACAGCATTGTTTCACTCTTTCATGGTCCTAAGTTAGAAACGGATGGGAACCACTGGTAAAGAAAGTGAATAGTAAGTCCAAGATATTGAAGTCCAGGGCTTTTCTGTGTTGGTGCCGTTATCGTCACACATGTATTTGTGTTCTATGTTATGAATCGGATCTATGATATCCTGAAGTCCTGCTGCAATTTTTAATTAATTAGACTGCAGAGCTTTCAAACGAACATCAAAAGTGGTTCTCTTCAGAAATAGATTTGCTTAAAGGGAGCTATAATTACACTTTTGGATTTTATTAAGGTCGTATCTAAATTATTTTCCATCATTTTACAAGATGAGAGCGGTACAGTTCTGGTTTAAGCAGGCGTATTTCACATCAGTTACATAGAAAAAACAAAAAAAGTCTCTGCAGAAAGTCGACTTATGTTAAACAGCCTGCTTATAAATGCAAGCTGCAACTCTTCAATCCCTTCATATTCCTCTGAATCATGCAAATCCATTTTCATATCTCCTCTTTTTTTTAATGTTGATGCAGTAGCGCAGAGCTCTGTTCTCGACAAACAACGTGACATTGCTTCTGTGTATCACTGAACAGTGGAGGCCTACTTCCATGGAGACCTGCTGATCTCTTGGCTTTGGTGCCAGGTAACCTGACCACTGCAGGACTCTGTTGTACCACAGCAGGTTAAATAATTCAGGGCTGTTTGTATATTCAGCTGCTGTTTGGTAGGACGGGACCAAATCCAGAGAAATTAGAGAAGCAGTGTTGGTGTAGAATTACTGTGGGCCCCGTAGGCATGACCAGGGAAGTATAAACCGAGTCGGAGGGTCGTTTCTCTGGAGGTGCTCAATATGAGACTTTATTTCTCCGATAATTCACTAAGGTGGCATTTATAGTTGATTAAATATACATTATGGACAAGCAGATAGACTGTAAAGTACCTGGGGCTGTAGTTTGTCTCCCCCTTCTAAACTTTGAATTCATTGAGCCATTAAATCTGACCGTTAATCCACCATGTGTTTTGATGAAATACATTAAGAAGACTTTTAAGTGTATAAAATAGTTAAAGAGATCTTTTTTCTTTTCTTATAGGCTGTTAATTGTTGTAAGTCATTTTATCCTCCACCTTTTCCTTAATGGTGATGCTAATATTGTTGAACCCTTTAAAGAGCAACTGCACATTTAAATGTGACAATATGACTTGACTGTGATGAGACACATCAATGCTGGTGTTGACATTAATTATCAAATTTTCATGTCATGGTTGAAAATGGCTCAAAACGCCTTCTATTGTTTTAAATATTGGCTCAGCTCCGATCTTCAAGGCCAATCCTGAGATATAATCGACCGTTGGGACAATCGATAGGTCATGAAATAAATGAAGGTTAATTCCCATTAATCAGGACCCCCCCTCCCACCCTTCAGCATCTATTGTTTTGACTTTTTCATAACCACTGTGTATCATTACAATCACAGCACATGTGTGGTCTCTCCTTTCTGTGTACTGCAAATTAAGTTGCGATCACATGACTGAATATCTGGCGTTAGCAATGTCCTTTCCTATGCTGTGAGTCTTTGGAGCTGCTACAGCCAGCCTCCCAGCAGCAGACAGACTTCAGGCTGTAATTCCTATCTCCTTTGTCGTCTGATTAAACAGTAAATTCATCTTCATTTATTTATTATTTATTTTCACATTTTGGTTTGGGTGAAATTCAAAGGAAGAGGGGTGTAAACTAAAGGTAACATGCCGAACAGTCTGTTTAGGTAGAGTATAGTGATTTGAATTAGGGCTGGGTGCAATTAATAAAATCACAGGATCGATCTTTTAATGTATGCCTGTCAATTCTTATTACATATTTTTTACAATGCATATATTTAATAATGCATCAGGTTAGAGGGTTCCTTGCACAAATTACAGCATTAGTTCTAGAGAATCTATTTCATATCCAAGCAAAATTGGTATTGTACCTGAAGTATCCCTAACCGAATCGATATTGAATCAAATCTTATCCGAGATTAAATTTAATCTGGACCTTGTGAATCGGAATCGAATCGATTCTGGAAATCAGTGGCGATCCCAGCCCTAATTTTAATCAAGGAATCCAGAAAAACAGTTTTCCTTCTCCACCTTGCAGTTTAGGATGTATTTGCCAAAATGTGCTTGACAAACTGTCTGCATTCAATTATCTACGTGTGTTCAGTTATTCACAGAAAAATAACCAAATAACAAATCTGGCATAGGAATATAAATTATATTACAACTTTTGGACCTTTTTACAGAGAAAACACTTCATGTTTAGAAGTTGACTTCAAACTAGGAAGTGAAATAGAGCAGCTTCAGGCTGTAATAAAGAGACTACTAGATAGAAATGTTCATATTTCTGGAGTCATGGCCTGATTTCACTGAGAGAAATGAACCAGTGGGACCTTCATTTTCTGCTGGAAATTTGCATTAGTATCACTCAACCATATAACTGAGCTTTCACTGCTTTGGGCAAAGTTATCTTTGCATTTTAACAGTTTATTTTCTAATTTGTTTGTAACCAAGAAACCAGTGTCCACTCAGTGCTTGAATCCAAAAATAATCCGCCAGCAACAGCATTTTCTAGAGACTGTCAGGTTTTTAATTTGCCACTCTTTGATGCATTTAGGTTTTGAAGTGTGCGACACAGTGATTTATATTATTCATGCAATGGAATTATTTAACACTTTGATGCTTGATGATGCCGGCAAAGGCAGAAATCTTTCCCTGCACACAGAAACACACGTTAAAGTCGTGACATATGAACTGATGTACAATCTCCTCGCAGACTGCCAGGCCTCCTTTCACTGCTGTCACCCCACCAAATCAGATGAAACGTGTAGTAAACCGCTTCAGCCTCCCACGCAAACAGACAAATGATGTAAAACCTTCTGGCCACAGTTGGAACAAATAGTTTGGCTGTTGACAGTGAGCCTTTTGTAAACCCCAAATCTGACCAGGAATGTTAGGAATTTGAAAGGAAATCAGACTCACAATTAGATTATGAATATTCTTTTTTTCTTTTTTATACTTTCTCCTGGCTCATCCAAATATTTTATGCACCATATTTGGTAAAGTTGATGTGAAATTTGAAGGATGAGTGATGGATTTTTTAATTTGTCGAACACTGTTTAGGTAAATATAGGCGTGACTGTAACTAAGGAATCCAGAAAAACAATAATTTTATTGATCATATTGATCCTTTTCACATCAAAAATAGTTTGTTCTTCCTACCACCACTGAAATAACTATACATTTATGAGACACGCTGCTAATTAACAGACAAACACAAAACGAGTCAAAACACAAAACCTCTTCAGCAGATGTAATAAAAGTATTTATAAAAGAGATCAGAGTGTCTAAATCACATTGTATCCATGTGTTTTATATCAGTGTGCGTTGCATCAGTGCATAAAGTCCCAGGAGTATATTACTTTGTTTCCACAGCTTAGCACCACAGGCCTTCAGCCAGACGCAACAAAGGCACTGCAGGAAGGCAGGAAATCGCTAACATCATTTTATTGCATCTTTTGTTGCCTTGGAAACTAGTTGGGGGAAATATGCAGCTCTGCAGCTATTAAATCACCTCGGCCAGCAACCAAGCAAACCCCACCCACGATTAATATTTGACTCTGTCAGTTGGTGGATTTTCCCTGTTTGGCAGTTTGGAGTTTAAAGTTTTGTTCATGAATATAGGGTGGCAAACTGACACACACACACACACACACACACACACACACACACTGTACATGGAAACTACAGTTTTTGTGATTTAATATGGCAGTGGTATACAACACTAGAAAAATAAACCCTAAAGACAAATAAAAAAAATATGATTATGAGATTAAAAGAAGAGTTAGTAGAATCCACAAACTGTCATCAACATTAGAGCGGTGCTTTGTTCTGACTTAGAGGCACAATTTCTGTATGGCCAATGTGCAGTCTCACTTAAATAACTATGTGGACAATCATAATTGGATTTTCATTTACAAGTTAACATTATCATTTTTATTCAGCCCACTATTGGCTTCCATATACACGTACCAATGATTTTAAGTTGTAATCAAAAGGTTTTCGTGAGTTAAAAAAGGTGTATTGTTGTCTTCTGTTACTTGACATCACAGAACAGCAAAGACAGATGATGATCGATGAGTATTTCACCGTTGAATTAGGCTGCCGTCTTTATCTTGGCAGCTGTTGCAGTGATCTTGTCTCCACCGATGCTGTTTGCAGGTTCCTGTTGGCAGGTTTTGTAGAAAGCAAACAGTGTTGTTTTTGTGTATTTGTATTGCAGCAGGATGTCTGCTTAGAGCCATTCAAACCCACCCAAAGGATCCTGCTTCTCATGTGTGAGCTAGCTGATCTGTTCCCATCGTCTCTGACAGGGAGGATACATGTTAATGGCTAACAGTAACCTGGATATAGAAAAGACAGCTCTCATCCTCATTAAAATGGGAAGACAAGAAATACACATATTTCTGCTAGTTTATCTTTTTTTGGGCCAGACTAAAATATCTCAACAACTAATGGATGGATCGACAAAAACATTGATATCCAGGGCCCAGAGGATGAATCCTAACAAAATGATTCATCCCTTGTCATCTGGTGCCAACAGCAGATCACAATATAAATATGAAGTTTATCGCCACATTTTGCAAAACTAATAGCAATCCCATAATACTTTGTGTTGCTGCTAATAAGCAGTGCAGTTATTATGCAATGATATGCTTATTTATATAGCACATTACCATAACCAAGAACTCAGTAATGGATGATGAGCCACTCATCCGACAATCGATTGGATGTCAGAATATAATTAAAATTTCCAATTTCATGAAGCTCAAGGTGACGTCTTCAAAGAGCTTGATATTTCATTTTTAATATTTAAAAAAACAATACAATGGAACAACACATTTTCTTTTACATTTGTGCTCAATGAATGATTTAAACTAGATATCCAACAAGGGATCTGCGACCCCTAGGGTCCCCGAAATTATTTGGTCCCAAAGTTTTTTTCTTCCAAAATTTGAAATATGTCCAAATATACACTTCAACATGAATACAACCTATAAATAGGCAAATCTAAATCTTCCTATTTGTCAAATGTTATGTCAATATAGAATTCAAATATGTTCACAGTATTCTGTCAATAATTACTATGTTGATGGCTGAGCATTGTATACATACAACATTACACAGTCATTTAATTCATGGCACTAGGCTGTACTTCATGTTATTTTTATGTTATTAAGCAACACAGTTGTATTTGTAATTTGTATTTGTATTTGTGATTTGTAATAGGGGGTCCTATCAGCCAAGGGGTCGTCATGGCCTGAAAAACATTGAAGACCTCTGATTTAAACAATTCATTGACAATAAGAGTAATTTTGGATTAATTTCCTGTCGATCAAATAATCATTTCAGCACATCTCCGTAATGGTTGGTGATTAGTTAATAAAATGCAAAAGAAGTGTAACTTCAACTGTACGGGTTGCATCTTTCCTGCTAAACTACTTTAATTTCTCTGACAAATCAACATTAAGGATTACGTCACTTTCCAATTACCCTGCTTTTAGGAGCTTCGGTTTCAAAGGTTTCCATATTTTACAAGCTGGATTTTAACACTTCAAAGTGAATTATTTCTGGGTCACACTTGCAGACTTTGATACATTTTGAGCATTGGATGGAAAATCGTTAAACAGGTCTGTGATTCTTGTTTGAGGCCTCTGTAAACAGCCTTTTGCTTTTTTGTGAAAAGCTGTGAAATCATTTTCAGTGTTTTTTCTCCCTCAGACATGACGACTTGAAGGAGATGCTGGACAGCAACAAAGACTCCCTGAAGCTGGAGGCAATGAAGCGGATCGTGGCTGTGAGTATAAATAATGTTTACTCTGGGAATTCACTGCTGCATGTCGACTCAAAGGACAAAGGCACGTAAAATTTCAAGAAAACATAAATGTTGCCATACAAACAACATGCATCATTTTTAGACCCCACACTTGTTACCTGTATCAAACTTGATAACTTCATAATTTTGATGGAAAAGATGCTGCCATGAGAGATGCAGATACAAACTGATATGTTTTATTAGGTAAGATCCTTAGATGTAATATCATTCAGCTGTAAGACAAAGACAGTTTTAGATGATATAACTACTGAGGTTATTTACAAACTGTGCAGTCAGCTGTTTAATATTCATAATCTGAAGCTCCACACCACTCTCTTCATTCATCACCCCAGCAGGACAGAAAATATGACAGACAGAAAAAGAAAGAAAGGGGGCTGAAATCAAATATAAACACACCTTCTCTTACTAATGACTTATAAATGTCACATTGTGAAATCATCACTGCAATTTTTTTTTTACTTTCTGATGATTGTTTTCTCTGCAGATGATTGCCCGGGGTAAAAATGCATCCGATCTCTTCCCTGCTGTGGTGAAAAATGTGGCCTGTAAAAACATTGAGGTTTGTAATGAAACACAGTTTCATGTTGTCATATATGAATCATCTCATCACATTTTTAAAAGTGGTTTTGGTTTATATTTTTTTCCATCTATCACTTTTCATCATCTTTTCACTCCAAATGTATCGCAGTGAAAATAATTGAACTAATCTATATCATTTGGATAGCACCTGTGCATTTGATTGGCCTTTTTCCTTCTGACTTCTCTCTGCAGGTGAAGAAGCTGGTCTATGTTTACTTGGTGCGTTATGCTGAGGAGCAGCAGGATCTCGCTCTGCTCTCCATTTCCACCTTCCAGCGAGGGTTGAAGGTACAGCAGCTTTCACAAGTCACAATTCTGCTTTTTTGAGCAGTGTTTATTCATGGTTCCAAAACGATGAATTGAATTCCCTGACTTTTCCTCTAGGGCCACCATGAGGTTGACATTTATAATTTTGAGTATAATATCTTGACAACTATTGGATGGATTGCTGGGAAATTTGCTTCACATTGTCTAGGTCCCCTGAGGATAACTTTTCTTCTGGTGCTATCATCAACATTTTAATTTGTCAAATATAATACCAGCAGAACAACATTACATTCAGCCTTAGCTGTAGGCTGTGTTTAGCACAGGGGTCATGAACCTTTTTCCTGAGAGCTAATTTGACAAAAGGAAGGTGTCCGGGAGCACAGCAGACATCATATCTGTCTTTTTTTGTGGTGCTTTAAAAACGTTTCAGCCACTGTAGTCATTGCCCACCGTAGGCGAAGGGCTTTTTGTATTTCCTTGCTGTTGCTGCGTTGGCCTTCTTCGTTAGTTTGGTAAACAGAGACGTTTGTCTTCTAAGTGTCATTTTCCTTATCTACTCGTAGACCCTCCAGCCGGAAAATCCCATTAAAAGTTGCTGTGTTGCTTTGGTGAAATGGAGCTTGATGTTACAGTTTTGTTTTGCCTGACAAGCTCACAACACAAATGGGACAAAAAACCTTTGTTACCTGTTCCTCCTGAAAATCGTATATTCTTTTTTTTTTTATGATGAGCATGGATATCACTTTGGCTAGACATCATGTTAGTATTTAGCTCAATGTCCAGCTGTGCCTACGAATAGCCTCAGATCGCTCTCGACTTGGCCATATGAACCTTTCTCTGTACTTTACAGGATCCGAACCAGCTGATCAGAGCCAGCGCTTTGCGAGTCCTCTCCAGCATCCGAGTCACGATCATCGTCCCCATAATGATGCTGGCCATCAAAGAAGCTGCTTCTGATATGTCTCCATACGTCAGGAAGACGGCTGCTCATGCAATTCCTAAACTCTACAGGTGAGTAGCAGAAGCATAAATGATCTATTTATAATTTAGAAATCAGTTGTTAAGCCTGCAGCGTGTCTGAGAGTCCTGATCCCCAGTTTGAGAACCTCGAGACTAAGATCAAATATCGTTTCTACTAACTGTCTGAAATGAATGGCAGTACAAATTATACTCATTATTGCTCTGGCAGTGAAATCATTTGATTGACTGCTTAATCTTCCTCCCACATTTGTTGTTTCGTGCCTTTTATTATTTTATTCTTTTCCAGTTTGGATCCAGAACAGAAGGACCAGCTGATCGAAGTCATAGAAAAACTCCTCGCTGATAAAACCACGGTGGGTGTTTGCACCACTGATCCAGTCATTTCTTTCTTTTAACAAATGCAAATACAAGTTTGAAAAAGTCACCAGACTGCATTCACTGCCTCCGTTGTTTCAAGGCTCATCATTGTCACCTTGCAGTTTTTGCACAAGCTGTTTTCAACCAAAATTCAGTCACGATTTACAGGTTTATACTTCAACTTGAATAACTTGAGAACGCACAAATTTTATTTTGTGAACCGGTAATCCTCACAGATAACATGTACTCTCCTGACATTTAAGAACATTATTCTAACATCAGCACCCGTTGTGTGCTGCAGTTGGTGGCAGGAAGCGTTGTTATGGCTTTCGAGGAGGTGTGTCCGGAGCGAATCGACCTGATCCACAAGAACTACAGGAAGTTGTGTAACCTGCTGATTGACGTGGAGGAGTGGGGACAGGTGGTCATCATCAACATGCTGACCCGCTACGCCAGGACCCAGTTCCTGAACCCCAACATGAATGTGAGTAAGAGTACAGAATCATTACCACGACCAACAGTGATCAGTTCACGCTTGGGAACTAAATACCAGCGGTTCCATATATTTTGGTGGCATTCTGTCAGAACGTGGTCCAACATGTAGACGTCGGTCATGTGTAGCTGTGCACTTCGGATAAGCATCCGGTCTGGTCTAAAGTGTGGCACACGGCTCTGTGAACTTGATGGAGGGTGCATGATCCACCCAGACATGTGGCTCATGGTGTCATCCTCCTCGTTGGGGAAGGTCAAGCATCTGCACAGACAATCAGTACTGCCCAATGCACAGCGTGTTGACACAATCCATCCATATCCATATGCACATTACACTGCGACACACTTTTCTGCTTCATTTGCATGTCTGGTTAGATGCTAAATTGCATTCCGTCGTCTCAGTGCTTGCACTTGCACAAAAAAAGTAGTATCTAATTTAATGAATCTAGTAAATCTTTCCTGTTTCCTTCTGTGTCAACTCTGTGCTGATGTTTTCATGGCTGCTGCCTGAGCCACAAGGTCCGGCCCGGTTGTCTGTACCAGAAGTTCCTGTCTCATAATAGGTTTTACAGGAAGCTGAAAAACAATTTAGTGTTATTAAGGAAGCCTGTGAATACATTGTCGCTTGCAACTGGACTTGCTTTAGGTTTTTCAGACGTTTCGCGTCTCATCCAGGAGGCTTCTTCAGTTGAGAGTAAGGTCAGGTATTTGGCCTCTTGTAGGTGTTAACACTGTGAGAGGTTTGTGACTTCTAGACTTATTCAGCCCTCAAGTGAACTAAGTTTTATACAGCAGAATGTTTTTTTTTTTTTATCCAACCCCTGTGCCTGCGATTTCCTTCAGAAGTTGGGAAGATTATTGTTTCCTATAAATACATCAAGATAGAAAAAAAAATCACTTTTATGAACAATTATATCAAATTTTAAGCATGTTGTAATTTGGATGGGTATGACCAAAAATGTTATCAAGATACATGTCAAATCATTACTTCTTTCACGTTTAAGGGCTGCATTTTGCTTCCCATTGTTGTTTACATGCTATTCAGATCGGCTAATTTCTTATGTTTAGCAGTTATAACAGTAATTATAATGCAGAAAGCATTTTATAATTACTTATAAGGTCAAGTATCATAATGCTTAATAACTGTTGGTTGCGCACTGAAATTTTTTTGCAAGGATCATGAATGCATGATATAAAAACAACACACAACCCTTTTCCCATTAGGTCCCATGGGGGACACTGGAAGGGGAGAGACTTTCTTGTCATGACACATTTTGAATATTTATGAGTTCATATAAGTAATTATACAGTGCTTTAAGCAAATGTATAATTCATTATAGACATGGGCATCATAAAAAGTGTTACTGTTATTATTATTATTATTTATTAATTATTAATTATTAATTACTTATTAATATAAATTCTTACCGCAATTATGGCCATTTCTTTCCTCTTTTCTCCACACTGGGGCCGCGGTTCATTTCCAAAGCTCTCCTCCATGGATAGCAACATGGCGTTCACTGCAGTCAGTTGGTGTTTCACTTCAGCAGTAAACTGAGTCATCTGGTGAGACAGCCCACTTATATCAGTCAGCAGTTTCTGCTCCGCTGCAATGCTTTCCCCTTATTCATCCTCTTTAGTCACATACTCATCATATGCAAACTTAAAAGGTTACATTTAAAACACGTCCTGGACGTTTATGGAGTTTGACAAGACAAGCTGCTCAAAACAAACCTAGATTATAAGATATAATTACCTTGTTAAAATGACAGTGAAAAGACCATCATATGTACAGTTTCACTATTTTTCAGTGTAGGCTGAATAGATGATCTACTGTAGATCTCAAACAGCTACTATTAGTTATTTTATGTTTTTAGGTATTTTCATGCTTACCAGTACAACAGGAGATGTTTGATTGGATGTTTGATGTCTGCTTGATTTAACTAATGATTAGAGGAACTATAACTAGGGATGCACCAACATCAGATATGGTGACAATATAGAGAATATGAGATCGGTACTCGGTATTGGTTGATCACCGAAGCCCAGGTATCAGGACTGACACATCCTCAACTAGCCTATAGAACATTTTAATTGTGCTGCTTACTGCTGTCTGAATTATCAGTCTTGGCTGCATTTCTATGGTTACTTTTATATCTCCTACCCAGTGGGTGCATTTATTCAGTTAAACTCTCCAACCAAGTTCTCTTCGAGATCTTCAACCATTGTCGGTAAACCCTTTGCTAGATGCCATCAGGTTCTTTGTAGCCTGGGCTCTAGCCCTTTTGGATTTTCTTTCCCAAACTCCATTTCCTAAAAAGCTTTTTTTATGGTTAAAATATTGCGTATTAGAGAGTTTGATGTTTGAGGTTTGTTTTTCTCCAGCTTGGCAACTTCCATCTTGCTGGGGTGTATTCCAGAAATCAGGTTTAACAAACTCTGACTTTACTCTGAAGTCTGAGTTGACGAACATTGAGATGTGAAACTCTGAGTTTTTGGTTCCAGAACAGCTGTTCTGAATTAGTTGAACAACACTGAGTATTTAAACTCTGGGTTACAAGTGTGCCCGCCGACTATAAAAAGCCACCATCAACGGAGCTCCGATACTACAAGTTGCTATGCCAACCTGGGAGAAAACGTGGTACTCCTACTTCACCCCATTCGAGTTAGAGATAGTACTTTGTGCTTATTGCGAAAACAAGCACATCCTTAGAATCCCTAAGTGGAGCAACGCAGCTCCAGCTGCAAAGGAGAGAGTTGGCGTGGGAGGCGATTGCTGCCAGAGTCCTTGCGTACGACTGAATGAAATAGTCTATTGATTTAAAAGTTGCAAATGTTTTATTTTCAGCTCTACAGTGGAGCACAGTGGTGCAATGGTTAGCAGTGCCTAATGTGCAGGTGACTGGGGTTCAATTCCTTGTTGTGCACAACTGAAAGTAATGGAATGGAATACAAATCTTTTTGATTTAGGTGCAATCCCCCAGACACAAAAGGAACGTGGCTGCAGCTGAAAATGAAGCATAAGAGCTTTGTACAAACAGGTAGCCTAAGGCATATGGTTCAAATCATATTTCATATATTAAACAAATTAAATATCAATAGCTTTATCCACCAAGGGAATACTGCTTCAACACAAATTAATGTCTTAGTTAATTAGTATCTTTAACTTCACACAACTTTAACTGTCACAGAAAAATCTAAGGGCTATGCAAAGAATTCACTCTGGTGGGAGACATGCTGGAAATGTAAGGCCTATTACTAAGTAATCTTCAGGGAATGAAAGCGAATCAATTTTGGGGGAAAAAACTCTGATCCGTGGTCAGTATATCAGTATAAAATATGCTGATTATTTCCATAATAAGATAGATCTTTCCAACTAATTAATTGCGTAGGGATTTAGCCATTCAAAGAGACAAATCCCCATGCACTTTTGATGAGGAAAAAGTAACTCAGAGTTCAGAGTACATGTGAATATATGGCAAAGCTGAACATACACTCAAATAAATCTGCATATAATATACATATTCATCCACACAGATACATGCTTGTCATGCCTGCACATGATCATGTACATTGTCATGTACACGCACATAGTCACAATCAGCTCAAATATCCACATAAATATGTGTATGTTTATGTGTGTGTTTATATATGTGTGTGTTTTTTTTTTTTAACAGGGGGACCATTAATTCAATCAAATACAAGACTATATCACTCATTTTCATAGGAACAGTTTTTGGGGAGAGTACTGTTCAACTAAAGCGTATAGGAACAAAACATTCAGGATTATGTTGGATTGATTATATGGTTCTGGTTCTGCCGTTTCACTCTAACCAACTTGCTGTTTTTTTGTTTCTCTGTTTTTACCAATTTTTCAGGCCCACCTGTCTTTTTGTTCTCATAAGCGATTGGCAACAAATTGAAAAAACGTTCATACTGTGTTGATGAACATTGTTATTGTAGTAATTCCCAATGCATGTGGTGACATAATTGGTAGAACCATTTTGCCTCACGTGTTCGTCCCACGCAAAGGTTGTCTAATGGTGCTTCTTATACACAGTGTTGCTGCTTTTAACAAATGACCATCTGGTGTCTTTTTTAGCAGCCTATAACTACTTCACATGCAAGCGAGAAAAGAGATCTGTCTTGGTCCGTTTGCCTGCGACACACCGCTTAATCCCCACTGTCTTTGCAGGAGTCCCTGCTGGAGGAGGGAAGCGACAAGACCTTCTACGGCTCAGATGAAGATGAGGACGAGGAGGAGGAGGAGAAAGAAAAGAACGCAGAGGCTCCTGTAATGTCCAAGAGGAAGCCATACGTGATGGATCCAGACCATCGGCTGCTGCTGAGAAACACCAAGCCGCTCCTTCAGAGCCGCAACGCAGCTGTGAGTCCAAGCAGCACTCGATAACAGCCCATTGACCCTCCTCATGAGTCAGTTGCCATGGCAGAGATCATAATTGTTTTCTCTCCACCATTATTCCACGTTGAGCCGCAGGTCCACAAACATCGAGGTTTTCAAATACACAACCTTGGCTCATGTTAACAAGCAGCTGAATTGCCCTTGGGCATTTAATCAGAGCTGACCTCCTACTCTGAAATGGGGACAATCTCCCATAGGAAATTAATAAAGTATCACACTACAAAAATGCTGCTGTGGTGACCTTGGAAGGTCTGTTTTGTTCTGCTTTTTAGATGATATGAATTTCCCCATTCACACATTATTGTGCTTTGTTCTGCTGTAGCTGTTTGCTTCAAGACGGTTCAAGATTAACCCTGTTCCTCAGGCAACAATTGCTTTCCTTATCTTGCATGTCGTGCAGCAGACATTGAGCTCTATAATTACATTTTATGCAGATTCTTGTTTCTAACCTTTTAAGTAAATAATTAATGGTTTCCTTTTGTCTTGATGGTTTTAAATAGTTAAGCTGTTGTGGGACTATTGAAGCTCTTATTTTGCCATATAAGAGTCCTTCTTAGTGGGGCATTGGAAGTCGGAATCGACCGCCACACATGCTACTTTATGGGTATGGCCAATATACTTTTATTAAAGGGATAGTTTGGGTGTTTTGAAGGTCGGTTGTAAAGCAGGAGCAAAGCAATGTCCTGGATGGGGGAAGCAGCAAAACATATTTTAGACATCTAAATAAAGGTGTACCCAAAACATTCTTAACAATTTCAACCTAAAGTGCCCTGTCAGTGTTGGGCCTTCGGAATCATCCTAACTCTCTTTATTGCATGACTTTGGTTCAAAATAACACTAACTAATCAATCCAGACGGCTCCTGTTCCCTGAAGTAACATTTTTTTTGTCAAAGGAGTGCTGTGGCCTTCAAGAGAGCATAGTTAACAGTTATTTCCCTGTTGACGGCTGTACACCTGCCCAGCACAAACAGATAGACGCCTTTAGCGACATCCTGATGATCATTTTCTCAGAGAGATAATAGCTTTGGCAGGTGGTAGAGACCAAACCCAGAGCTAAAAGAAAGTGAATAATAGACTAGCGTTCACTCGGTGGACACAAACACAACTCTCAAATAAATGATAGTGTGGCTCCAGAACTGCTAGATAAATAAGTGTTTGCTTACTAGTTCACTACATCAGTTTAATTATTAAATAGTTGTCAATGTTGTGTTTATAAACAACATAGCAAAAGTGGTAAAAATCTGTTATTGCAGGTTTACAACTTGTTAAAACAATGTTTTAATGTCCACAGATGTTAAACTCCCTCTCCCTCATCCCTACAGAGCATTTTAATGTCTTTCAGCTTATTGAATTTTATTTTATGGCCCATGACTTTACGTTTATTTTCACTCCCTTCACTCTCATCAGTGTTGCAGGCAAATGTTTTCATTTTAAATTCTGCTAAACCCACTGTAGGCTACACTACCTGCCCAACACCAAACAACTGGCAAATAAAGATAACAACCAGCTGAACATTGTGGAACATTTGGCCCATAAAGAGACAGCTATTTCACTCAGGAGTTTGTGGAGGCCAAAAACAGAGCTGAAAGAGAATAGTGGACATTCATCTTGTGGTCACTTAACATACCTCCAAGTTAAAGCCAATGTAGCTCCATTTGCTAACACAATGACCATCATCTGGTAATCAATGTTTCAAGGGTTGTGAGGTTCAAATATTGTGCAAATTGCTGATTGAGTGCCTAAAAACACAACCCCTTCCCCTGGAATGACTCAGCGCCAGATCATTTCTTTGACTTTTTTTGCTAGTGCTGTAAAAAAAAAAGGGGGAAACAATATTTGATTTAGTTCTTTCATAGAGTTTCAACAGAATTAATATCACATTAAACATCTGCTCTGCAACATACTGCAGCGCAAGACTGCTGCTTTCGAAATTAATTAATTCTTAATGGAGAAGCATTTAACACCCAGGCGGATAATCTTGCACATGCAACTTTTTGTAGTATTTTACATTGTGAGATGACATCATTGGTGATGATTAATCCTTCTCTCTGTTTTCTCTGCACGTTCCAGGTGGTGATGGCTGTGGCTCAGCTGTATTTCCATCTAGCTCCCAAAGTGGAGGTTGGGGTGATCGCCAAGGCCCTGGTCCGTCTCCTGAGGAGCCACAGGTGAGCTATAATTTGAAATAAATGGTCTATTTTAATTGCTATACCATACAATTTGGGAGCAGCATATTCCAAAAGTTAATCATAGTGTAATTAAACCAGCACGAGCCACCCAGCCATGAGGAACAAAATACACAGTTGAATATGATAAGAGGAATCTACAATGACCATGAAGCTCAGCAAAGTGAAAACGGTATGAGAACAAAAAAAAGTGACAAGTGAGGGGAGTAAAATAAATCTGTTCGGCCCTGAAGCAGGAAGTGAAATTAAACAGGGAGCTGAGTGAGTCTGAGGTAAACATGAAGGCATAAACCATAAGGAGTGATGATGGCACATAGGTGGCCTCTCAGCTGTAAGTCCTGCAAACTGTCAGCGTCTTATTGAACAAGTGCACTTTTGGCTCAGAGTGTGCTGTAATGGGATCATCATTCAGGCGCGACCAAACAGCAGCGTCTCTCTATCGGGGATTTATCAGAAATCCATCGTACCGGACAATATGTTTCATTAGATTTTATTATACGTATGAAGTCTTGACATTGAAGATTAATGCCTGTATATTTAACAGCTACTAAAGTTATTCAAACCATTCTATTGGTGTTGTTTGTCTACTAAACAAACCCAAGGGCAGATGGCAGATGGCATCTGGTATGCATTAAAAGTCAATAGTTTAAAGTTCATTTTAGACTCAGGAAACTGCAACCATTTTTGTTTATGGCTTTTTCAGAATGTGTGTTGCTAAAGTAACAAATATTACTTTAACAATTGAATCTCAATCTACGGAAGAGGAAGAATCGAATAAAGATTTTTTTTAGATGTTCCAGACAACTTGGAACTCGAAGATTTCCAACCTAGTAAAAAAAAAAAAAAACACAGGATCAGTTGTGTTGTGTTGTAATTGCAATTAACAGATTTTAAAAAAGGATGCCGTTATAACTACATAATAACAACAATTTGTAAATAGTCTGAAGCTGTGGTTTATTAGATCTGTCCATAAGATGTTACACTAACACTGTAGCTGCTGCAACAATATATGACATAAATGTAATCTAGACATAAATACAGCAGCAACCTTGTTAATTGTACCAGACAATTATGGTTTATACATAACTCTATGTGACATTTTTGTTCTGTCTGTACTGATTGTAGGGTACTATCGTACACGGTTTTTTGTTTATCTTTGGCTTAATGCACCTGAAACGTTTGGAGATCTGAAATCGAAAATTCCAACCTCCGGGTTTCCTTAATCTCAGACTTATCAATTGCAGCTGAATGGTTAACATGAACTTTTTGCAAAGCCATTTCTCATAATGACCATGTGAATGATAAAACAAAATGCTCTGCTTGTTGCTTGAGAGCAGTCAGCTACATAAGTTAAGCCAGTTAGCTAACGAGCCATCAGAGTCGATTTTTAAAATGTGGAAAATGTTAAAGTTTCCATGAGTGGATTTTGATCATGCAAATACAAATTTTTAATTGTCATTGTCACAAGTGACTCCCAACTGCATCTGTGGGAGTTTAGCTGAATGATTTGTTGTTGCATGATCTTCTCTAAATTATGCTTCACATGTTCATACAAACATGACCACTTGAAGAGCCCTGGACCTTCAGTACGGCTCTGGAATGTCTCAGATAAGGGGATACTATGTTTCTATTGCCCTTTTACTTCATCAGTCTCTCCTGTTTCTGTCTCTTCCTCCAGTGAAGTCCAGTATGTCGTTCTTCAGAACGTAGCAACAATGACGATTAAGAGAAGGGTGAGCTACACCTGTGGTATCTTTGGGTTGTTTGTGTGTCATTTGAACTCACCGGATGAAGGAACTGCAGATTTACTGAGATTTGCTTCTCTCTTTCTATGTTTGTTAAACAGGGAATGTTTGAACCGTACCTAAAGAGTTTCTACATCCGCTCTACAGACCCAACACAGATTAAAGTCCTTAAGGTTCTTTTCTTTTCTCTTCTATTCTTGCTTGAGTCAGAATTGTGCTGCTATCCCTTTTCTTTTTAATCCCAACATCGGATCAACAGAAGAACATAAAGTATATCACCAGCACTTTTAGTCTATTCAAAGTCATCTTGAGTCATCAAAAGGCATAGACACATTTTACAAGTCTTTGCCACTGGTTTTAGTTCTGTAAGTAAATGACACCATGGGATAAATCTGTACAGTAATTACAGCAAATAGGTTTGCAATGTTCAAAAAGGTTCTTTTTTTTCTCCTTTGCAGCTGGAGGTTCTCACAAATCTGGCCAATGAGACAAACATTTCCACCATTCTGAGAGAGTTTCAGGTACAGTGAATCATCCTCTGAAGGGACGGTCAGCTTCCTTTGCTTACCTGTACTGAGTGAATATTTCTTTGTGGCAGACGTACATTAAAAGCATGGATAAAGACTTTGTGGCTGCAACGATCCAAGCCATCGGGCGCTGTGCCACTAACATCGGCGAGGTGAGGGACACGTGTCTGAACGGCCTGGTGCAGCTGCTGTCCAACCGAGACGGTGAGTCTTTCTGTGCCACCTTCTAGGTGATGCAAGTGATGCATATTGCAGTATGCAGTAGAGTCGGGTCTATGGGATCATTTCATCAAGCTTATTAATCTGCAAGAAGTAAGCAAGTTTAGTCACTTGATCTAGGATGAAGATGAACACGTTCAATGTTCACTAATTATTCATGACTCTTCGTCCTGTACAGAGTTGGTTGTAGCCGAATCGGTGGTGGTTATTAAGAAGCTGCTGCAAATGCAACCAGAGAAGCACAGTGACATCATAAAGCACATGGCCAAACTAACAGACAACATCCAGGTGAGAGCCTCCTTTAATGTCTGGCTTTAAAGGTTCTGGTTCCAGCAAAGGAAACAGAAGTTGTTCTTGGTTTGAAAAGATCATAGGTTGCTGTGTTAAAACAAGCTTGCCAACACAACCATGTAATGTAATTGTTCCAATGGTGTAATAGGTGCCGATGGCGCGGGCCAGTATCCTGTGGCTGATTGGAGAATACTGTGAGCATGTACCTAAAATTGCCCCGGATGTCTTGAGGAAGATGGCCAAATCCTTCACTAACGAAGAGGACATTGTCAAGCTACAAATCATCAATTTGGCTGCCAAGCTCTATCTCACCAACTCCAAACAGGTGTGAATGTGTTTCTAGTAGTATGTTAAACAAGACAAAAACGTGCCAACAATGTGTGCAATCTATAAAATACATCATCATATATGAGTTGATTCTACTTTGTATAATTAATCTGAAATGGTAACTCAGTAAGTACGACTTAACTCTTCAAATATATGTAGCGCGGTAGGTATTCTTGTTTATATTACACATATGAATTAATATATCCTTTTTCTCACAGACCAAACTGTTGACGCAGTACGTTCTCAACTTGGCAAAATATGACCAGAACTATGACATCCGTGATCGGGCGCGCTTCATTCGTCAGCTCATCGTTCCCACCGAGAAGAGTGGTGCTCTCAGCAAGTATGCTAAGAAACTGTTCCTCGCCCTCAAACCTGCACCAGTCCTCGAGTCTCCATTTAAAGGTACAGAATCCATTTTCATACTCCTGGGAGAGAGTTGAACGCAAACAAAGTCCGACTATAATTCTTGAGATAACCTGAAACAGGGATTACTCATGTATGTGCTCCAATCAGCTAGTAGGTTTTCATCTGGTTTATGATATTTTACAGTATTTTCAGTTTTGTAACACTTCCATAGTAATATAAAAATATAACATAAAACCCTTAATTTTCAAGATTAAGAAACTCTACTAAATGATTATACTAAATTAAGTGTATATTTAGACACTTCAGACATTGCCTGAGGATTTCCAAGTTTCCTTCAGGATCAAAGTAATCTTGCGATAGTAAATCCATGGGTACAACGCAAACAGGAACTGCTAATAGCTAATTTGGCTAATGAATGGTATCAGTTATAGGCCCACAAGTAAATGAGTATGATTATTCCCCCAATAATGGAATAACTAATCACCACTGTTGCTTTTTCTTGTTTTTTTCTAGATCGAGACCACTTCCAGTTGGGCTCATTGTCCCACTTGCTGAATGCCAAGGCTGGCGGCTACCAGGAGTTGCCTGACTGGCCCGAAGCTGCCCCAGACCCCTCCGTGCGCAACGTGGAGGTGAAGGATTCTGTGCGTGCAGTGGGAACAGTAACATACAGAGACACGGGGGCCCTCTGGGCTCTCCGGGGGCCCCAAAAGGTGGAGGGGAGCGAGGGTTGCTCCCACCCCAGAGCAGTGCCTCAGAGGGGCTGCACAGAGTCACTAGAGCCTCACATCCAATATCAAATTAACTCCAATATAACATTGATTCCTCTTTCACTAGCCATCTTTCATCCACTTACAACTCATTAGCATCAACAGCTCATCAGTAACATGCATCCCTTTTGGGCCTTCATCTACTTCCAAATAGATGCTGCTTAACCACCCCCTCCCTACATGGAGGAGAATGAGTCACAAAGGAGAAAAGAGGATTATAGTTTCTATTTAAAAACGTCTGATTCACTATGAAAACATGGTCACAGGTATTGAACTCCTCGCCCTCTCTGCTGCACTTGCTTCTGTTCGGCAGCAGCTCACTTGTCCCGTCTAGGTGATTTCTCACCGATGTTTGAGCCAATAACACATGCGATACAGAAGGGAACAATTTGTTTTCTCGACAAATCAGTATCAACAGCAGTCACCTCCTGTAATCTGTGCTTGAGGTTGACTTGAGGAGGGCAAAAACACCAATTTATATTTGTACAGATGCAGCTAATAGCTGATATCATGCATCAATGCATTTACCAATTATTCATCCATTTTAAAGGTATACTATTCAGGACTTTAGCTGAAAAAAACAAACTCAGTATTTTGTAGAGTCAGTAAAGACCCTCTTCTTCTTCTCCATCCCATTCACTCCATGTGCCATTGGTTCATAACCAGCAATGTGATTTAGATGAACATATAAAATCAAAACTTGAGCGTGTCACTTTTTTTGTGAAAATGAAGACTCAAAATCATCAAATTTTACATTTCAGGAGTGACCTCAAGACTTGATTTTGTTGTCCCATATTTGTTAATCATTGTGATTATGGTGTAGTTTGTTTTTAACTCACAGCTCAATGTTCCATACCCACTGTTAACTTGTCATATACTTGTGATGCAGATTTCAAGGTGAGGCCACAGATGCATTGAGTTTTATTTTGATTTTACTGCTGATGTACAAGAGACCATAGAGGAAGTTTAGCATGTTTTACCTAAATAATGTTGCGTTACTGTTTACTGTTTTCCAAAGCACTGAACCCCTACACTCCAGGCAGACATTTTTTTTCTAATGAGAGTTGAAACTTGCTTGAGATAGTCGATCCATCACTGTGGACAATGTGAAAATGCAGCGGTGAGCAGGCATTCTTTTGGGAACGCAAAGAAGCACCGCTATCTGATTGATATTCTGACAACAGACCTCATAACTACATTATGCCATACCCCAGTTCTACCGCTCTCATTGTGGTCTGGCAGCCATCAAATTACATTAGGCTCCCATGTCAACTGATAAAGGACTGCTCACGCATCAGCATTCAACAAACCCTTTCTACACCTGACTAGAGAAGCTGGGTTTTTTGTCTTTGCTTAGAGTTTTCAAACTGAAAAATATGGCAGCTATCCTCTAAATGATAAACCTCAATGAAAAGATGTTTTAGGCCTTTGCAATAACAAAAGTGTTACATGTTTATCATGATAACATTTAGTGTAGTTATAGATATTGGAGTAATGGTTTTGGAGAGGCGACACCGTATTAATTGATCCATGAATTGATATATTGAGGGACCAAATGAATACTGTAATGGATCAGTAGTTCTACCACAGGTTTGATTCCCACCAGGGACACGCCTCCCACCATAAGATGAAACGCCTGAAGCGACATAGAGTAAAAACTTGTGAGCACGAAAAATGAGAGCCTTGAAAAGCTAAAAGAAATGGATACACTGTTGAGTTTTAACGGTAAAAGTGCAAACTTGGGCAAAGACTAAACATCAACAATCCCAGGATCACTGTGTCTTGTACAATATGCATTTTTAAAAATATAATTAATAGTGTTAAATCCATTTCAATTCAACATTTAAACAGGAGACACACAGAATCATCTGATAGGGCTGTGGGATCTCAAGCACGTCTCAAATCTCTGCCAGTTGTTATTCAAAGTGATTTAAAAATGAATGAAAAAAATGTCTGGCTCGGAAGTTAGGAAATCAATGTTAAAACCTTTGCTTTGCTTTGAAAAAATGGTCAGCAATACACATTATACAATCTCCACAGACGGAGGAAGTCATACCCACCGGCGAGGGGCGGATCAGCTTACTAGGAGACTGGAGAGAGGTGCCACCCCGCCTCAGTTTGGGAGTGCAGTGGTGTTTTGTTTTCATGACTACTATCCCTTTCCTCTCAAAGTCTCTCTCTCTGTCATCATGTAACTGATGATGGTCAAGTTAAGATAAATGCATAGAGAAACAGCTGCCTTTCCAAGTGGTAATAGAGATTACCTAGAAGATACACAAATAATAATATATCCTCTTAAAAGACATTCGAGTTGTAGAATGAGAGTTGATGCTAAATCTTAAAGACTGGAAGACTGAAGTAGCAGCTGAAAGCAGTCAAGAGGATTAGGTATCTGAGCTGTTGACAAAACAATCTCCACTCAAGGTCCACTGACTCGCTTATTTACACTTACATTTTTACATATTAAGTGTTCAGAATAAGACATTTTGGATACTAAAGTGTATTTCTTATTTTTGGAAGTAAATATAAATGCAGGAATTTAGCATGCGATATGGTCAAAAGACCCAGAACAAGCAAGTAAGTGGACATTGTATTGGCAAGTGGTTAGTTTGTGGGCAACTGACTTCACCATTTCCTCTCCTGCACCTAATTGGTCTCACGTGAAATGTGTGACAGGGTTTGTGAATGTGTCACAAATGTTTCTAATACTAAGTGATTGAGATCTCTCCTGTTCCACCTCATTATAGTTCATATGAATCCATGCCTTGTCACTGATGAAGACTAAATGCATTTTCTGTGTTTGCTTGACGTATTAGTAGTGAATGTTAATGCTAACTTTTATTGATTTATTTAAGTATATATTTAAGTATATACAGTATGATTATGTTATATTGGAGTACATACCACAAAAAGGAAATCCCTAATAATTTAGCTAATTGCAAGATATTATGGTTAGTACTGTGATGAAATCTGGGGTTGAATTTGTCTCTGATATTAGAAACTGTTCTCACACTTCTTATTTTGTAGATCCAGACAAGTTCCTGTTCCTGTTTTTTCTTGCCAATTTTCTAAACAAAACCCCAACTTTCTCCTTCCTTATCTTATCTCCATTCCAATCTTTCTTTTCTACACCCACCAGGTTTTTACGCTGCTTGAAAGAGTCACAACATTAACGAGTGTGAGTCAGTTAGCGGCAAAGAGCCCACCTCCTTGAGCCTCAACCCATATAGTCGCATAACCCAGAGTGCTTTTTGAACCCCCCCCCCCCCCCCCCAAACCCCCCTGCCAAACATAGTTGCTGTTCTGTGCTTAGCTCAACCAAAGCTACCTGAAACACAGCCTCCTCTTTCTCGGCCTTTACCATTAAAGAAGTGATTCTTTAGCAGGACGTGCCGTCTTCTGACATGCCAAGATTCGTTAGCAGCCTTGTGGGTTTTAAATGGGGTTTGGAGCTGTCCACACTCATTAGCTGATGACTCTGGTTAATGAGTTTGGTCATAGAGAGTGCGAGACGGATCAGTCTTTTTGTTTTCTTGTGTGGGAGGATAGTCACCACTCCTCAAAGACATCACTTCTCTTAATGGAACTGCTCCCTGTATTTACAGAAAACCATTTTGCACCCGGTCATGAAGGCATCACCTGGTGCTAACATCTATCTGTGCCCAAAAATACATTAGTGTCTGCACTGATTTTGTTCTCTTGACTGTCAGATCTAAAAGCAGATATGACGGCTGGCTTCATTTGGCTGCATCTGCCCAGGCAGAGGCATTCATGGCCGTGCTACTGTAATCTGCCCACGTCTCTGCTTCTGTCTGAGGGGTTTGTCACGGAAAGCAGAGCCGACGGCTTACTGTTTGAACTCCGCTTCCTCTGCCAGGTGCCTGAATGGACCAAATGCAGCAGTCGAGAGAAGAGGAAGGAGAAGAAAGTGGAGAAGCCGTTCTACTCTGACTCGGAGGGCGAGTCTGGGCCCACGGAGTCAGCTGACAGCGGTAACTTTAGGGGGCTGTGTTGGTGCCATCACATTATTCTCTACTTTTTGTTTTTTTTTAATGGAATTGATTGACTATAAGAAGCATATATAATATCACCAGCCTTATTTTCTAATAAACACTGTTTTTTTTGCATCTATACTACAAAATGCATGCTTTTAGTATTATCTCGTACTACTTAGGTCATTTAGTAATTTGTTTGTGGGAAAGTCAGTGGCACTGCTTTATTTTTTATTGTAGCATTGTAAGTAAGTATTATTTAAAACTAAATAAACAAATCATTTGCTCCCAGCTGTTGTTTATTTCTGCATCTGTACAATATCCATATACTCAGAATATATGTCACTGGATATGGCCTATACTTTAAACAAATAGACTTTCCCTGTTGGCCTTGTTTTCTGTATAAAATAACTGACCTGCTCGCCCTCTTACCCCAACCTACCCGTTCTCCCCTTCAGAGTCGGACTCTGCCAGTGGCTCAGAAAGTGGCAGCGGCATCGAGGAGAGCAGGTCAGCATCAGAGAGTGAAGAGAGCGAGGAAGGCTCCGAGTCTGAGGAGGAGGAAGAAGAGGAAAAGGACAAGAAGATCAAGAAGGAATTGAAGAAACCAGTGCAAGAAAGTGAAAGGTAGAAAATTATGTCTTTATTAATGTGTGATGTTCCATTTTGTGCAAAAGTATATGAAATACGACTATAATTAAATTTTGCCATGTTTTCATAGTTCTATCATACAACAGAATCTGTATCTCCCATCTCTTTATAATACTAATAATCATAACACCAGGATCCTATGTGTCCCTATGGGACCTCTGAACTTTGCTTTGTTTTCCAGCGAGCAGAGCAGTGACGAAGAAGAGGGAAAGATCGAGAGGAAGAGTAAACAACGTAAGAGCGACTCAGAGTCTGAATCTGACGAGGACGAGGAGAGTGAGTCTGAAAGCAGTCAATCCGAGTCTGAAGACTCGGAGTCTGAGGTGGAAGTCAAAAAGAAAAAAAAGGTATCAAGAATGATTTAGGACAGTATCAAAAGTAATAAAACACCATCAAATAATTCACACATTGACTTATGGATCAAACATTCCTGCACTTAGACTTCACACAGTAACATGAAAATCTTCATGAGTTCATGTCACTTTTCTTTCTTCTCCATCCAGGCGGCTGAATCTAAACCTCCTCCTAAGCCTGTCAAGAAAGACACCAAGAAAGAAAAGAAAGAAATGTCTTTGCTCGACCTTGACGACTGTGAGTTTATTTACTCTATGAGGGAGAATACAAAAATACTGAGTCACTTCAGTGAAGCAAAGGCTGTGGGCAAGGTTGTTGCTAACCCTGTGAATGTTTCACAAAATCACAGTTGGTACAATTGACAGTTCTATTATCTCTTGTGGGTTTCAAATTGGTACAACAGTCTATCACAGGGCTGACATGTAGAGACAGACCACCATTCACACTCACATTCACACCTATGGGACATTTAGAGTCATCGATGAACATATCCCCATCCTGCATGTCTTTGGACTGTGGGAGGAAGCCGGAGAACCCAAATAGATAGATAAGGTCAGGTGTAAATTTGGGGACATCTCGTTGAACGCGTTTCTTGCCCGTCTCTTTTCCAGTCGAACCCGCTCCCTCTCCTCAAGTCACGCCGGTCAACACCTTCCTGTCTAGCAGCCTCGTGACTGACCTGGAGGGATTGTCTTTGTCTGACGCCGTGCTCTCGCCAGCAGTAAGTTCATAACGTCTCTCTCATCTTCCTGGTTAGTTTCTAACTCTATTAGACAAACTGATGATACCTGGTGTTTCAGGCAGACATGGAAGTCATTTGATACTGTAGTCTATCTCTCCTGCCTCCTCCAGTATTAGCAATACTTAACGATAAGTCATATTGGGGCAATACATGATTTGAACATTTTACGTGAGGGCCCGCCCTGGATGAACAATATGAAATATTTTGTACGTTAACGGGCAGAAAATCCTCATCTAACTTGGATCTTCCAGATAGTTCAAATAAAAAAATTAAAAAAATAATAATGTATGCCAATCTACAGTACATTAGGCAATCTCCCTATTGTATCCATCTTACTGTTAATAGGGTTCCTATTTTATATCTTGAGTGTATTAATATCAATGTTTATTCTATGTATTCTATAAATTCATTTGTACCTCTGATTAGATGCTGAATTTCATTCTGTTGTTTCAGTGCTTGTACTCTGTGCATTGATAATGAAGTTGAATCTGATCAAATTTTACACATAATTTTACACACATTGACACATTTGTCCAAATAATACCCCTTAACTCTTGCTCCCATTTCCAAGTCACTGTATTGGTGACTCGTCAGAAATAATGCCACTATGGAACTGAAGGTCTTGACTTGAACACATTAGAAACTCATACAAGATCAGAAACCACGTCCAGCAACAAATGGTAGAAAGAATGGGCATATTAAACAATTAAGTTTTGTACTTTACTGCCCATAACATATAAACAGTTGTAACTGTCAGTCACTCACCCATACACAAATATATTGTCACCACTCATAGTGGCTTTTAAATAAATATTTGAACTAAAGGCTCAGTGATGATTCAAAGAGTTGTTTTGAATTTCTGTGATCCTCAAGAAAATTCTTAGTGTTACAGCCATTGTTTGTAATCATTTTACATTTGTAAGGGTCTGGGAGCATCTCACACACACCTCACCACTCAACAACAAAGTCAAAGAAAACGCTTCCTAAAAAACAATGTACCCATCAGTGCCTCTCTGTAAACAGTTTCCTTTATAAATAGTGAAAAATGTACAAATGAAGCTTACATGCTAAGTGATACCAACCCTTTCTTCATCTCCTCCTGTGCCTGCAGAGCATCTCTCCCTCCAGTGCACTGAAGAGCTACGAGATGCTGCACAGGATCACGGGGGAGGGTCTGTCAGTGGAGTACTGCTTCAGTCGACAACCATTCAGCCCAGACGCCAACATGGTGGCGGTGCAGATGCAGTTCACCAACAATGCCACCTCAGACACTAAGAACCTGCACATAGAGGACGTGAAGCTCCAGTCTGGGATGAGGGTCAAAGAGTTTCCAGAGATTGGTTAGTGACAGTTTGGTGGGGCCCGACGGGGATGCAAGTTCTTGTTGGATCCAAATAGGACACCGATTTTCCTTTTGCTTCTATTAAAAACAAACAAACCTGGGAGCAGCCCCAGTGACTGTAGTGTTGCGTATACTTCCTACTTCTCAGTAAGAAAAATGACCGGTGAAATAAACAATACGCAGATGATGTCCTGTTCTCCGAACCTCACTAATAGTGGGAATAAAAATATATAGGTTACGGATCATGCTAGAGAAAAGACTAGGAGTCATCAGAAACAGAAATATTTTCTTTGGAATAAAAAAAAGATTAAATAAAATTGTCTTATGATATATATTCCTATTTGTCATGTTAGAGCTGCCTGTGCATTGCTTTCAACTGCACAGTCAAAAAAATTGGGAGTTTTTTCGTATCCAGTGAAGAACACATGTTTCATCTCAGATCAAATACCGACTGGAGGTTTAGGTTTTATTTGTGATTGTGCCTTTTTGTTCTTGTGCGTTGACAGAGCTGCTGCCAGCAGGTGAGACAGCCACAGTTGTGATGGGCATCGATTTCTGTGACTCAACACAAGCGGCAAACTTCCAGCTGTGGTGAGATGGATTCTGATGTTTTGATGTGTAGACTTCCTGTGTTTCAACACCGTCCTCCTATACTGTGTGAAGACAGACGCCAAGCTGAGTCCACTGAGTTTGAAACTATTGGAATTGTTAAGTCTGCATGAGTCTGCGAGTGAAATAATGTTTTAAAAATATCCCAATTATGTATTGTGCACAGCACAGAGGAGTACTGAGCGGTGATGTTTAGATCACAGAGGCTTTGTCCTTTTTAGAAAAATAATCTTCATTTCTTTAACTGTTGATTCTCTTCATTTTCAGCACTCACACCAGGAAATTCTTTGTGTCGATTCAGCCTCCGGTTGGGGAGTTGATGAGGCCCGTCTTCCTGACCGAGAATGAGTTTAAAAAGGAGCAAGGTGAGTGATAAAAGGAAATGCAGGGGTGTAATGTAAAGTAATTTCGCATATTTCCTTTCTTATTACTGCTTCTACTTATCTATTTGTTTGTTTATTTTTCAAAACTTTATTTTCATTCATATTTCCAAGCAAAAACAATGGGTTGACATGGGCAACGAAAATTAGGGTTTAAGTTTTAGGCACATATGTAGTCACACCAGTATTTTACATATCGATCAAATCGTATGGTTAAAGACAATTTAATTAGGGATTAATCTGCTGTAAATGTAATTTCTCGATAACAGGCTTTGGAGTGTCATGATTTGTTTCAGGAAATCATATATTTAGTCAAATTCAAATAGATGCTCCAGAAAGAAAAGGGAACCTGCAGCAGCTTATTGATCAAAGTCGGTCTGATGTGCACATTCAATAAGTAGGAACATTGATAAAACTTACTGTAATGAGTTAAAATGCAGAGGAAACATCTTTAAAACTGCTAAATAAAATGTGCATTGCATTTAAAGTAGGAGAGAATACAATAAGCATAATATTTTTCTCATCATCGGGATTTGTTAAAATATTTTTGTCCCTGTGTATCAGCTGTGGACAGATTTTGTGTCAAGTCACTAAAAAAACACCTTTAATTAGACAGGTGACCATTAGTAGTGCATAATGTGTTAGCATCTGGTCATGTTTTTTAAATTTGTATTATTGTATCGTTTTACAGTACATACATGTGAATAATCACAGTATTACATGACGTTCCTTTATTTCAAACTGTTTGCTGCACAATAGTTTCATCAGTGCAGGAAACTAGGGGTCCGTCTTAATACCCACACTTATTTGTGATTACGAGTAGTCGAGTGCCTGCTGGTGTGAGATATTCCCAATAACATTCTGTTGAGGTTCATCATGCTTCACTAGAACACCCTTCATTAATAAAGGCTAGGCTCACATCTTTATTGTGTTATTTCAATTCCATATAATGAACAATTATATAGAATGAAACATACACTATTACAGATGATTGTAAAAACATATATATATAAATAAATAAAATACTTAAGACATTTCCATCTCTACTGTACATAACAGACAGCAAACATTTTATTTTTATGTTTTATATTATTTTTATGAATTAACATATTTCCCCATTAATAATAAGATATGATATGCATGCTTGTTGATGTGTCCGCTATACATTATGATATCCTTATCACTTCAATGAAGAAGAATATATGTTTTATATTAAATGATAACCATCTGTTTATAGGTTTTGGACACAAATAATATTAAGCTGAATCCACATCATTAACTTCAACGTCTTCGTGTCTGTTTGTTGTTGTCGATCATAAAACTAGCTTATCAGCGCATAACCACCAACACCTGGACGTGGGACAAACTTGTCTACCACTGATGTGTAAAAGAGTGTTGGTTTTGGGCCAGATCCTAAGTGTTTACTGATTACTTCAAATACATAAGCCAGGTTTTTCAATTCCAATATGAGCAAAGTGTTTGGTAGTGCAGCTACAGACAGTTACCAGCATGCTTCTGTTGTTTGGTGGTCATTTCCCATCCTGACTAACACTGAGCGAGTTTTGAGCTCCAACAAACCCGTAGTGACTCTTTAAACATGTGTCATATCCACGGTTCCTCCCTCTTCGTACTGTCCCCAATAGAGAAGCTATTACTAGGTAAGTTGATAGATTTGTTTTCCCCAGCCATCTCCGTGCCCACCTGCCTTTTAGTCAACCTCACACAGACCCCCACTCCCCTCAACCTCCTTCTCCCGAGCTCCTCCCTCCTCTAACTCCTCCGGCTGACTCCCCCTCCTGCCCCCTGCCTAATCAACAATTAACTGCATCTTCAGGTCTGTAGCTGCAGACAGACTCACCTGCACTAACCTGCATCTTATTAAAGGGGCTCACACCCTGCTTCACCGGGAATGACTGGAAATGCTCATCCACTGATCTCGATTCACTCTTCAAGCACCTTGTGGACAAAACATAACAATAATAATGACATCTGGCTCGTTCATATTTCTGTTTCCTGAGCTTTCAAGCTGCTGATGACTGACCATGTTGGGAAGTGTTGCAATGTCACAATGCAGGTTGAAAGACATCTTGACACCTAAAATCAGTCTATATTGTGCAGAAGAGTGAGATATTATTTTTAGACGCCTTTGCTTAACAATTATATTCCCTAGAGATTTTAATTTTCAGATTATATTCTGATTAATTAATTAATTAATTATTATGTCCAGTGTTTTCCAGTCTTTTTGGCTCAGGACCAGTTAAAGGGCCAGTGTGTAGGAGTAAGGGGGGCCGTATTGGCAGAAATGGAATATAATATTGATTATTTTTATTTCTTTTTGTAATCACCTAAAAATAAGAATCACTTTTGTAGGTTTAGAATGAGCCGTTTATACCTACATATACCTCTTTATAAAAAAAAAGAAAATAATAATCACGTTTTGTTTCCTACACTGTGTATTTGTCTTGTGATGATTCGGAAGTTGTGGTTTAATCTATAAAATGGGAGAAAATGGAAATAATTGCTCATCACAGCCATTAATAATTGCTTGTCACAGCCATTATCAACAATCCAAAAATCTATTCAAATTTTACAATATCAAGCAATTTAAAAAAACATTAAAGAAGCTGGAACCAGCAAATGTTTTTGCATTTTTGGTTGATACATGACTGAAACCATTATTAGGTTAACTACGTTTTTGATTAATTTTCTGTC
The DNA here is from genome assembly GCA_029853015.1 of Chelidonichthys spinosus. Classification (NCBI taxonomy): domain Eukaryota; kingdom Metazoa; phylum Chordata; class Actinopteri; order Perciformes; family Triglidae; genus Chelidonichthys; species Chelidonichthys spinosus. Next base: position 14,940,026 of record CM056825.1, on the reverse strand, counting down.
AAGAGATTAATGGTTTCAGCTCTCATTTGAATGCTGTCGAAACAACAATTATGTGTAATCAAGACTTTCAACTGGATGTCTTTTGACCTGCAAAGTGTTAGTGCTGTGGAACAAAATGTCTTATTTTCCGACTAAATTGAAACCTCATTAACAAATTTTCTTATTTATTGTTTGAAATCATGAAGGAAGGAAACTGAGTCCCTCCTCTACTGTGTTCAGTGGGAAGCACCTGTGCATTCCAGTTGAAGCCTCAGTAGCATTTTGGAAGCACTTATGTGTGGAAATCACTGTAGTGTTAGCCCTATATACAGTATTTCTATATAATACTGTAGTATATGTCTGTAGCTGGCAGATATCCGAAACAATTATCTATTTTATTTGACTTCTTACATAAAACAGCACAGTATTGAGTCCCCACACTAATACTGTACAAGCAGCACCTTATTATTATGTATCGCTGTGTTATTAATAACTGCTTCGCATTTTATGCTGCTTGGAGAGAGAAAATGAGCTACAACCTAGCTGCTTTCCCAGTGTTATCAGTGCTCTACTCACTCTTCTGCAGGTCAGCTGATGGGTATGAACGAGATCACGGAGAAGCTAACCCTGGACGCAAAATGCCGGAATGAACACGCCATCGTCCAGAGGGTGACCACCGCCGCCAACCTCAGCAGAGTCCCCTGTGGTTCAGATAAAGAGTGCAGGTGAGAAGATGAACGGAACCTCCTCCTGTCAGAGATCCTTTTCATGTTCAGACATTTCAGGAATTACTAGTAATCATATACAGTATATAGCAATCATGCTATCAAAAGCTTGTATGTCTGCTCCACCTCTATGGTGGAGTAGCATATACAGGGTCACCCATAAAGTTAAGTAATTGGGACACATAATGTCATCATTGCACCTGGTCAAAAGTGATTACTGATGCATTTAAATAGGAATAAACAGGATTGTGTCTGAAAACAAAATATTCAAACTTTATAGGCAACAGTGTATAATAATACAAATGGTACACTGTCAGTGACTGGAACAAATTTCACTTTTAAAGGGAAGGAGGCCGGGTTGGTTGTTTCCTTTCAATTTACAACGTTAACCACGTGTTGTCTGCAGCTGTGGCGCAAAGGGAGAGCGAGTCGTCCTGGAGATCGCTGTTCGAATCCCGACTTCCACATGCCAAAGTGTACTTTGACAAAATACTGAACCCCAAATTTTCCCCGGCGTGTGCCATCAATGTGTGAATTAGTGTTTATGTTCAATTCCTGATGTGCATCTCTTCTGCCATCTGTGTGTGAGTGTAGCCTGAATAAAGCGTCCTGAGTAGTCAAGAAAAGTGCAGGTCCATTTGTACACTGTTTTTATTGTGCATTATTGTCGACAAACCTGCTGATTGACACTCATGTGTCCCTCCTTTATTCTGTTGCTTCATCTTTACTTCTGATCTTTGCTGCTTTGACCTCAGTCCTCCTGTTCCTCCTCCTGCTCATCCTGTCCACAGGTTCGCATCCAGGACGGTGACCAGCGGCAGCCTGGTGTTGGTCTCCGTGGTGACCAAAGAGGAAGGAGCCGCCCAGCTGACGGTCAACTGTGAGAAAATGGTGATCGGCACGATGCTGGTGAAGGACATCCTTCTGGCTCTGACCCAGTGATGTGACCTTTTGTCCTCTGCCCCCTCACCCTAGCATACCTCTCACATATCGTCCATCACACGTGTAGCATCTCCTCCGTTCTCCTGTTAGCAGCGTCGCCGAGGGCGTTTTCAGAACTCCAGATTGTGGTTTTGATCAAGAGCCCTCTACATTCAGAAACTACTCCTATATTAACTGAATGCCACAGCTGTATGTGATGTTTACGACAATCAGACATGACCTGATATGAAATCCCTCTCTTACTTTAAAGTTTTCTTACATGTCGTTATACAAAAATACTTATTTTGGAATGTATTTTCCTTCCCACAAAGAGCCAGTTGAACTCCCATTCCTGAGTCAACTAAAAAAATGATTCATGCATCTTTTAAAACTTAAATGTACTTAAAATGGAAAATAACTCCCACCTACACACCTGGGTGTGAACTTATCATGCAGAATTTGCTCGCTGAATGAACAGGAGGTGAGCTTTTGGGTTCAAGTATAGAAAATGTATGAATGCTGTTTTGGAAGTTTTGTCTTTGGAATAAGTAAGAAGATCCCAATCCAGGAGGAAGATAAAGCAGGCCATTCACATCCAATGCAACCCCCCAAAATATGAACATCTGTAAAGATGTGACCTTACGTTGATACTTACGTCATGTGATAACAACTCTATCTGCTAGGGAAGGCCTTGAGATGCAGTTTAACGTTTCGCAAACACAAAGTTCGTGAACCTTGTGTTAGGAATGTTTTCATAAAAATAGAGGTATTTCTCTAAATCTACTCTAACGCAATCCAGTTTCACCCATAAAATTGTTTATTTTCTTTAGATATAAGCTGCCCAATTAAGTTATTCTTATTGTTTTCAATGTGGAAGCCGAAGTTTGTCACACTTTTAGCTTGCTAATAGCCATCAGACTAATTAAACAGGTAGATAATATAAGTAATAGTTTATATACTGTATACGTTTCCCCAAAATACATCGCCACGATAAAACACAAACTGTAAGATCAGCATAATCAATTCCCGTCATTACTTGAATGTAGAATGAAGGCTCCACTGAGAGAAGGACTACCTATAACTGATTAATTCCATTTTGGCACTTGTTCTTAGTCGATAACTCAACTGCTCTTTGCAATAAATACAGATTTTCATCTCAAATTCTATGATTTTAAGCATCACTGTCATAGGGCACATAGCATATTCATTAAAATAAGTGGGGCATTTATAAAAACTGAAGATGTATAAATGTTAATGTATGTATTACAACATATTGTAATACAGTACTACTATAAGGATGGTGTGCTGCGTGTGTGTGTGTGTGTGTGTGCATTTAGCTGTTTTTAAAATTACTCAAAATGACACTTGAAATCATAATGAAACACATTATAATAACCAACAAGTAGGAAATATTTTGTCTTTGATCAATTTGACCGACAAACCTCTTTCTCACACATTTCTGCTTTAAATGTTATTTATCGCAACATTTTAAATATTACTGAAACAAGTAACATTAGTCACCAAATTCTATGTGGCTTCAAATCTGTTATTGAACAATCTGCTACTTATTTTCTTAACACATGTTCATTGTTTGCCCATGAAATGTGATAAAATATGAGTTCCCATCTTCTTGGTTGCAAAATGTTCAGTTTAATTCCAAAAGGGAATTTAAAAAAATGTATTCAAATTGAAACCAGCAGTTATATTTTTGCTTTAAAGATTGATTAGATTATCAAACAACAGATTATGAAAATAGCTGATTTGTTTTCTGTCGATCGTTTATGTTTTAACAAATTCTCAATTGACACTTTGCCTTGAAACTATTTTTAAATGAATAGTTCAACTTTTTGGGAAATATTCGCTGTCTTGTCGAGAGCTAGACAAAGAAAAACGACGACACATCGTCATGTTTGTACTGTGCAAACATCTGTTCAGCTTAGAACAGCTAGCATCCCAGTTAGCTCTTCCCAAAACGAACAAGATGGCACTATTTGCAATTTTTTAAACTTAAAGGCACATTGAGTAAGATTTGTTGCTTGCTATTTGAAAACACAACATTCAACATTGGCCGCTCCCTCAACGAGTTCTATGCTCCATTAAACAAACACGTCTTGATTCGTCATATTTAGAGGTGATGCTATAGATTTTTCTTTTGGACAGAACGAGGCTAACGGTTTGCTTTTCTGGCTCTGTGCTAAGCGAACAGGCTATGCTAGCTACATACTATACAGACATAAAAAGGTATCACTCTTCTCATCCAACTTTCAGCTAGACATTCTATTTCATTCCTATTAATTGAGGATAAATGTAGCCTTCCCTGCACAAACACGTTCTGTCAGCATATCTTATATTTACTACAGTGAACAAGCTTTCACTAAAATCTGATTTCCATTTGACTCTGTATAGCTGAGCGTTTAGTTTATGAGACTTAGCCTAATTAGAATACCAGTAGATTATAATTGAAATGGTGCTCATGATATCACCAAACACTTTTAAATGGAGTGTTACCCTGTCATTTGTCAGGCGAGACTGTTTTCATGCCTTTTGTTTGGATTTCAGGTCAGAGGTCATGTGGCTTCTCTTTTGTTATGGACCCTCAGTTGTCCGGCTGCATGTTTCTTGTCTTTTTAACACAATATCTGCCTATTTATTTATTGTTTTCTTTACTGTTGGAAATTGTGTTTTACCAGAATATATTACAGTCAAACTTCAGCCCTTGTCATAGAAAAGTAAGCGGCAGCAGTCGATGGTTTTATTTTGGCCTTTTTTTTCTACATGATACATAGTTTAACTTTAAACCACTCAGAACTGACATTTCCAGCCACTCCATCACAGTCATGGTGAAGAATGTAAAGAGTTAGAAATTCTACTTTTAATGTAAAGTTGCACCGAGAAATAGACTGCTTTCACAGAAACAGTTGCATAAAATTATTTACTTCATGTTTGGTCATTAGTTTTTATCGTCATCGGCTTTCAAATATCCAAAGTGTGTTTTATTCATACTCTGTGTGTGGTTGTGAAATGTGGTCCTGAAGTATTACAAGTTTATTTATTATACAAATAAAAAAATACAGATACATTCTCATGTGTCTCATGTATTTTCTCAAATGATACCCTGTAATACATTCATTCAGAGTTTGTGATATTTGCTTGGACATGTGGATGCTTTCAGAAATTTCAGGGACCATCCTCATTTTCTGGTGCTTTCAAGAGTGGTGAAAAGTTTATTTTAAACTAACTCGCTACATTTCCTCAAGGACCTTACTTTTATTTTTCAACCTTATTTGCCTACTGCGGCTGTAATCTAGTTGCTCTGGGCAACGGTCTGCTGTCAATTTGTTTAAGATGCAAAAACAAGCACTTTTATCAGATGTATTTATTTACAGTGAGTTACATTACAGGCCGTTAAGCAGAATTCTCCCTCAAAAATGGACAAATATTAAAAATGCTGTCCCTTAACAAAAAACATGGGAAAATAGGGTCCAGTTTGAAAAATACCTAAATTACACTTTAAGTACAATACATTTTTATATTTTATGCCATTGTATACTTCGGCTTCACTACATTTCAGAGGGAAATGCCGTCCCTTTTGCTCCACTGCAGTTGTATTCAGATTGTATTTAAACAGAACATAAAAGCTTTTGCTAAACATTAAACCAGTGATTTCTAACATAAACAAAGTAGTTCAAACTCAACCAGTTGCAACAGTAAAATGCAGTTTAAAGGTTCAAAGTCGAATCATGTAATTAGATAAAAATCTATAAACTGCAATAATCAGTAACAGATGACATTTTACTGCAGAACTCTAACTCTCTATACTTTTAGCAGATTTGCTGATACTAATACTTTTACTTGGAAATTTTTTAATGCAAGAATTTTAGTAGTAAAGTGTTTTCATATTGTATTGGTACTTGTACTTAAGTGAAGGAACTAAATGCCTTCACCACCACTATCTGTAAAACATACACAACTGAGATGAAAAATAGTGCTGTTTATTTAAACAATAAAATCAGTCACAAGACAGCTTTATAGATTCACCGATGAGAATATGAGCCCATCAACAATATGACCACTCTGAAATGAAGGTCTGCACATGTTCGGGTCCTTTTCACAAACATTATGATCTTTGGTTTTCCACAGGAATGCTGAACTGGTGTGGTGCAGGTTGTACAGGAAAATGCACATATATACACGTTTTGGAGTTTAAAGAAATTACACTTATTATAACATAGTAAACTAGGAATTAAGGCCAATGTGGAATGTGCAGTGTATTAGCTTTTCAGACATGAATAGATACAACTATTTTAAAATGACAAACCCTCGCAACCCAATTCACAATAGCCCTTATCATGAGAGCCAATTCGAGCGTAAACATTTTTGACCATTTTTACTTCCATTTCCACATCACCTTATGTGTAAACGATGCATTTTGAAGAAATAAATGTTTGATAAATCACACCTTTGTTGTTGCATGTTAATGAAAACATAAAAACATAAATACTTTTTAACATAAATTAGAGTTAATGCATTTACGAGGAGTGAACAGACTCCTCAACAGTTACAACAAACGTCAGTGATGGCTAGCCTTTCCTAAGATTATCACATTCACTGTTATAAGTAGGCTAAAGTACAAACATTCAGGCTCCCTCATATGGCTCAAAGATGTACTGCAGATATAATTATTATTATTTCAGAAATAATACAAATTTCTTTGGTGACCCATATAAAATCACCCACCTGTGGGGCTCGACCGAAACTTGGTAATGACTGAGTATAGAGACTGGCAAACTTTCTAAAGGAGTCCATCTTTCTATGATTCACATCTGGTAAGAATGTCAATTCCTCACAAGCTCACAATGTTGACATTATCGTACACCAGCACTTCTTTTTCTCTTCACTCACTTTCCTGAATAACAATTCTTCGAAGGTAGAGACGTCCCGACGTCTTTTCCCCATATCTGTAATTGTTGGCATTTTAAGGAAGGCACCATAAAAAGGCACAGAGAAATGACAGAAGGCACAGGATTCAAGCGTCCTCTGGGAGCAGAAAAGGAAGATAAACCATCAGAACAAAAACAGTCATCCTCCAGTCTGCTTCCATAAGGACATTATGAGGATGTTTTGTAATAATTCATAAAAAATAATGTTATCCTGAGCGATCAGGTGAGCTCAGTCTGCCTGGTTTGTGGAAGCAGAAGAGCCACCAGTCCTCCGGTCAGCAGCAGAGCCGACACTAGCAGGATTGGTACGGCACAGTTTGTGTCCACCAACTTTCCAAAAGCTATGTTACCCATGATGGCTGCCACTCTACCCACTCCTGTGAAGAACCCAACAGCAGAGGACCTGAGGGACAGAAGGAAGAAGAGAAACACCAGGACACATGAACAGCTGTTGTAGTTACGAACAGTTCTAATTCATATCTGTGTAACCTCACACTTTCCCAAAATTGTGAAGATTCCTGCTGATTTACTTTGACAGTTTAGTTGCAAGGTTTTCTGTCCAGTTTTTCCCCGTTGTTTAAAAATACAGCTAATAGTAATAAGTATGATATTTAAATGTAAAGCTGAATAAAGAAAACAGATTAAACTTGTTTAGATTAGATCATAGGTGAAACAGTACAAATTAAATATAATATGTAATATCATTAATCAGAGTTGAGTTGAAGGACTATAAGTAAAACCAAAAGCTTGGAAACATTTAACTGAATGGTGTGGCTTCTGATAAGTTATGTTCTGCTGAAAACATGAATTATAAGTTCACCCATTTAAAGTATTTCTTTTTTTTTTAGGTCTAAAGAGTTGAAAGTATCCAGCATGTAAAAAAAGCTGAAGTGTGAGAAAATACTTGTATTTTTATAGAAATGATCCAAGTTAAAAAGAAACATAACTCGGTAATTAAAAATCCAAATTGACAGAGAAATCTAAAGCGGCATGCTTAAGAACAGTTACCGTAGCTGGGTCGGGTACATCTCTGTTCCCAGCACATCAAGGGCGTTCCAGGTAATCACAGACACGCCGCTGAAGACGCAGGACAGAATCAGACTCTGAACTTTGGTCTTGACCACATAGATGAAGAAGACAGTCAGACTGGACAACAGCAGGCTGCAGGCTAGAGACGCACCAAAGAAAGGTTGAGAGATTTAGGGTAAGTGCATACGTGACGACAACAAGGAGATTATTATTATTATGAGATAGTCTCAGGTTTATACTGAGAGACTCACTCAGTAGAGTCTTCCCTCCAATGCTGTCCATCATTAGTATGGTGATTATGTTTCCCGGTAAGTTTGATGAAGCAGTGATGAAGGTCTCCATATACACTGTGAGGTGAGGAAGATATAGGACGGTTAAGAAGAAACATCCATTCATCAGTTTTCTTTACCAGATTATTCTGTTTCTGGGTTGAGGGGGGCTGGAGCCTATCCCAGCATGCAGTAGGGTGGGCCTAAATGGGTAATGTTTTATTTTACAGGCCTGTAATTCTCCTGGAAAGAACTGTATAAATTGAAACTATTCATAAATAAAAGAAAAGAAAAGCTAGATTTGAACCTATTCATTTTTTAAGCTTCATTTTCCATGGTTAGCGTCCATGTTAACAAACAGTTAATTGGAATTCATAAAATAATTTATTGGCATTAAATGGAAGTGTAGCCACTGAAAAGTGAAGTGACACTATTTTCTCTATAATTAGAATACAATTAAAAAGTTCCATGAAACATTTCCAAAAAACACTGAAACGGAAAACATTCAAATCTAGAGGCAATTTAGAGTCTCCAATTGACTGGAAACACAATATACTTTAACAAAAATGTTGCTGGAGCTTTCTTTGGGGATTATTCTGATCCTTTCTTCCAAAGAGTCAGAACTGAATTTCAAATTCAAGTCTTGCAAAAGGATGACAAAATGTGACAAACAAGTGAAGTGACCTAAAAAAAAAAAAAATCCTCTGTCTTTTCATTTTTAATATTTTAGACACTCTTAATATTATCAATACCTCTGGCTGAGCTATAGATGTATGCTTCATGTACAGTTCTTTGTTTTCTGACTGCAATAAAAACTGCTTGAATTCTTTGTCATCCCAGATACACACCTGCTGTCTTGACCGGGTAGCAGCTTTGGTTGCGGATTGGAGAGGGGAGGGACACGTTGGCACAGGGAGCACCGCCTTCCTCGATTCTCTCAAAGAGCTCCGGGAACCACATCCACAGCCCGTAGTAACTACACACACACACACACACACACACACACACACACACACACACACACACACACACACACACACACACACACACACACACACACACACACACACACACACACACACACACACACACACACACACACACACACACAAAAGGAGTCCTACAATGAGACTGCAGTAGTTTTGTATGTATGAAGCATCACAGAGAAATTGGTCATGTTAAACATCTTTTTTAGCGTCTTTTGCAGGTATCATGATTTCATGTTGTTGAAGATGACTTATTCACAATGGTTACCTCTCGCTGCCTAAAGTAGATTTATTATATCAGCAATGTTAAAACACACGTGATGAATAAAAGCCCTGGACTAACACAATTCTGACAACATATATATATATATATATATAAAGGAGAAGTCCACTTTCACTGCAGATGCTCTCTTAAGATTGGATTTCTTACCCGAAGGAGATGCAGTAGAAGATGATTGCCAGAACGATGCTCCTGGGTTTGAGTGAACCATTAAACATCTGTTTAATGGGCATGAAGGCCTGCAAGTAAAAAAAAATACATTCTTTTAGATGACAGTGACAAATAGCAATAATGAAGGAAATAACAAGTAAAAGTTACAGTTTTGCTGCTTTTCTTTTCTCTATGAAAGCAAAGCTAATATATTTGCGTATGGACTGCAAAACAATGATTTTACAAAAAAAAACAAACAAACAAACTATTAAGTGATTAATAAGAAAATAATGAATATACTGTACAGTTATTATGTTGCGTCTGTAAGCACCTAGGTCCTGAGAAACATCATCTCATTTCATGGTGTACCATGTAAATAGATGGAATGACAAATAAAATCTGACCCAACAATGCAAATAACAGTGAGCTGAAACTCTAAACCTGGGTCCAGGCAATGTAACACACAGCCAGCTGTGCCCTGCAGGACCGATGGACACCAGGTTCTACAAGGACACATACTGAACAGTGATGGAGCCTGTGGGTTGATGTTGAAGACAGGCATGTCACTTCAATATACACAGCAGAATCTGAAAATGTGTTTTTTACACAGTTCTGCAGCAGCCTGACTCAGACAACCTCTGAACCATCTCTGGGGATGTCAAGTTTGTGACATTACCTTTTTCAAAATACAGGCAAGTCTCTCTCTGCGTGAGCCCCAGACTCTGTTCTCCTGCTTTTCCCCTTTTTGCTGGGCGCTGGTGCACAAACCAAATTCCTTCAAAAGAATACAAAATAAGAGTCTTTACACAGACGGTAGATTATTATACTGTAGACTGAAGGAAGGAATGTCACATTTGTCCACCAAACTCGGACACTGAGTCCTAAAAGCATAAGAATATAATTTCAGTCATACCGGTAAATCCTTTCCCCTTCTCCACATGTTCAGCGCAAACATCTGTTGGAAGACATGGATTGCCTCTTTCTCCCGTCCAGCCTGGCAAAGACAGGATGAATATCTCAAGGACAGCTCACTAGAAAATAGAAGGCCACAAACACAAGTCCGGTCTCATACCTCCATGAGGAACTTGGGGCTTTCAGGCATTAGCAGCTTGAAGACGAGGGCTGAGGTGAGGCTGGGAACAGAGCAGAGCACCACAAACAGTCTCCAGCTCTGGAAGTCCAGTGTTCCCAGTGAAAAATGTACCCAGGTTCTTGGAATCACCAGCCAGGCCAGCCCTGCAGACACATCTGTCAATGTCTACTAGAATTCAGTGTTTTTATCTTAGTTTGATGCCTCTGACCCCAAAGTTCATAAGTCAAGTGTTTGAGACACATCAAAAATAATTAAGATGTTTAAGGCAAAAACAAATTTAATTAACCTGGTATTAATCTAGTTCTGAGACTTCAGACACCAGATGATTATACATTTTAGCTATAACTATGAGCCTAGACAGACACTGAATCATCAATTAATTTGTAGCATCTGTGTTTTTCCTGCTGGAGTATGACAAGTCTAAACATCTGATTAACTACACCAGCTAATATGCAATAATACACACAAAATATGTGCACGTGACTCCATAAATACGTGTGATGGCAGAACTTGTGCTTATAACTTTAAACATGAAATTATCATTAACTTTTAACACTAACATTTTAACGTTTAAGTTATGAGTTTTTCCAACCTGCAGCCAGGATGTTCCCTGCCATCCAGAAGGTGGCCAGGGCGCTGATCATTGCACCTCTCCTCAGCCGGGGCATAAATTCTGAGAAGTAGGAGAAGATAACAGGTATCGACCCGCCGACCCTGCAGAAAGGGAAAACAGCTGTTACTCTTGAGAAGCTTTTTGCAACTCTTTACTCATTTTGGCTTATTATGGTAATTGAAAAGGTTACGCTAGTTGGTCAAATGAGGGAACAACTAAAGTGAAGGGACATGTAGGTGTCCTGGGAATTACCATGACGGTTGATGGCAATACGATCATGGAAATGTACTACATTCAGTGGGTTGCCTTCATTGAAATAACTTGAAAAACGAGATAGTAAATGTATGCTAATCATGTGCGCACCCGATGCCGCTGATGAGCCGCAGCAACAGGAAAAGCCAGAACCACGGAGCCATGCTGGCCAAACCTCCAAACACCCCGTTAACGGTCAGGGACACAACCAAGACCCTACGACGTCCCTTCTGATCAGCCAAGTAACCCCACATGTAGCCACCCACCATCATTCCTAGAAAACAGGAATTAAAACAATAATATACAAAGATTAGTATTGAACACTAAGCCAGGTATATTAGCCAATGTATTAAATGATTGTGATTCACCGAGGAAAATGCTGGCAGTGAGCAGGCCCATGTCTGAAGAGCTCAACAGCAGATCGCAGCGCGCTGTTGGCAGTAGAAAAGAGACACAGAGAATCTCCACGGCATCGCTGGCATTGGCCCAACCGCACACCACCAACAGCAGCCAGTGGAACAATCCAAAACCTGAGTAAAACCAGAAAAAAAACATTAAAAGACGAAAAAATTAAAACAAAATGCCATTTACCATGGTATGTAGATGTTACCCTCCTGTTTAAAGAGAGTTACTGTAATCATCAAAACAGAACTTTCCAGTTTCTTCTCCTATAAAAACGCAGTCATATGTTGACTTCCGCATGTTTCACCTTACAGTCTATTGTAATATTTATGTTTAAGAGCAACACAAAAATGACAACTTAAAGTAACAACACGATCAAAACTATACCTGCTTCCTCTACCGCTTCTTCATATGTTAGTTTTCTCGTTGTGGTTCCACCAGCATCATATGTGACGTTTGATGCTGTCCTGTCGAAAATCATTTCACCTAAAGAGCAGCAAAAACACACACAAAACGCTCAAGTGAAACAGCAGTTCCAGGAAATAAATGTATATTTGAGATATTCATTTTGGTGGTAGCCTACTATCAAGCCAGACAGTATAAAAGAGGTTAATGACAGTAGAGTGTGCATCTGTCACTGAAGCTTGCACTGTTTTCCAGTACCTGTTTGACCACACCCTCTCCTGGAAGGGTAGTGATATTATTATCTAAGGATAGCACTCAATACCTCTTCTGGCAGCATGGAGTCATGTAGAAGGACAGCAATGAGTAAAATTGAGTTTTTCATCAAATTGCTGTCACTTTTCCCACAAACAAACTATTATACTATATTCGTATAATAATTAGTGGGGCATGTCAAACAAAAATGTCTTATGTAATAATGATTATCTTTGGTCTTGGGGGGAATTGTGGACATTTTCTCTATTTTCTCACATTCTATAAGCACAAGAATTTCACTGAGAAAATAAGCAGCAGATGAATCTTAGTCTTCTTATGTTTCTATCTTTTCATTATTAAATAATGGATTGTTTGCCCTGAAGAACATAAGAAATAGTGAATATGCCCACAAAACTGCGTTGGGCCCTTTAAGCTGCTAACGGAGAATCACTGAAGGATACGTAGCGTGTATCGCTGTTTGTCTGGTTGTTGCCTTGAATTAAACATGAGGTAGCCGCTGAGAGGGGAAATGATGTGATGGAGTGGCAACAACTTTTACCTTCATCTGAGTCCAGCGCGTCTGGCGCTACGTAGTCACCGGTGAGAAGAGGCTCGCGTGCCTCTGCGTCTCCGGTATGCACGTGACGAAACATCCCCCCTAAAATACGTCTCTCTTACGGGTAATGATTAAAACCGCAACTCCTGTCCAGGTCCATGTTACTGTCGTAACATCTGTCTCATGACTCCCAAGCTTTCGGGAAGCTAACAGTGAAGCTAACCTGACAAGAAGGAGGACCAGGAAGTAAAAAAAAAAAAAAAAAGAAAAAAAAAAAAAAAGAAAAGGCAGCGTTTGCACGTCCTGGAGCTTCCAGTCAGTCAACCCTCTGCGTCAACGTTACTTGTAGCTTCAAGTCAACTGCAACCACAACAGTTGTTTAGCTTTGCATGTGCCTCCGGGGTAAAGTTAGCCGCTAAAGGAGACACATCTACCCGTCTGTGTGCTGCGCAGACAGAGTGGAGCAGTTGACGTTGCCTCCCCTTGTGTGTGTTTTTAAGAAGATTGAAGATGGCGACCAGCTCGGAGCGCAGTCCTCCTCCGTTCCCCGACTCCGAGGACCAAGATGTGCTGGACTCTGAAGACGTCGGCGGCCGAGACAGTGATGAAGACGACGACGGGGACGACCTCTTCATGAGCACAGTATGTCTGAACGGAGTTAACGTTGAATTCACGCTAAGCTAAGCAGCCTCTGGTATTTGGCTAACTAACATTAACTGCCAAAAGACTAACCTAGTTAGCTAACGTCAGCGAAGAAAGCTAACGAGGCGCTTTTCGCAAAAGTTTTAGAATGCTGTTGATAAACATTTAGCTTGTTTTCTCGTTGAGGAAACCGTAAGAAAACGACGTTGACATTTAATAACTGTCATGTCGTGTTTACTGTAACTTAAATTATCAAAGCAGTGCGGCGGTTTGAGGCAGACAATCTTACTTCTATTACAAGTTTTTGCTTTAAAACAGCTTGTGGTGATCTTTGACAGTGTTGCAATTTGCAAACGCCCATTTTGGTATTGATTTCTTCCTGAAAAGTTGCATTGTGGAGAGCTGGCTGGCTGTGATTTGGTCAGGTCGATTGGGAAACCAGATGGGCCGAATTCATCTAATAAACGCCCTGTCTGTTTCCGTGCAGAACATCGTTCACACTCCGGTTAATTTGCACTAAAACCTTTAGATATCCTCTTCAAAATGTTGTGTGCAGACTTTTATGTCATGCATAGGAAAAGCAAACAGTAGTCAAACGTTAGCAGTATGCAGAGAATAACATGTGTGTCGCCTGTTTGTGATAGTTGACAACATCTTGGATCCTCTTATACATATGATTAAATTGTTTAAAATTCACTGTCCTTCTTTTGAATGATGAATTAAAAAGCTGGCTCGGGCAACCTCCTGTCATGTGAGTGAGCTGTGGTCACATGGTCAGAACCCGGATGTTTTCCCGCAGTCAAAGTTCAGAGGAAAGATTGGAAAGTTGCTGGCGTCGATTTTTTTTTAAGTAACACTGCTGCACGGAAAACATTACTCAGCAAGTTGTGAATGTTACGTTTAACAGAGCCTGTAGCTGAGGTCATGTGTGGTGATGGAGCAGGCAGTGGTCATTTGTCATTTCAGAGTGGCCTCATTTATAAAAGGGACGTGATTATCAGCTCATTGATGTGTTCTCTGACCTTTAGTAGATGTTTGCTTTTGTTAAGGAATTACTCATAGTATTACTCAATGTGATAACTAGCAGCAACAAGCAAACATCTCTTTATAAATGTTTTAGGAAAGCAGGATTTGTTGCAGGACACTTCCTCTAGTAAACTTGGTGTATGCATGTATTAATTGTGAGCACTAAGTTATTTCTGAAACACGATACAATGTTTCCAGCATTGCTTTTCATCGGTTACAAGGTACTTTTCCATTTCAAAGGGCTATTTTAGCCTGATAGATGAAAAAGTTGTTCTGTTGAGTGCTTCGAAGTGTCATCTGGGGGCCCAGCTCACAATCAAGTTGACCAATCAGGGCTCCAGACTAACTTTTTGCATTGGTTGCACTGGTGCGCCTAACTTTTTTTTTAGGTGCACCAGCACAAAATTTAGGTGCACCCACATTTTTCATCGTGTCGCCTTTAATGCCAAAAGGTCACCTTTTTATTGCTCTCCTTTTACATAATGACACCCCCCTTATGGCCTAGGTTAACTGCAGCACCATCAGCACCCAGAGCAACCGTTTTCTCCAGCCAATCTGCACACTGATGCCCAAGCGCAGTAAATGCTTGCTTTGTGGCACAATAAAAAGATCATACAGGTCACTAGCCTATAGATTGCAAATGGAAAACTGTTTATGTGATCTTAGCCTAGCCTACTTATATTTTTACTTAGGCTATTCATTTTTAATAATAATATTAGGAATAGGCTACTATACAATTTCCTATTCATGATCTCTCATGCTGTAATGTGGGCCTTCAAACACTGTGCGTGTCCATGCTCCACCTCGACATGTCCAATTAACATGTTGACCGGCCTCCCTTTACGCAAAACGCAGCAGTAGACAATAACGCACTCCTTCGTAGAGACGTCTGTGTCGCCGTCAATCATGAATGACGTGTACGTGGCGTTTCCAACCTCCGCAGCTGTCTTGTTCTTGTTCTTTAGTGTGTCAGCATTATTTTTCATCAGAATCATTTCTGACTTAAATTTAGTGAACGGCAACTCCTCCTTTGCAATATTGTATGCAACGTTTAATTTTATAATCATTTCAGATTCCTCAGCGGACCTGATCGATACAGCCTGACGCTGAAATGCAGCTGGATGAGGGGCACTTTATTAACACACTTATCACGGCATGTAGTATGCTTTTTGGACATATTGCGCCTTTTCAACGTCTCGATGCGAAATGTTGTTGACTCTTCCACAAACGCACTATTACCGGACAAATTCTGACCGCACTCCCGACAATAAATGCAGTGCATTGAGTCCCTTTCTTTATCGTACATCAGACAGGGAAATTGCTTCAACCAGTCCTGTCTGAAGGCATATTTTTGGGGCTTTTTAATTAGTCTCGGGGCGAGGCATTCTGCCTCTCTTCACTTTCAAAGAGAATCGAAGCGCTCAGAGTACCTGAGTACCTTTGGTCGCATATGCGACCAAAATGGTCGCACTCTGGAGCCCTGCCAATAACATGCAATTTACTACAAAAGCAAACATCAGGATGTTCACTCACAAATCTAGAGTGACATTAAAGGCACGTGTCACTTCCAGTATCTAGAATAGCCTTCACTAAAACCAACACATTTCTTTAAACCTGTTTGATTTCCATAAAAAAAAACTGAAAACTGAAAAATAATTTACAGATAATTGTTGGTTGCATATTGCATTTTTTTTTTTACCCCTTTCACCTCCTCTCCAGAGCAACCCTCTCCTGACCAAAATGGACACCACACTGCCCCCTGCCAGCCAGCCCAGTGATGTTTTAATGAAGCCTCCCAGTGACATCATGGACGATCCCTTAATCGAGCCCGTCAGCAGCCAAACAGAAGACAAACCAACGAGTGAAGTCATGAGCGAACCCTCAGATGATTTTGTCGACCTAACAGACAACATAACCGACTCTCCTGATGACGCAGTTGAAAGTGCCATCGAAGATGTAGCAAAAGACACAACTGAAATCCCTTTAGATGGACCCTCAGATGATTTTGTTGACATATTTGGAAGTGAAACTGAAGCACCGCAAGAGGAAGTTATGGTAGCAGATGTTACTGTTGCAGCAGCAACAGATGAGATTGAAGTGACCAGTGGTTTTACAGACCCACCTGGTGATGGGGAAAGAGGAAGTGATGATGAACAGCAAGCAAAAGAAGCTTCAACTGATTCAATAATCGACCTCAGTGATGATTTGCCAGCCAGTGACACACAACAGCCACCAACTGCCAGTGACACGTTTTTTGACCCTCTGGTTGACCTTCTTAGTGATGTTCCACCTGCTGCTGATGTCAAAGTACCAAGCCGGGCAACAGTCGATCTGTTTGAAAGTGAGGGAAGCGGCTTGTTCACAGAACCACGGCAGACTAAATCTGCCAAGCAGCCACAGAAAAACCTCTTTGGTGAAACTGATGAGGATCTGTTTGGCGAGCCGCTGGATGTCACCTCAAAGAAAACTGTCAGCAAGGAGCAGAAGGCCAAACATGTCACAACCAAATCTGCTAGTGACGTTAGCAACATAGGTGGGCCTCTGCAAGACAGTAACCCTGCAGAACCTGACGACATCTTCACCGAGGAAGCCGTCACTACAGTGCCCAGCATTAAAAAGACCAGCGCTGTCAACTCCAAGACGAATGGAGTCCACTCTGAAGAGGAGACCGATATATTTGCTGGTGAGTCCACAATTAAAAAAAATATATATATTATTTTGAAACATTATCATGAATTCAGATTTAATGTTCTATGAACTGCATTGTGACAAAGAGAGTGTTCACATCAAGCTCCAAGCGGGTCATTGAGACCCTTGATTGTTTATCTTTTTATTTCAGTATGATTTTTTTCTTATTTATGACTTTGAACAGTTACATTCAAAGTCAGGTGTGTAACAGATGACTTCACTCTGGCCTGAAAATATTTAGTTTCAATAAACAATTTCTTGTGAGTAGAAATATAGCCAGAACTACAATTTTAAAAACACCAGATGGTGATATTATAGCACTTCAGTGTGTTCTTTGCTTTCCAGTGTTTATTTTCTTTTATTGTGGACAGTAGTAAGCTTACAGGAAATGAGGGGAGACAGACGGAGAATGACTTGCAACACTGGTTCATTGCCAAACTCAAACCAGAGATTGATTCATGTCATCGTCTCATGACACGACACATCATTTGTTTGTATTCTTAAAAGAATTTAGCATTGCAATAAATATGTGTCATTGCCAGATTCACAATGGACAGTTTCAAATCTATGCAGCAGAACTAGCGATATGGTGTTTTTTCTTCATTGTCAAAACCTGGTGCATACATTACCCACAATGCAACCTGCCTGCTGACAGTTCAGTCAGAGGTTGTTATGGTGCGTTATGCTAGTTGTATATACTAAACGTCAAAGTATATCAAAAGTATAAAAATATCAAAGTTCTTTTTACATGTGCAGTGGTTCTGTCCAACACTGTACAAGTGGGGGAGTTCCCCTTTAACTGCCCACTAAATTAGGCACTTGTGACTTCAGTTTACAAGCTCTGGTGTGACTGAGCATGTAATGACCTCAGTCTTGTTTGGTTTTTTTTCACCGCTAACAGAAGCCACAGTGGAGCTTTCTCTCGACAGTCCGCGGGACGAGAGAAAGAAAGATGCGGCGGCCAAACCATCTGCATCCGCCTCCTCCCTGTCAGCAGCGGCCAGCCTGACCAAGCCGCAGTCTGCTGCCCTGGAGGAGGTACACACACATACTTATTACTATTTTATATAAAAAAAATTCTAGTACTAGCATTTTACCAGAACTCACAGTTGACATTAGAAATGTTTTGTGACTAGCAGTGTTTCACTTTCTATCCAATATTTATTTCAGTTGGACGAGGAGGAAGAAGAAGAGCAGGAAGACACATTTGAGATTGTTGTCTCTGTCAAAGACCCTGAAAAAATAGGTGAGGCTTATTATATGTCTTCTGTTTTGATCTGCCTTATTATGTTATAGTGCACTAAAGTCAATAATAGGTTTGTTCACTGTAAGCAACAATCAAGCAGGAGTTATTCAGAGGTGCTTGACTCCTTTTTCAAACGTGTGGAAAGACTAAGGACAAGGATAAGAAAGGAAACTAGTGATGAAGTATCATCAAGGAAACCCATGTGCAGCTTGTATAATTGTCAGTATTTATAATGGTTTGTATTTTATTGCACTGACTTTCATCCTTTTCTTTCAGGGGACGGGATGAATGCCTACATGGCCTACAAAGTAACCACACAGGTAAATAACTACTCGATGTACAACGTATCACTTGACCAGGAGTTGGTTGTCTTTAATTCACAGGATGTTAGCCCAGTTACTCATCAGATGTGTGGTAACAGTGTGTCAAGAGAGGATATATTGGCCGGCGAATTGCAGAAGAAGCGCCCAAGCACTGTTCTTGAAAGGAAATCCTAGATTGTGTAAGATGTTTATGGTAATATTTCATTTTTTCACTCCAGACTACACTGCCCATGTTCCGCAACAAGACATTTACAGTGAGGCGACGCTTCAGCGACTTCCTCGGCCTCTACGAGAAACTTTCTGAAAAACATGGACCAAACGGATTCATCGTGCCTCCACCACCGGAGAAGAGCATCCTGGGTAGCCTAACTTTGCTTGACTGTTTCCTCTGATACTGTAACCTCATCTCCATCAGCTATATTGAGGTATGCCATCTTGTACAGGTATGACGAAGGTGAAGGTGGGAAAGGAAGATTCGTCATCTGCAGACTTTGTTGAGAGAAGAAGAGCCGCTTTGGAGAGGTAACAAAGACGGGATGAAATTAAAGCTGCTTTATGACAATTCAGTCAGAAAAATCAGTGAACTTAGCAGTTATGATGTTGCCATGCTTATAGAAAGCAGGAAAGTGAGGCCTTTTCTTTTGTTTCCGCATTCCAAAGGTATCTCCAGAGGGTGGTAAATCACCCGTCACTTCTCCAAGATCCCGATGTCAGAGAGTTCCTGGAGAGAGAGGAAGTAAGTTGGGCTGTGTGCCTTTTTAGAAAACACACATCTATTTAGTTTTATGCCTGAGCCTCCTTAAAGGAATGTTCCCCCAACAAAACAAAACCATATATCAATTATATTATATCAATACTCACTCCATCTTACTTTGAATTCTTGACGAAAAAAAGGTCTTGATTAATTTAAGTAAATGGGGTCTGCGTTTAACTAAAACTATATCAAAACATTAGTTCACAAACTCCAAGTCTTATTTATCCAGTCACATACTCAATACTTCCCCCCAAGCACGGCCATCTTTGCTAAAACCTAATTATTTAAAATACTTCAGACTCATCCATGCAAAGATGCATGTGTAGTGAGCATTGTAAATGCTTGTATTATACTGCATGGGTTGTGGGAGTTTGTAAATGGATGTTTTGTTGATTTTTGCTGTTGCTAAACATGGCCACCATTTACTTCAATTCATCAAGCCATTTCTCAGATTTTTTTTATTCTGGAGGCATGTGAGAAAAACAACGTTTTCTTCAAGATTTGAGGAGAGGAATTGTTATACAAATGGTAATTTAGTGGGTGAGCTATTCCTTTTAACAGCATAAGACCTTATGCACAACAAAAAATAATTCTGATGAAATAATCTTTATAACATCTGGAAACACTTTCAGAGGAATTATTGCTTATTGTCATTGATCCTCTTTGTGAATCTGAAGTTTTAGTGCATTTCCTTAGTGCAGTCTGGTGATAGCTATGCTGTAATGTGTGTGTCTTCAGTTGCCCAGAGCAGTGAGCACCCAGGCTCTGAGTGGCGCCGGCTTCCTGAAGATGATTAACAAAGCAACAGATGCCGTCAGTAAAATGACCATCAAGATGAACGAGTCAGATGTGGTGAGTTCAGATGTCACATAATGCTGCATCAGGGCTTCTTCAGAATGAATGCACCCAGTTAACGGCAGGTAAAGGCTGTGGCAGGTTGAAGCATTAAAAGGCACAATGCTAGTAATTCTAATTTGTTCCGAGGAGAATTAGCACTGAGAAAAAAAAAAATGTTTTCATTTGTGTTATTCCATTATGACAATATTTACGATGAACGCATTATTTTGTAAACTGATCTGGTTTTTATTTAACCTTTTGTTTCTAGTGCTATCTTTAGTGCAAGATAACATTTTTACAGTATATTTAATAGATGGCAAGAAAAAAAAATATATATATTTTTATATATATAAAAGAACGAGCAGGCAGTCATGTTGATCAAAGACCAGTTTTTCAAGAGTTGTTCAGAAGAATCTGAACTATGACACTGATTCCCTTTGGTTCTAAGCATACACTGAACGTATCCAAATATTTGAGCTAAATGCATGTACAAGAAGATAAGTGCATTGAACTGCACTGGATTTCAAGTGCGTTTTCAACTTGTTTAACACTTTTCTCTGAAAGCACCAAAGAGTCATCATTAGCATACATTTAGGATCAGGGTTCTTGTTTAAATCAAGACTGTCTGGAAGAGTGTTTTAATTTTATTTTAATTCTTTGACACATTTGCATCCTTAAACTTAATTATTTCACCCTAGTTGCCAAAAAAACAAAAATGGTAACCTATTGAAGTTCACTTATCATACAAATATAATTAATGATAACATTTTAGCTATTGTTGAAATGTTTTACTTTTTTTTTTTACATTGTTGACCCATTGTGACTTGACTTGTGATTTTCACAGTTGTGGTGATGAGGGTTTGTAATGTCAAAGAGCTCATGATTCCACTAACTCGAAGTGTGTGTTGCTGCAGTGGTTTGAGGAGAAGCTGCAGGAGGTAGAGTCTGCAGACCAGCAGTTCAGGAAGCTCCATGCACTGGTCGAATCTCTGGTCATCCACAGGAAAGGTATGTCACCTCTGTTGAACTATTCAATTGAATTCAGTCAATGTCCTAAACTGATTATTTATTTGTCTGATTTTGTGAAAGGGATTAGGATAATTTTGACTCAAAGATAATGGTGACATTCATTAATGAGACCAGGTTTTGCCGTCATATCCTTCATCATAATGGTATGGCAATATTTGAGAGGGTTACAAAGTTTGTTCAGTTGGCTGTTGATGCTTTTAGTGTTTTTGCACAAATCTACAGTCTTTTTATGAATCTATTTATGATAACTAATTTACCAATGGGCTCCCTTTTTACACAAAGCCATACCCAGGACGTAGTTTTCCCAACTGATCACTTATTTGCTTCTCATGTATTTGGTGTTTCTATGAACATGGTGGACTTTTTCATTAATGTGTGGCTCTCTCCTACCCCCCCAGAGCTGTCATTAAACACAGCCAGCTTCGCCAAAAGCACGGCCATGCTGGGCAGTGCAGAGGACAACACCGCTCTTTCCCGAGCTCTCTCTCAGCTGGCAGAGGTGGAGGACAAGATGGAGCAGTTACACCAGGAACAAGCTGCTAACGACACCTTCAGCTTTGCAGAACTCATCGCAGACTACATCCGCCTGCTTGGAGCTGTGAGGGTACGAAGAAAATCCGTTCAACTAATTTATGGATAGTTTGAATTTAAAAATAACCCAAAATGTTTAAGTCCTTTCAGTGTTCCAAGGTTAGGAGGTAACTTGAGGCCTATTTATATAACATACATACTCCAAACTCAAAAACAGCCGTTCCATCTGTCATTGTAGCTTACTGTCTTAAGTAGTGATGTCAAGTCTGCCAAGAAGTTGTGTTGAATCCTCGTAAGGAGAACCTTTCCCTCAATTACAAATACAAATACAAATTCCACTTAGATCTTCATCTTTGAACAGGTTTAAACCTTAGCCAGAGTGTCACATGGCTATAGTGGCTATAGTCGATAACCAAATATAAAGATGAAATGACCCTCTGCCTGTCTGTGACCTGCAGGGGTCGTTTGATCACCGGATGAAGTCGTGGCAGCGTTGGCAGGATGCTCAGGCCGCGCTGCAGAAGAAGAGGGAGACTGAGGCCAAACTGCTGTGGGCCAACAAGCCTGACAAACTGCAGCTGGCCAAAGAGGAGATCGCTGAGGTAGAAACCAAACAGGCCAAGTTTGTTGTCAAATAAAGAGTCACTTGAAAAGCCTACATATTGTTCATCAGAAACGGGGATCGAATGGAGTTGAATTTGATTTTTAAATCACCACAATTATTTTCTACTAACTTGCTTATTGTCAGGACCCAGTAAATGCATTTCAATTATCCATTATTATTATAAATTGATGCTCTGGAGCAACATAATTCTATTTTCTTTTTTTGACCTGTCAAGAATTTACTTTAATATTAAATGTTTAAGTTTTTTTCCTACATTAATCATTAACATTTATAAAAGTAAAAAAAAAAGATACTTTTATTAAATAAGTTCAACCCGAACATGAGCTTTATATTTTAAGATTTTTTTATCTAATTAATTGTATAGAGGCTAAATTACAGCAGGACTATCAAAAACAAGGAAGTCACAGGAAGTCAATTTTGCGATACTAAGTCTAAATTTGGACTTTTAAAGGAAAGTTTCTGAGACATTAAATCCAAATTTTGAAATATTTCTTAGTAAGAAATATGAAATACTGCAATACAGCGTTAACTTAAAATTCTGACTGAATTTTACCATGATTTTATTATGTTCAACATTTCATACATTAATGACATGAATATGCTTCTAAAAGACTCTGAACTTTTCCTCTTCTCTTAACAGTGGGAGGCCAAGGTGACGCAGTATGAGAGAGACTTTGAAAGAGTTTCTGCTACTGTGCGCAAGGAAGTCATCCGCTTTGATGTACTGATGTTTATCTTTGTTAAATTCACATCAGTTACTAGAATGTAGAAAATGTTATTTATTACTGATTATTATTGTTTTTTATTAAATCACACAGAAAGAAAAAGCCAGAAGCTGCAAAAAAGAGATAATTAACTACTTGGAGTGTCTGCTTCACTCTCAACAACAGGTAGGTGTCTAACATGAATATTTAACACGTAAATAATGAAATATTATATATCATAATCAGAATTACATTTAAATTCAAATGATTTTTATTTAGCTTTTCTTTTACATGATAGGAAAAGGAAATAATAGGGCATGTATGTTTAATAAAGTGCTACATTTAAAAACAAAATCCAAACCTGGTAATATTAATGTTTTGATTACGTAACACTGAGAATTCATTTCAGATATATGGAATTTTTCCTTGATGTTGTTAATTGTTTTTTCATTGAATATTAACCATTTCTTGTGTGTTAATTATGAATGAAACTGACACTGTTTTCTCTCCGTTTCTTTCTGCAGCTCATAAAGTACTGGGAGGCTTTCTTACCAGAAGCAAAGGCAATTGCCTAATCCTCGAGCACCAGCCTTTTGGACAACAAAACAGGCTGCCTTTTTCTTATACACTTTACCTCTTGCCTTTAAACCAAGGAAAATGCGCGCATTGTAAAGGGAGATACAATCAACCTGTTTTTTTAATCACCTTTCACATATAGCTCTGTACTCTATTGTATTAATAATTGTATATTTTCATTTAACCTTCCACAAATATTTTCTTAATAGATTAAAAGAGTTTGCATATACAAAGATATGGACACACAGATAGAGAAAACAGATGAATGATTCCCTTAAATTCCACAAGAGAAGGGAAATGAACAGAGTCCGTTGTTCTCAGGATTTTCTCCCTCGTGTGATCAGGCGCTACTTCACATCAGCAGTGGTTAATTGTTTACAGCTCGGCTGCTCTCCAATCAAATATTTCTGGGGACCCAGATGATCAAAGTGGCCAAGAGTCTCACTCTATTTCTTCTTGAAGACTCAAAGGGATAAAATGACAGTTAAATAAGAATTATTAGCACTTCCACCAGGTGGAGAAAGTACTAAAGTACCAGCCATGTTTTTTCTGTTTTGTTATTCTTTCAGATTTATAATATTATTGATGCTGAGGGGAGGGGCTCGGGGTATTTCGAGGCATTAGATGAGCAGTGTCTACAGCTGTGGTCAATGGTTGCATCATAGGTCAAGCTTTTGAGTTTAATATTTTAGATATGATTTCAATCATCCTGCAAACTTTACTCTTATAACCACACGTCTGTGCCTTTTTTAAGTCAGAATGGTGTTTTTGGTGTAGTCCAGTTTGGGAGAACGTTGTATACCTTTGTTGACAGTGCAGACGCAGCCATAACGATACGACTGTCGATACTGTGGTTTAAAGAACAATACTGGTGTTTTCATGTTTAAGCCCATTTACTACAAATTCCGTGTTTTTCTCCTCTATATTCTTGCGTATACCGCTGGAAGGTAGTTCATTCAAAAAGAAAAAAAAAAAAAGACGTTCCCTACAGCCAGCTGTATGAAAACCAGCCTGCATAAACTTTAAACATATAATCCTCACAGTGAGCATCAGGTTGGAGTCTGTTTTTTGTCAAAGTTGTGTCATTGATGTGCTAATGCAGTACAGTAAGTGTCAGTTGAAACTTTTTTGCATTTCCAAGCAACAGTGACTAACTGGATTTCAAGACTGCAAGTAGATTTCCATGCTGTAAGTAGGGCTTCTGAGTCCTACTTTTTCATATTGTTAGCAGTAATATGAGGGCTGCAAATAATAACAACTAAACTTGATGGTGAAGAAGAAGAATGCTAAATAATAAACATGGATGCAACAATGTTGATTTCTAAGGATTAAAAGAAAACGGTTCTGCAAAAGTTATAAGGAAGGAAATGCATTCTACACATTTGTTAGATCTGCAGTATAAGACACTCTAATGCACTTGATGAGAAAATGTAAACTATACTTCGTTAATGACATGAAACTCAAAAGAAGCAACACCTGAGGAAGTGAAACCAGCGAACATTGGGTGTTTTTGCATGATTAAACGCAATGAATTACCAGAAATTGTTGGTGAATGTCAGCACTTAATAATACTGTGTGATTTCTAGTAAATGGGCAACAACATGCAAAGAAAGACTATTGATGCTGCCTCGGAGACAGAAGATTATGGTCAAATATTAAACGTACTGATGTCATAATGAACCTAATACTTTCCTGAAGCCTCAGTCTGCAGTTTGACAAGTTGAGTTTTAACATCAAACAGTATCAAACCCGTCATGCATGGCTGCCATCTTTTGAATACAGCTTTAATTTCACATTTCCATTCCTAAATTAAAGCTGCGTAGTGACGAGCTACATAGCATCCTTTATTGTCATCTCTTAACGTTCAGTCATTTCTTTGCACATTCTTATCGACAATTTGATGTACACTTGTTTTGAACTGTTAAACAGCACTCAAATAAAACTGGTTAGGGTGGCCTCTTATTGTATGTCATCACTTGAGCAGAGCAATGTCAGCACTGTCATAAAAAGAATATTTTAAACGAATCAATAAAAGTTGCACTGTTTACACTTGGAAATTTCATTAAGGTCTGAATTCAGTGTCTCATTTCTCTTGGGTTGTTTCCTTAGCCTCACATTAGGGACTTATAAATGTGGCATAGTTTGAATAGCAATGTCATAGCATAGTTTGTCAGAAAAAAGGCATTGTGTAGTATGTTGTGAAAAAACAAAGTAATTGTATGTCAGAAAAAGTCATAACAGTGTCATCTTTTGAGGGTATTGAGACATACTAAATCTGATATTGGTGCAGAAGGCTTAAGATATTTCATGATAAATCTTGGAGATATCCTAACCGGAATGTTTAAGGCTGTCATAGTATATACCATAAAAGGTTCTAGTATAGTATGTTGTTATACTATATAATAACTAACAAAATATCAATGTATGGTATTTCATAGAGGTAAAAAAAAAAGAAAATGCCAAGCAAATGTCATAGAATTGTATGTCATGAAAAAGCAATGGTATGTAATTTAAAGGTATCACAAATTTGCAGTATAGTATTCCATAATAAGATTCTAAACAAATCATATTAAAACCATCTTAAAAGTAATTGGATAGTATGGCATAACCCCCCCCCTTCATAAACTGAAAATCATAAATCATAGTATATCTCATAAGTCCTTAAAATAAATTATCCACACATCGTCACACTCTCTAAATGTGAATGAGACTAAGCCAGTTCCTTCGTGCTTTGCATGTTAAATAATAAATGCATTCTGTAGTAAACCGTGATAACTGTGAATTTATCCTTCACCAGAGCACCTCACAGACGAGACACATGACCAGCGTTGCCTTACCATTTATTAAAAACTATTTACAATATGATTCAGAGTTACAGACATCCAGACACCTTTTCATGTGACCAGTGATGCACTTGGTTCACATACTTTGCTTCCCTAATCTCAGATGATGGGAAGTGGCAGCGGAGGACCAGTTAACTGCTACACATGAGAACACTACAGGTAAAGCTTTCACACTGCTGCATCCAGATTAGACTAATTCATCAGACTAATTCAAACAATTGCAAACTAGGACGGCAAACGGGGACCGAGGGACTAAACGCCTACATGTCCTGTAAGATGAAGCGGTGTAGAAACGATGAGACTCACGACAGCTCGCTACTTACTTTGTCTAATTTTGGCATTTGGCAAAACACTGTCGTCGTGTTGAGTTTTAAAATGACAAAACACAAACACACAGTTTTGCAATGGTTTCAGGCAGTATATGGTTTTAACAGAATAGTGTAGGTGATCAATAAATGATGTCTCTTAAACATAGCCACGCTCTGAAAATATGAATGCATAAAGGCTCCAATCCAATGTGACATGACATAATGAAGGGATGATTTCTGAAAGTGCCATTATTTTGTTTGGACATGCACAAACATTAAATGATAAAGCACAATAACAAAAATGATTATTCAGGTCCAGTACCTCAACATACCTATATTATAGACGGGGTTGGAGTCCATCCATACACTTATAATTCAGTTCCAACTGCAATATAAACTGGTAAATGAGCATTGATTATCAGTAATTTCTTACTAGTCCCACCATGCAATTTGCCTCAGTTATATTAAATAGAAAGGAAAATGCACTGATGGCATGAGAAGCACCCAAGATGTGAAGCGCGGCGATTACACGTACATGCAGCTTTTATCTTTAGAATCACGCCAAATCACGACAGGGACCAAGTATCAAAAATGGGTTCAGTTGTAAAGTGAGACCAGAAAAATAAAGTCATTTTAGGAAATGCATTCATCCTTGTCAAAACGTACCACCGGAATTACCCACAATGCATCTCACGAGCCAGGAGTTCAGATGTAGATTGGAGTATAATACTGATGTAGCCTCGAGCCACCTGCCGCTGTGAAAAGTTTTCAAACTTCGGCCTTGATCAAAGCAGACTCAAGTGACATCACTTGCTATTAAAGACATGACTACACGTCAACGAGGGCTTCAGCAACACTTAAACAGAGACTCAGTAATGTGGTTGCATTGTTGCTTGTAGTGTGAACATAAGGATTTATATGACTGTTTCTCCCACATGTCCCGTTGTACTCTCCAAGACCTGCACATAGTTTGGTGTGTAAAATCTTTTCAACTTCAAATAAATATTTGATTGAGCTGGACAGGTTCGCTGGCGATACATGAGTAAAAGCTATTCAGTGTCATTTCGAAAATGATTATTTTCAAGTCTACCTAAAAAAACCCGACTACGTGCATATGACAGGTGTAACTACAACCAGCAAAACGATGTAGCTGCCTTGAACCTCTGCACCAGTTAGCTTGACTAAAATGTTACAATGTTGCCTTTTAATAATAATTTGGATACAAATGCTAAATCTGTCTTTTTTGTTAAAACTATTCAAAGCATCTGATGCTTTATGGATCGACACTAACTGATCATTTAGGCTGAAAAACCTTCACAATTCACTTTTAATGTGACGCACAGGACTGCCTTTATGTAGCTTTGTGATACAACAGAAAGAGGGATTTCACATTTTCCACAGAACACAAATTGAGTATCAAGAGGCGACTGCAAATGGGGATTTGATTAAATAAATATGAACAGCACTTTAATTTACACATTCGATTGTTTAGCCCAAATAAGATGTAGGGGCAACTGACATCAATTCTGCAAAATGATATTTCACTTGGATGGTGGTAAAAACAGGCTATACTGCACCCTGACAAACAAGGTATTCATGCCGTAGTACCTAGCACCTCGTCAGCCTTTCTAGGCAGGATTGTTTTTTATTGATTAATTTTGTTAAACAAAAACTGAAGCAGACAGGATTTGTTTCGTCTTTGCTCAACTCCATGACAAATGTACCCTCAAGTACGCAGCAAATTAGGTCTCCAACACAATAAAACACAAAAAGGTTAGGTTCAAAGGTCCTCTAGGGTCTCTTAATCGAGTAATTGTCATGTGTCAATGTCGTCTTGTGAGGAGGGACGCTGCTGTTGCAACTGCAAAAAACAGTGATGAGCAGTGACCAAGAAGCAGCCGAGGTCTAAAAACTGACATCTGGTCATGCTCAAAGACAAATCATCAGACTTTATGTTGAGCCATTTTTCATCCACGCTGAAGACCAACTGGTGCAATGATGCAGATTGGTCAGTAGGGCTGCAGGATATTTCAGAGCAAAGTCCGAGCGACATATCTAAGGAGACCTCCGTGTTGGAAAAAGATAACGTCCAGCTCGGTGTCAAACAGTGCGGTGACAGAAAAGGACTTCCCTTGGCTTGTCTGCAAGAGAACACAGAAACAATTCTTATTAAATAATGAATCAACATGCTATTATTAAAGGGCCAGTGTAGCATTTCAGAGGATCTATTGGTAGAAATGGAATACAATGTTTCCATTAGTGTATAATCAACTGAAAGTAGGAATCATTGTATCTCCATTAGCTTAGCCTTCATATCTACATGAATTATGAATCCGACTGCTTTTCTTTACACAACCCAGCCTGTGTAGAACGCAGTAGGCTGCAGTCCCCTAGATGCCACTAAATCCTACACACTGCTCCTTTAAGACGCTTATTAACATCAAGAGTAAGATATTATTCCCAGAGTTGGATGAATATCGGATTATTCTTCTAACACGACTACAATAGTATGATAAAGTCGCCTAGGTTCTAGTGAGTGTGAATGTAAATAATCATTTGCTAAAAATGTACTCTTAACAGTCTTAAATTCCTAATAACATGTCAAAATATTTTTTTCCCTACCCTTCGTGGAGAAAAATAAAACAATGTAGCGTTAATCGTGTTAAATCTTTGGAAATCAAAACTTAATGGACTTAATGAATCTCGGGTAGAGACATCCACAAACAAACAATAAGACAACCACACATGTTCTGATAGTTATCCCTGCTCGGGGCTGACCGCCTGTTGCCTACCTTGACAGTGAGCTGCTGCCTCGGACTCAGTCTGTCGGGTTGGGTAATGGTGAACCTCTCCTTCCCGCTGAGCTCCAGCGAGTCTGCATTCTCGCCGGGGAGGAACTGGAGCGGCATGATGCCCATTCCCACCAGCTGGTTCTTGTGCAGCTTCTCAAAGCTCTCGGCGATGACTGCACGTATCCCCTGACGACCGCAAGAAAAAGCCAGCTTCTTAGATATTTCATACTTTATTGTGGAATGTAATTACTGTTATGTAAATTTTCTTCAAAATTGTTGGACCATTTTAGATCATGGCTATCATGTCTCCTGCTCTGTGGAACCGTGTCATGTGTGTACTGCAGTTTACCAGCAGGTATGGTCCTTTGGCTACCCAGTCCCGGGAGTTTCCAGAGCCGTAGTCTTTGCCTGCTAGGATGATGAGGGGAATGCCGTCTCTCTGATAGCGATCAGCTGCCTCAAAGACATCCAGCTGATCCAAGGCAAACGAAAGGAGGACATATTAAAGCAATTAGACAGTGCAAAAACAAATCCAATGCTAATGCTAGACACACAATGCCACAGCTCGCTTGACTGATGTTTGTACTAGCAGATATATAAACACCTCGACGAAAACCTCCACCTCTGTGACCTTACTGGTCTTACAACGTTCACACTCACTGTGTGGCCTGAAGGAATGTGCAAAGTCTTAGGGCCTGGTTTGCCGATGAATCGATTTTGGAGCTTGATGCTGGCGAACGTGCCTCTGGTCATCACCGCATCGTTCCCTCTGCGAGCGCCGTACGAGTTAAACTCCCGCGGTGTCAGGCTGAGGTCAGAATTCAAAGTGAGATGTCATTACATTTGCATTTGTGCAGTGAAAAACAAAAAGCAACAATGTCCATTGACAACACTGAAATAGGGTTAACCCATTCATACAGCTGTCCTGCACATTATATATTTCAATTATTATTTGAAAACTGAAATCGCAATACATGTTATCATAATTTTGGTTTACAGAATTAACTTTAATGAGTTAAAAAGGATTCCCACAAATATTTTTAGTAGTTTTCGTTCAAAATTCACATTTCTAGGCACATTTTTCCTTCTCTGACCTTGCTTTAAACAACTTATTGCAATACTATTCCAATAAGTAGGACAGTCTACTTAAATAGCCTTGCTTAATTTAGGACAATGATATGGACATGGCCATGCAGTAATCTGAAAATAATGTGCATCCTCTGGTCTATCTGAATCTAGTATTCTCCAGTCTGGACTCCTTCATGACTCTCACAACCGGGTCTGATAGGAAACTAACCGTTTGTTCAGCAGGTACTTGGCAGCGGCGCTAACCCTGGCAATGCTGCCTGCAGGCGAGATGTGGTCCGTCGTCACTTTGTCCCCGAGGAACAGTAAGACATGAGCGTTCTCTATTGACTGAGGAGGCGGGACCTCTTTACTCTAAGAAAAAAGACAAGCGGTGGAGGCATTTATTGACTTGTTGCTGCTTTTACTTCCTTCAGTGTGTAAAATCAGGAGACACTGCAAGATAACGATTACCACAAAAGGTCTGAAGACTTACCAACTTGCTGAAGAAAGACGGGGAACGGATATATGTGGACTTGTGATCCCAGGGGAAAACCACAGAATCTGGATATTCAAGGTTGTTCCAAAGCGTGTTCCCTTTCTGGAGAGAGCGCACAGTGGGAACAAAACACATTTTATAATAATGAATTCACTTGCCTTAATAGAAACAGACATTAGACATAAAAGAAATAAAGAATATTGTGTCCTGACCTCCATCCTTCCTCTGACATCCTTAAAAATGGAGGAGATGACCGTGTCCTCCTCAGTCTGTTGGACTTCCTCCCTGGAAGGCCAGATATCACAGAGGTACACCTCCTTCCCCTCTTTAGTCACACCTGCACCCACAACAACAGGATACTCAGTGTCAGCCCTTCATAATTACTGCTGCTTCGTCACATGTTCTGTGGTTACATGTCTGCACAAGACACTGAACCAATAAATGTCTGCTCACGTTAATCAGCCAAATTCCTAAAATCCCCGTATGAACCTCAGGTTTTAGTGGAGCAGCTTAAGAGAGCTCCTGACGTGTGCCTTCCTTACCCAGAGGCTCCGTCTCAAAGTCGATTCCCACGGTCCCCGCAAGAGCATAAGCCACCACCAGTGGAGGGGAGGCCAGATAGTTGGCACGCACGCAGTCACAGAGGCGGCCTTCAAAGTGCCTGTTACCAGATAGCACACCGCAGGCCACCAGGTCCCCCTAAAGCACAGTGGATCATCAAGATTTGATTGATGTGAGATGAACATTTTAAAATAACAAATTTACAAAAAAGTTACGGAGATCTCACCTGTTTGATTGCATCCACGACAGCTGCTGGTAAGGGAGCTGTGTTCCCTACACAGGTGGCACAGCCGTAACCAATCACCTCAAACCTGAGGTGTGAAGGAAAACACGGGGTTGTTGTGCAAAGGAATGACATCATTTCACATTCTCTTTCAGGTTACAGGATAATAAACACATGTTCAAACATGTTTTACTTTTTCAATCCACATTGCTCTTTAGGGTTGATTGCTGTCACAGAAATGATACAAAAAGGTCTAAATTCGTAGCAATTGCTCACATCTCGCTATTATTTAATTTAATGTTACTAAATATTTACACACAGTCACTGTATACGCATGCTTACCCCAGTTGGCTAAAGTAAGGCAGGACTCCACTGGTACTGAGGTAGTGTGTGACCATGCCACTTCCAGGAGCCAGGCTGGTACGAATATAAGGTTTGACCACAAGCCCCGCCTCCACAGCCTTTTTGGCCAGTAGACCTGTCAATCACAAAAACAGCTGCGTTATGCAGATTGGCCTCCAAAGTAGTCACAATTATGAGTCAATATTCATTAAGTGAATGATGGAAAACTAAGTGGATAAAATATGCGTTGTGAGAGATTAGGATTTACTAGAATGAAAAGAAACTAAAACATGTGAAAACAGGCAAGCAAATGCAAAAAGGTTAGATGACTAAATACTGAAAAAACGTCAATCAAGTAGACTTTACCAACCAACGCATACACAGATGAAATTAATATTTTCAGAGGAAATGATAACAGTTTCATCTTTGGACTCTTTACCTGCAGTCAGCATGACAGACGGGTTGCAGTTGTTAGTGCAGCTGATAACAGCTGCGATGACCAGTGAGCCGTGGGCCAGCTGATACTCCTGACCACAGTGCAGGAAAGGGACTCGTGTGTGCTGCTTCTCCTTAGAAATGTGGAAGCCTTTGAAACCAACCTGCAAGCAAAACAAGGAAAAATATGTTATAGCCAACCAGTGTTTCCCATTAATTACCGAGACTGTGGTGGGCCGCCATAGTCTCAGAAAATCCTGTGGGAAAAACTGACTCAACCAGGTATTATCAGAAACCTATGTCATCATAAGGGATACTTAGAAGAGGATTGACAAAGGATGTTTTTCAAACTGTTGTTATTGTCATGAATACTTTCAAACAGAACGTGAATATTAGCGGGAAACAAGCAATGCTTTTTTTTCAGTATGGGGTAAAGTTGTCTGAGCTTTCACACTGCAAATAAAGGCATCAACCAATCACTTTGCGTGGGATGAAATCCGTGTATAAACAACAACACTGAGGCTTTCCAGTCGGAAGACAGCAACATTATTACTCCTTTCAACCTTGACAAGACAGAGCCGATCCACTACTTTTCTTCTTACCGTTCACAATAAAAGCCCCCCACATATTATGCATTTTCGTGTCATTTTCCTTTTTGTCTGCCTGTGTTCAAAGGATATTGAGGGATTCAAATAAATATATTTTATGTCTTTTCAAGGCAATGTATCATCTGAAAGATCTTCCTAAGTGGCAGTAATCAACTCTGTCTATGACTTATCTTTGCCTGGATGTGTGCACACGTGTTCCATCTCCTAGTGTACAGAAGTAGACATTAATATTTAAGTGTCATTGTGCATAATGTGTTTGTTACCTTTTCATCAAGACAACTCTGGAAGTCTTCTTTCATGCTGCTGACTGCAACTCTGTCCTGAGGCCTCTTCGGTCCGCTCACACAGGGCACTATGGAGCTCAGGTTGATCTCAATCACCTGCACAGAGATCGATGGTTTTTCACTTTATTATGGAAATAAATTCCTCTACTGCTGTGCTTATTTTTTGCTAATTTAGCTAGCATGACGCAACAACCATTATTAGACCAAATTAATGCATTCTATGAAATGATTTAATGTAAAGCACATACAGGGATTTCAGCCACCACCATCTCTTGTCTTACCTCGGAGTACTGGGGATCTTCTGATGAGTCTTCATAGCTTCGGAAAAGTTTCACAGCCTTCATGTAAGGCTCCAGTAATTCAAGTTTTTCTTGGGTAAAATCTGGAAAGAAAATTGTGACATGTTAATAAACAATGTATAAAATGCTATGACAGAATCTGGTATTGTCATGCTTAATGAGGAGAATCACTTTGGCTGACTCACTTGTCTTTTTAAAGTGCCTGAGTGTGACTTGGTCAACAGGGAAGAAGCTGACGGTGGCGTTGTACTCTGGGCACATGTTGGCAATGGTGGTCCGGTCAGGAGCTGACAGCTGGGACACTCCAGGTCCAAAAAACTCTACAAACCTTCCAGCGATCCCAGCTTGCCGCAAGTGCTAGAAATCAATTCACACCATACATTTAGAGGCAATACTTAAGAGTTTTTCCTATGAATAGTGCCATATATTACTGGTTGCAACAGTGATTGTGCAAATGTCACTTCTTGCACATCGTATTTAGATGATACCGTCGTGGTTTTGATTCTTGCAAGTTTTAGGATGTTTTGAATCTAACCGACTAAACATGGATCACTGTCCTCCACTAGTGAGGTGTGCAGTTTGCACAAGGAACACGTGTGTGCACATGTGCCGACCTTGGCCTGTTACATTAGCTCCTGTTTTCTTTGCAAGACTCATTTAACCACAATGCACCACAGAGCCCAGCAGAGTGTCTATGAGTGAATATACTGGCACTTGGAGTTATTTCACTACTTATTTCACCCATCAAAAGCTACTGATTCATCTTGTATTACTTTTGATGTGCAATGATGATTAAGCTGTACTCACTTGTACAACAATGAATTAATACTGCATTTAAACTGTGCATTTCAAGAAATATTCTATTTAATCATTATTACAATATTCTTGCATTTATATTGAATAAACTTAATAGATCCCATTTCTTGCAATGTTATGTGTTTGCACTCCGGTTTCATGTTGTATGCGTTTAATGCACATATTTCTTATATTTCTCATTTGTTATTTGTTATTAGTATCCTCATGTACATAATTTACCTTTTACATGGTCCTTTGTTTGCATTTTTCTTAGATGTCTTCCCCCAGAGATCAATAAAGTATTTCTGATTCTGAAATTAAGTCCTAATAACACATGAAGGACAGTAGAGCAGAGCAGCGTTACCTTTGTGATGCCGAGGACAATGTCTATTGAGGTGGTCAAAGGGTTGATAGAGCCCTCCAGTTTACAGCCCACCACCTGAGGAAGGGTCAGAGACACCGGCTGGCCCAGCATCACGGCTTCTGACTCGATTCCCCCAACACCTGGGAAGAAATGTAAATCAACGTGCCTGGTTGACAAATCTACCAGAAATGACGAGGACAATCAGTGAGAAGTTAAGTGTAGAAATGGCTTACCCCAGCCCAGTATGCCAAGGCCATTGATCATGGTGGTGTGTGAGTCGGTTCCCACCACACTGTCGGGGTAGATGAAACCGTCGGTGACCTGAACCACTCTGGAGAGATATTCCAAATTCACCTGATGGACTGCACCAACGTCCGGAGGAACCACGTTCACATTCGTGAATGCTTTTGAACACCACTGTTTGATTTGACAGATAGGGAAAGAGCAACAGGTAGACAAGTGTTTAAATGTCTCACTTAAGGTACAAATACATTGTATATTAAGATACCAAGTTATTTTTCTTTTTAGTGAAGCTTTCCATGAGCCAAAATTCTTTGATCTAAAAAGTGTAAAACAATACACTTCAAAAAAATGTATCACTTTTGATATGAAGACAGCATTACTTTCTATCATTCTACAGCTGAATTTTTGGGTAAAAACACCTGTTCTCCCCAGAAGAGACTCCAGGAAGTTACAGGAAATAGCTCGCCACATAACCCCCATAAAATGGTGACTTGTGGTTTTAACACTTTGGTTTCTGCATGGATTTAAACGAAGGAGAATAACACAAATATATTTGCTCTTTGCAGTACCTTAAAGAACTGGAGCCTCTCTTTGTTTCTAATCAGTTCCATTTCCTGATTCTTCAGTGACGTTTCATTTCTGCAGAAAAGAGAACAAATCAACAGTTATCATACTAAAGGAGAAACGCAGTGATAATATGTCAACTCACTTGACCCGTTTAAACTGGCTGAAACTGAGTCATTCAGGCATGCATACATTTATAGAAACTTTTTTGGAAAAACTGGCATTTGGCATTACTGCAGTTACCATTTTGCCGATTAAGTACCAACTAAGTTAGTCTTATCGCCTGATGGCTTCATTTTCTTTACGCTCATATAATATAAGCAAGGCTAAAACTGTCATAAAAACAATTTAATTACACAATTTCCTTTTGAATTTGTGACATCAAAGATAACGCTTCATACATTAGCCTTATTATGCTTGAGAAGGGAGCAAATTCCAAGCTCAGTGAAAATGACAGAAGCTGAAATGAAATTACATTTATATTTTCTTTTAGTTGTAGCAGTTGTGTAACCAATTTATAAATGTCATGTCAAAGCCCTGTTTTTTTTAATTGACCAAACAGCAGGTGCAATAGCAATAAAGAGCAAAGAAAAATTTTTTACTAGCAAACTCACTCAGACACAGGCTGCAGGTGGAAAGGGCAGAGAAGAGGTGTGTTCTCAATCTGCTGGACAGAGGCTGCAGGTTGACCGGGGGAGGATGGAGGGTCACTGCAGGCAGCTTTACTACATGAGCCCCGCTGACCCCCGCACTGTGAGCCTCGCCTGGCGGGGGTGGA
Organism: Chelidonichthys spinosus; assembly: GCA_029853015.1. Taxonomy (NCBI): domain Eukaryota; kingdom Metazoa; phylum Chordata; class Actinopteri; order Perciformes; family Triglidae; genus Chelidonichthys; species Chelidonichthys spinosus. The sequence continues at coordinate 14,903,190 of CM056825.1, read as the reverse complement.
ACGGGAATGACCCTGGCTCTGGTTTGGGCCGTCACCTCCACCTGGGTTTGGAGCATTCTGTATGGCGCTGTGGGTAAAAATTAACTAATTTAGCTTTCTATGAATACAAAACAGATCATCATTATCAAAATACTAATGTGGGTTCATCTAGTACCTCCATATTCTCACTTACTTCAGATCATTATCAGTACCTAAAAGGGAAAATATAAATACTAACTCACCATTTACTAAAATCAATCTGTAATGAGTGGTCTACGATGAGATCTGTTGGGCATTTGGGGTTGACCAGACCAGGGTCAGCGCCATGTTTGGCCACGGCGTCCCTCATGGCTGCCAGGTCCACCATGGCAGGAATACCACTGTCAAAGCAGGAGAAGATTAATAATAAAACCTGACCTTCCTTCTGGGGTTTATAGGAATATTCTTCTTGTTTAACTCATAGTATGATATTAGTGATCATTTCTTTATGTAAAGGAACGCAAAGAAAGATCATGATGACACATGGTCTATTAATCCTACTCATGGTGGTTCAGCTGTTTAACCAAAATCCTTTTTAAACTCACGTGAAGTCCTGGAGAAGGACTCGCGCTGGAGAGAACGGCACCTCGGCTTTATTCTGCTGCTGCTGCCAATCCAGAATGTTCTGGATGTCTTCTTCTTTTGTGTAAAAGCCATCACAGTTACGAATCGCTGCTTCCAGTAAGACACGAATGGACAGAGGCAGCTTGTCTACGCGGCAAAGCAAAAAAAAGAAAAGTGGTATTTCATTTCCTCCAATAAACAATGTGTAATTAAATTTGATTGTTTATTAACCGCCCACTGTCCTTGTTACATAATTATCAATTGGATGAACATTGTGTTCAGATCATGAGGTGACAAACCAATGCAGGCCCTCAAAGGTTAATTCAACAATTACATTCATTGACAAGTATTTTTACAAATGTTCTTTAAGAATGCTGTTTTTGTCGATTCTTCCAGACTTTTCACATGCATGCATGTTTAAACGGCTATCCCGGGACACACTTGTGGTGAACATGACCTCATTATATAAAAGCACAATATGCTCAGAGTTATAAAGTACAATATGTCAAACTACTTTTTCTACAGATCTGATTAAAATACCTGCTGCCTGAAAAAATATCTTGAACTGTGAGTAAATGTGTGCACTTTCTTTAAATCAGAAGGTCTGAACTCACCATATCTTGGATCATTTAATTTCTGTGGACTGAAGAACTTGATCCTGCCATCTTTCAGGGTGTCAATTAGATGGCTGTAGGGGTGCTCTGTGGAGGGAAAACACACACTTATGAATACAACTATAGTTCCAGTCTGTGTGTTACAAGTTCAGCAAACTTCCAGCTGTGATATCCTCAAAGATTCCTTTTCTCAGCATGTGTTTCCACGTTGGCCAGGTTTACTCCATGGGTCCATAAAACAGCTCGGAGCCAACAACAGTTACCCAATCAGGATCTCCTCAAAAGAAGGCAGTTCAAGCAAGAAGGCGGCTTATTCAGTCGCTAAGAAACTTGCAGGGCCCCCGCATTTTCTGAGCTGTGTATGCACACACAGTAGTGCATCCATAGAATTGGCTTATTACATACATGCCAGTTTGTATTAGTGGTTATAAGTAGCTGAGCAGTTGGTCTTAAGAACAGTCACACTTTGATTTACTGTTCTCAGTACTATAAATAATCTTCTTGCATAACAAACAATGAACATTTCATTTTAGGGGAAAATGTAAATGCAGAGAAAAAACAAATGAAAAGAATCCTTATGGTCTCATTTCTTCTTTTGTGACTTTTATGTGTAGTAAAGCAAGCGTATGGATGACGTAGTTACATTAATACAAACTATTTTGTATCAGATTGGTACTTTATGACAGTACAGACTCGAAAGGTGGTAGGTTTGGACCATAAGACAAATACTGCTACATTTAGGTTGTTTAATGTTGATGATGATATTCTCCTTTAAATCTTGGGAGTAAAAACTCCCCATATGAACACTAGGGCTGTCGTCGACTTAAGAACATTTTAGACTATTTACACTCATATGACTTTGTATCGATGAGTTTATTTCATCAGCAAGTCTGTAAAACTGAGTTTCTTCCCCAAAGAATCACACAAAGGCACCACTTTAAAATGTTGCATTTAGCAGAGATGTGTTCACAAGTTTCTCCGAACCTTCCTTCTGCATGAAAAAATGCATTTAAAAAAAGCATAATCGTCATTAGAAATATTAGTTGATCATAACAAAAAAATGTGTCGACTAAGAGGGGGCAGCCCTAATGGACACATTGATCGTTTGAGTCTTGTCTCAGCACTACTCACTGCTCTCACAGCAGGACATCATGTTGTAACTTTGGCTCTCGGGTTACTAGCTTTTAAATATTATGATGATTACGACACTGCATAGAACACACTAGACTCGGCCAAATATGAATTCAATATTGTGTATTTTTAAAGCATTGTGAGTTTCCTTAATATGTATTAACTGAATAGATGTGAAAAGGAAGAATGTCCTCATGAACAACCATGCAACCCTGCAGCAATCCACCATGCAGAGGTGATAAAAGGAAATACAAACACTGGCTGACTCATGTGGAGATCATTTTGTGAACCTGTTCTCACCGAGAGATAGGCATCTCAAAAGGCCAAACATCACAGAATCGACTCAATGCTACACTATCATTTGAGTGTTTGCTTTATTTACATGTCATTGTCACGATGGCCTATAATCCCACTTTCAATACATCCGTTCTGTTTCAAAATAAAAAGTAATCCCCGTCTTGTTTGTAGATTGTTGTTTCGATTAATACAGGTGTAAACTCACAAGTGTTTAATGGTAAATTGACGTAGTTTGGATAGCAAGTGGTGATGATGTTGTCCGCAAATACATGAAATACAAAAGGAATGGGAGATAGCCACAAAGCTAGCTAACGCTCGTCCTTATCGTGAAGCACACTCTCCAATCGACTACTTGTCGTGCTACTGCCCGGACGTCTTGGTGTGATAAGAAAAGGCAAGGTAGCGTTAATTAGCACACATTTTAAGCTGAACTAGAAAAGGCGTTAACGTTCTGATATTTTCCAGCAGAGCAAAGACAGGTCTAGCTCGCGGCATTAGCATATTTAAGAGCTCTTGCTTAATTGTAAAGCAAACATTGTCAGGCTAGCTACTGTTAGCTTTTATATCTCCAACAGTTTGGCGCTGGGTAACGTCGCGATAGCCGACGACAGGCATCTCCGGGAGAAGAGTATCTTTTTTTCTAATCGATTCCTGTCTTTTAAGGTGAACCGCTGATAGGATGGCGGCGTGCTTGGTAAGATTAGCAGAATATAACTCTTTACCTTTGACTGGCGAAGTGAGCGCCATGATGACTTCTGAAATCAACACGACCCGTTCTCACGACAGCACTGGCAACAGCGAGCCGACCAATCAGATTACGGAGATGTACAGCCACGCCCATTCTTCGATGACTGACAAAAATCCCTTAAAACAACAAGTAAAGCACCTAAAGTGGTGGACCTCGCTTTTTGCAACCATATCTGTACGTGATTAGTGTAAATATGTCGAATGTGAACTCGTTCATTATTGAAACGATTATGCTGATATTATGCAAAAGTGAAAAAAGATATACTCCTTTGCATAAAGGCTACAGTAGTACCAGTGTACTGTCAGATATTACATTTGGATTTATAGCAGCCAGAAAATAAGAAACAGTTAAAAAATATATCCTTGTGAAGTCAAAACTAATGGAGTGGTTATTAACAAAACATCTCCCATACTTTGCACACGCGTGAATTTATTTGTGAACAAGGTCATGTCTATTATGACTGACTGTGTGACTTTAAAAAGTGCCGTCATAAAGATTCCACATGACTGTAAAGATGTGACTCCGTTCGTGCTGCTTTCAGGGTACCTCCGAGAAAAAAATCGAGTCGCCTTCAGTAAAAATCGGAAATATAGGTAAGGTCTGTATCAAGTGAAATGTTCATGACATTATAGTTTCGTATTCAGGTGATTGGGTTGGCTTGTTATGCTGCTGCTTTACATCAACTCCAAATACATACGATTTAACGTTACACAATACATTTCACTACTTTTACACATTATGCTGTTTAAAAAATCGAATCAAGCTGGCATTTGTTTTCAATCCTTGCATTCTAGATATCAGTGCTGGACTGTAACAAAATATGTTATCATTTTATAAAATATGATTAAATGTCAAAGGTTTCATTTATTCTCATCGTACAACATAGGGTTGAACATAGGGTTGCACAATGAAGTGTAGCATTTTGCTACACAAAAACAAAAATTATGAAAAAACAGAACAAAATCCAATTGAACTACTAATTTCATTATAAAACCGTTGCTGTTTAACAGTATATTACTTGGAGAACATCGAAATCAGCGCGATCATTTAAATGCTTCTTGCATATCAATGCATCAGTGATAATAACAACATAATAAGATAGTCCCCTTCTGCTGCTGCAGAATGAGAACTTTTGAAAAAGTACACTTTGCTGATAGTGCTCCATATTTTTTTTTTTTTTTACTTTAATACGATTTTGAATGCATGACTGTTGCTTGTAATAGAGCATTATATTGTTATTGTAATAAATTATCTGAGCACTTCTACCACTGCTCCAAAAAACAGTTAACGCCGCTGTTTGCTCACTGGCTGTGCGTGTGGTTTATAATTCCTACGTTTGCAACGAACCCTGAATGCAACGTCAACGTCACATTAAACGAACCCTCCTCACACACAAATCGCTAACATGATAAGTAGCGGACGTAAAACAGAACCATTACATGGGTCGCCTAGAAGAGACATTTTTTTTCCATATATTTTTTTTTCATCCAGGAAAAGTTTGCAGTGTCAATAATATTACGCTACAGTAAAACCCAACCCATGCCCTTTCACCTTTGACTCTACAACCGTAATGGACGGAAGACATGACCCATCTTGTAGCAGAGCAGGTTGTACGAGTTTCACAACAAACCAGCTAGCCCACAGTTACTTTGGACGCGGAAGGTAAACACGGACTACACGACCCAGCAGGTAACATTAATCGGCTTGTTTCGTACACAGCTAACGTTAGCTTTAAGTCTGTTAGCGAGCTAACGTGAGCGCACAGCGCGAGGACACTGTGTGACATTACACGTGCTCCACCTTTTCTTCACCAACATCTGAAAAAGACACCAAGAAAACATTGTGTATCTAATGTGTAGTAGATAAAGGAGATTACTTGCTGTCGACCATACACTGCTTGGACTACCAGCCGCACAGAAGCTGTACTTTTCATTGGAAAGCAAGTCAGCAGTCAAACTTCCCCTTCTTTGTCCTATAATATATATGTCGTATAGCTTCCACGTAACGTTGGGTAGTAGATAGGTGTAGTCCGTAAACTAGCACACATGGTATACCTACCTAACGTATACGTTACAGCCTGAGGACAAGTCTACGCATTCCTGCATGTGTAAACGTTTTAATGATAACACAGCGAGTCATTCAGGTCCGGCAGGTTGTGACTTGTACCCTTTTAAATGTTGTTACAGCTGTTTGAACGTAGTGCAGCAGGTGAGTGGACTTTATTTGGATATTTACTTGTATATCCTGACATTTTATATACCAAATGAGTGAGAGAATAATTGGTCGAAGTCTTTTTCAGGATGTTTGTTGTGAAAGAG